>CM065591.1:497560114-498299304 GCA_033119425.1 Bufotes viridis | reverse complement strand
TAGCCCAGCCTCACACACATCCTTGTCTGTTCCGTGCTGAGGTACTACTGCTTGTGCTACTATTGCTGCCACTAATACCGCTACATACCTTACTTCTTTCCACATCCACACTCTACAGCAGCTGCTCCCCAAATAAAAGGGGAACATTTTCTAGGCTCGCTCAGAACAAGCCACTGTTTCTTCTTATTAACACTTGTATGTTTAAAAATACAGGCTGGAATACTGCCCCTGTTAATGCATAATTTTTTTATGCTAGTGCACAACAAACCACTCTTTATTCTGACATTAACACAAGTATGCATAAAAGGCATCATTTTTGGATGCTTGATCCCAACAAGCCACTGTTTTTTCTGATAACACAGTGTGTGTTTTACACCATCTGCCTCTGATAAGGAACAATTTTTTGGAAGGTTTCTAACTACTAAAAGCATAACAAATGCATTGGTGCAGTGTGTTTTTAAATATTCTGTTAACCATGTGTTTACTCATAGCTATGTATATATCGGTGACAATCTGACATTTTTTGTTATTGCTGTCGTGTTAAAGAGAAAAAAATATTTAAAAGAAGAGAAAATATATAACAAATCTGAGTCCTAGGAGACCTCACAGCGTCTTATATCAATTTATAGGCCAATTGGAGCATTTTCGATTTGTGTAGCATTGATTCGGATACTAATCTAATTTTTTTTTAAATCTGACAAATCGGACAAAAAACCCTTAACCCTTATAAACTCTTTCAGATCATTTTAGTATTCGCATCCAGGTTTCACAATCATTCAGACACATCGAAAGTAAAAATCATTTCATGTTATTAGTACATTTAAGTGGCCCTTAAATACTTTTTTTATTGATCCACACGTGAAGCAGACATGAGAACAGCAACAACCAATCCATCTCATGCAGGAGACAAGTGGATTTGATTAGATTTGAAATTCTACAGGGTATTGCATGTCGTGGGATTGAAAATTTGAGAGCCATACACTATGTATGGTCAATCTGAGCATACACTTTTACACCTTTATTTGCATGTTTATTTTTATGCTTATATATATGAATTTAGTGGTTGTTGTTGTTCTCATGTCTGGCGCTCATGTGTTGATCCAAAAGCGTGGAATACCCTGTAGATTTTTAAATCTAATCACATCCATTTGTCTCCCGCATGAGATGTATTGGTTGTTGCTGTTCTCATGTCTGCATCATGTGAGGATCAAAAAAATTTTTTTAGGGCAAACTTAAATGCACCAATACCATGAAATGATTTTTACTTTCAATTGTGTCTGAATGATTGTAAAACTTTTATGAACATTGAAATGATCTGAAAGGGTTAACTCCTGGTTGTTTTTAGACCAGGATAGCTGAGGTTTGCAGATGATCGATCACTATGTGACTACATTGCATCTCACGGACTACAGATGAAAGAATTAACGAAAGTGCATTTTGGATTCTGTTTCAGTCAAATCGACCTTCAGATTTGATTTGCCCGAATAATTTCTGGGTAAGACTTTAAAGTGCCCTAATTGTCCTGAACAGTTGTGTATAACACTCTGAGGTTTCCCAGGGGTGTCGGAAGAAGAGTGTGGTTCCAGGAGACCTCGCAGCATCATACAACAACGTTTTAGGGCAAATCTGAGAGGCTTTTGATTTGGGTAGAATTTACACATGCATAAATTCAATCTGCTCGATTAATTTGTTAGAATTGGACCTGGAATCAAACTTCTCAGAAATTTTGCTAATCCTTATTTTGGACTTCAGTTAGCTGAATTTTTGCATGACATGCAAAATGAATGTGACTCATATGGCAAATATTTGGGGAAGCTTTAGAAAAAGAGCTGAAAGAAGCATAGGGTCTTCTCTCTCCTCGCTGAATTAGATGGGTTATATAGAAGTCTACAGGGGCCATCTCGAGTCCGGTCCTCTTGATCTAAACTTTTGATATGTCTCTATGACATATCAAAAAGTTTGTGAAGCGTTAGTGATCGCGTTAATAAATCTCACCCTTTGTATTTTACCATATTTTCATACTAGAGCCTTCAGTCCTGGTGTAAGCACTGTGTAGACATAACACTACTACTTTACTTATGAAACTCCTCATAGCAGATGGGAGATCTACTTGAAATAAATGCTTAGCTTCTTCCACCAAAAATGTATATAGTCATATGTCAAACACTGGGTTAATCAAGTGTGTGAACCCTTGAGATTGGGATTTCATATTCTAGAGCCCTCTCTATTCTTTGACTTTCATGGATGAGTATTTGTTTCTTTCTTTCTATTAGCATGGGAAAAAGTATCAAGGCTGTGACCCTTGTGTCCCTTTAAATTACCTCTCGATTGCCTTTTCCCACTCCCTCTGCTTTATCCTTTGCACTCCCATTTATTCTTTATTCCACTTTACATTTAGACTCTCTTTGTAGATGTCTTTATTTATTGCTGTTTTATGCTCATGTGTTTTATGCTATACTTGTGCATTGTGCCTCATCACCGGTATTTGCTATTATAAATGGGACTGACGGAAATATAAAAACTTAGAACTTTAATAATATTTATAGCAATGGGAGAGTTAATGTTTTATACATTTCCACGTGCAGGGTTAAATATATATTCCTCTACAAACTTTTACGCTGTGACTTTGTACAATATGTTGTAATTTAACGCATCGATTGCTTGCCTTATGTCTCTTGAACTGAAATTATAAAAAGGTGATAGCATTGATTTGCTGGGAATATTTCTTCTTTACTGTAAAAATATAAGAATATTAAAATTCTTGGAGTATAAGGAGCTCATGCTCACTAGTGTATTAATGCTGAGTACCACTGGAAGGTTGTAGGTAATTTTATTATGGTACTTATCTATAAGCACCATACTATCGCTCCCATTTCTGATAGTTTATCATACCGTATTCCATTAAATATCAGAATAATTATTACCTGAAAGCACTGTAATGTAATATAGTAATACACATTATATAGATATGAATATATTTATATACATATGTATACTGTACACACATCGTAGGTCACATCTTTTCCTATGAAGCTCCTTTTCCAGCTTGCTAAGCCCCATCCACTAGGTGAAGACACATTAGTAAATATGGGTAATTCTTTAATTACAACTGTCAGGATGGTATACGCCAGGGACTCCCCCACCCATGAAGTGTCATCCATATGCCCCAACAGGGCACATAGAAAGGCGTCAGGGGCGGACTGGCCATAGATCTCATAGGATATTTCCAGTGGGCCAATGCCCAGAGAAAATCCTGAAATACAAGATCCGTGTTTAGACTTTTTAGAGCTCTGTAATAGAAAACTTACCTGTTGTCAAAATGTCAGTATTTTACAAACTGGAAATACAGTTACAGTATGTCAGTTATGTGTATCATGAAAAGGCTTGTCTAGTTTCATGATACAGAGTGAGCTATCCTTAGGGATACGGGTCATCAGTCATCAGATTGGTGGGAGTCTGACCCCTGCACTCCCAGCAATCAGCTATTTGAAGGGGCCGTGGCGCTTATGTAAAATTTGCGGCCCTCTTCACGTGCTTACCTGCAAGCTGTTCAGATGGTAGCAGTTGTGCAGTCAAATTATCGCTGTTTGCCCCATTCACTTGAATGAGAGGAGGCTGTAATTACACTGCCCCACCGCTACCATCTAGACAACATGCAGGAAAAACACTAAGGCCTCTTTTCACACGGGCGAGTTTTCCACGTGGGTGCAGTGCGTGAGGTGAACGCATTGCACCCGCACCGAACCGGACCCATCTCATTTCTATAGGATGTGTACATGAGCTGTGATTTTCACGCATCACTTGTGCTGCGTGAAAATTGCAGCATGCTCTATATTGTGCGCTTTTTACGCAATGCAGGCCCCATAGAAGTGAATGGGCTGCGCGGAAACGCAAGCATCTGCAAGCAAGCGCGGATGCTGGTGGCGATTTTCACACATGGCTGCTAGGGAGATCTGATAGGACAGAATGTTTAGTAAAATAGTGATGGAGGGGTTAAAATAAAAACAATGGACCATGTGATGAGCACAGTGATCGCCACCACAGGTCCTTTTCCTTAAAAAGAAAGAAGACATGCCAGGCTGCACGTTCAAGTGGGATTAAGGTGAATTTATTAATTGTTTTTTATTTTTTAACCCCTCCATCACTATTTTTACTAAGCATTCTGTATTGAGAATGCTATTATTTTCCTTATAAAATGTTTGCCAAGTGCATGAAAAAGGTCGCAAAGCCCTATTCTGCAATTCTGGAGGAAGGTATGATAACTCTGCCCCTAAAACTCAAACAGCTCTTCAAACAGCTGATCCGTAGGGGTGCCGGGAGTCAGACCCCACCCCTAATCTAATATTGCTAACCTACTATGGAGAATATCATTAGTGTTGAGCAAATTGAATTCCATGAAGTGAAATTCAATCAGAATTTTAGGAAAATTCGATTTGCCGCAAAGCTGAATTCTCCTGCGCTTGTAGTAGCGAATCGATTTTCCTGAATAGCGGTAAAAATAAAAATAATGATACTTACCTCGTAATGATACCAAACGCCCGCTTAAGCACGAAGAGCTGGCTGCCACCAT
Organism: Bufotes viridis; assembly: GCA_033119425.1. NCBI lineage: Eukaryota > Metazoa > Chordata > Amphibia > Anura > Bufonidae > Bufotes > Bufotes viridis. The sequence goes on along the minus strand of CM065591.1, from coordinate 498,294,734 downwards.
GACGCCACCACGCCGGCCGATATGATGATGTCAATATGGGCCACGCGAGATTTCGCTAGAGCTTCAATCAAGATGGCGCGACCGAATGTCCAAGATCAAAAGGATGAGGGTGAGTATGTTTTATTAATTTTTTTATTTTATTTGACACTGTGTTATTAGTACTGTCAGATGCAGCTGATCAACGATGAACACGGCATCTGACAGGTACAATGACGGGGTGGCGCAATCGCTGCTCCCTATCATTGCACCCACTGCTTACAAAGAAATGCGCTTGGACGTAAGTAATTTGTAAATTTGGGTGAAGAAGCCAAATCGACTTTTAGAATACTTGGCTCATCACTGAATATTATGTCTCAGGACAAGTCCTGTAATATTTTATACTACTTGTATATTGTAATAGGTTTCTCCAGAACAGTGGCGTTGGGAGAGGGGTGCGGGCCACAGGGTGACACCAGTGTCGGCTGCTGGCACTGGTCTAGCCTGACTCACATATGGTTGTGTCCATATATGGAGTCAGTGCTATCAACATGAAGGGGGACACCCAATGTACTTTAATCCACTTAGCTTCAGTTTCGAAAGGCTGCCAGCAGGGATCGAACCTTCACAAACTTTCTCGCTATCAGAGGTAACACTAACCACTGAGCTATGAAGCTCAATGCTGAATTGTATTGGGAAAACCTCAAAGTAGTGTATCAAGTATTAGGTATTCTCCATACAGCAGAAATATAATTTACATATTTTTTTCCAGTAATTGTAAAAAAATGTATGACACAAATAAATGTGTAATTACTACATATATATATATATATATATATATATATATATATCGTAATTACACATTTATTTTTTTATTTAATTATACTTCTGTTACATAGCATTGAGCTTTATAGCTCAGTGGTTAGGGCTTTTGCCTCTGATGTGAAAGGTCGTGAGTACTAGTCCTGGTGGAAACCTTTAGAAATAGAGGCTAAAATATGCATTTATGTATATCAGAAGCATGATAATATATATTTATACTCTGATATATATATATATATATATATATATATATATATAAATGTATTATATATGGGGAAACTATACTATACTAATAATATTAGTATAGCAGGTTAAGATGAAGCCTGGAATGTGGATGCCACTGATGGGGTGTGGGGTGTGGATGACACTGATGGGGGATGTGGAGGACACTGATGGGGATGTATGGAGGACACTGATGGGGGATGTGGGAGGACACTGATGAAGGTATGTGTGGGGACACTGATGGGGGATCTGTGGGGACACTGATGGGGGATGTGTAAAGGACATTGATGGGGGATGTGGATGACACTTAGGGGGATCTAGGAGGGGTGTGGGGATGTTGGGATGGGAGGCACGGAGGGGTGTTTGGGTGGAAGCTCTGGAAGGTGGGAGGTCCGATAGGTATGTGGGGGTGGGGGTTGAATATGCGGGAGGCGGGCCCATAATTTTTTTAGCTATGGGCGGAGGGGGTTATGGTGGGGTGCATTATGGAAGCACTCATCTTCCTACAATCATCTGTATCGCGATACAGATGAACACTGCAGCAAGGGAGGAGAGGCACAAGGCCAGCAGCCTATCAGAGGCTCCCGCCTGAGCTGTACTGCTCGGGACATAGGCCAGAAGAGGCCTGCACGCATGGCTGGTATGGAGGTAAGTATGTGTTTTGTTTTGTTTGTTCTGTGAGGCGCCTGGGCTGCGGTCATTGCTGGGCATAAAGGGGACACTTTGGAGCAATGGCTGGCACATGGGGAACACTATGGGGCATTGCTGGCACATGGGGACAATATAGGGCATTGCCGGCACATGGGGACACTATGGGGACATTGCTGGCACATGGGGACACTATGGGGCATTGCTGGCACATGGGGACACTATGGGGGCATTGCTGGCACATGGGGAACACTATGGAGGAATTGCTGGCACATGGGAAACACTATGGGGGCATGGCTGGCATATGGGGGACAATATAGGGCATTGCTGCGCACATGGGGGACACTATCAGGGGAATTGCTGGCACATGGGGGACACTATGAGGGCATTGCTGGCAACACTGTGGGGACACTATGGGGCATTGCTGGCACATAGGGGACACTTGTGGGGCATTCGTTTGCACATGGGGGACACTATGTCAAGCATTGCTGGCACTTGGGAGACACTATGGGGCATGGCTGGCACATGAGGGACACTATGGAGGCATGGCTGGCACATGGGTGACACTGTGGAGGCATTGCCAGCACATGGGGACACTATGGGGGCATTGCTGGCACATGAGGGACACTATGGGGGCATCTACTGGCACATGGGGCATCTACTGGGGCATTTATGGCAACATTATGGGGACACTATGGTGTTGGAGGGAGAAGAATGCTATGGGGTATATTATAAAGGCACATTATGGGGGGGCACCAAGAAGGGGCATTTAATACTGGCACATATCTCTGGGGACACCTATGGTGAATCTTATAACTGCCACATTCTGGGGCAACTATGGGGAAGAGGAGAGGAGCACTATGTGGGTATTTACTAGGGCAATATATAGGGTATTTTTATACTTGCACACATTATGGGGACATTCGCTTAACTGGTGGCACTGAGGGAGTTATTTTGCACTGCCACACAGAACGGGAGCACCCTTGGAATTAGTGCACATTATTATTTTTATTATTGAAGGTGGCAGGTGAGTTGTTACTAAGGTAGGAGGAGGATGGGAAAGTAGGAACCTAAGATGTCTTTGTCAAACCACAGAGACGAGAGATGGGTGAAAATCATCATGGCGGTTCCATACAGTGACTGGATAACACCACCATACAGTGACTGGATAACACCTCCATACAGTGACTGAATAACACCACCATACAGTGACTGGATAACACCACCATACAGTGACTGGATAACACCACCATTCAGTGACTGGATAACACCACCATACAGCGACTTAATAACACCACCATACAGCGACTGAATAACACCTCCATACAGTGACTGAATAACACCACCATACAGTGACTGGATAACACCTCCATACAGCGACTTAATAACACCACCATACAGTGACTGAATAACACCACCATACAGTGACTGAATAACACCACCATACAGTGACTGGATAACACCACCATACAGTGACTGAATAACACCACCATACAGCGACTGAATAACACCTCCATACAGTGACTAAGTAACACCACCATACAGTGACTGAATAAAACCTCCATACAGCGACCAAATAACACCAACATACAGTGACTGAATAACACCACCATACAGTGACTGAATAACACCACCATACAGTGACTGAATAACACCACCATACAGTGACTGAATAACACCACCATACAGTGACTGAATAACACCACCATACAGTGACTAAATAACACCACCATACAGCGACTGGATAACACCACCATACAGTGACTGAATAACACCACCATACAGTGACTAAATAACACCACCATACAGCGACTGGATAACACCACCATACAGTGACTGAATAACACCACCATACAGTGACTGAATAACACCACCATACAGCGACTAAGTAACACCACCATACAGTGACTGAATAACACCACCATACAGTGACTGAATAACACCACCATACAGCGACTGAATAACACCACCATACAGTGACTAAGTAACACCACCATACAGTGACTGAATAACACCTCCATACAGCGACCAAATAACACCAACATACAGTGACTGAATAACACCACCATACAGTGACAGAATAACACCACCATACAGTGACTGAATAACACCACCATACAGTGACTGAATAACACCACCATACAGTGACTGAATAACACCAACATACAGTGACTGAATAACATCACCATACAGTGACTGGATAACACCACCATACAGTGACTGGATAACACCACCATACAGTGACTGAATAACACCACCATACAGTGGCTGAATAAAACCACCATACAGTGACTGAATAACACCACCATACAGTGACTGGATAACACCACCATACAGCGACTTAGTAACACCACCATACAGTGACTGGATAACACCACCATACAGTGACTTAAAAACACCACCATACAGTGACTGGATAACACCTCCATACAGTGACTGAATAACACCACCATACAGTGACTGGATAACACCACCATACAGTGACTGAATAACACCACCATACAGCGACTGAATAACACCAACATACAGTGACTGAATAACACCTCCATACAGTGACTGAATAACACCACCATACAGTGACTGAATAACACCACCATACAGTGACTGAATAACACCACCATACAGTGACTGGATAACACCACCATACAGTGACTGGATAACACCACCATACAGTGACTGAATAACACCTCCATACAGCGACTTAATAACACCACCATACAGTGACTGAATAACACCACCATACAGTGACTGAATAACACCACCATACAGCGACTGAATAACACCACCATACAGTGACTGAATAACACCACCATACAGCGACTGAATAACACCACCATACAGCGACTGAATAACACCACCATACAGTGACTGAATAACACCACCATACAGTGACTGAATAACACCACCATACAGTGACTGAATAACACCACCATACAGTGACTGAATAACACCACCATACAGCGACTGAATAACACCACCATACAGTGACTGAATAACACCACCATACAGCGACTGAATAACACCACCATACAGCGACTGAATAACACCACCATACAGTGACTGAATAACACCACCATACAGTGACTGAATAACACCACCATACAGTGACTGGATAACACCACCATACAGTGACTGAATAACACCACCATACAGTGACTGGATAACACCACCATACAGTGACTGGATAACACCACCATACAGTGACTGAATAACACCACCATACAGTGACTGAATAACACCACCATACAGCGACTTAGTAACACCACCATACAGTGACCGGATAACACCACCATACAGTGACTGAATAACACCACCATACAGTGACTGAATAACACCAACATACAGTGACTGGATAACACCACCATACAGTGACTGAATAACACCACCATACAGTGACAGAATAACACCTCCATACAGCGACTGAATAACACCACCATACAGTGACTGAATAACACCACCATACAGTGACTGGATAACACCACCATACAGTGACTGAATAACACCAACATACAGCGAATGAATAACACCACCATACAGTGACAGAATAACACCACCATACAGCGACCAAATAACACCAACATACAGTGACTGAATAACACCACCATACAGTAACTGAATAACACCACCATACAGCGACTTAATAACACCACCATACAGTGACTGAATAACACCACCATACAGTGACTGGATAACACCGCTATACAGTGACTGAATAACACCACCATACAGTGACTGGATAACACCACCATACAGTGACTGAATAACACCAACATACAGCGAATGAATAACACCACCATACAGTGACAGAATAACACCACCATACAGCGACCAAATAACACCAACATACAGTGACTGAATAACACCACCATACAGTAACTGAATAACACCACCATACAGCGACTTAATAACACCACCATACAGTGACTGAATAACACCACCATACAGTGACTGAATAACACCACCATACAGTGACTGGATAACACCGCCATACAGTGACTGAATAACACCACCATACAGTGAGTGGATAACACCACCATACAGTGACTGGATAACACCACCATACAGCGACTGGATAACACCACCATACAGTGACTGAATAACACCACCATACAGTGACTGAATAACACCACCATACAGTGACTGAATAAAACCACCATACAGCGACCAAATAACACCAAAATACAGTGACTGAATAACACCACCATACAGTAACTGAATAACACCACCATACAGCGACCAAATAACACGAACATACAGTGACTGAATAACACCACCATACAGTGACTGGATAACACCACCATACAGTGACTGAATAACACCACCATACAGTGACTGAATAACACCACCATACAGTGACCAAATAACACCACCATACAGTGACTGGATAACACCACCATACAGTGACTGAATAACAACACCATACAGCGACCAAATAACACCAACATACAGTGACTGAATAACACCACCATACAGTGACTGGATAACACCACCATACAGTGAGTGGATAACACCACCATACAGTGACTGGATAACACCACCATACAGCGACTGAATAACACCACCATACAGTGACTGAATAACACCACCATACAGTGACTGAATAACACCACCATACAGTGACTGAATAACACCACCATACAGCGACCAAATAACACCAACATACAGTGACTGAATAACACCACCATACAGTAACTGAATAACACCACCATACAGCGACCAAATAACACGAACATACAGTGACTGAATAACACCACCATACAGTGACTGAATAACACCACCATACAGTGACTGGATAACACCACCATACAGTGACTGGATAACACCACCATACAGTGACTGAATAACACCACCATACAGTGACTGAATAACACCACCATACAGTGACTGAATAACACCACCATACAGTGACTGGATAACACCACCATACAGCGACTTAGTAACACCACCATACAGTGACTGGATAACACCACCATACAGTGACTGAATAACACCACCATACAGTGACTGGATAACACCTCCATACAGTGACTGAATAACACCACCATACAGCGACTGAATAACACCAACATACAGTGACTGAATAACACCACCATACAGTGACTGAATAACACCACCATACAGTGACTGGATAACACCACCATACAGTGACTGAATAACACCACCATACAGCGACTGAATAACACCAACATACAGTGACTGAATAACACCTGCATACAGTGACTGAATAACACTACCATACAGTGACTGAATAACACCACCATACAGTGACTGAATAACACCACCATACAGCGACTAAGTAACACCACCATACAGTGACTGAATAACACCACCATACAGCGACTTAATAACACCACCATACAGTGACTGAATAACACCACCATACAGTGACTGGATAACACCACCATACAGCGACTTAATAACACCACCATACAGTGACTGAATAACACCACCATACAGTGACTGAATAACACCACCATACAGTGACTGGATAACACCACCATACAGTGACTGAATAACACCACCATACAGTGACTGAATAACACCACCATACAGCGACTGGATAACACCACCATACAGTGACTGAATAACACCACCATACAGTGACTGAATAACACCACCATACAGCGACTGGATAACACTACCATACAGTGACTGAATAACACCACCATACAGCGACTGAATAACACCACCATACAGTGACTGAATAACACCACCATACAGTGACTGAATAACACCACCATACAGTGACTGAATAACACCACCATACAGCGACTAAGTAACACCACCATACAGTGACTGAATAACACCACCATACAGTGACTGAATAACACCACCATACAGCGACTGAATAACACCACCATACAGTGACTAAGTAACACCACCATACAGTGACTGAATAAAACCTTCATACAGCGACCAAATAACACCAACATACAGTGACTGAATAACACCACCATACAGTGACAGAATAACACCATCATACAGTGACTGAATAACACCACCATACAGTGACTGAATAACACCACCATACAGTGACTGAATAACACCACCATACAGTGACTGAATAACACCACCATACAGTGACTGAATAACACCTCCATACAGCGACTGAATAACACCACCATACAGTGACTGGATAACACCACCATACAGTGACTGGATAACACCACCATACAGTGACTGAATAACACCACCATACAGTGACTGGATAACACCACCATACAGTGACTGGATAACACCACCATACAGTGACTGGATAACACCACCATACAGTGACTGGATAACACCACCATACAGTGACTGAATAACACCACCATACAGTGACTGAATAACACCACCATACAGCGACTTAGTAACACCACCATACAGTGACCGGATAACGCCACCATACAGTGACTGAATAACACCACCATACAGTGACTGAATAACACCAACATACAGTGTCTGGATAACACCACCATACAGTGACTGAATAACACCACCATACAGTGACTGGATAACACCACCATACAGTGACTGAATAACACCACCATACAGTGACAGAATAACACCACCATACAGTGACTGGATAACACCACCATACAGTGACTGAATAACACCACCATACAGTGACAGAATAACACCTCCATACAGCGACTGAATAACACCACCATACAGTGACTGGATAACACCACCATACAGTGACTGGATAACACCACCATACAGTGACAGAATAACACCTCCATACAGCGACTGAATAACACCACCATACAGCGAATGAATAACACCACCATACAGTGACAGAAAAACACCACCATACAGCGACCAAATAACACCAACATACAGTGACTGAATAACACCAGCATACAGTAACTGAATAACACCACCATACAGCGACTTAATAACACCACCATACAGTGACTGAATAACACCACCATACAGTGACTGAATAACACCACCATACAGTGACTGGATATCACCGCCATACAGTGACTGAATAACACCACCATACAGTGACTGAATAACACCACCATACAGCGACTGGATAACACTACCATACAGCGACTTAATAACAGCACCATACAGTGACTGAATAACACCACCATACAGCGACCAAATAACACCAACATACAGTGACTGAATAACACCACCATACAGTGACTGAATAACACCACCATACAGTGACTGAATAACACCACCATACAGTGACTGGATAACACCGCCATACAGTGACTGAATAACACCGCCATACAGCGACCAAATAACACCAACATACAGTGACTGAATAACACCAACATACAGCGACTGAATAACACCACCATACAGTGACTGAATAACACCACCATACAGTGACAGAATAACACCACGATACAGTGACTGAATAACACCACCATACAGCGACTGAATAACACCACCATAAAGTGACTGGATAACACCACCATACAGTGACTGAATAACACCGCCATACAGCGACCAAATAACACCAACATACAGTGACTGAATAACACCAACATACAGCGACTGAATAACACCACCATACAGTGACTGAATAACACCACCATACAGTGACAGAATAACACCACGATACAGTGACTGAATAACACCACCATACAGCGACTGAATAACACCACCATACAGTGACTGCATAACACCACCATACAGTGACTGGATAACACCACCATACAGTGACTGGAAAACACCACCATACTGTGACTGAATAACACCACCATACAGCGACTAAGTAACACCACCTTTCAGCGACTGAATAACACCACCATACAGTGACTGAATAACACCACCATACAGTGACTGAATAACACCACCATACAGTGACTGAATAACACCACCATACAGCGGCTAAGTAACACCACCATACAGTGACTGAATAACACCACCATACAGTGACTGAATAACACCACCATACAGCGACTGAATAACACCACCATACAGTGACTAAGTAACACCACCATACAGTGACTGAATAAAACCTTCATACAGCGACCAAATAACACCAACATACAGTGACTGAATAACACCACCATACAGTGACAGAATAACACCATCATACAGTGACTGAATAACACCACCATACAGTGACTGAATAACACCACCATACAGTGACTGAATAACACCAACATACAGTGACTGGATAACACCACCATACAGTGACTGAATAACACCACCATACAGTGACAGAATAACACCTCCATACAGCGACTGAATAACACCACCATACAGTGACTGAATAACACCACCATACAGTGACTGGATAACACCACCATACAGTGACTGAATAACACCAACATACAGCGAATGAATAACACCACCATACAGTGACAGAATAACACCACCATACAGCGACCAAATAACACCAACATACAGTGACTGAATAACACCACCATACAGTAACTGAATAACACCACCATACAGCGACTTAATAACACCACCATACAGTGACTGAATAACACCACCATACAGTGACTGGATAACACCGCTATACAGTGACTGAATAACACCACCATACAGTGACTGGATAACACCACCATACAGTGACTGAATAACACCAACATACAGCGAATGAATAACACCACCATACAGTGACTGAATAACACCACCATACAGCGACCAAATAACACCAACATACAGTGACTGAATAACACCACCATACAGTAACTGAATAACACCACCATACAGCGACTTAATAACACCACCATACAGTGACTGAATAACACCACCATACAGTGACTGAATAACACCACCATACAGTGACTGGATAACACCGCCATACAGTGACTGAATAACACCACCATACAGTGACTGAATAACACCAACATACAGTGACTGAACAACACCACCATACAGTGACTGGATAACACCACCATACAGTGAGTGGATAACACCACCATACAGTGACTGGATAACACCACCATACAGCGACTGGATAACACCACCATACAGTGACTGAATAACACCACCATACAGTGACTGAATAACACCACCATACAGTGACTGAATAAAACCACCATACAGCGACCAAATAACACCAACATACAGTGACTGAATAACACCACCATACAGTAACTGAATAACACCACCATACAGCGACCAAATAACACGAACATACAGTGACTGAATAACACCACCATACAGTGACTGGATAACACCACCATACAGTGACTGGATAACACCACCATACAGTGACTGAATAACACCACCATACAGTGACTGAATAACACCACCATACAGTGACTGAATAACACCACCATACAGCGACCAAATAACACCAACATACAGTGACTGAATAACACCACCATACAGTAACTGAATAACACCAACATACAGTGACTGAATAACACCACCATACAGCGACCAAATAACACCAACATACAGTGACTGAATAACACCACCATACAGTGACTGGATAACACCACCATACAGTGAGTGGATAACACCACCATACAGTGACTGGATAACACCACCATACAGCGACCAAATAACACCAACATACAGTGACTGAATAACACCACCATACAGTGACTGGATAACACCACCATACAGTGAGTGGATAACACCACCATACAGTGACTGGATAACACCACCATACAGCGACTGGATAACACCACCATACAGTGACTGAATAACACCACCATACAGTGACTGAATAACACCACCATACAGTGACTGAATAACACCACCATACAGCGACCAAATAACACCAACATACAGTGACTGAATAACACCACCATACAGTAACTGAATAACACCACCATACAGCGACCAAATAACACGAACATACAGTGACTGAATAACACCACCATACAGTGACTGAATAACACCACCATACAGCGACTAAGTAACACCACCATACAGTGACTGGATAACACCACCATACAGTGACTGAATAACACCACCATACAGTGACTGGATAACACCACCATACAGTGACTGAATAACACCACCATACAGTGACTGGATAACACCTCCATACAGTGACTGAATAACACCACCATACAGTGACTGGATAACACCACCATACAGTGACTGAATAACACCACCATACAGCGACTGAATAACACCAACATACAGTGACTGAATAACACCTGCATACAGTGACTGAATAACACTACCATACAGTGACTGAATAACACCACCATACAGTGACTGAATAACACCACCATACAGCGACTAAGTAACACCACCATACAGTGACTGGATAACACCACCATACAGCGACTTAATAACACCACCATACAGTGACTGAATAACACCACCATACAGTGACTGGATAACACCACCATACAGCGACTTAATAACACCACCATACAGTGACTGAATAACACCACCATACAGTGACTGAATAACACCACCATACAGTGACTGGATAACACCACCATACAGCGACTTAATAACACCACCATACAGTGACTGAATAACACCACCATACAGCGACTGGATAACACCACCATACAGTGACTGAATAACACCACCATACAGTGACTGAATAACACCACCATACAGCGACTGGATAACACCACCATACAGCGACTGAATAACACCACCATACAGTGACTGAATAACACCACCATACAGTGACTGAATAACACCACCATACAGTGACTGAATAACACCACCATACAGCGACTAATTAACACCACCATACAGTGACTGAATAACACCACCATACAGTGACTGAATAACACCACCATACAGCGACTGAATAACACCACCATACAGTGACTAAGTAACACCACCATACAGTGACTGAATAAAACCTTCATACAGCGACCAAATAACACCAACATACAGTGACTGAATAACACCACCATACAGTGACAGAATAACACCATCATACAGTGACTGAATAACACCACCATACAGTGACTGAATAACACCACCATACAGTGACTGAATAACACCACCATACAGTGACTGAATAACACCACCATACAGTGACTGAATAACACCTCCATACAGCGACTGAATAACACCACCATACAGTGACTGGATAACACCACCATACAGTGACTGGATAACACCACCATACAGTGACTGAATAACACCACCATACAGTGACTGGATAACACCACCATACAGTGACTGGATAACACCACCATACAGTGACTGGATAACACCACCATACAGTGACTGGATAACACCACCATACAGTGACTGAATAACACCACCATACAGTGACTGAATAACACCACCATACAGTGACTGAATAACACCACCATACAGTGACCGGATAACGCCACCATACAGTGTCTGGATAACACCACCATACAGTGACCGGATAACGCCACCATACAGTGTCTGGATAACACCACCATACAGTGACTGAATAACACCACCATACAGTGACTGGATAACACCACCATACAGTGACTGGATAACACCACCATACAGTGACAGAATAACACCTCCATACAGCGACTGAATAACACCACCATACAGTGACTGGATAACACCACCATACAGTGACTGGATAACACCACCATACAGTGACAGAATAACACCTCCATACAGCGACTGAATAACACCACCATACAGCGAATGAATAACACCACCATACAGTGACAGAAAAACACCACCATACAGCGACCAAATAACACCAACATACAGTGACTGAATAACACCACCATACAGTAACTGAATAACACCACCATACAGCGACTTAATAACACCACCATACAGTGACTGAATAACACCACCATACAGTGACTGAATAACACCACCATACAGTGACTGGATAACACCGCCATACAGTGACTGAATAACACCACCATACAGTGACTGAATAACACCACCATACAGCGACTGGATAACACTACCATACAGCGACTTAATAACAGCACCATACAGTGACTGAATAACACCACCATACAGTGACTGAATAACACCACCATACAGCGACTGGATAACACTACCATACAGTGACTGGATAACACCGCCATACAGTGACTGAATAACACCGCCATACAGCGACCAAATAACACCAACATACAGTGACTGAATAACACCACCATACAGTGACTGAATAACACCACCATACAGTGACAGAATAACACCACGATACAGTGACAGAATAACACCACGATACAGTGACTGAATAACACCACCATACAGCGACTGAATAACACCACCATAAAGTGACTGGATAACACCACCATACAGTGACTGAATAACACCGCCATACAGCGACCAAATAACACCAACATACAGTGACTGAATAACAACAACATACAGCGACTGAATAACACCACCATACAGTGACTGAATAACACCACCATACAGTGACAGAATAACACCACGATACAGTGACTGAATAACACCACCATACAGCGACTGAATAACACCACCATACAGTGACTGCATAACACCACCATACAGTGACTGGATAACACCACCATACAGTGACTGGAAAACACCACCATACAGTGACTGAATAACACCACCATACAGTGACTGAATAACACCAACATACAGTGACTGGATAACACCACCATACAGTGACTGAATAACACCACCATACAGTGACTAAATAACACCACCATACTGTGACTGAATAACACCACCATACAGTGACTAAATAACACCACTATACAGCGACTTAATAACACCACCATACAGTGACTGAATAACACCACCATACAGTGACTGGATAACACCGCCATACAGTAACTGAATAACACCACCATACAGTGACTGAATAACACCACCATACAGCGACTGAATAACACCACCATACAGTGACTGAATAACACCACCATACAGCGATAAAATAACACCAACATACAGTGACTGAATAACACCACCATACAGTGACTGAATAACACCACCATACAGCGACCAAATAACACCAACATACAGTGACTGAATAACACCACAATACAGTGACTGAATAACACCACCATACTGTGACTGAATAACACCACCATACAGTGACTGAATAACACCACCATATAGCGACTGAATAACACCACCATACAGTGACTGAATAACACCACCATACAGTGACTGAATAACACCACCATACAGTGACTGGATAACACCACCATACAGTGACTGAATAACTCCACCATACTGTGACTGAATAACACCAACATACAGTGACCGAATAACACCACCATACAGCGACTTAATAACACCAACATACAGTGACTGAATAACACCACCATACAGTGACTGAATAACACCACCATACAGCGACTGAATAACACCACCATACAGTGACTGAATAACAGCACCATACAGTGACTGAATAACACCACCATACAGCGACCAAATAACACCAACATACAGTGACTGAATAACACCACCATACAGTGACTGAATCACACCACCATACAGCGACTGAATAACACCACCATACAGTGACTGGATAACACCACCATACAGTGACTGAATAACACCACCATACAGTGACTGAATAACACCACCATACAGTGACTAAATAACACCACCATACTGTGACTGAATAACACCACCATACAGTGACTGAATCACACCACCATACAGCGACTGAATAACACCACCATACAGTGACTGAATAACACCACCATACAGTGACTGAATAACACCACCATACAGTGAATGAATAACACCACCATACAGTGACTAAATAACACCACCATACAGCGACTGGATAACACCACCATACAGTGACTGAATAACACCACCATACAGTGACTGAATAACACCACCATACAGTGACTGAATAACACCACCATACAGCGACTAAGTAACACCACCATACAGTGACTGAATAACACCACCATACAGTGACTGAATAACACCACCATACAGCGACTGAATAACACCACCATACAGTGACTAAGTAACACCACCATACAGTGACTGAATAAAACCTTCATACAGCGACCAAATAACACCACCATACAGTGACAGAATAACACCACCATACAGCGACCAAATAACACCAACATACAGTGACTGAATAACACCACCATACAGTGACTGAATAACACCACCATACAGTGACTGGATAACACCACCATACAGTGACTGAATAACACCACCATACAGTGACTGAATAACACCACCATACAGTGACTGAATAACACCACCATACAGTGTCTGGATAACACCACCATACAGTGACTGAATAACACCACCATACAGTGACTGGATAACACCACCATACAGTGACAGAATAACACCTCCATACAGCGACTGAATAACACCACCATACAGTGACTGGATAACACCACCATACAGTGACTGGATAACACCACCATACAGTGACAGAATAACACCTCCATACAGCGACTGAATAACACCACCATACAGTGACTGGATAACACCACCATACAGTGACTGAATAACACCAACATACAGCGAATGAATAACACCACCATACAGTGACAGAAAAACACCACCATACAGCGACCAAATAACACCAACATACAGTGACTGAATAACACCACCATACAGTAACTGAATAACACCACCATACAGCGACTTAATAACACCACCATACAATGACTGAATAACACCACCATACAGTGACTGAATAACACCACCATACAGTGACTGGATAACACCGCCATACAGTGACTGAATAACACCACCATACAGTGACTGAATAACACCACCATACAGCGACTGGATAACACTACCATACAGCGACTTAATAACAGCACCATACAGTGACTGAATAACACCACCATACAGCGACCAAATAACACCAACATACAGTGACTGAATAACACCACCATACAGTGACTGAATAACACCACCATACAGTGACTGAATAACACCACCATACAGTGACTGGATAACACCGCCATACAGTGACTGAATAACACCGCCATACAGCGACCAAATAACACCAACATACAGTGACTGAATAACACCAACATACAGCGACTGAATAACACCAACATACAGTGACTGAATAACACCACCATACAGTGACAGAATAACACCACGATACAGTGACTGAATAACACCACCATACAGCGACTGAATAACACCACCATAAAGTGACTGGATAACACCACCATACAGTGACTGAATAACACCGCCATACAGCGACCAAATAACACCAACATACAGTGACTGAATAACACCAACATACAGCGACTGAATAACACCACCATACAGTGACTGAATAACACCAACATACAGTGACAGAATAACACCACGATACAGTGACTGAATAACACCACCATACAGCGACTGAATAACACCACCATAAAGTGACTGGATAACACCACCATACAGTGACTGAATAACACGGCCATACAGCGACCAAATAACACCAACATACAGTGACTGAATAACACCAACATACAGCGACTGAATAACACCACCATACAGTGACTGAATAACACCACCATACAGTGACAGAATAACACCACGATACAGTGACTGAATAACACCACCATACAGCGACTGAATAACACCACCATACAGTGACTGCATAACACCACCATACAGTGACTGGATAACACCACCATACAGTGACTGGAAAACACCACCATACTGTGACTGAATAACACCACCATACAGCGACTAAGTAACACCACCATACAGTGACTGAATAACACCACCATACAGTGACTGGATAACACCGCCATACAGTAACTGAATAACACCACCATACAGCGACTGAATAACACCACCATACGGTGACTGAATAACACCACCATACAGTGACTGGATAACACCGCCATACAGTAACTGAATAACACCACCATACAGCGACTGAATAACACCACCATACGGTGACTGAATAACACCACCATACAGTGACTGGATAACACCGCCATACAGTAACTGAATAACACCACCATACAGCGACTGAATAACACCACCATACGGTGACTGAATAACACCACCATACAGCGATAAAATAACACCACCATACAGCGACCGAATAACACCAACATACAGTGACTGAATAACACCACCATACAGTGACTGAATAACACCACCATACTGTGACTGAATAACACCACCATACAGTGACTGAATAACACCACCATACAGCGACTGAATAACACCACCATACAGTGACTGAATAACACCACCATACAGTGACTGAATAACACCACCATACAGTGACTGAATAACTCCACCATACTGTGACTGAATAACACCAACATACAGTGACCGAATAACACCACCATACAGCGACTTAATAACACCAACATACAGTGACTGAATAACACCACCATACAGTGACTGAATAACACCACCATACAGCGACTGAATAACACCACCATACAGTGACTAAATAACAGCACCATACAGTGACTGAATAACACCACCATACAGCGACCAAATAACACCAACATACAGTGACTGAATAACACCACCATACAGTGACTGAATCACACCACCATACAGCGACTGAATAACACCACCATACAGTGACTGAATAACACCACCATACAGTGACTGAATAACACCACCATACAGTGACTAAATAACACCACCATACTGTGACTGAATAACACCACCATACAGTGACTGAATCACACCACCATACAGCGACTGAATAACACCACCATACAGTGACTGAATAACACCACCATACAGTGACTGGATAACACCACCATACAGCGACTTAGTAACACCACCATACAGTGACTGAATAACACCACCATACAGTGACTAAATAACACCACCATACAGCGACTAAGTAACACCACCATACAGTGACTGAATAACACCACCATACAGTGACTGAATAACACCACCATACAGCGACTGAATAACACCACCATACAGTGACTAAGTAACACCACCATACAGTGACTGAATAACACCTCCATACAGCGACCAAATAACACCAACATACAGTGACTGAATAACACCACCATACAGTGACAGAATAACACCACCATACAGCGACCAAATAACACCAACATACAGTGACTGAATAACACCACCATACAGTGACTGAATAACACCACCATACAGTGACTGAATAACACCAACATACAGTGACTGAATAACACCACCATACAGTGACTGGATAACACCACCATACAGTGACTGGATAACACCACCATACAGTGACTGAATAACACCACCATACAGTGACTGAATAACACCACCATACAGTGACTGAATAACACCACCATACAGTGACTGGATAACACCACCATACAGCGACTTAGTAACACCACCATACAGTGACTGGATAACACCACCATACAGTGACTGAATAACACCACCATACAGTGACTGGATAACACCACCATACAGTGACTGAATAACACCTCCATACAGTGACTGAATAACACCACCATACAGTGACTGGATAACACCACCATACAGCGACTTAATAACACCACCATACAGTGACTGAATAACACCACCATACAGTGACTGAATAACACCACCATACAGTGACTGAATAACACCACCATACAGTGACTGGATAACACCTCCATACAGTGACTGGATAACATCTCCATACAGTGACTGGATAACACCACCATACAGTGACTGAATAACACCACCATACAGTGACTGGATAACACCACCATACAGTGACTGGATAACACCACCATACAGTGACTGAATAACACCACCATACAGTGACTGGATAACACCTCCATACAGTGACTGGATAACATCTCCATACAGTGACTGGATAACACCACCATACAGTGACTGAATAACACCACCATACAGCGACTGAATAACACCACCATACAGTGACTGAATAACACCACCATACTGTGACTGAATAACACCACCATACAGTGACTGAATAACACCACCATACAGTGAATGAATAACACCACCATACAGCGACTGAATAACACCAACATACAGTGACTGAATAACACCACCATACAGCGACTTAATAACACCACCATACAGTGACTGAATAACACCACCATACAGCGACAAAATAACACCAACATACAGCGACTTAATAACACCACCATACAGCGACTTAATAACACCACCATACAGTGACTGAATAACACCACCATACAGTGACTGAATAACACCACCATACAGTGACTGGATAACACCTCCATACAGTGACTGGATAACATCTCCATACAGTGACTGGATAACACCACCATACAGTGACTGAATAACACCACCATACAGTGAGTGAATAACACCACCATACAGTGACTGAATAACACCACCATACAGTGACTGAATAACACCACCATACAGCGACCAAATAACACCACCATACAGTGACTGAATAACACCACCATACAGTGACTGAATAACACCACCATACAGTGACTGGATAACACCAACATACAGTGACTGAATAACACCACCATACAGTGACTGAATAACACCACCATACAGTGACTGAATAACACCACCATACTGTGACTGAATAACAACTCCATACAGCGACCAAATAACACCACCATACAGTGACTGAATAACACCACCATACAGCGACTGAATAACACCACCATACAGTGACTGAATAACACCACCATACAGTGACTGAATAACACCACCATACAGTGACTGAATAACACCACCATACAGTGACTGAATAACACCACCATACAGTGACTAAGTAACACCACCATACAGTGACTGAATAAAACCTCCATACAGCGACCGAATAACACCAACATACAGTGACTGAATAACACCACCATACAGTGACTGAATGACACCACCATACAGTGACTGAATAACACCACCATACAGTGACTGAATAACACCACCATACAGTGACTAAATAACACCACCATACAGCGACTGGATAACACCACCATACAGTGACTGAATAACACCACCATACAGTGACTAAATAACACCACCATACAGCGACTGGATAACACCACCATACAGTGACTGAATAACACCACCATACAGTGACTGAATAACACCACCATACAGCGACTAAGTAACACCACCATACAGTGACTGAATAACACCACCATACAGTGACTGAATAACACCACCATACAGCGACTGAATAACACCACCATACAGTGACTAAGTAACACCACCATACAGTGACTGAATAACACCTCCATACAGCGACCAAATAACACCAACATACAGTGACTGAATAACACCACCATACAGTGACAGAATAACACCACTATACAGTGACTGAATAACACCACCATACAGTGACTGAATAACACCACCATACAGTGACTGAATAACACCACCATACAGTGACTGAATAACACCACCATACAGTGACTGAATAACACCACCATACAGTGACTGAATAACACCACCATACAGTGACTGAATAACACCACCATACAGTGACTGGATAACACCACCATACAGTGACTGGATAACACCACCATACAGTGACTGAATAACACCACCATACAGTGGCTGAATAAAACCACCATACAGTGACTGAATAACACCACCATACAGCGACTTAGTAACACCACCATACAGTGACTGGATAACACCACCATACAGTGACTTAAAAACACCACCATACAGTGACTGGATAACACCTCCATACAGTGACTGAATAACACCACCATACAGTGACTGGATAACATCACCATACAGTGACTGAATAACACCACCATACAGCGACTGAATAACACCAACATACAGTGACTGAATAACACCTCCATACAGTGACTGAATAACACCACCATACAGTGACTGAATAACACCACCATACAGTGACTGAATAACACCACCATACAGTGACTGGATAACACCACCATACAGTGACTGGATAACACCACCATACAGTGACTGAATAACACCTCCATACAGCGACTTAATAACACCACCATACAGTGACTAAATAACACCACCATACAGTGACTGAATAACACCACCATACAGTGACTGGATAACACCACCATACAGTGACTGAATAACACCACCATACAGTGACTGAATAACACCACCATACAGCGACTGAATAACACCACCATACAGTGACTGAATAACACCACCATACAGTGACTGAAGAACACCACCATACAGTGACTGAATAACACCACCATACAGTGACTGAATAACACCACCATACAGCGACTGAATAACACCACCATACAGTGACTGAATAACACCACCATACAGCGACTGAATAATACCACCATACAGCGACTGAATAACACCACCATACAGTGACTGGATAACACCACCATACAGTGACTGAATAACACCACCATACAGTGACTGGATAACACCACCATACAGTGACTGGATAACACCACCATACAGTGACTGAATAACACCACCATACAGTGACTGAATAACACCACCATACAGCGACTTAGTAACACCACCATACAGTGACCGGATAACACCACCATACAGTGACTGAATAACACCACCATACAGTGACTGAATAACACCAACATACAGTGACTGGATAACACCACCATACAGTGACTGAATAACACCACCATACAGTGACAGAATAACACCTCCATACAGCGACTGAATAACACCACCAAACAGTGACTGAATAACATCACCATACAGTGACTGGATAACACCACCATACAGTGACTGAATAACACCAACATACAGCGAATGAATAACACCACCATACAGTGACAGAATAACACCACCATACAGCGACCAAATAACACCAACATACAGTGACTGAATAACACCACCATACAGTAACTGAATAACACCACCATACAGCGACTTAATAACACCACCATACAGTGACTGAATAACACCACCATACAGTGACTGGATAACACCGCTATACAGTGACTGAATAACACCACCATACAGTGACTGGATAACACCACCATACAGTGACTGAATAACACCAACATACAGCGAATGAATAACACCACCATACAGTGACAGAATAACACCACCATACAGCGACCAAATAACACCAACATACAGTGACTGAATAACACCACCATACAGCGACTGAATAACACCACCATACAGCGACTTAATAACACCACCATACAGTGACTGAATAACACCACCATACAGTGACTGAATAACACCACCATACAGTGACTGGATAACACCGCCATACAGTGACTGAATAACACCACCATACAGTGACTGAATAACACCACCATACAGCGACTGGATAACACTACCATACAGCGACTTAATAACAGCACCATACAGTGACTGAATAACACCACCATACAGCGACCAAATAACACCACCATACAGTGACTGGATAACACCAACATACAGTGACTGGATAACACCACCATACAGTGACTGGATAACACCACCATACAGTGACTGGATAACACCACCATACAGTGACTGGATAACACCACCATACAGTGACTGAATAACACCTCCATACAGTGACTTAATAACACCACCATACAGTGACTTAATAACACCACCATACAGTGACTGAATAACACCACCATACAGTGACTGAATAACACCACCATACAGTGACTGAATAACACCACCATACAGTAACTGAATAAAACCACCATACAGTGACTTGATAACACCTCCATACAGTGACTTAATAACACCACCATACAGTGACTGAATAACACCACCATACAGTGACTGAATAACACCACCATACAGTGACTTAATAACACCACCATACAGTGACTTAATAACACCAACATACAGTGACTGGATAACACCACCATACAGCGACCAAATAACACCACCATACAGTGACTGAATAACACCACCATACAGCGACTGAATAACACCACCATACAGCGACTGAATAACAACACCATACAGCGACCAAATAACACCAACATACAGTGACTGAATAACACCACCATACAGTGACTAAATAACACCACCATACAGTGACTGAACACCAACATACAGTGACTGAATAACACCACCATACAGTGACTAAATAACACCACCATACAGTGACTGAACACCACCATACAGCGACTGAATAACACCACCATACAGTGACTGAATAACACCACCATACAGTGACTGAATAACACCACCATACAGCGACTGAATAACACCACCATACAGTGACAGAATAACACCACCATACAGTGACTGGATAACACCACCATACAGTGACTGAATAACACCACCATACAGTGACTGAATAACACCACCATACAGTGACTGGATAACACCTCCATACAGTGACTTAATAACACCACCATACAGTGACTTAATAACACCACCATACAGTGACTGAATAACACCACCATACAGTGACTGGATAACACCACCATACAGTGACTGGATAACACCTCCATACAGTGACTTAATAACACCACCATACAGTGACTGAATAACACCACCATACAGTGACTTAATAACACCTCCATACAGTGACTGGATAACACCACCATACAGTGACTGAATAACACCACCATACAGTGACTTAATAACACCTCCATACAGCGACTGAATAACACCAACATTCAGCGACTTAATAACACCACCATACAGTGACTGAATAACACCGCCATACAGTGACTGAATAACACCTACATACAGCGACTGAATAACACCACCATACAGTGACTGGATAACACCACCATACAGTGACTGAATAACACCAACATACAGTGACTAAATAACACCACCATACAGCGACTGAATAACACCTCCATACAGTGACTGGATAACACCACCATACAGCGACTGAATAACACCACCATACAGTGACTGGATAACACCACCATACAGTGACTGAATAACACCACCATACAGTGACTGAATAACACCACCATACAGTGACTGAATAACACCACCATACAGTGACTGAATAACACCACCATACAGCGACTGAATAACACCACCATACAGTGACTGAATAACACCACCATACAGTGACTGAATAACACCACCATACAGTGACTGAATAACACCACCATACAGTGACCGGATAACACCTCCATACAGTGACTGGATAACACCACCATACAGCGACTGAATAACACCACCATACAGTGACTGGATAACACCACCATACAGTGACTGGATAACACCTCCATACAGTGACTGAATAACACCACCATACAGCGACTGAATAACACCACCATACAGCGACTGGATAACACCTCCATACAGCGACTTAATAACACCACCATACAGTGACTTAATAACACCACCATACAGTGACTGAATAACACCACCATACAGTGACTGGATAACACCACCATACAGTGACCGGATAACACCTCCATAAAGTGACTGGATAACACCACCATACAGCGACTGAATAACACCACCATACAGTGACTGGATAACACCTCCATACAGTGACTGAATAACACCACCATACAGCGACTGAATAACACCAACATACAGCGACTGGATAACACCACCATACAGTGACTGGATAACACCGCCATAGAGCGACTGGATAGCACCACCATACAGTGACTGGATAACACCACCATACAGTGACTGGATAACACCTCCATACAGCGACTGGATAATACCACCATACAGTGACTGGATAACACCTCCCATACAGTGACTGGATAAAACCTCCATACAGTGACTGGATAACACCACCATACAGTGACTGGATAACGCCTCCATACAGTTACTGGATAACACCTCTGTAACGGACCGTTTCTGCAGACAAGGGGTAAAAACCGTTTAGGCGATCGGCCCCCTTTACAGAGATATAGGCCCAACTACTGCAGAACACCAAACTCCCGAACTGGATACAAAATAGCACTCCAACTCCCGTACTGGAACCTCCCAAATAGCTGCTAGCAGACGAACAGGAAAAGCAGACAATCAGCTTACACTCCTGGCAATCAGTCTCTAACAGCATACAGTGAATCCCCCCAAGAACGAGACGAGGCTCCGTATTGAGGGTAAACAGGAATTCTAACATTTATTAACGGCTACCTGCCTGGTATTTATCCAGGTCTCCCACCTGGTGGACACTCCCTAGAGGACCAGAAGGAAGACTGCGACACGGGATACAGCAGCCAATCACACACATTGGGACAATACAGACACCCCCAGCATATCCTCTCCCTCTGCCTGTGATACCATCACCCTACATGGGTAATGCAATCATCACAGGCAGACGAATACACAATGTCTTCTGTCCTGGAGACAATTGAGGAGTCATTCAATTATCTCTCAGGACAAAGGGAAATCGCCAATACACATGTGGGGACAATAGGACAGACATCACTATTCAATACACAATGTCCCACCCTTTACAATACACACAGACATTTCACAGACAAGACTCCATTATGCACATGGGGACACAGAACAAGCATTACTGTTAAAATACACCAGGTAAGACACATTACATTAAAACTATACATTTAACATATCCCCAGATAGCTCAGGTCTGAGCGCATTATTAAGTGAATGGCGCTCAGACCACACGAATACAGTTTAATCGCCATGGAGCCAAAGTCTTTACAGTCAGTTTCATACGAATGGGCTCCATGGGATTCCTATCTGGGGTATAACACATTCAACCAAAACTACCGAACCCCAGGCAGAAAAGCACGAATTAAGCTTTTCTGCAGGTAAAAAGATGTCTTTTAACAGGGGGCCATAGTCCAAAGGCAGCAGGCGAGCAACCAGGTTTCTCCAATGCAATGTGGCGAGATTGGTCTCGTCACATCTCTCCCTTTTCCAAACAGACTAACAGGGTATCTGACCTCCTGCCGGTCAGTGCCCTTGTTAGTCCAGCAGCCCACCCACAAAACACAATCAACAGCACAGCCCACCCACAATAAATAGTTACTGCAACTGGGTAGAGGAGAAGCTTGTCCATGTCCAGGTGCCTCACCACGGCTGTGCTGGGTACGGGTACGCTGACTTGGTGGGTGCTGCATGGGCAGAGACCCGCGTCACTCTGCCCTGTTGCCAGCGCTACTGGGAGGGTAGCCTGGTTGAAGCCTGATTGTTGGAGGGGAGACCGACTGTCTCCCCTTTAGATATACAGTCCTGCTGCTGGAGACCGACTGTCTCCCTTTGGTTACACAGCTCTGCTGCTGGGGAAAGGAGACTGAGCTCTCTATTCCCTGCCCATTAATGATCCGCCGCTGGGGAGAGGTGGTAGTAAGCTCTTCTCCCATACATACCTTCCTCCTCAGTGGAGGGAGACCGACTGTCTCTCCTCCCAATACAGAGTCCTGCTGCTGGAGAAAGGAGACTGGGCTCTCTATTCCCTGCTGGTTACTCTGCCGCTGGGGACTGGAGACCGGGCTCCCAATTCCCAACAAATAATACTGCCGCTGGGGAATGGAGACCGGGCTCCCAATTCCCGAAAAATCACGCTGCTGATGTGGGGCAGGAACAACTACCTCTGCCCCCTGTAGCTCAGCCTGCCGCTGGGGAATGGAGCTCAGGCTCCCAATTCCCTGTAATATCTCCCGCTGGGGAATGGAGCTCAGGCTCCCAATTCCCTGCAATATCTCCCGCTGGGGAATGGAGCTCAGGCTCCCAATTCCCTGCAATATCGGTGGAGAGACCTCGGTCCCATCTCCACCTGCCGCCTGGGGTTCCTCCCAGTAAATTTCAATAATGTCTTCCCAGCGGAATGGGTCTGGAACTGGATCTGTCACCTTGCTGTCCTGCTGAGCCTTCCCAATGGAGTGGAAGAGATCTCGGTAGTCCTGCTCCAGTTCCCACTCCAGGGTTGCTAGGTGAGCCAGGTCTTGCTCTACCTCATGGGGGTCATCCCCGTCATGCCTAGCCTCCCTCTCGTAGAAAATGTCCTGAAGTCTGTTCTGCGCAGGACTCCCGAAGTCAGGCTCTGCAAAGGACTCCCATAACAAGCCAGAACCATCAAACTCCTCTCCCTCTGGCTTGTCATGCTCGGCTGTCCAGGGTATATACTGTGCCATATACCACCAGAGCGCCTGGTAGGCATCCTCCAGCCATAGCTCCTGCCATACCCGGTGCTCTAGTTCCTTCACCCATTCATCAAGGGGCTGCTCTCCCAGAAAGGGCATCCGCAGGGCCACTTGCTTCTGCCACCGCTGCTCTTCACTGGGGAGACTCTCACCCCGCTGGTATTGTACATTGTCCAGGGCCTGGTACCAGATGCCTTTCCTTAATGCATCCCGGCCATCCAGGTCCTCCTCCTCGTATGACACTGCTGGTTCCATTCTGGTGCTTTTAGGGTCGCTGTACTGGGACATGCGTTGCCCCCACTTGTAAATCCAAGGAAATGGTGTCTCCTGTAGCTGTCCTTCTGGCTGTAGGAACGATCCCGCTGCTCGCCACCAATTGTAACGGACCGTTGCTGCAGACAAGGGGTAAAAACCGCTTAGGCGATCGGCCCCTTTACAGAGATATAGGCACAGCTACTGCAGAACACCAAACTCCCGAACTGGATACAAAATAGCACTCCAACTCCCGTACTGGAACCTCCCAAATAGCTGCTAGCAGACGAACAGGAAAAGCAGACAATCAGCTTACACTCCTGGCAATCAGTCTCTAACAGCATACAGTGAATCCCCCAAGAACGAGACGAGGCTCCGTATTGAGGGTAAACAGGAATTCTAACATTTATTAACGGCTACCTGCCTGGTATTTATCCAGGTCTCCCACCTGGTGGACACTCCCTAGAGGACCAGAAGGAAGACTGCGACACGGGATACAGCAGCCAATCACACACATTGGGACAATACAGACACCCCCAGCATATCTCTTCCCTCTGCCTGTGATACCATCACCCTACATGGGTAATGCAATCATCACAGGCAGACGAATACACAATGTCTTCTGTCCTGGAGACAATTGAGGAGTCATTCAATTATCTCTCAGGACAAAGGGAAATCGCCAATACACATGTGGGGACAATAGGACAGACATCACTATTCAATACACAATGTCCCACCCTTTACAATACACACAGACATTTCACAGACAAGACTCCATTATGCACATGGGGACACAGAACAAGCATTACTGTTAAAATACACCAGGTAAGACACATTACATTAAAACTATACATTTAACATATCCCCAGATAGCTCAGGTCTGAGCGCACATTATTAAGTGAATGGCGCTCAGACCACACGAATACAGTTTAATCGCCATGGAGCCAAAGTCTTTACAGTCAGTTTCATACGAATGGGCTCCATGGGATTCCTATCTGGGGTATAACACATTCAACCAAAACTACCGAACCCCAGGCAGAAAAGCACGAATTAAGCTTTTCTGCAGGTAAAAAAGATGTCTTTTAACAGGGGGCCATAGTCCAAAGGCAGCAGGCGAGCAACCAGGTTTCTCCAATGCAATGTGGCGAGATTGGTCTCGTCACATACAGTGACTGGATAACACCACCATACAGTGACTGAATAACACCACCATACAGTGACTGGATAGCACCACCATACAGTGACTGGATAACACCACCATACAGTGACTGGATAACACCTCCATACAGTGACTGGATAACACCACCATACAGTGACTGGATAACACCACCATACAGTGACTGAATAACACCTCCATACAGCGACTGAATAACACCACCATACAGTGACTGGATAACACCACCATACAGTGACTGAATAACACCTACATACAGCGACTTAATAACACCACCATACAGTGACTGAATAACACCTCCATACAGTGACTGGATAACACCACCATACAGCGACTTAATAACATCACCATACAGTGACTTAATAACACCAACATACAGTGACTGAATAACACCACCATACAGCGACTGAATAACACCACCATACAGTGACTGAATAACAGCACCATACAGTGACTGAATAACACCACCATACAGTGACTGGATAACACCACCATACAGTAACTGAATAACACCACCATACAGTGACTGGATAACACCACCATACAGTGACTGGATAACACCTCCATACAGTGACTGAATAACAACACCATACAGTAACTGAATAACACCACCATACAGTGACTGGATAACACCACCATACAGTGACCGGATAACACCTCCATACAGTGACTGGATAACACCTCCATACAGTGACTGGATAACACCAACATACAGTGACTGGATAACACCACCATACAGAGACTGGATAACACCACCATACAGTGACTGGATAACACCACCATACAGTGACTAAATAACACCACCATACAGTGACTGGATAACACCACCATACAGTGACTGGATAACACCACCATACATTGACTGGATAACACCAACATACAGTGACCGGATAACACCACCATACAGTGACTGGATAACACCTCCATACAGTGACTGGATAACACCACCATACAGTGACTGGATAACACCACCATACAGTGACTGGATAACACCAACATACAGTGACCGGATAACACCACCATACAGTGACTGGATAACACCTCCATACAGTGACTGAATAACACCTCCATACAGTGACTGAATAACACCACCATACAGCGACTGAATAACACCACCATACAGTGACTGGATAACACCACCATACAGTGACTGAATAACACCACCATACAGTGACTGGATAACACCACCATACAGTGACTGGATAACACCACCATACAGTGACTGGATAACACCACCATACAGTGACTGGATAACACCTCCATACAGTGACTGAATAACACCACCATACAGTGACTTAATAACACCACCATACAGTGACTGGATAACACCACCATACAGCGACTTAATAACACCACCATACAGTGACTGGATAACACCACCATACAGCGACTGGATAACACCACCATACAGTGACTGAATAACACTACCATACAGTGACTGAATAACACCTCCATACAGCGACTTAATAACACCACCATACAGTGACTGAATAACACCTCCATACAACGACTTAATAACACCTCCATACAGTGACTGAATAACACCTCCATACAGTGACTGAATAACACCACCATACAGTGACTGAATAACACCACCATACAGTGACTGGATAACACCACCATACAGTGACTGGATATCACCACCATACAGTGACTGGATAACACCTCCATACAGTGACCGGATAACACCACCATACAGTGACTGGATAACACCTCCATACAGTGACCGAATAACACCTCCATACAGTGACTGAATAACACCACCATACAGCGACTGAATAACACCACCATACAGTGACTGGATAACACCACCATACAGTGACTGGATAACACCACCATACAGTGACTGGATAACACCACCATACAGTGACTGGATAACACCACCATTCAGTGACTGGATAACACCACCATACAGCGACTTAATAACACCACCATACAGCGACTGAATAACACCACCATACAGTGACTGAATAACACCACCATACAGTGACTGGATAACACCTCCATACAGTGACTGAATAACACCACCATACAGTGACTGGATAACACCACCATACAGTGACTGGATAACACCACCATTCAGTGACTGGATAACACCACCATACAGCGACTTAATAACACCACCATACAGCGACTGAATAACACCTCCATACAGTGACTGAATAACACCACCATACAGTGACTGGATAACACCTCCATACAGTGACTGAATAACACCACCATACAGTGACTTAATAACACCACCATACAGTGACTGGATAACACCACCATACAGCGACTTAATAACACCAACATACAGTGACTGGATAACACCACCATACAGCGACCAAATAACACCACCATACAGCGACTGAATAACACCACCATACAATGACAGAATAACACCACCATACAGTGACTGGATAACACCACCATACAGTGACTGGATAACACCACCATACAGTGACTGAATAACACCACCATACAGTGACCAAATAACACCACCATACAGTGACTGAATAACACCACCATACAGTGACTGAATAACACCACCATACAGCGACTGAATAACACCACCATACAGTGACTGAATAACACTACCATACAGTGACTGAATAACACCACCATACAGTGACTGGATAACACCTCCATACAGCGACTGAATAACACCAACATACAGTGACTGAATAACACCACCATACAGTGACTGAATAACACCACCATACAGTGACTGAATAACACCACCATACAGTGACTGGATAACACCTCCATACAGTGACTGAATAACACCACCATACAGTGACTGAATAACACCACCATACAGTGACTGAATAACACCACCATACAGTGACAGGATAACACCGCCATACAGTGACTGGATAACACCTCCATACAGTGACTGGATAACACCACCATACAGTGACTGGATAACACCACCATACAGTGACTGGATAACACCACCATACAGTGACTAGATAACACCTCCATACAGTGACTGAATAACACCACCATACAGCGACTGAATAACACCAACATACAGCGACTGGATAACACCACCATACAGTGACTGAATAACACCACCATACAGCGACTGAATAACACCAACATACAGCGACTGGATAACACCACCATACAGTGACTGGATAACACCACCATACAGTGACTGGATAACACCACCATACAGTGACTGGATAACACCACCATACAGTGACTGGATAACACCTCCATACAGTGACTGAATAACACCATGATACAGTGACTGGATAACACCACCATACAGCGACTTAATAACACCACCATACAGTGACTGGATAACACCACCATACAGTGACTTAATAACACCACCATACAGTGACTGGATAACACCACCATACAGCGACTTAATAACACCACCATACAGTGACTGAATAACACCTCCATACAGCGACTGAATAACACCACCATACAGTGACTGGATAACACCACCATACAGCGACTTAATAACACCACCATACAGCGACTTAATAACACCAACATACAGTGACTGAATAACACCTCCATACAGTGACTGAATAACACCACCATACAGCGACTGAATAACACCACCATACAGTGACTGAATAACAGCACCATACAGTGACTGAATAACACCACCATACAGTGACTGAATAACACCACCATACAGTAACTGAATAACACCACCATACAGTGACTGGATAACACCACCATACAGTGACTGGATAACACCTCCATACAGTGACTGAATAACAACACCATACA
Organism: Bufotes viridis; assembly: GCA_033119425.1. NCBI lineage: Eukaryota > Metazoa > Chordata > Amphibia > Anura > Bufonidae > Bufotes > Bufotes viridis. The sequence continues at coordinate 498,262,157 of CM065591.1, read as the reverse complement.
GTAACTGAATAACACCACCATACAGTGACTGGATAACACCACCATACAGTGACTGAATAACACCAACATACAGCGACTGGATAACACCACCATACAGTGACTGGATAACACCACCATACAGTGACTGGATAACACCACCATACAGTGACTGGATAACACCACCATACAGTGACTGAATAACACCACCATACAGTGACTGGATAACACCGCCGTACAGTGACTGGATAACACCTCCATACAGTGACTGAATAACAACACCATACAGTAACTGAATAACACCACCATACAGTGACTGGATAACACCACCATACAGTGACTGAATAACACCAACATACAGCGACTGGATAACACCACCATACAGTGACTGGATAACACCACCATACAGTGACTGGATAACACCACCATACAGTGACTGGATAACACCTCCATACAGTGACTGAATAACACCACCATACAGCGACTGAATAACACCAACATACAGCGACTGGATAACACCACCATACAGTGACTGGATAACACCACCATACAGTGACTGGATAACACCACCATACAGTGACTGGATAACACCTCCATACAGTGACTGAATAACACCACCATACAGTGACTGGATAACACCACCATACAGCGACTTAATAACACCACCATACAGTGACTGGATAACACCACCATACAGTGACTGAATAACACCACCATACAGTAACTGGATAACACCACCATACAGCGACTTAATAACACCACCATACAGTGACTGAATAACACCTCCATACAGCGACTGAATAACACCACCATACAGTGACTGGATAACACCACCATACAGTGACTGAATAACACCTACATACAGCGACTTAATAACACCACCATACAGTGACTGAATAACACCACCATACAGTGACTGAATAACACCTCCATACAGTGACTGGATAACACCACCATACAGTGACTGGATAACACCACCATACAGCGACTTAATAACACCACCATACAGTGACTTAATAACACCAACATACAGTGACTGAATAACACCACCATACAGCGACTGAATAACACCACCATACAGTGACTGAATAACAGCACCATACAGTGACTGAATAACACCACCATACAGTGACTGAATAACACCACCATACAGTAACTGAATAACACCACCATACAGTAACTGAATAACACCACCATACAGTGACTGGATAACACCACCATACAGTGACTGGATAACACCTCCATACAGTGACTGAATAACAACACCATACAGTGACTGGATAACACCACCATACAGTGACCGGATAACACCTCCATACAGTGACTGGATAACACCTCCATACAGTGACTGGATAACACCAACATACAGTGACTGGATAACACCACCATACAGAGACTGGATAACACCACCATACAGTGACTGGATAACACCACCATACAGTGACTGAATAACACCACCATACAGTGACTGGATAACACCACCATACAGTGACTGGATAACACCACCATACAGTGACTGGATAACACCTCCATACAGTGACTGAATAACACCACCATACAGTGACTTAATAACACCACCATACAGTGACTGGATAACACCACCATACAGCGACTTAATAACACCACCATACAGTGACTGGATAACACCACCATACAGCGACTGGATAACACCACCATACAGTGACTGAATAACACTACCATACAGTGACTGAATAACACCTCCATACAGCAACTTAATAACACCACCATACAGTGACTGAATAACACCTCCATACAGTGACTGAATAACACCACCATACAGTGACTGAATAACACCTCCATACAGTGACTGAATAACACCACCATACAGTGACTGAATAACACCACCATACAGTGACTGGATAACACCACCATACAGTGACTGGATATCACCACCATACAGTGACTGGATAACACCACCATACAGTGACTGAATAACACCACCATACAGTGACTGAATAACACCACCATACAGCGACTGAATAACACCACCATACAGTGACTGAATAACACCACCATACAGTGACTGGATAACACCACCATACAGCGACTTAATAACACCACCATACAGCGACTGAATAACACCTCCATACAGTGACTGAATAACACCACCATACAGTGACTGGATAACACCTCCATACAGTGACTGAATAACACCACCATACAGTGACTTAATAACACCACCATACAGTGACTGGATAACACCACCATACAGTGACTGAATAACACCACCATACAGTAACTGGATAACACCACCATACAGCGACTTAATAACACCACCATACAGTGACTGAATAACACCTCCATACAGCGACTGAATAACACCACCATACAGTGACTGGATAACACCACCATACAGTGACTGAATAACACCTACATACAGCGACTTAATAACACCACCATACAGTGACTGAATAACACCACCATACAGTGACTGAATAACACCTCCATACAGTGACTGGATAACACCACCATACAGTGACTGGATAACACCACCATACAGCGACTTAATAACACCACCATACAGTGACTTAATAACACCAACATACAGTGACTGAATAACACCACCATACAGCGACTGAATAACACCACCATACAGTGACTGAATAACAGCACCATACAGTGACTGAATAACACCACCATACAGTGACTGAATAACACCACCATACAGTAACTGAATAACACCACCATACAGTAACTGAATAACACCACCATACAGTGACTGGATAACACCACCATACAGTGACTGGATAACACCTCCATACAGTGACTGAATAACAACACCATACAGTGACTGGATAACACCACCATACAGTGACCGGATAACACCTCCATACAGTGACTGGATAACACCTCCATACAGTGACTGGATAACACCAACATACAGTGACTGGATAACACCACCATACAGAGACTGGATAACACCACCATACAGTGACTGGATAACACCACCATACAGTGACTGAATAACACCACCATACAGTGACTGGATAACACCACCATACAGTGACTGGATAACACCACCATACAGTGACTGGATAACACCTCCATACAGTGACTGAATAACACCACCATACAGTGACTTAATAACACCACCATACAGTGACTGGATAACACCACCATACAGCGACTTAATAACACCACCATACAGTGACTGGATAACACCACCATACAGCGACTGGATAACACCACCATACAGTGACTGAATAACACTACCATACAGTGACTGAATAACACCTCCATACAGCAACTTAATAACACCACCATACAGTGACTGAATAACACCTCCATACAGTGACTGAATAACACCACCATACAGTGACTGAATAACACCTCCATACAGTGACTGAATAACACCACCATACAGTGACTGAATAACACCACCATACAGTGACTGGATAACACCACCATACAGTGACTGGATATCACCACCATACAGCGACTGAATAACACCACCATACAGTGACTGAATAACACCACCATACAGCGACTGAATAACACCACCATACAGTGACTGAATAACACCACCATACAGTGACTGGATAACACCACCATACAGCGACTTAATAACACCACCATACAGCGACTGAATAACACCTCCATACAGTGACTGAATAACACCACCATACAGTGACTGGATAACACCTCCATACAGTGACTGAATAACACCACCATACAGTGACTTAATAACACCACCATACAGTGACTGGATAACACCACCATACAGCGACTTAATAACACCAACATACAGTGACTGGATAACACCACCATACAGCGACCAAATAACACCACCATACAGTGACTGGATAACACCTCCATACAGCGACTTAATAACACCACCATACAGCGACTGAATAACACCACCATACAGTGACTGAATAACACCACCATACAGTGACTGAATAACACCTCCATACAGTGACTGGATAACACCACCATACAGTGACTGGATAACACCACCATACAGCGACTTAATAACACCACCATACAGTGACTGGATAACACCACCATACTGTGACTGAATAACACCACCATACAGTGACTGGATAACACCACCATACAGCGACTGGATAACACCACCATACAGTGACTGAATAACACTACCATACAGTGACTGAATAACACCTCCATACAGCAACTTAATAACACCACCATACAGCGACTGAATAACACCTCCATACAGTGACTGAATAACACCACCATACAGTGACTGAATAACACCTCCATACAGTGACTGAATAACACCACCATACAGTGACTGGATAACACCGCCGTACAGTGACTGGATAACACCACCATACAGTGACTGAATAACACCACCATACAGTGACTGAATAACACCACCATACAGTGACTGGATAACACCACCATACAGTGACTGGATAACACCACCATACAGTGACCGGATAACACCACCATACAGTGACTGGATAACACCTCCATACAGTGACTGAATAACACCTCCATACAGTGACTGAATAACACCACCATACAGCGACTGAATAACACCACCATACAGTGACTGGATAACACCACCATACAGTGACTGAATAACACCACCATACAGTGACTGAATAACACCACCATACAGTGACTGAATAACACCACCATACAGTGACTGGATAACACCACCATACAGTGACTGGATAACACCACCATACAGTGACTTAATAACACCACCATACAGTGACTGAATAACACCACCATACAGTGACTGAATAACACCACCATACAGTGACTGAATAACACCACCATACAGTGACCGAATAACACCACCATACAGTGACCGAATAACACCACCATACAGTGACTGAATAACACCACCATACAGTGACCGAATAACACCACCATACAGTGACTGAATAACACCACCATACAGTGACTGAATAACACCACCATACAGTGACTGAATAACACCACCATACAGTGACCGAATAACACCACCATACAGTGACTGGATAACACCACCATACAGTGACTGGATAACACCTCCATACAGTGACTGAATAACACCACCATACAGTGACTGGATAACACCACCATACAGTGACTGGATAACACCACCATTCAGTGACTGGATAACACCACCATACAGCGACTTAATAACACCACCATACAGCGACTGAATAACACCTCCATACAGTGACTGAATAACACCACCATACAGTGACTGGATAACACCTCCATACAGCGACTTAATAACACCACCATACAGCGACTGAATAACACCACGATACAGTGACTGAATAACACCACCATACAGTGACTGGATAACACCGCCGTACAGTGACTGGATAACACCACCATACAGTGACTGAATAACACCACCATACAGTGACTGAATAACACCACCATACAGCGATTAAATAACCACCATAGAGTGACTAATTAATACCACCGTAGTGACTAAATGACACCACTTGAGATGAGTGAAGTATTCAAAAATTCGATTCGGACACTTTGACGAATTTCCCCCCCAAAATTTGATACAATCCAAATTCATTTGTGATGAAGTGCGTTAAAAATAATCTATTTTCCGGCTGCAAGGAGCCCGTATATCGGCTGTGGTAGTGAGACTGTGTGTCAGTATGTATAGTTGGCAGGATGATGAAGGACTGAGGCCAAAGAGAAGGCATGTTTGAGGTCCTGTAAGGCCAATTCCACCACTGGTTCCAATTCTTTGTGTAGAACCCTTCTCTGGAATTGATCCACTAAAGTCCATATACTTTGAGTTTTGCATGCAGGTTATTTGCATGCAGGCTACACAAAGAGGTCTCTGCAGACAAGTTGATTAAAAGTAAAAAATTATGAAGATAAAAAGAAATAATAATCAAGATCCAAATAAAAAATGTACATATAAAAGTATGTAAAAACACACTATAATAGTCCTCACTGGTACTGTTGACGCTATAATAATATAGAATCCATATTATTATAGGGTCAACAGTACCAGTGAGGACTATTAGAGTGTGTTTTTACATACTTTTATATGTACATTTTTTATTTGGATCTTGATTATTATTTCTTTTTATCTTCATCATTTTTTACTTTTATTCAACTTGTCTGCAGAGCCAGTGCAATGTGTACACGCCTGTTTTATTACTTTTACTGTTTAAAATACAAAACAAAATGCAAACTATCTGGAAGGGAATGCACCTAAAAAATCCTATACCTGCCAACCGAAATGGAGTAAGGCCTGGAAATATAAAGGCTAGACAATCAGCAACTCCACCCTAATCAACCAGGCAAAATCCAGATTCAGATGCATGAAGGTTGCTTAGCAACTGCACAAACAAAATTACTGACCAGGTAAACATTACACACCAGGTAGACCCCTGTTCAGGTTTGGACTGGCCCACCAGGGAGGAGGGGGATTCCTCGGTAGGCCCCCAGTCTCCTGTGCCCAAGATAAGATGGAGGAGTAATTATGTCTCCTTTCTCAGTAGGGATAATTATTGTAACCACTAGGTGGCAGTATCGCACAGTGATGCAGCATCCTACTGGTGTATATTGTACAGGAGGCCCCACAGTTTCTTCTAGACTTCTGGGGCTGCTGGCAGTGAAGGAGGAGAGAAGGTGCCTGCCTCCTTCTGCCCTCCCTGCTGTCAGGAAACTGTGGTTGCTGAAGAGAAGGCCTCCTCAGTTGTGTGACAGTAGTGAGCTGTAGGAGACTGTAAGGGGGAAATAGGGGATTCGTTTATAGCAGACACAGATCTATGAATGTGTGCTGCTCTCTGCAGAGTTCAGAGTGGCATTGGGGGGACTCTGCCTTAGGTCCCCCCCAATGCCTCTGCTTTAGGTGCACCCCCATAAGTGCCCCAGCTCCAGATGCCACCAATGCCCCGACTCTAAAATACAGAATTTTCTCCAGTTACCCCCCTAATACCCCTGCATCTGCTCCAGGATCCCCACTATTACCCTGCCTCAGATGACCCTAATGCCTCTGCTTTAGGTGCACCCCCATAAATGCCCCAGCTTCAGATGCCCCCACTCTAAATGCATTACTAATATTGCCTCTTCTCCAGTTACCTCTGCTCCAGGATCCCCACTATTACCCTGCCTCAGGTGACCCTAATGCCTCTGCTTCAGTTATGACCCTCCGTGTGTGCCCTTTGCTCACGTTGCTCCTCTAGAGCCTTTGCTTGGGCTTTATTAAAGGTTGTGACCTGCAAAGGGAGTTGGATTTATGCCCAAAAAATGCTGCCCACTGCGTCACATTCTCCAGTATTGACACGTATGGTTTACATGGCGGCAGTGGTGATGTTCCGTATTTACAGGCATCACTGCTGCCATGTATAGAGATACTGGTGGTGGAGTGGTGGAGTATTTAAAGGGGTTGTCCAGGTTTTCAAGTTACCCTCTCCACACCATAGGGCATAACTATATGATTAGTGGGGTCTGATTCTGCGACCCCCACTGATCCCAGGAACAGGTCCTGTCCCCTCTTTTTAACATATACCCTGCCGCTCCATTTATTCTCTTTGGGACCACTGGAATTAGCCAGCGCTGTACTCCGCCATCTCCAGCGACCCCATAGAGAATGGATGGAGAGGCCGGGCATATGCTCCTCCTGCCACTCAGTCAAGAAGAGGGATCAGTGGGGGCTCCAGCATTCAGACCCCCACGGATCACTTAGTTATTCCCGATCCTGTGGTTAGAGGATAACTAGAAAAGTGGACACAGGCCCTTTAACAGGCGAGCATTTCTATTTTAGTTTGACACATATTTTGGGCCAGATATTTTATTTTTATTAAAAAAAAATTTTTTACACCCAAAGAAAACCTTTAAGGCTGGGGAATGTAAAAAGGTCCAACAGCTATGACACGACAGGTGATAAGTGTTTGATTTGTGGGGTCTGACTGCTGGGACCCCTGTGATCAAGGGAATGTGGTCTTAAAGGGGTTGTCTCACTTCAGTAAGTCGGATTTATCATGCAGAGAAAATTAATACAAGCCACTTACTAATGGACTGATTCTCCATGTTGCTTCCTTTGCTGGGTGGATTCATTTTTCTATCACATTATACATGGCTCGTTTCGAGCGACGTGGTCGTGTTTGCACACTATAGGATAAAGCACTAGCCTACGTATCCCATGATCTCGGCCACCAGAGAGGCTGATGCTTTTGCCTATAGTGTGCAAGCACGACCACCACTGATGGATTGCAGGGTGGTCTGTAACCATGGAAACAAGCAGTGTATAATGTGATGGAAAAATGAATCCAGCCAGCAAAGGAAGCAATATGGAGAATAACAATATATTAGTAAGTTGCTCTTATTAACTTTCTTTTCATAATAAATGCCACTTACTGAAGTGAGACAGCCCCTTTAAGACCCTTGTGTACCTAGATTGGCGGTAATGTAATTGAATGTCTCAGGATCAGTGGGTGTTCCAGCCGTCAGACCCCAGCAATCTGGTATTCATCTCCTGTCCTCTAGGAGGGCAATAGGTCATTATGGTAGGACAACCCTTTTATATATACTATAGCTTATGTGCAATATAAGGAGGTTAAGATTTGGTAAATTTCATGCCAGACATTTATGCTTAAAGGGAGTCTTTCACCCCAAACCCCATTTTTCAGCACTCACATCTTCCTGTGCTAAATTGACCCCCATTAAAAAGCCTCTTACCCCATTGTTTCACAGCTTACCTATCTTCAGAAAATCACTTTTATTGCAGCTGTCAATCACAGCTGAAGGTGCCCAGGGGCGGCATCATAACAGCCGGTGCCCAGGCCGCGCGCTCATCTTCCTAACTGTCCACGCCCCCTTTCACCCAGATGGCCCGCCCAGTGTCTTCTGCTTGTCCTTCTCCTCAAGGGGCCAAATCCCGCGCCTGTGCCGAGGATCCGGCAGTCCGCTCTGAACAGCCTTCCGATTCAGCGCTTGCAGGAGTATCGCTGTACGGGCCAGTGCGCAGGCGCGGACTGCCGGATCCTCGTCACAGGCTCTGGATTTGGCCCCTTGAGGAGGAGGCCATCTGGGTAAAAGGGGGCGTGGACAGTTAGGAAGATAAGCGCGCAGCCTGGGCACCTTCAGCTGTGATTGACAGCTGCAATAAAAGTGATTTTATGAAGATTGGTAAGCTGTACAGCAATGGGGTAAGAGGCTTTTTAATGGGGGTCAATTTAGCACAGGAAGATGTGAGTGCTGAAAAATGGGGTTTGGGGGTGAAAGACTCCCTTTAACCGCTTGCCGACCGCCTAACGCACGGATGCGTCCAGGCGGTGGCAAGTTTGTTCCTCCTGGACGCATCCGCGCGTCATCTCGCGAGAAGCGAGATTTGCTGTGAACGCGCGCGCGCGTTCACAGTGGCGCGCGTCTCGGCAGTTATACTGCAGCCTGCCAGCGATGATCCATCGCTGGCAGGCTGTAGATGCTAAATAAAAAGCATTAAACAGCTATATCAGACGCTGTTTTGTTAACTGTGTCTGATATAGCTGCTACCTGGTCCTCTGGTCCCATTTGCTGGAATCGACCACCAGAGGACCAGGTAACTCTGTAAAGTTGCACCAAATACTACACTAACCCCCCCCCCCCACCCCCCACCCCTCACTTTATAACCACTATTAACCCCTTGTTAAACCCTGATCACCCCATCTAGACCCCCTGATCACCCCCCTGTCATTGATCACACCCCTTGTAAGGCTCCATTCAGACGTCCATATGTGTTTTGTGGATCCGTGGATTCACGGATCCTCGGATCTGATCCACGGATCTGCAGATCCTCAAAACACGGACACGGGCAATGTGCTTTCCGTATTTTTCAGATCCGCACATTGCCAGAACTATATAGAAAATGCTTTTTCTTGTCCGCAATTGCGGACAAGAATAGGACATGTTCTATATTTTTGCGGAACGGAAGTGCAGACCCGGAAGCACGGATTCGTAATTCCGGATCCGAGCGGGACAAAGTCTATCCACATAGAAATGAATGGGTCCGCAATTCCGTTCCACAAACAGAATTGCGGACGTGTGAATGGGGCATAAGGGTCCCTTATCACCGCCAGTTAGTTAGCTACTTGTTAGATAGTTGGCGCCCAGCCCACCGCACCGCACCGCAGTCACTGATTTTGGCAGAGATTTTTTCATCCACATTGATCGATGCGAATGAAAAAATCTGTGCCGTTCATTTTATTTTTTTTAGCCCAGAGGCCGAACGGAAAAAACAAATCTCATTACCCGTATGCTCAATATAAGGAGAATAGCAGAAACTCCTAATGCTGGCCATACGTGTAATGATTGCGGAGACCCTCAAATGCCAGGACAGTATAAATACCCCACATGTGACCCCATTTTAGAAAGAAGACACCCCAAGGTATTCCGTGAGGGGTATGGTGAGTTCATGTAAAATTTTATTTTTTGTCACAAGTTAGTGGAATATGAGACTTTGTAAAAAAAAAAAAAAAAAATTTCCGCTAACTTGTGGCAAAATTTTTTTTTTCTGTGAACTCGCCATACCCCTCACAGAATACCTTGGGGTGTCTTCTTTCCACAATGGGGTCACTTGTGGGGTATTTATACTGCCCTGGCATTTTAGGGGCCCTAAAGCGTGAGAATCCAAATGCGTAAAAATGCCCTGTGAAATCCTAAAGGTACTCATTGGTTTTAGGGCCCCTTTGCGCATTTTGGCTGCAAAAAAGTGGCACACATGTGATATCGCCGTACTCAGGAGAAGTAGGGCGATGTGTTTTGGGGTGTATTTTTATATATACCCATACTTTGTGTGAGAAATATCTCTGTAAACGACAACTTTAAAAAAAAAAAATTATTAAAAGTTGTCAATTTACAGAGATATTTCTCTCACCCAGTATGGGTATATGTAAAAATACACCCCAAAACACATTGCCTTACTTCTCCTGAGTACGGCGATACTACATGTGTGACACTTTTTTGCAGCCAAGATGCGCAAAGGGGCCCAAATTCCAACGAGTACCTTTTAGGAGGGCATTTTTATGCATTTTTCTTCTAATGCTTTAGGGCCCCTAAAATGCCAGGGCAGTATAAATACCCCACATGTGACCCCATTTTGGAAATAAGACACCCCAAGGTATTCCGTGAGGGTCATAGTGAGTCCATGAAAAATTAAACTTTTTCTCAAAAGTTAGCGGAAAGGGAGACTTTGTAAAAAAAACAATAAAAAAATCAATTACCACTAACTTGTGCCCCAAAAATGTTTTTCTATGAACTCGCCATGCCCCTCATGGAATACCTTGGGGGTGTCTTCTTTCTAAAATGGTGTCATTTGGGGGGTATTTATACTATCCTGACATTCTAGCACCTGAAGGCCTCATGCACACGACCGTTGATTGTATCCGTGTCCGTTGCTCCGTTTTTCGTGATTTTCTGCGGACCCATTGGTTTTCAATGGGTCCGTGAAAACCTCGGCAAATGCATCGTTTGTCCTCCGTGTCCGTGGTCCGTGATTCCAGTCCGTCAAAAAAATATAACCTGTCCTATTCTTGTCCGTGAAAAACGGTTCACGGACCCATTCAAGTCAATGGGTCCGTGAAAAATGCGGATGGCCATCCGTGTGTCATCCGTGTTCCGTGTCCGTTTTTTTTGCGGATCCCTTGGCAGGCACTTGGGAAACATTGTCAGCCTGTCTTTTGGTAAAATCTTTTGGGTCATGTCCGCTAAAAAAACGGAAGACACACGGAAGCACAACGGAAGGCAAAAACGGACACGGATCACTGAACAACGGAACCCCTTTTTGCGGACAGCATAAAAAAACGGTCGTGTGCATGAGGCCGAAGAAACATGACAGGTGCTCAGAAAGTCAGAGCTGCTTCAAAATGCCGAAATTCACTTTTTTGCACCATAGTTTGTAAACGCTATAACTTTTACCCAAACCAATAAATATACACTTATTGGATTTTTTTTTATCAAAGACATGTAGAACAATAAATTTTGAGAAAAATTTATATAGAAATGTAGTTTTTTTTTTACAACAGAAAGTGAAAAATGTCATTTTTTTGCAAAAATGTCATTACATTTTTATTAATAGCAAAAAAAGTAAAAATGTCAGCAACAATGAAATACCACCAAATGAAAGCTCTATTAGTGAGAAGAAAAGGAGGTAAAATTCATTTTTGTGGTAAGTTGTATGACGGAGCAATAAACGGTGAAAGTAGTGTAGTGCAGAACTGCAAAAAGTGGCCTGGTCATTAAGGGGGTTTAAGCTGAAGTGGTTAAAGGGGTTAAAGGGGTTAAAGGGGTCCTCTCACTTCAGTAAATGGCATTTATCATGTAGAGAAAGTTATTACAAGGCACTTACTAATATACTGTTGTAACGGACCGTTGCTGCAGACAAGGGGTAAAAACCGTTTAGGCGATCGGCCCCCTTTACAGAGATATAGGCACAGCTACTGCAGAACACCAAACTCCCGAACTGGATACAAAATAGCACTCCAACTCCCGTACTGGAACCTCCCAAATAGCTGCTAGCAGACGAACAGGAAAAGCAGACAATCAGCTTACACTCCTGGCAATCAGTCTCTAACAGCATACAGTGAATCCCCCCAAGAACGAGACGAGGCTCCGTATTGATGGTAAACAGGAATTCTATATATTATTAACGGCTACCTGCCCGGTATTTATCCAGATCTCCCACCTGGTGGACACTCCCCTAGAGGACCAGAAGGAAGACTGCGACACGGGATACAGCAGCCAATCACACACATTGGGACAATACAGACACCCCAGCATATCCCTCCCCTCTGCCTGTGATACAATCACCCTACATGGGTAATGCAATCATCACAGGCAGGACAATCACAATGTCTTCTGTCCTGGAGACAATTGAGGAGTCATTCAATTATCTCTCAGGACAAAGGAAATCGCCAATACACATGTGGGGACAATAGGACAGACATCACTATTCAAATACACCAGGTGAGACACATTACATTAAAACTATACATTTAACATATCCCCAGATAGCTCAGGTCTGAGCGCACATTATTAAGTGAATGGCGCTCAGACCACACGAACTACAGTTTAATCGCCATGGAGCCAAAGTCTTTACAGTCAGTTTCATACGAATGGGCTCCATGGGATTCCTATCTGGGGTATAACACATTCAACCAAAACTACCGAACCCCAGGCAGAAAAGCACGAATTAAGCTTTTCTGCAGGTAAAAGATGTCTTTTAACAGGGGGCCATAGTCCAAAGGCAGCAGGCGAGCAACCAGGTTTCTCCAATGCAATGTGGCGAGATTGGTCTCGTCACATCTCTCCCCTTTTCCAAACAGACTAACAGGGTATCTGACCTCCTGCCGGTCAGTGCCCTTGTTAGTCCAGCAGCCCACCCACAAAACACAATCAACAGCACAGCCCACCCACAATAAATAGTTACTGCAACTGGGTAGAGGAGAAGCTTGTCCATGTCCAGGTGCCTCACCACGGCTGTGCTGGAGTGCAGGTGCGCTGACTTGGTGGGGTGCTGCATGGGCAGAGACCCGCGTCACTCTGCCCTGTTGCCAGCGCTACTGGGAGGGTAGCCTGGTTGAAGCCTGGTTGTTGGAGGGGAGACCGACTGTCTCCCCTTTAGATATACAGTCCTGCTGCTGGAGACCGACTGTCTCCCCTTTGGTTACACAGCTCTGCTGCTGGGGAAAGGAGACTGAGCTCTCTATTCCCTGCCCATTAATGATCCGCCGCTGGGGAGAGGTGGTAGTAAGCTCCTCTCCCATACATACCTTCCTCCTCAGTGGAGGGAGACCGACTGTCTCTCCTCCCAATACAGAGTCCTGCTGCTGGAGAAAGGAGACTGGGCTCTCTATTCCCTGCTGGTTACTCTGCCGCTGGGGACTGGAGACCGGGCTCCCAATTCCCAACAAATAATACTGCCACTGGGGAATGGAGACCGGGCTCCCAATTCCCGAAAAATCACGCTGCTGCTGTGGGGCAGGAACAACTACCTCTGACCCCTGTAGCTCAGCCTGCCGCTGGGGAATGGAGCTCAGGCTCCCAATTCCCTGTAATATCTCCCGCTGGGGAATGGAGCTCTGGCTCCCAATTCCCTGCAATACCGGTGGAGAGACCTCGGTCCCATCTCCACCTGCCGCCTGGGGTTCCTCCCAGTAAATTTCAATAATATCTTCCCAGCGGAATGGGTCTGGAACTGGATCTGTCACCTTGCTGTCCTGCTGAGCCTTCCCAATGGAGTGGAAGAGATCTCGGTAGTCCTGCTCCAGTTCCCACTCCAGGGTTGCTAGGTGAGCCAGGTCTTGCTCTACCTCATGGGGGTCATCCCCGTCATGCCTAGCCTCCCTCTCGTAGAAAATGTCCTGAAGTCTGTTCTGCGCAGGACTCCCGAAGTCAGGCTCTGCAAAGGACTCCCATAACAAGCCAGAACCATCAAACTCCTCTCCCTCTGGCTTGTCATGCTCGACTGTCCAGGGTATATACTGTGCCATATACCACCAGAGCGCCTGGTAGGCATCCTCCAGCCATAGCTCCTGCCATACCCGGTGCTCTAGTTCCTTCACCCATTCATCCAGGGGCTGCTCTCCCAGAAAGGGCATCCGCAGGGCCACTTGCTTCTGCCACCGCTGCTCTTCACTGGGGAGACTCTCACCCCGCTGGTATTGTACATTGTCCAGGGCCTGGTACCAGATGCCTTTCCTTAATGCATCCCGGCCATCCAGGTCCTCCTCCTCGTATGACACTGCTGGTTCCATTCTGGTGCTTTTAGGGTCGCTGTACTGGGACATGCGTTGCCCCACTTGTAAATCCAAGGAAATGGTGTCTCCTGTAGCTGTCCTTCTGGCTGTAGGAACGATCCCGCTGCTCGCCACCAATTGTAACGGACCGTTGCTGCAGACAAGGGGTAAAAACCGTTTAGGCGATCGGCCCCCTTTACAGAGATATAGGCACAGCTACTGCAGAACACCAAACTCCCGAACTGGATACAAAATAGCACTCCAACTCCCGTACTGGAACCTCCCAAATAGCTGCTAGCAGACGAACAGGAAAAGCAGACAATCAGCTTACACTCCTGGCAATCAGTCTCTAACAGCATACAGTGAATCCCCCCAAGAACGAGACGAGGCTCCGTATTGATGGTAAACAGGAATTCTATATATTATTAACGGCTACCTGCCCGGTATTTATCCAGATCTCCCACCTGGTGGACACTCCCCTAGAGGACCAGAAGGAAGACTGCGACACGGGATACAGCAGCCAATCACACACATTGGGACAATACAGACACCCCCAGCATATCCCTCCCCTCTGCCTGTGATACAATCACCCTACATGGGTAATGCAATCATCACAGGCAGGACAATACACAATGTCTTCTGTCCTGGAGACAATTGAGGAGTCATTCAATTATCTCTCAGGACAAAGGGAAATCGCCAATACACATGTGGGGACAATAGGACAGACATCACTATTCAAATACACCAGGTGAGACACATTACATTAAAACTATACATTTAACATATCCCCAGATAGCTCAGGTCTGAGCGCACATTATTAAGTGAATGGCGCTCAGACCACACGAATACAGTTTAATCGCCATGGAGCCAAAGTCTTTACAGTCAGTTTCATACGAATGGGCTCCATGGGATTCCTATCTGGGGTATAACACATTCAACCAAAACTACCGAACCCCAGGCAGAAAAGCACGAATTAAGCTTTTCTGCAGGTAAAAAAAGATGTCTTTTAACAGGGGGCCATAGTCCAAAGGCAGCAGGCGAGCAACCAGGTTTCTCCAATGCAATGTGGCGAGATTGGTCTCGTCACAACTGTTATTATCCATATTGCCTCCTCTACATCCCATTATACACAGCTCGTATCCGTGGTTATTACCACCGTGTAATCCAGCAGCCGTGGCCGTGCTTACACATTATAGGGAAAGGCTGGAAGTGCGCATAGGCCAACACCTTTCCCTATAGTGTGCAAGCACGGCCACCGCTGCTGGATTACAGGGTGGTCGTAACCATGGATACGAGCAGTGTATAATGTGATGGAAAGGAGGCAATATGGAGAATAACAGTATATTAGTAAGTGTCATGTATTAACTTTCTCTACATGATAAATGCCACTTGTTGAAGTGAGGCCGCCCCTTTAGGTGTGCTACACGTAATAGGGTTAGGCATAAATGTCTTGGCGCGTGCATTAAGTGTTTCCTATGTGTGATGGGAACTGCATGTGTCTTGTTTCTGACTGACTTAAGAGCAGGATATCCATATATGTGTAAGGCTAGTTTCCCACTTGCGGTAGCAGGGTCCGGCAGGCTATTCCAGTGAGGGAACAGCCTGCCAGATCCATGCTTATGCTAGCCCACCGTGTGGCCGGAGGTCCGCTCCGGCCCTATTTACTATAATGGGGGAGGTCCGGCCGCAGCACGGCAAACATACAGCCGTTGGATGTTTTGCGGTCTGCAAATTGCGGATCAGAACGGCCGGCCTCTAATAGAACCGTCCTATCCTTGTCTGTAATGCCGACAATATTAGGACATGTTCTATCATTTGGCGGAACGGCCATGCGGACATACAGACACGGAAAGCACATGGAGTCATTTCTGTTTTTTGCGGCCCCGTTAAAGTGAATGGTTTCACATACAGGCCACACAAAAAAAAATAAATGGTACGGACACGGAAAAAAAATAAGTTTGTGTGCAGGAGCCCTAAGGTGGGCCCCCAGAATCAGTTATTTGGAACAAATCCAATAGGCACTCCTGACCGTCACGGCTGCAGCCCGCAGAAAAGGACGGAATGGCTGTGCTGGATCGGAGGGGACTGAGAAAATAAATATCATTTTTTTTATTAATTTATCAGCCTGCCTGCAGTGTCCCAAAATAAAAGAACCTGGACAACCCATTTAAACTACCAGTTATTTGGCCGATATTATGTACTGTATGCCTCGTCCAGATAAAATTCTGGATTATGGCCATTTAACATTACATGTGCAACCGACCAGCTTCAAAGTCCCACATGAGGATTCTCCAGTAAGACTAAGATCTGGTAATGTGTAACTGGGGACAGTGCTGCGGTTGAAGCATCTCCATGGGAAATAATGATTCTGATGAAATAATTCATGATATAGAAGACAAGAGTATAAATACGGCCACCTCTCTGAACAGCGGCACACGGAACCATACTGAGCGGACCTAAGCTCTGATCCCACCACCAGGTATACATGTCCAAATGCATCATCACTGTGAGTATGCAGCATGTGTGTGAAATATACGTATGGGGCTTACAGGACCCTACGGATGGCATTTTTGAGACTCTTATTGTCCTATTTAAGCATTGTCGGACTGGGGTGGCTAGAGCCCACCAGTAGAATTAACTCCAGGGACCAAGCCTATGGTTAAATAGAAAAATTGCCTGTTAGTTTTATTTTATTTTTTTGTGGCCATAACTTTTTTACCAACTTTTTCTTATTTTTATTTTATGTAGCCATACTGTACGAAGGCATTTATTTCAATGAAACCATTTGAGGTTACATATTATTTACGGATTTAATAATTTTCCTTGTATAATGCACTTAAATATTTTATTTGCCCGTCAGTGTTAGGCCGGGTTCACATCACCGTTTAGCTTTCATTCCTTCTGATCCATCAGAAGAACAGAAAATAAAGAATCCTTTACTTTGAGCATCAGTTTGCACTTATAATAACTGAGCCGCCTTTTTTGAGCATCAGTTAGGCTAGGTTCACACTAGCGTTTTGAGATCCGACATTGCTGGAAGCATCCGAATTGCCGTCCTGCCCCACTATCTATCCACTTTCTTATAGCAGGGACTGGCAGAGATCCAGCTGCAAAATCCAGCAAATATGCAGAGACTCGGCCAGATGAAAACCTTTGCCTGCTTCTCGGCATGTTTGCTGGGTTGCGGACAGATTTCCGACGGTCCCCATCATAGTGATTGGGCTGGTGGTATCAGGTAGCGTCCGGCAGTGCCGGATTCAGACATCTCTAGCAGGCTGCTCCCTGCCGGAGATGCCAAGCGCTAGTGCGAAACTGATCAGTTTGCGTCAGGTCCGTCAGCGATCAGTTGCAGGACTTTTTCTCCCGTCAAAAATAACTGATCTCTGACTGAAGTGACACAAAGAGATGCAAACGGAGCATAAATGGTGCTCAAAATAAAGGATCTGTTTTTTTTTTTCTTTCCTGTTCTTCTGACAGATCTGAAGAACCTGTTTAGGTGACTTCACAATTTCACACACAGCTTTTTTTTTTTATAGACAAAAAGATGCTTAGATGGTGTTTTTGTGGCAGTTTTTTTTAGCCAAAGCCAGGTGTGCGTTCAGCAGGAAAGAGAAGTCCTTGCTTTATACGGGGTGGCCCACAAAAAAGAAGTCCGTCTCCAATATTTTCAAATCAAACTGACTAAATCAGTCTTAGTTTTCCATGACAACCAATCAGAGATCAGCTTTCAGTTCCTACAGAGCTCTGAAAAAATTAAAGCTCAGCTCTGATTGGTTGCTATGGACAACTAAGGCAGATTTACTTTTGGGTATTAAATCTGGAGATATTAGATTTGGAGATATTAGAGACGGCTACTTTTTCATGGACCACCCTGTATTTCTCATTCTCCTCCAATCCATTTCCATCTTTGGTTCAGAAAATAGCCAAAAAAAACTGTGTGCGACATCACCCTAACTTCCGTTATTTGGTCAGATATTTCAATTAGCCCTAGGGCGAGTTCACATCAGCGTTACGAATTCCGTTATTGCTTTCCATTATAACATGGTTATAACGGAAAATAACGGAATTTGGAAGACGGAATTCAAAAGGGAAACCTTTAGAAGCATTCCATTTTGATCCGTCATATTGGAAGTCTATGGGTAGCCATAACGGAACCGTCTGGTTTCCGTTATCCAGGACGGAAAAGAAAGTCCTGTCTCCCCGAGCAATTGTACAGACTTAACTGTAATGAAGCTGGTACAAAATATATCTTTTCCTCTGTGGAAATATACTTGTCTACCATTTTACAAAGTAAAGAGCAGGACGAGGCCCACTTTCCATAAGGGCTATTCTTTTTCTAAAATGGTCACATCTTAAACCAGATCTCTCATCATACAATGCTGTCATAGATGTTGGCTTTACTATTAGCTAAGTTTTCTTTCACGCTCGCAGTATCGTTTAGTCAGACTGTTACACAAGCAGCAGTTTTTTTCCTGCCGAATCCCAGCTTATTGGACGGGTAGCGACCAGATCTCTGATGGACCTCATTATAGGCAATGGGGCTGGTGGGCACTGGGGTAACATCCGGCAATGACAGATCCAGAGAGCTCCCGCAGGCTATTCTCAACCGCATCCAGTGTGAGAGAGAGACACCTTGTGAGGTTCGACAAGGGCCTCGCTCACATTCCCCATTCTAGGTGTTGGATGGGGTTAAGGTCAGGGCTCTGTGCGGCCAGTCAAGTTCCTCCACACCAAACTCCCTCATCCATGCCTTCATGGAGCTTGCTTTGTGTACGGGTCACAGCCTTTCTGGAACAGAATAGGGTCTTCCCCAAACTGTTCCTACAAAGTTGGAAGCATATATTTGTCCGAAATGTCTTTGTCTATCCTTCCTTTACCAAACTTGACATCTGGCACAATGCTGTCGGGCAAGTAACATTCTCCTGGTGCTCACCAGAATGGTCCATCAGATGGCCAGATAGAGAAGTGTGATTGGTCACGCCACAAAACATGTTTCCATTGCTCCAAAGTCCAGTAGCGGCATGGTTTACACCTCTCCATCCAACACTCGGTATTGTATTTGATGATATAAGGCTCCTGCACAGCACAGGGGAGGTTTGGTTGGTGACTTCTATGCACTATGCTCCTCAGTCCTCAGTGATCCCACTTTGTAACTTTACATGGTCTCCATTTCAGAACCACCAAACCTATAAACCACCTCACAAAAAACCTCGGATGTCGCATAATATAGCCACCAAAAATGACAACCCGGTATCAATTAAATAACAGTATCTTTATTATAATCTCAATAAATATTCATATTAAAAAGTCAATAGTAATTCTCAACAAATTACAGCGGTAAAAAATGGGATCCAATATGACAGCAAAAAAACAACTCCACCCCCACATGAAAGGTATACAAAAAACTGTACTCAAATACTGGCACGGTGCTATCAATAGGTAGTGACCCAACCTCAATACCCAAGTAAATATACCTCAGGAAAAACTCCTATATAACCAATTGGGAAAAGAGGATCGGTTAGAAAAGCAGGAGCATGTGCTCTAGGCCTCTATATGACACAGTCCAAAACCGGACCGCCAGAGCTGACCTAGCTCCATTATGAAGCTACCATAGCCGGGCAATAGAGCACATGGACCAAATACTAACAGCCCGAAACATACAGTGAAAAACTGAGCAACCAAAGTTATAAAAGTTACCAACATGTGGAAGGCAGTGTCGCAAGCCCCAACGCGCGTTTCGCCCTAGGCTTCTTCCTGGGGGGTGGAGTTGTTTTTTTGCTGTCATATTGGATCCCATTTTTTACCGCTGTAATTTGTTGAGAATTACTATTGACTTTTTAATATGAATATTTATTGCGATTATAATAAAGATACTGTTATTTAATTGATACCGGGTTGTCATTTTTGGTGGCTATGGTCTCCATTTCACGGCTGAGTTGCTGTTGCTCCTTCCACTTTCAGTAATACAAATCACAGGTGGTGGTGGAACATCTAGGAGGGAAGACATTTCATGAAGTGACTGACGGCAGCAGTGGTATCCTATAGTATTTCAGGATTATGCTGGAATTCAGGGAGCTCCTTACAACGTGCCCTTCTTTCACTAATGTCTGTAAAGGAGACTGCTTGACTGGGGCTGGAGAGAGTTTATACACCTGTGGTAATGGCAGACTGCATTAACGGGGCTGGAGTTTATGCACCTATGGTAATGGCAGACTGCATCAACAGGGCTGGAGTTAATACACATGTGGTAATGGCAGACTGCATTAACGGGGCTGGAGTTTATACAACACCTATGGTAATGGCAGACTGCATTACAAGGGCTGGAGAGAGTTTATACACCTGTGGTAATGGCAGACTGCATTTCAAGGGCTGGAGAGAGTTTATACACCTGTGGTAATGGCAGACTGCATTACAAGGGCTGGAGAGAGTTTATACACCTGTGGTAATGGCAGACTGCATTACAAGGGCTGGAGAGAGTTTATACACCTGTGGTAATGGCAGACTGCATTAACGGGACTGGAGTTTATACACCTGTGGTAATAGCAGACTGCATTAACGGGGCTGGAGTTTATACACCTGTGGTAATGGCAGACTGCATCAACAGGGCTGGAGTTAATACACATGTGGTAATGGCAGACTGCATTAACGGGGCTGGAGTTTATACACCTATGGTAATGGCAGACTGCATTACAAGGGCTGGAGAGAGTTTATACACCTGTGGTAATGGCAGACTGCATTAACGGGGCTGGAGTTTATACACCTGTGGTAATAGCAGACTGCATTAACGGGGCTGGAGTTTATACACCTATGGTAATGGCAGACTGCATCAACAGGGCTGGAGTTAATACACATGTGGTAATGGCAGACTGCATTAACAGGGCTGGAGTTTATACACCTATGGTAATGGCAGACTGCATTACAAGGGCTGGAGAGAGTTTATACACCTGTGGTAATGGCAGACTGCATTAACGGGGCTGGAGTTTTTACACCTGTGGTAATGGCAGACTGCATCAACAGGGCTGGAGTTTATACACCTGTGGTAATGGCAGACTGCATTAACGGGGCTGGAGTTTTTACACCTGTGGTAATGGCAGACTGCATTAACAGGGCTGGAGTTTATACACTAGTGGTAATGGCAGACTGCATTACAAGGGCTGGAGAGAGTTTATAAACCTGTGGTAATGGCAGACTGCATTAACGGGACTGGAGTTTATACACCTGTGGTAATAGCAGACTGCATTAAGTAATGGCAGACTGCATCAACAGGGCTGGAGTTAATACACATGTGGTAATGGCAGACTGCATTAACGGGGCTGGAGTTTATACACCTATGGTAATGGCAGACTGCATTACAAGGGCTGGAGAGAGTTTATACACCTGTGGTAATGGCAGACTGCATTAACGGGGCTGGAGTTTATACACCTGTGGTAATAGCAGACTGCATTAACGGGGCTGAAGTTTATACACCTATGGTAATGGCAGACTGCATCAACAGGGCTGGAGTTAATACACATGTGGTAATGGCAGACTGCATTAACGGGGCTGGAGTTTATACACCTATGGTAATGGCAGACTGCATCAACAGGGCTGGAGTTTATACACCTATGGTAATGGCAGACTGCATTACAAGGGCTGGAGAGAGTTTATACACCTGTGGTAATGGCAGACTGCATTAACGGGGCTGGAGTTTATACACCTGTGGTAATAGCAGACTGCATTAACGGGGCTGGAGTTTATACACCTATGGTAATGGCAGACTGCATCAACAGGGCTGGAGTTAATACACATGTGGTAATGGCAGACTGCATTAACAGGGCTGGAGTTTATACACCTATGGTAATGGCAGACTGCATTACAAGGGCTGGAGAGAGTTTATACACCTGTGGTAATGGCAGACTGCATTAACGGGGCTGGAGTTTTTACACCTGTGGTAATGGCAGACTGCATCAACAGGGCTGGAGTTTATACACCTGTGGTAATGGCAGACTGCATTAACGGGGCTGGAGTTTTTACACCTGTGGTAATGGCAGACTGCATTAACAGGGCTGGAGTTTATACACTAGTGGTAATGGCAGACTGCATTACAAGGGCTGGAGAGAGTTTATACACCTGTGGTAATGGCAGACTGCATTAACGGGACTGGAGTTTATACACCTGTGGTAATAGCAGACTGCATTAAGTAATGGCAGACTGCATCAACAGGGCTGGAGTTAATACACATGTGGTAATGGCAGACTGCATTAACGGGGCTGGAGTTTATACACCTATGGTAATGGCAGACTGCATTACAAGGGCTGGAGAGAGTTTATACACCTGTGGTAATGGCAGACTGCATTAACGGGGCTGGAGTTTATACACCTGTGGTAATAGCAGACTGCATTAACGGGGCTGAAGTTTATACACCTATGGTAATGGCAGACTGCATCAACAGGGCTGGAGTTAATACACATGTGGTAATGGCAGACTGCATTAACGGGGCTGGAGTTTATACACCTATGGTAATGGCAGACTGCATCAACAGGGCTGGAGTTTATACACCTATGGTAATGGCAGACTGCATTACAAGGGCTGGAGAGAGTTTATACACCTGTGGTAATGGCAGACTGCATTAACGGGGCTGGAGTTTTTACACCTGTGGTAATGGCAGACTGCATCAACAGGGCTGGAGTTTATACACCTGTGGTAATGGCAGACTGAATCAACAGGGCTGGAGTTTATACACACGTAGTAATGTGGCTGAATGAAACAATTGAAGTCAATCATCAAAATGTAGGGCCCAATACTTTTCTCCATAAAGTGTATTTTTCTTTGGAGATTTTAGAGTCAGGCCAGGTGGCTGTGGGAGAATACACAACAAACCACACATTTATCCTATTTTTATGTCTGATCTAAAGTTAAAAATTTACCGTATTTTCAATCCATCATTTTACTAAGAATCTTAGTGCACCTGGTCATAAAGGGAGAGGGGTCAAGGGCCCAGTCTTGAACTGCTTAAAGGGAATGGGAGTGTGTCGTCAGAAAATGGCCTATTATCACATTGTATATTAAACCTTTATTTTATAATTTTTGGTGATTTTCTTTTTTTTCATGTTATTATCTATATTTAAAATAATGAATATAATCCTGCAATTGTCACACTGGCCACTAGGCCCATTAAAAGGTCATGAATTCCTGTTCTGTATAGGTAACCTCAGCAGTCCTCTCGATATCATTGCAGGCAGAATTACAATGACAGATATCACCTCTATAAAGATAACACAGGTTCCATCATTCCAGTTATCTACTCCTTCCTGACCTCTGCACAGGTCACAGAGCATAGACGTCAATGAGGTCCCCTCCAGACCATTGTAGCTGCTCTCAAAGGACAGGAAATCTTAACATATTTGATGCCTAGTGGCCACTGCGAAAACTGCATGATTTTAAGATTTCTTTTTAAATATAGATAATAACATGGAAATTTTTTAAAAATCATCAAAAATAGGACATTTTCTAATGACACATTCCCTTTAAGTCACCTTCCAATAACAATTGAAAACACAGGACAAACTTTTTCTTTCTGCCAGAAATGTTTCTTCGCTGTGGAGCATATGGAATATGGAGTCGATATTTTACGTCTCCCACAGCCAAACGGTTGAAAGGTAAAATCTGCCGCCCAACTCAACTACAGCACTTCTGGTCTAATTCCTCTACGTTTCCTTCCATCTTCCAGTTCCTATACTGGCTGGCCATCACGTAAAAAACTAAAATCCACAATCCTCACCCTTACCTACAAAACCTGTCCAATTCTGCGCCATCCTACATTTCTTCTATGAGTCTTAGATAGTGTTGGGCGCAAATATTCAAATTGCGAATATCGCCACTTCAAGAATTCGTGAAGATTTAGAGTATAGTGCTATATATTCGTATTCACGAATATTCTAGATTTTTTTTCCTCTGAACCCATGATCCCTCCCTCTTGCTTGTGGGCCAATGAGAAGGCTGCAATGTCTTTGTCAGAGCTCAGCAACATCCCTAGCAACCAATAGGAAAGTTCCCTCCCCCTTACTATATAAGAACCTCCCCAGCAGCCATTTTCTACAGTTTATTACAGCTCTGAGGTAGACGGCAGTGTCATTGCTGTGCTCTGTGCTTTACTGTGTCACATTACTTTAGATAGTTAGTTAGTTAGATAGTTTTAATAGTTTTTTTTTTTGTGGCAATTGTAGCAATTCTGGCATTGTTTTAATTTTTTGTTGTTGTTGTTGTTACGGCATTCGCCATACAGGATAAATTACATGATAATTGTGTAGTGGGGGTCATTACGAATGCAGTGATACCAAATATGTGAAGGAGATTTCAATTTTGGAATTTGTTCAATTGAAATATGTTTTTCAATGGAAAAAAGGTATATTTTTTAACCCTTTCCTGACACAGCAATTTTCCATTTTTGCATTTTCATTTTTCACTCCCTGATTTCCCAGAGCCATCATTTTTATTTCTCCATTCACATAACCGTATGGCACTTGGTTTTGGAGGAACAAGTGGTACTTTCTAATTCCATTATTTAATAGGGCACACAATATAGAGAGAAACTGGGAAAAAAAATCAAAATACGGTGGATTTAAAAAACAAAAAACACAATTCCGCAGAGTTTTATGGGTTTTGTTTTTACAGCGTTCACTATGCAGTAAAACTGACGTGTGCTCTTCATTCTCTAGTTCCAGGTGATACCACACTTGTATACCTTTTGTAAAACTTTTGAAAACATTTTCTTTTTATTTTCATCGCCATATTATGACCCCCAACGTTTTTTTTTTATAGATATGTCTACGCAGATGAGTTAGGGCTTATTTGATCACTTCTTATTCAATTTTTGTGGAAGGTAAAGTGATGCAAAAATGAAGAATCCACCATTTTTACTATTTTTCTTCTTTACACCATTAACCGTATGGGATAAGTTTTTTTAATATTTCAATAGTATGGGCATTTTTTTATTATTTTAATTTTTTGGATCCCAACATGCAATCACCAGATTGCAATTTGTATAGAGTAATGGAATCAAGATGGTCGAAGTAATTTGGCTGAAGTTCAGATCAGAGTCCACTTTGGATACTTTAATAAATGAATGCGGCATCTGAGGGGTTCAATGACGAGGGGGGGGGGTGACACAATCGCCATTCCCCATCATACAAAGGAATGTGCTTTGTGACAAATTTCTTTGTTAAATTTAGCTAAGCAGCCAGATCGAATTTTTATAACTTTGTTCATCTCCATAGATGATTATGGCTCACACCTAATGACAACTTAAAAGTCAGTATCTCAGAAAATTATAATATTGTGAAAAACTTCAATCTTGTAGACTCATGGTGTCAAACTGTAATCTGCTAATCCACACAAAACCCCTGCAAAGGGTTCCTAAGCCTTTAAATGGCCCCTCAATCTGGTTCAGTGGACTACACAATCATGGGGAAAACTGCAGGCTTTTACAGTTGTCCAGAAGACAGTCAGTGACACCCTCCACAAGGAGGGTAAGCCACAAAAAGTAATTGCTAAAGAAGTTGACTGTTCACGGAGTGCTGTATCCAAATATATTAACGGAAAGTTGATTGGAAGGAAAAAGTGTGGTATGAAAAAGGTGCCCAAGCAAAATCTCAGCTGCTTAAGGTCCACTGTGAAGATTCCACGGTCAGTGATGGTTTGGGGAGCCATGTCATCTGCTGGTGTTGGTCCACAGTGTTATATCAAGTCCAAAGCCAGTGCAGCCATCTACCAGAAAAAATTTACAGAACTTCATGCTTCCCTCTGTTGACAAGTTTTATGTAAATGCTAATTTCAATTTCCACCTGCCCACACCGACAAAAGTACCAATACCTGATTAAATAAACATGGTATCACTGTGCCTGGCCAGCAAACTCACCTCAACTAAACCCCACAGAGAATTTATGAAGTTTGGTCAAGAGGAAGATTAAAGACACCAACCCCAACAATGCAGATGAACTTAAGGCCGCTATCAAAGCAACCTGGGCTTCCATAACACCTCAGCAGTGCCATAGGCTGATCAGTGATCGCCTCTATGCCAAATTGCCACACCGATGCAGTAATTAATGCAAAAGGAGCGCATATACTGTACTTACTTTTCAGAAGGCCAAAATGTATTTATTAAAAATCATTTTTAATTGGTCTTTTATAATATTCTAATTTTCTGAGATACTGATTTTTGGTTTTCATTAGCTGTAAGCCATTACAAATCATTAGAAAACGTGGTGTTAAACAGGCAGGATATGCTCAAACCCACATGCGGTTGTGCATATATATAGGGGAGCATATCCCTCACTTGTAGTCCGTTGCTTATGGCAATCAACAGCAAAAAAATGCATACAATGGAAGATGCCAGCAACGGACTACAAGTACCACAATAACCATCCTACATAAGGTAACAAAGCAAAGACAGGTGCACTCTGCGGTAATACTAAACCCTCACACCGATGTAAATTGAGAGATTAGTTTGACATATCCTACTAGGAGGACATGTCTTAAGCTCGGGCACAGCGCCAAGGTCTCTCAAGTAGCCCGAGGCCCTACCACTCAACCTACCTGTGCCGTATAGGCAATACCAGGGGCCAGTGGGCGGATTACGGGAGCATAAGGCCTGACTCACAGACAGCTTTACAGTAACCTCCAGCATGTAGCCATGCCTGCAATGGGAGGTGGGAGGTGCCTGTGATCCCCACCCAAGACTGGCTGATATGGCCCAGGGTCTAAACAGGTGCACCTGAATGTAGCCTGTAGATGAAAACAGGCACATTTAAATAGGAGTTTATACACCTCCATACATAAGACCACAATAACCATCCTACATAAGGTAACAATTATGTGGATGTGAAAAACAATCAAAAACTAAACAAAAGCAAAGACAGGTGCACTCTGCGGTAATACTAAACCCTCACACTGATGTAAAATTGAGAGGTTAGTTCGACATAGCCGACTAGGAGGAAATGTCTTAGGCTCGGGCACCGCGCCAAGGTCTCTCAAGTAGCCGTAAGCCACAATCATCAACATTCAAAGAAAGAAACACTTGAAAAAGATCAGTTTGTGTGTAATGAATATATGAGTTTTACTTTTTGAATTGAATTACTAAAAGAAATTAACTTTTCGAAGATACTGTAATATATTGTGATTTCAACTGTATACAGGAGGTTTAGTGGTCACAAAAGGGACTGCAGACTACTTTGCCAGAGAAGATAACCATCTACACCCTGACTATAGCCTCCTCTGCATGTGGTGGAAACAACATATGGCTGCCCATGATAGCAAAGGGACAGGAAGGCACCTCTGTTCAGAGACTATATTTAATTAAGGATACTGTGGATATACATATATATCAGTAGATAGAGAAAGTGAATCCTTTTAGACAGAGAAATGAAAGATTGCACTGCCTGATTGCAAGAGAGGAACTAGCCTATACAACCTTGGGAACTGCACATATTCACTATAAAGACTGCATCCAGATCAGTGGCGTACATAGAGAAGTAAGGGCCCCATAGCATGAATCAATCCAGGCCCCCCACACAGGACATAAGGGTTTTGACCCAAACCCCTTTCAATGACCCATGGGCCATTTTTTCTACTGACTCGTTTGCTGAAAGTTGTCCCTTTAGAGGGTAGAGTTCTGACCATGTTTTCACACCCAGTAGAAGAGGAAATGATCCCATCTGGGCCCCCTCTTGCCTTGGGCCCCATAGCAGTTGCATGGTCTGCCGCTATGGTAGTTACGCCCCTGATCCAGAGTGCTCAGTAACTGGCTGAGCTGTATACGAACTGCTTCAGTAAAAAAGACCAACTAACCTGGTCTCATCATTGCTTCCTGCTCTACTATTGCACTAAAAAGTGTTGGCGTCATGAGAAAAGGGACCCTGCCTCAGTGCCTCGCATCATAAAACCATCAACATCACAGGCACTTCTACCACCATCAGACAGGAGGATCTCAAGAACCGGAGTGTGCCCTAAAGGGAAGTACGGGTTCACTTTTCCCGTCACTGCACTAGCCCAGGGAGCTTCAAAACCGTGAGTACAACTACTACACCCATCTGGCCCGTCTGCAGTTACGCATGCCCCTGTGGCACGCTGAAACAATAATAAATCTGTTGACATCAGTGGTCAAAGTCATCATGTCCCTGCCAGATCTGTGATGTAACAACGACCACCAGTACCCACCATATCCTATAGGCTTCCTATAAATTGCCCTTCCACTTTGGGAAAGCCTAGACTAAAATTAATTATAGCGGTCAGTGGACCAAAGTGATTTAACCCTTTAAATCACACACTTGGTTTAGCATTTTGATGCTCATTTTTGCACCGGTTATCTATCTCTATTTTCTATCTGACTTATAACAGTATTCACATCTGAGCAGTGCATTGAAATGCCTTTATTATTAACCCCTTCATACTCATTGATGTACCCATACAGCACTGAGCACAGGTATTTAATACTGTCGTTATAGTACAGTATGTCATGTTTATGGTGGGTGCTCAGGAAATTGGCCCGCACCATGACTTATTACACAGCTGGCAGTCAGATCAGAGACAACTCCAATCCAAGCATTTTAACACCTCAGATGTCATAGACAATAGCAACAAAGAGAGCTTTATCTATCCTCTGATCAGCACCCCACAAACACAACCAATGGGTGCTTAGTAGTTGTCATGGCAATTAGGGGCCTTTTGAAAAACCCCAGTACTGCCATGCCCTAGCAAAATGTAACAGACACAAGCAATGAGAAAACCGCAGGTTTAAGCCCCCTAACAGAACAAAAAAAAAAAGTTAAATACTTTTTTTAAGAAAAATATGAAAAAAAAAAAAAACTATTTAAAAAATTGTCCCCATTTTATATATATATTGTCCTCTGCTTGCGAGGAGTGGACCAAAATACCTGTGGACAGGAGCAGAAGTCTCATTGAGAGTTATAGAAATTGCTTAATTGCACTGATTGTCTTAAAAGGTTGTGCAACCAAATATTAGGTTAAGAGAAGGAAACTGCATTACATACAATTGTGCCATTTATAAGTGGAGTCTCTGAGGCTGTATATGAGGGGCTATTTTATATGCCAAATACAAAGGGGTTAACAAGAAATGACTACAATGCGCTCCTGGGAGATGTAAATGCTTGATGGTCATCGATGATGTGCTACTGTCCACCCACAAAATTTCACTCCCTCACAATCACCAGGGCTTGATTACTCAATTGATCCAACATTTTTACAGAGGAGGATACAATACAGTGCAGGGAGATCCAGATTCGGATCTCTCTTCCCCTGTAAGCCAACAGTTATTTTATCAACCAATTTGGGAAAGCCAGAACCAGTTCATCTCACCCTTGGTGTTATTTTTGATCCCATACACATTGCCTGTGTCCAATAGTTACTGACAGTATCAGATTGTGTAGAGACAAGGGAAATAGTAACTCCCAGTTGGCAGTTAAGCCTGGACTACAGAAACTTTCTGTATACTGTTTATAGAATACGATAATTTGCTAAAACAGACATGAGGAGAAACGACAGATGCTTTGCAAAGCCAGTGACTCACAGGTGACGCCTTCTCTGATTGTATTCATTCTTCTTCATTTTCTTCTCTATCAGGCCCAGACCAACATGATTACTTTTTCTGACCACTGCAGAGGTTACTGCTGAGATATCTGCAACCATCCAAAGCGTCTAAATCAATAAAAATAAATTCAGGCCCCAGACTAAACCCAAGAATAAATACAGAAGGGGGAAGATAAATTAAGCTCAGCAATTTTTTTACAAGATTTTTGTGGATCATTGGGTGTCTGTGTACCACAAAATTTAATCTATGAATCTATAAATGCATAAGCAACTTTTTCTATAAAAATGGCCTACACCTTGATCATTACCCCCATAGGCCCAAGACAAACCCCCTAAGCAAACACTGACCCCAGACCTAAACTATTATAGTCCTCAGTGGAGGTGTAGCTAGGCTTTTCTGCACCCAAGGCAAGGATTCAGTATGCAAATAATAGGGTGATCAGTGGCTACACCTGATTTTGCACAGAGGAGGCGGGGTGCTCACCCCTTTTAGCTTTACCCTAAAAAGCTCAAAAGGATCTGGAGGTTACTGTGATATAGACTAGGGGGGCACACTCCTCAAATGGCAGCACGTACAAAATTTTTTTTTTCTAATTTAGTACCAACAAAATAAAATCAAGGTATACATAACATAGTAAAATGGATAAAATGTAATAAAAACAAACTATGATATGAGCAAACAAGTTTAGTCCATATAGAACTCTGTATCACCCACTGGATCAGTCCGGGTGCAGTTAAAAGTGCATGTAACGGTGAATAACACTTGGCATGCGTTATTGTCGCGGTATTGCTGCAGTATTACCGTGGTAACAACTATCATTTGGCCTTGGAAAAAAAAAGTGTACTCTAAAATATAGAGTGCAGTATAGATGCGGTCTTTGGTGTAGCTAAAAGTGCGTATGACAGTGGATAACACTTGGCATGCGTTATTGACGCGGTATTGCTGCGGTAATACTGTAGTGGCAACAATTTCTTGGCTTTGGACAGAAAGTGCACTCTGATATATCGGGTGCAGATTAATTGTGGTAAGTGTAAACTTACAGGTCTTATTGTCCTATGAGCCGTCTGGTATCCTTATTGTCGTATTGAAATACTTCTGATTCAAATGAATTCTCTTTCTCCTTTTCAAAATGAGACGAACACACATAGACTCCTTACCTCCCTCCTGTTCAGCGATTCGGTGGCGCGCTTGGCGTGCTCTCTGTCTCTCACCACTACTGTGGGCTAGTTCACAGTACATGCAGTTGCCGTCTGGTTAATATCATCCGGTCGATTGATCAAGCCGTTTACCCACATCGTGGAACCATCTATTTCCCAGTAAGACGCTGCGCAAGGTCCGACATTAGGAACCAGAAGCATACTCCTACCTCCGTTCTCCCGTGCTCGCCGCTCTCCAGAGTCACGTGGAACGCCGCGATACAGCCCGACACCACGCGGGGCGCCGCAGGTGAGAGACGGAGAGCACGCCAAGCGCGCCACCGAATCGCTGAACAGGAGGGAGGTAAGGAGTCTATGCGTGTTCGTCTCATTTTGAAAAGGAGAAAGAGAATTCGAATCAGAAGTATTTCAATACGACAATAAGGATACCAGACGGCTCATAGGACAATAAGACCTGTAAGTTTACACTTACCACAATTAATCTGCACCCGATATATCAGAGTGCACTTTCTGTCCAAAGCCAAGTGATTGTTGCCACTACAGTATTACCTCAGCAATACCGCGTCAATAACGCATGCCAAGTGTTATCCACTGTCATACGCACTTTTAGCTACACCAAAGACCGCATCTATACTGCACTCTATATTTTAGAGTACACTTTTTTTTATTTTTTCCAAGGCCAAGTGATTGTTGTTACCACGGTAATACTGCAGCAATGCCGAGACAATAACGCATGCCAAGTTTTATTCACCGTTACATGCACTTTTAGCTACACCCGGACTGATCCAGTGGGTGATACAGAGTTCTATATGGACTAAACTTATTTGCTCATATCATAGTTTGTTTCCATTTTACTATGTTATGTATACCTTGATTTTATTTTGTTGTTACTAAATAAAAAATATTTTTTTTGTACGTGCTGCCATTTGAGGAGTGTGCCCCCCTAGTCTATATCACAAGGATTCAGTATGGTCCTCCTCTCCCACATACCATCAGACAGTTTGACAATATTAGTGGTGCATGTAGCTTGTCACTGCAATTTGTTTTTTTTATTACTAAGCCATGCCTCGAACTCCACCCATGCATAACTATACTTACCAATTTCCACCAAGTCCCCTTAGGGTTATGGGTGAATAGTTGTCACAAACTTTCCTGTCCGGGCTCCAGCGCTACGGTCTTTTGCTTTGCCTGTGCCAGGTGAGACGCGCTGCCAGGCCACGCCCCTTGGTGATGCAATGCTCTGTTTCTCGCTGCAGCGTGCGTACACTGGCGAAGTTTGGCAGCGGGCTGAGTGACAGCTCAGCTGACCAGTTGCTGTGTGTATTGTATTCTGTCCTATGGAGTGCCAAGTCCATGGACCTATCAGGTTCTGATGCAGGGAGTCTCCACTCTATTTAAATTCCCTCCTAGCCAAACACCTTTGCCACTGATAGTCTCTCACTCACTAGCTGTGTTCCTGGATTACTTGTTTTCTAACCTTGGCCTGCCTTTTTGACCACTCTCTGTCTCACGTATTGGCACTGAGTTTCTCGTCTGGTTCTGATCTTGGCTTGTCTTTTTGACTACTCTCTGTCTTTCAATTTGGTACTTTGTCTTGCTTTTGTCCCTTGGTGTTGTTTGTCTCGCACCTTAGAAGAGTAGTTGCAGACTTGCTACCTAGAACTTGCACTTCAAGTAGGCAGGGAAAGCGGGTGGGGTTCAGTTTAAGGCTCAATGTACGTGTCTGTCCCTACTATTCACATTACATTCGCATCTGAGGGGTACAATGACGGGGCGGCACTATCGCAGCTCCCTGTCATTGCACCCGACACAAACCAATTTTTTTTTGTGAAATTCGGCGAATCAGCCAAATTTAACTTTTTTAATTATTTGCTCATCTCTAATCCTTATGAATATTTTCATGCCTGTTTTCAGGTAAAAATAGCTGCGGGCCCCCTTTTTGTAACTACTCAGAAGTGGTGAGTGCGTGACAGGAGTCGGGACTCCGGCTCTGACACATTTACTATATTTTAAGCCAGGTGTAAAAGGAGTAAAAACTGCTCCACTCAGGGGCCCAAGAAGTTTTTACTCCAGGCGCATGGACTGTCGGAGGTGTACCTAAATCATAAATCAGGCTAATCCTCCGGCAGTGAAAAGGGGGGACAAAGACTGTAAAAAAGCCAGGCTTTTTAAATGACCCTTAAAATGTATGCCTGATAAATTATATCATAGGGTACAAGGAGATAAATGAATGAATCAACTGGTCCTACCGGATCCAGGGTTTCGCTGGTTTGTCAGCGTGATGTCCACTGGAACCAGAACAAGGTCTCTGTGGTGATAAAGCAAAAAAAAGAAATGAAAAATCACATAAATACTGTAGCGCATGGTAAGTGTCTCTGGTAAATCCCCAGTGGGGGGTGCTGTGCTGGCCCTGTAGGAACTAGCTATCCCGATGTATAACAGGGTAATCTGGGACATTGCTTTCCCCTTAGTACTACCACACAGTAGTTATGCCTACATTGTGCCCCCTCAGAATACCAATGCCCACACTGTGCGCCCTTACAGTAGCAATATCCACATTGTACCCCATCAGCATAGTTACATTGTGCCTCGTCACAGTAGTAATGCCCACATGCTACCCCTTCATAGTAATTATGTTTATAATGTGCCCAGTCAGAGTAGTTATGTCCACATACAGTAGTGCCCCGCCACAGTAATAATGGCCACATTGTGCCCCCCTCATGGTACTAATGTCCACATTTTTACCCCTTTACTGTAGTTAGCCCACATTTTGCCCCCTTCAGTAGCACCCCTTTATTAATAAAGTAAAAAAAAAAATACACTGAATAACCACCCGTTACCCTGATGGTCGCGCACTTCTGGTGATCCCCAGCAGCAGCAGCAGCAGCAGATGCAATCACATGTTGCGCTGCTGGGCTGTATAGGAGGAGTTCACAGGCCGAATCCTGGGACTGTACGCTCCTCCTACACAGCCCAGCATCTTGATGTGTGGACTGCTGGGAAGAGGCGTAGCTAAGCTCAACTGTCCACTCCCTGCTTCACCATCTAAATCAACTGCTCTGGCACCCACTCAACCCTCTGTGCCTGGTGCCAATGCCTCATTTGGCCCCCCCTTGCTATTCCCCTGGTCCTCAGACCCCCCTAAACAAATATAGAACCCTGACAAAAAACCCTAAATGCAAACCTTTTAAATTAATATAAATTCTCCAAATACAGATCATTGAATTAAAGTCAGACCACAGACCAGACCCCCTAAAATGATACAGACTTTAGATTAGATCCCCTTGAGCTAATAGTGACATAAACTTACACAGCGGCTCACAATCTCTTACTCTATGAAGCCTGTGTGCTGCTACCCATTGCGTCAGTACCTGCAAAGATATGATCATGCAACCTGATCAGTGTAGGTCTTTCTGCAGGTCCTGCACATATCTGTGGCAGACATCATTGCACAAATTCCTAGCAAAAGAGGAAACAAAACCACAATGTGCATCAGACACTGTGCTAATCTATATAGAGGCATCCAGTTCATCTTACATGGGAGCCAATAGGTAATGGAGGCTTAAATGGCGGCCAGTGAACTGATCTGTCCAAGGTTACTGTCGAGAAATCTTGTGAATGGAAAGCTTGGATGAGCACTGCAGAACACAGTGTGAATGGGGTCATATCATTGCCATAAAGCTTTTCTAGTGTGTAAATATGTGGAAGGGTATATAGACTTTAGACCTTTTCTTTAGCTCTTCCAAGCTCCATTCTTACTTTATTGGTTACTCTGTTATTTGAGCTCATACTTCTTGCTGGCTTAATGGTATGACATATGCTTCTGTCTC
Source organism: Bufotes viridis (assembly GCA_033119425.1). Taxonomy (NCBI): domain Eukaryota; kingdom Metazoa; phylum Chordata; class Amphibia; order Anura; family Bufonidae; genus Bufotes; species Bufotes viridis. The sequence continues at coordinate 498,226,930 of CM065591.1, read as the reverse complement.
CACTATATCATATATTATCCAGGACAGTGTTCAAACAAAAAAATTGTAACTATCACAATAAACTAATCAACCTCTTTGTTCTCTTTCTGAATACTGAAGTATGAAAATCCTTGAAGAAAAGAACATGGACAGCTCATCGATACTCCGAAGCAACATGACCCAAGTGCCCTTCCTGTACGGCAAGCTCATAGTGTATACAGTGTTTGCTTTAATATTCTTGATCATATTGGGGGTTTTGGTCTTTACTTTCTTTATCGTAATAACACTGAATGCCTTCTTCACAACCCCACAAATCCAGGACAGTGCTCGATATGTCCTCTTTGTCTACATGCTCATGAATGATACCTTCTTTCTCCTCTTGGGCTTCTATTTTTTGCTTACAGTTGTCTATCAATTATACATTCCTGTACCTCTATGTTACATCTTGTATATCCTCTCCTCAATGACTTTTAGAATTACCCCCTACAACTTGGGGGCCATGGCTCTAGAACAATATGTGGCAATTTGTCACCCACTTCGACATGTGGAGCTCTGCACAGCCTATAGAGCTCATATGGCCTTCATCATCATATGTTCCTTGTTGACCATACCATTTGCAGTTGAACTATTTGTGATGCTTTCCTCAATGACTAATATATTCAATCTCTATATTATATGTAAGCAGGAATTTCTGATAGTAAATCCCATCCAGAATGTTATAAGATCCATCAATCTGATCCTGTGTTTCTCCTTGGTGGGAACTGTCATTCTAGTCACCTACTTTAAGATCATGCTGGTTGCTCGTAGATTAAGTTCTCGGTCATCTTCTGCTTCCAAAGCTGGGAAAACTGTCATGCTCCACGCCTTTCAGTTGCTTTTATGCATGATTTCCTTACTGTCCCAATTTACAGAATATCTTCCAATCAAACAAACTGGAACTATGCCCTTTACAAACTTTTTGGCATTTACTTGCATACCAAGATTACTCAGTCCCTTGATTTATGGGTTCCGTGACGAAACTTTGAGAGAACATATAAAAAGGTCTTTACCACATTTCTCTCGTGTTTTTTTTTGTAAAAATTAAGGGGAGGTCTCCTGATGACCAGAAAGGTTTTATACAGGCTCAGTAGTATGGCAAATGTTTTTCTTATACTTTGCCTGTTATCAGGACTTGAAGTAACAGACCTTAGAAATGAAGCTCCTGTTCTACGTTGTCCTCTGTGACAAAATTTTGTGTTCTATGAATTTGACAATAAGTAGTGGTCATGTTTCCTAGAGTTTCCTTTACAGCCAACTGAGACTTTACAAATTAACATTTGTGTATTGTCTTCAATAAATTTTCAACTATTTGAGCATCACTTTCTGAGTGTCGGATCCCTATTGAAAACTGTCACAAGGAGTGTAGGCGCTATTCAATCCTAAAAGGGTTCTCCAGGGTTATCCTCTGGATATGTCATCATTATCTGATTGGTGGAGGTCCGACACCTGGATGATCAGCTGCTTCGGAAGGCACTGACGGTGTCAGTAGTGCATCGGCCTTCTCTCAGCTTTAGCTAGGCCAAGTGACGTCACGTTCATCAGTCACATGGCTTAGGCGCAGCTCAGTCCCATTGAAATAAAAGGGGCTGAGCTGCGATACCAAGCACAGCCGCTATACTGTGTATGGTGCCATGCTTAAAGAGCTGAGAGAAGCCTGCGGCCGGCACTTTCTCAGATAGCTGATCGTGGGGGTTCTGGGTGTTGGATCCCCACTGATCAGATACTGATGAACTATCCAGAGTACAGGTCATCAGTTACAAAATCCTGGAAAACCCCTTTAATATGTTCAACCAGATTTATAGATCCAGAAGAGGGACAACGCAAGTGTAAAGTGGATTTGGTTATACAATAGGAACATCCTTCGAAGACTCTTGGGTGTTTTCCAATGTCCCTTTAAAAACACTCAACCTAGTGCATAGACATAGGTTCGACATTACTCAAATTCCCAACTTTCATCTTTTCAAAAGCCCCAACTGTGAGAAATAAATTGGTACTCAGCAGTTTAAACCGCAATAGCAAGGATTCATCCAAGGGCGCATTTACATGGTGCGTTTTTTTTGTATACAGCTTACAAGATTTGGCATCAAGGGTTAAAAAGAGTCTGGACAGACAGTGTGTCATCACATTTCAAAAAATGTCATGGTATGAACCCAAGAGGTCGTATCTTCATAGGAGTGGAGCTGGTGAAAAATAAGTGGCGGGGTGGTGCTATTATTAAAAATAAAAATAAAAAAGAGGTTGAGTGGATTTATGATCTCAGTACCCTGCAACCCATGGGTCTAAATATCGAGCTGGATATCAAGTCTTGTTATGTTGATTAATTTTCCAGAGACAGTTCCCCCACACTAGGACCATAGATATACTTAGAAAGATAGTTTTAGGTTACATATTTCCTCTGCAGGATATTTGTATTAGAGTTTTAGTTACTTTTATATTTCCTCCATAGGATATTCGTAAGGGATGACTAGTTGTTAGGTTATTGGAGTGAGCGATTTGTAGAAATAATCAGTCAGCACTCTGAAAGATGGTGGTGCCCATATCCTGGGTTGCAGGCCCATACATCCAAGTAGAAGAAGTGGATCAGCACTCGCCCTTTGATGCTAATAATAAATTCTCACTTTATTGCCATAAACAGAATGCGGGCAAATGTGATGTGTTTTGGCTAAACAGACTGCTGATCCACTTCTTCTAATTGGAGTGAACGAGAAATGAATGAAAAGAAACGGAGTACATCATATGTAATAAAGGAGATTGGATAGAATAGTCATGTGACTATTCATGACTAGAGCGCGGGCCGGGACACAAAATAGCAGCCGGTCCAATTTCAAATTATGTGTATGTTTAATGATATGTTGCATTTGAGAGAAGATGGTGTGACCAATTGGTGGAGACAGTATAAGTGCCACCCGGTTTGACCATTATGTTACGTGCCGGGTGCAGACTTCCGGGATGTCTTGCAAACAGGACACAGGCAAGATTCAGACCAGGGACCAATAGAATACTGTATTACACATGTAATAAAAGCACATGATAGTACAGCAGGTTAAGCAAAAGTGGTAGCAACACCACAGAAACAAGTGCACCGGCAGACCAGAGGCAAAACCCAGAGAGTGGAGAGCCAGTGCAGCCCGTCCTTTACAGAGCCCCTAGTGGTGGGGATGAACTGGGCCGAGGGCTCACTGGTCGCACCTGGCCCCTACCTGCAAAGAACCACGCTGGTGTAAGCACCAATGGAACAGACAACAGAACTGGAACCCAAGCAAACACAGGACATGGATCAGACAACAAACGGAAACCAGCACAAAAGCAGATGCCTGGACCCCAAGCGGAATGGAAGCATGGTGGTCTCAGGCAGGACTGCACACAGACTAGAGATCCTGCCTCCGGAGAACCCAGGGGCCCTCTCGCTAAGGCAGGATAAACACAGGAACAGAAGCAGTAAGGCACTGCAGGACAGACAAGGAACAGACTAGATCAGAGGCAGTTTAGCACTGCTATGCTGGACATAAGACAGGATCAGAAGCAGTTTAGCACTTCCAGGCTGGACATAAGACAGGATCAGAATCAGTTTAGCACTGCTATGCTGGACATAAGACAGGATCAGAAGCAGTTTAGCACTGCTATGCTGGACATAAGACAGGATCAGAAGCAGTTTAGCACTGCTATGCTGGACATAAGACAGGATCAGAAGCAGTTTAGCACTGCCAGGCTGGACATAAGACAGGATCAGAAGCAGTTTAGCACTGCTAGGCTACACAAGGAACAGAATACATCAAGACAGAGAACAGGTACAGGAGATCAGGCAAGGCATGGACAAGGATAATAACATCAACATCATACAGGACAGAAGATCACACAAAGACATAACATCAATACTTTACCAGGCGACACCACACAAAAGGGCAGATGGCAAAAAACTGCTGGGTCAGCAGCAAGGGGCTACATCCAGTAAGGCAAAGGACAGACTGACACTCCTGGGTGAGCAGCAACACCCAGTGAGGCAGAAGAAAGACTGACCACAAGCCCCAGACCCCTGCCCACAGATAGAAATAGCTGGATAACAAGGGCACCTAATAAGCCACATCCAGGAACAGATCAGGGGATGTTAACCCCATCAGAACAGAAGTACCAGAACCACAGAACATGCAAATCACAAGTGTATACAAACTCAGTCCCTGTTCACACTCAAGGCCGCAGCCAGCACGCATAGCAGAATCAGCAAGCATGGGAACACCCACAGCCAGTACACAAAGTGCATGCAGCCAGCCTGCATGGCAACAGAGACAGGAACCACAGATATGCAGACACGGGAAGCCACAACCACGGGCCAAAGTTCACACACTACAAAGCAGCCAGCATGCAGTCCCAAGTAACCAGCATACACAGGTTTCGGCCTGCAGCCAGTACGCAAGAGAGCCTGCAGCCAGCCTACATGGCCAAAACTGTCACAGTGAACCGCACCATGACACATTAGTTTAGTTTCTGCCCCGATGAAGATCTACTGTCGAGTGAATTAAAGTTCATAAAGTGGATATATTTTTCCTTCCCTCTACCTAAAAGATTTCAGTTTGCTTTTCAATTGAGTTATACAGTTTATAGGTCACATTAAGGTAGAAAAAATTCTGAAATGATTTATCTTTGTCTCATTTTTTTACAGCACAGAAACCGTGCACATTTTAAGACTAACAAATGTAGAGACTTTGGGGTGAAATAACCCCATATTGTAAACTCTGCCTCTCAAGGTATTAAAGGGGTATTCCGGTATTTTGATACTGATGACCTATCCTCAGTATCCTCGGTACCAAACCTGACTTTGGATTGCTATTTTAAAATGTTTTTAAAGAAGTGATTACCGAATTAATTCACCGAAGTCTTGAGCGACTTCGAGTGAAATGAATTTTGCCTACACGGAGGCAATACATTTTAATGCTGTATGGACACAACATTAAAGCTAGGACTTCCGGTTCCAGTGCGGGGATGTGAGAAAGCAGGGAAGAGATTCTCCTGCTCCCACCAACAATAACTCTCCCAAACAGCGTCTTATAGATGAGCTGACCTGGCGATGAAGTACAGAAGGCAAAGAGCCGGGGATTGGGGCAGTCAAAGAAAGGGCATAATTGTCCTACCGCAGCCACACTCTCTGAAACACCAAAGCGGTGAGCGGCCACCATCTTGTCCAGGGCAGCCGTCAGCCAACTGGGAAGAAAAGACAGAGGGGGAAGGTAAACTCCGAGCTCATCTCCCGGCCTCACCATCACCTCTCAGGAACTAATCCTGGGGACTGATAGTGACATTTGTAGCCAGAAGCCCCAGATTCTGCAGCCAGTACCCCTGACTGAATAAGAAACAACAAGGGAAGACTCGTACTCACCAACATAACTGCAGCTCCTAGTCCTTACAGCAGGGATCAGCAACCTTCGGCACTCCAGCTGCTATGAAACTACAACTCCCAGCATGCATACTTACTCGCCTCTTTTTGTAATGCCTACAGAAGTGAAAGGAGAATTCTGAGAATTATAGTTTCAGAACATCTGGAGTGCCGGACGTTGCTGATCCCTGCCTTACAGCCCACTCACAAAGTGAGCTGAAATACCAAAACTGGCCACATGGTGTCTCCCTACTACCTAATATAGAACAGTCTGTATATCTGTTTACTCTCATCTGGAGGAAACTCTGAATGACAATTCTGCATAGTGAATATACATCTGCTCAGTATCATTTTTTCACCCGTCCATAAGTGTTTTGCGGTCCGCAAATTGCGGATCCGCAAAACATACATACCGGCCGTCAGGGTCGGTTTTAGACAAAGTGTGGCCCTGAGCAAAATTTTAAGTGGGGCCCCAAAAGAAATATTGCACAAACAACACATTCACATATAGCCTGCCTGCACGCAGATTCTCGTGCAGAGAAGTAATACAGTACCAGCAAGGTGTATAAGATTATCTTCAATATCAATCGGCTGGCGTCCATCACCCGGGACCCTTGCCTATCAACAGTGATGTCACTGTATATCAGTCACATGACCTAGTTGCAGTTCAGTCCCATTCAAGTGAAAGGAGATGAGCTGCAATACCAAGCATCGCTGCGGTCTAATGTACAGCACTGTGCTTGGTAAACTATAAAGCAGGCATGTCCAAACTCCGGCCCTCCAGATGTTGCAAAACTACAACTCCCATCATTCCTGGACAACCTACAGCTATCAACCTACAGAAGGGCATGGTGGGAGTTGTAGTTCTGCAACACCTGGAGGGCCAGAGTTTGGACATGCCTGCTATAAAGAGACCGCAGTGCTCCCCGGAGCTCTGGTGAGCATAGTGGATTCTTCAAACATCCGACCAGCACGGTTGTCAGGAGTCGGATCCCCGCTGATCTGATACCGATGACCTATGCTGAGAATAGACCATCCACATCAAATTCCCAGGTAAACCTTTTAAGAGAAAAAAAAAACAAGAGACAGGTTGGAAAGACAAAGAAATATAGCCTTTAAAGTGTAATTCTCCTGTAAAAACGCTTTCTACATGTCATCGTCACCTGCCAATGTTGATTGGTGGGAATCGGGAAGGAGGCAGAAATACTCAGCCTCCTCACTAACTGTGCCTGGATCACAGACTTCGTATAAGGCCCCTTTCACAAGGGCGTAATTTCCGCACGGGTGCAATATGTGAGGTGGACGCATTGCACCCACACTGAATCCTGACCCATTCATTTCTATGGGGCTGTGCACATGAGCGGTGATTTTCAGGCATCACTTCTGCATTGCGTGAAAATCGCAGCATGCTCTATATTGTGCGTTTTTCACGCAACGCAGGCCCCATAGAAGTGACTGGGGCTGCTGGAAAATCACAAGCATCCGCAAGCAAGTGTTGCATGGTTGCTAAGAGACGGGACCCGATCTTTAATATTTTCCCTTATAACATGGTTATAAGGGAAAATAATAGCATTCTCAATACAGAGTGCTTAGTAAAATGTGGATTAAGGGGTTAAAAATAAAAAAAATTAACTCACCTTACCCACTTGATCGCGTAGTTGCCAATCTCTTCTTCAAGCATTAGCTGCCATCTAAAGGACCTGTGATGATGTCACATCACATGGTCCAATCACATGGTTCATCACCATGGTGATGGACCATGTGATTGGACCATTTGATGAGCTCGGTGACGTCATCACAGGTCCTTTAGCCAACAGCTAATAATTGAAGAAGAGATCGCAACTACGCGATCAAGTGGGTAAGGTGAGTTCATTTTTTTATTTTTAACCCCTTAATCCACATTTTACTAAGCATTCTGTTTTGAGAATGCTATTATTTTTCCTTATACTCAACCCAAACCCGAACTTTAGTGATGAAGTCTGGGTTCGGGTCTGGGTACCAAACATGCCGATTTTTCCCACGCGCGTGCAAAACGCATTAAAGCGCTTTGCACTCGCGCGGAAAAATTGCGCATTTTCCAGCAAGGCACCCGCTTCTTATCTGGCCGTCAAACGTGACGCCCGTGTGAAAGAAGCCTAAGACCTCATGCACACGAACGTATTGTTTTTCCGATTCCGTTCCGCTTTTTTTGCGGACCTTATACGGGGCCATTTATTTCAAAGGGTCCGCAAAAAAAATAAAGTTACTCCGTGTGCTTTTCGTTTCCGTACGTCCGTATTTCCGTCCAGCAAAAAATAAGAACATGACCAAGGATAGGACTGTTCTATTAGGGGCCAGCTGTTCCATTCCGTTACCAAATACAGAATTCACATGGATGTCATCCATATTTTTTGCGGACTGCAAAATACATACGGTCATGTGCATGAGCCCTTACCGAGTCCTCAGCTAGTGAGGAGGGACAAGACTCTACTGAGCACCTCTGCCTATTGTTGACTTCTATGAGAGAATATATATTTATACGGTATATACAGTATCTAGATATCTATACAGTGTTATATATATATATACACATACACATATATGAACATACAGACATACAGTAGATTTGTTTACACATATATACTCACACAACATACATTTTACAGTATATACTCATACATATACATCATAAACAGTCATACATTAGAATATACATCCAGCGCTTACTACTCCTTTAGAAACTACTTTGAGGTTTTTCCAGCACAGTTTCTCGTTGGATTGTATAGCCCAGTGGTTAAGATGCTTGCCTGTAATGCAGAAGGTCGTGAGTTCAAATCCTGACAGAAACTTTTGTAAAATACAGACTAAATTAGATTTAAATACACTGGGTGTCCCTAAGCACTGACTCCATATTTGGACATAGCTATATATGGAGTCAAAGCAGGGACTCCTAAGCCCGAACTAGAGTCCCGACACCCTCCCCTCTTCAGAGCAGGGGGTACCTGGTTTAATGCTTGGGTCTCTCATTGACTTCCATTAAGACTTTGGTACTCGATCAACACTAGAAATGACTGTGTGGGGGCAGCATGGGGGTAATTATTACTATATGGGGGCAGCGTGGGAGAAATTACTATATGGGGGCAGTTTGAGGGAAATTACTATGTGGTGTGGGGGACATTGCTATTGGGGAGGCACTGTAGGGGTCTTTCTATTACAGGACATATTATGGGACATTATTGTTGGAGACACTATACAGGGATTATTGCCTGGAGCACAATATAGGGTGTTGTTATTACTGGGTTCACTCTAGGGGACATTATAATTGCTGTAGATACTATAGGGATCTTTGGGATAGTTTATCAAACTGGTTTAAAGTAGAACGGGCTTAGTTACCCATAGCAACCAATCAGATCTCACCTTTCATTTTTGACGGCTCCTTTGGAAAATTAAAGGTGGAATCTGATTGGCTGCTATGGGTAACTAAGCCAGTTTTACTTTACACCAGTTTGATAAATGATCCCATTATGTCTACTGGGGGTCACTATTTTTCAGCAGTATAGTACCAGGGACATTGGGGGGTACAATGGGCACAGTATTGGGGGTGGCAGCAGGATGACACTGTGGGGACACCAGGATGACGAGGTTGATGGAAAAATTTTGAAATCTAACGTGTCTGTGTGACAAACTCTGCCGAGATGAGATGCGGCTGAAAGAATTTGTCATGGTGGTCTGGGTCAGACGCAGCAGAAGAGGAAAGAGAAGGTCTACATGACAGGAGACATCACTGGATGTAAGAGCTATGTGGTGCTGTATTCTCCTCCAAGTCTTTTTTATGTATGTATTTTACATTTGGCGAATTTCTAACACCCCAGATAAAAGTTATACGTTATCTGTACACAGAAAGTTAGTAGATGTTCCCTGCTGTCCTATGTAGCACCCCACATAACACAATAGTTCACTGTGTTATGTGGGGTGTTACATAGGACTGCAGGTAACATCTATGACATCTGTACACAGAGAGTTATGAGATGGTGGGGGTAGGACTCCTGGCCCCCCGCCAATCTGCTGTTTGAGGAAACCACGATGTTCTAGTGAGCGCCGCAGCCTCTTTGCTCCTTACCGAGCACAGCGCTGTCCATTTGATAGCACTGCGCTTGGTATTGCAGCTCAGACCCAATCACTCGGATGGGACAGAGGTTCACCTAGGCCATATGAACGATGAATGCGATGTCATATGGCCTAGGAAGAGACACCGCAGCCTCTTCATACAGATTTTTTTTAAACTAAAATGGAGGGAGGGGCCCGAGTTGGGTAGACAGCCCCGGGCCTATCATGCACTTGATCCACCCCTGTACTCAACCACCTGCTCAAAGCAATCAGTGAAAACGCTAAACTGCTTGATAATGTAGAAAAATGTACCCACAGCAACAATCTGCGAATAGTAGTTCTCCCAGAATCTGTTCTCCAAAAAGATCTACACTCTCTCTGTGAAACAGACCTCCCGGCCACCCTCGGTAGTAACCGGACCTGCCGCATAGAGAGAGCACACAGAATTGGAGCAGACCTTCGCGTTCAAGGACCACGCTCAAATCAAGGCAACCAGCGCCCCGGGAAAGTCATCATGAGGTTTTTGGACTTCAACTATAAAGCATCTATCTTGAAAGCTTATCGCAAACGCCCTGTTCCTTTAGAAATGACAGGGGCGAAGCTCTTACTATTAGAGGACTTTTCTGCAGAAGTGGTGAGGAATAGAAGAGCCTTCAGTAAGCCTACACATCTTTATATCGAACAAAAACTATGCAAACCTTTTATGACTAAGGCAGGGTCTTTATCCTACACATCAGCAAATGAGGCAGCAAAAGCACTACCATCCATTCAAAAGTCAGCAAATGGTGACAGGCAAGATCGTCGATCTCCACAGCAGTCAAAGTCCATGGGTTTTAAGACCCATCATTCTTCAAAAAGAAAATCCTCCAAATGCACCCAGCCTCCCACTAGGTGGGATAAAAGATCCAAATCACTGGACTGAGTGGGAAAGTCAACTTACAGCAGGAGGCAGAGCGCAAGTCACATGCTTTTATTTAGGCCTCATGCACCGACCGTATGAGTTTTTCGGTCTGCAAATTGCGGATCCGAAAAAAAAACGGATGACATTCCGTATAAATAGGACATGCTCTATTTTTTTGCGGAACGGAAAAAACGGACACACGGAAACAGAATGCACACAGAGTACCATCCGTTTGTGTGCATGAGGCCTAAGGCATATCGTTTCCTGTTTTGTTTTAAAATCCAATTTATACTATATTGGGGAACTTAGTCTACTGCAATACTCTTGGAACAGCCCTGCCTCCTGAGGGTCATGTTTTCAGTCTTGGTAGGACACCTATGTGCTGCATATTCAGAAGTTGGTGAGAGGTGGAGCTGAATTGACCCCTTACTCCGTGAAAAAAGAGAAGTTAACAGCATCACTATGTGGAAATATGGGATGTTAATTGTCTTACTGCTTTTCAGTTTATATTTTTTATGCCACTTACTGTTCTCTATCATATACAGGATGTGTTTGCATTGATCCTCCTTGTGCCGATTACACAATGTATTTCTGATTGGGACCCACCTAAGGACCCTGTCTCCCTCCCTATCATCTGATCATGGAATGTAAAGGGACTTAGATCCCCAGATAAATGGTCCAAGATTTTATCTTCACCCAAACATTGTATTATTGCAGGAAACCCATTTAGCTGTGTTCTGCCCAGCAGGGTTAGATAATCATTACAGTTCATTCTGCCAGAGCCTTGGTAATTCTGAAGTGTTTAATGTGGTTATAGCACCATCTAGCGGTGTTAAATTGCATTACACTTTGTTTTTCTGTTACAAAGACTGCTGCATTGTGGGTGGTGCACTGCATTGTGGGAGTGAAAAGCATCCTGTGAAAGAGAACCCTCCAGTCTCCAGGACACATCAGCAGAGCTGTCCTTTTTCTTATCTCCTTCTTAAACTCTACCATCCTTGTAAAAGCATATCTGGTGAGAGATCTACCTTTACTTCTGGGACATTATGTTATGCAGAGCTGTTCAGATAGTTGTAATTGTTACTCGGGGAGTTGTTACTCCTGTTACCTAGACATGTAATCCTATGTATAGGCAGCCATTTTACCATGTGCTTTCAGTGTTATGCAAATGTTACAGTACATGCTATTCTATACGTTATTCTTATACATGTTATTTGTATTCTTGTAGTTTTACCGCACACTTGTACAATCTCTCACTCATCCGCACCATGCAGAGATTGCAACCTGTTGACCAATAAACAACTTAGACTACAAAAAACAGTCCTCTTATTTGGAAGACAGGAATGGTTTATGCTGAATGTCAGACTGCACACTGTGAGAACGTGTAGGAAGACGGAACAAGCGGAGAGAGATTTGTTTAGGATGAGGAAGCTCTCATTCGGGCATGTCTGGGGCGATAGATGGTAAAGCGGGAGTTTTAATACTGATCCACAAAAATTTCCCCTTTAAGCTTGTAAGGAAGGCAGAAGAGCTCATATATTGATTGAAGTGGGAGGGGAACCAATTAGCATATATTTGTCACGACGGGGAGAGTGGGGAAAACCCCCCGCCACGCACTATCCTCGGCCGCCGGGCCTAAAAACAGGGATACAGGGAGCAGGTGACCTCCTGGCACATCCCTAAAACTGGCCCTGGTCTCCTGGCTGTATGAGCGGACCCTGAAGGTGGGACGGCTCATACTCACGTACCTATGGCCCTGCCAACCCTGCATCGCCCTCAGATAAAAACAGGGCAGAGACCACCTGCTCACCCTAGACGATGGATGAGCAGGAGTCTCCAGAGGCCCCCACAGCAGCCGGGACCCAGACAGTGTGCGCTCGCATGGCAGGCAAGTAACATGAGAAACATATAGAGAACCCACACTTACCTGCCGCCCTGGAGAATACGAACCAGCGCCAGGACCTCCGGGACCCCCATGCGAACACCAGATGCATGGGGGAGATCCTGGCAGGGAAGCACACCATCTGGTCTTTGCTTAAACCCCTCCGGGAAAGCAAGCCCTTTCCGGAGCACACACAGTGACTATAAGCTCCAGGCATACCCACACCATACAACAACACCAGGTGGGGAAGGGGTACACACTTGCACACTGGATAGGCTACATAGAATACAAAGCATAGAGAACAATACATAGAAAACAATATAACAAATAAGGGTGACTCACACAGACATAACATGGGTGCAAGCAACCACCTCCAGCACATGCTCACACCAAGGCTGGAGACAAACAAACTGAACTCAGGCTCCAAACACAGACGCTTAAGGAGGCCAGAGGACACACCCAGCACACAGACATTAACCATGTGTAAACCACACCCAAGGAAAGTGCTCTCAAACAAGGTGAGCACACATATGCTAAACCACATGTTGCCACCGGCAACAGCATGTGTGGCTTTGTGTCACCACACCAACTCAGAGCTGCCGTGGCCCTGCCCCCACATGAAATACGCAACAACACATTGCCAACGACAAGCGCATGTGAGGCAGCAGGTCAAAAGCCACAACCGCAAAGAGGGTGACACATTGCCAATGGCAACCGCACATGAGGCAACGGGATAGCAGCCCCCACGTGCAGACGACACATTGCCGCTGGCAACAACACAGTCGCGACCTTAACCAAGGTCGTGACAATATTGCATCTTTGGGCCAAATTAAGATAATAATGGATTCTTTCAGGAACTGGGACAAATACTTACATAGTTACATAGTTGAAAGAAGACATAAGTCCAGCAAGTTCAAATAAGGTATAGGTGGAGACATAAATCCCAGAAGAAAGTGAACCCCAGAAGGAACTTCAAAATGATAATACCACTGGTCATGATAGGTCAGGCCAAGAGCAGGGGAAAACAAAAGCCAGAGCAAGAGATAAAATTCCACCTGTCTTTCTTGAAACCACCGGGCTATTGGATATCTGGAGCAGGGACGGACACAGAGGGCCCCTGTGCAAAGAATGTACCTGGGCCAAATTCTTAACCTAACCTATTCCATCTTAACATTACATACAGCAATACAAAACATATAGGGTAAGGCAACTTTCACACCTGCGGCACTACAATCCGGACACCTGATCTGCTACCGGTAAGAAGGGGCCCCCTCCCGCATCGGGCCATTGTGCAGCTGAACTGGCTGTATGTCCGCCCCTTTATCTGGAGACTGTTTAACCCAGATGGTAGAGATTACTCCTATTTTTCTCATTGTCACCAATCCTGGTCTTGCATAGATTATATCTTTACTAGCGGGGAGGTTACAAAGAGAGCGTCCTAAGCTTCCATTTATGATCTTGTCATTTCGGATCATGCACCAGTGTCCATTACTTTTCAACAGATACATCCTAGAGGTTCAGTTTATATTTGGAGATTACCTTCTGTTTTATGTTGTGACGACCAATTTATAGAATTGTTAAGAGGGTGGTGGCTTGAATATGATGCTGATAACAAGGCACATAGAATTGACCCTGATATATATGGGGCTCAGTGGTGTGCCCGGGGGCCCCGGATGCCAGCTGTCAGGGGGGTGCCAGATAAGCAATGAGCGCTTCCAGCAATACAGATGGAAGAGCTCATTGCTGGAGCACTGACGCCCGCGGCCCACATACTGCGGCGGGGCACGGGAGAGCATATTTCCCTGCCCACCGCCGATCACTGCCCACCCTAGGCTTCAGGGGCCTATGCGGTAATGAAATCCTGGCGCCAGGCATGTGTGATGATATCATCGTGCGTGCCTGTGCCTGGACGCAGCAGCACAGTGAAGTGTCCGAGCAAGCGGGGACACAAGAGGACCTGTGGGGGGGGGGATATTATGGTGGGATACTGTGTGGGGCAAATAATTATGGGAGGGATTACTATGTGGGGGGCAAATTACTAAATGGGGGCAATATGGGGGAAACTACTGTGTGGGGCAAATTGCTATGTGGGGGCAATTACTGTGTGGGGGACACTACTGTGTGGGGGACACTACTGTGTAGGGTACACTACTGTGTGGCGGCCAGTGTGGGGGAAACTACTGTAGGGGGGAATTGTGGGGTACTTTACTGTGTGGGGGCAGTGTGGGGGACACTGCTGTGGGGGGAACATTACTGTGTGGGGGCAGTGTGGGGGACAGTACTGTGTGGGGGCAGTGTAGTGTGGACAGTACTGTTTGGGGGAAACTACTGTGTGCTGAAAATTACTATATGGGGCAGTATGGGGGAAATTACTCTGTGGGAGGCAAATTACTGTGGGGGGATTACTATGGGAGGCAGTAGTGGGGAAATTACTATATGGGGGCAGTGTGGGGGGCGTTGCTATTGGGAAGGCTGTCGGGCATTTTCATGAGTGTATATGATACCTGATCATATTATACTCCAAAATGGATTCTCGTTGTCTTTAAGAGACAGGCTGAACCAAAGTTTTGCTACACGGCTGGAACAGACCAAGATTTGAGGTCACACAGAGTTCAGTCTGTGAAAAAGTTTATACTGAATACAAAGAACATTGTATTTTAAAAAGCTATTGTCACAGATGTGGGCTTATTTGTTGGGAGTAGACTGGATTCTCCAGACATGTCCGTCTGAAGAGAACAAGGCCCATTCATATCAATATGGTCCATGGATCAACAGTGTGAGAAACACTCAGAGAGACGCCTAGAGGTCTATCTTTAGTTATTTCAAAATGTCCACGTTAATCCTTATCTCTGATTTATGACAATGAGGGTTAAATGTATATAATACAAGAGTGCCATAGTTAACTCTTTATAGTATGGTGCTTATAGCTTACACAACAGTGCCATCTGGAGACAGATGGATATCATTACACCATCCTCCATAGTTGCATTATGGGTAAATATGATCTGTTAGGATCATTACCATATGAGCATATGATTGGAAGATCTTAATCCAGGAGGATGTGACATGAGATAAGGGGGGAAACAAGAAGAAGACTCACAAGCAAAGAAGAAGAACATTCCAAGATTCCAGGATTCAGCATTGTCGTCATCATCATGATCATAGCCAGAACACCCAAGAGAGAGGGGTCTGTCAATATGAAAGTCATGGTGAGACATGCGATGATGGACCACCCAGCTTTCCTAGGAGCAGAAGTTTGATTCCTGCTAGGACTTGGTAAGAGACATAAAGAATGATATTTCATTTTATTAAGACTAATTAGATAATGTGGGTGAAGTCATACAATCTAGATTGGTGAATACATAAACACATTAATTAATTCAAAATCTCCATATTGAGATGTAGTCTTAGGACATTGTGAGACTTCATTCTACCTGCAGAAGAATCAAATCTCAAAATCAAAGTATTGAATGATTGTATATATATATATATATTGATAGTAGCATTCTTCGCCAAGCTAGGTGATAAATTCCCACTGGAAAGACTTGTTCCAAGTTCTTCCCATTTCTGTTGTGTGTCTTAATAGTCTTACCAAGTCATACATGTGAGAATAGTCCAGGATGGGGCGGAAGGATACAGTTATCTCTTCTAAGTTATATCCTTGGATGGATTTGCCCATTCCTGAAGTCATGTGAGGTGTAGTTGGTTAGAGGGGGGCAGAATGTATTCACCATTCCATAATAATGTCTAGGATTAGACATGCCCGTCCTGATATCATGAGGTTTCCTCTGAACAGAAGTGATGCATATAACTTAATTTCTTGTTTTGATATCCTAACCAAATAATAGCTTTGTTATAATGTGACACGTTGCTTCTATCCACATGTATTGCTGAGCTTATATTGCTTTATATCGATGATATTATTGTGTTTATTTACTTATTTTAAGCTTGTAATGCTTTATATCAACATCTTATATATTCATTGGCATGTATCATTGTGTTTAGTTCTGTTCATAAACTTGTAACCAACAGAAACTTAAATCCAACAGAAATTGAACATGATCCCTTAGCTTTGGAAAAAATCCTGTGTGCGGTTAAAAATAACAGTACTCTAATGCAGGGGATGTCCACTCAGCTGGGGTCCATGCAGAGCGATATATCCTTGATAAAAGACGAGCTGACAAAAATCCGCGATCGAGTTCTTAATGCGGAAAAAATGGTCGACTCTCTGCAAACAGATACTGTTTTGATCAAATCTAAGATGGCGTCCTTGGCTTCAGAAAACCTCCAATTACAAAACAAGCTGGAGGATCTGGAAAACAGATCAAGACGCTACAACATCCGTATAGTAGGATTTCTAGAAGGAGTTGAAGGTCGGCAGTTAGCGGAGCAACTTAAAGAGTTGATTGTGGAAAATCTAGGCAGTGAAAATTTTTCGCCTATGCTTCAAATAGAAAGAGCCCATCGGATTCCAGGGGGGAAACCCATTCCAGGGAGGCCGCCGCGAGTAATCTTAATAAAGTTATTATTGTCGATGGATAGAGACATGATACTGAGAAGAGCCAGAGAATGTCCACCGATTGACTATCAGGGTACAAAACTGCTATTTTTTCCTGATTTTGATCGGCAGACCCAAGAAAAAAGAAGGAGCTTCACTGAGATAAAGAAACGCCTGGCCTCAAAAGATATTAAATACTCTCTACAATACCCAGCGAAATTGAGAGTGATCTATAATGGGACTTTACAATTCTTTGAAAAACCGCTACAAGTGTTGGATTGGATGGAACAACTGGGCATATGAAATATCTTTCTGAAAAGAACTGAAATGGAATGCAAGTAAAAAGGGAAAAGTTAGTCATTAAAATGAGTTTAAATATTTGTTATAGCACCCAGCAGAATTAAGAGTGATCTACAACAAATCGCAAGATGCGCTGGACTGGATGCAACAATTGGCATATGAAATATTTTGTAATGAAGTGATGGAGGGGATGGAGGGGGGGAAGGGATTAAGGGTGGGGAGAATGGCCGGAGGGTAGAGGTTTGCTGATCAGATCGGGCGGACCAGCGGAGGGGGGGGAATGGGGGGAGTGGGGGATAGGAACCAACCCTGCAGGAAGGGGTGTTTTTTTTTTTTTTGTTTTTTTTTTTTGGTGTATGTTTTAAATGAGTTCCATTAGGATTGTCTCTTGGAATGTTAGAGGTCTCGGAGAAAGAATTAAGAGGCAGGCAATCATGGACGCAATAAAGAGACAGCTTCCAGCAATTATCTGCATAGTGGAAACCCATCTTACCAAAGAGACTGTGTCTCGATTGATGACGGGATGGCACTCTCAATCTTACCATTCCACTTTTAGTAGTGCCTCTAGGGGGGTTTCGGTCTTGATCCATAATTCTGTAGATTTTATCTTAACAGATTCTTATATAGAGGACCAGGGCAGATTTATTTTTCTACATTGTAGGCTTTATGGCTGCAGTTACATCCTTGCCTTTTTTTATATACCTCCACCTTTTTCGATGTACCCACTCAATCAACTATTACTTTTTTTAGAAAAGAGATCAGAGAGTCGGCTTGTCTTGATGGGAGACATCAATGCTGTTATGGACCCCAAAAAGGACAGGCTGACTCTAGATGCAGATCATGGAAGGAATATTTGTAATTCCCCACTGCCTCAGTTCTGTTTGGAGGTTGGTTTGGTGGATATTTGGGATTATTTTGGTGGAGGAAAGAGAGTATACTCCTGTGTTAGCAGGGGTGGAAGAGCTATGTCTAGGATTGATCTGGCGTTCACTAATGAGAGTAATTTGAATAACATCAGAAGCATACGATATGGAGTAAGAACAGTTTCGGACCATTCCCCCGTATCTATTGAAGTTTGCATTGGGGAGAACAAAGAAAACGTAAGGCTTGGTTTCAAGCTTAATCCATATTGGCTTACCATTATGGATAATTATCCGTCCACTAAACTGCTCATATCCTCTTTTTGGGAGGTGAACCTCCCCTCTGCCAATATCAACGTGGTCTGGGACGCTCTGAAAGCATACCTGAGGGGGGTTCTTATAAGCGATATTACCGCTGTGAGGAGAACATTTAGGAAATTAGAGGAGGAATTAGTTAAGACTGTAGCATCTACTACGGAGCAATTTGTGTATCAACCCACCGAACATAATAGGGAAGAGTTGCACAGGGCTAGCTGCTCTCTGAAGGATTATGTAACTGAGAAAGCAAATCACAAATTGTTCTTTAAGGGACAAAAGTATTTTTCAGAGTCCGGACGTCCTGGTAAGCTCTTAGCTAGAATAATCTCACAACAGGATAAGAAAAGGAAAGTTATCACCTCGATTCGTAATTCAGATGGCGCGATTCAATCAGAGTCAGAGGGAATTAGAGACACCTTTCTTCAGTATTTCTCCCAGATATATACAGCTTCACCCGGTCTGCCACCTGACCTGGCGAGGCAGTTCCTGGAGAGAATTTCACTGCCGATGATAACGGAGGACCAAAAAAGCTTCCTGGAGAGAGAACTGTCTCTGTTGGAGATTCAAGAGGCTTTGGGGTCTATCTCTGGGAACTCATCGCCAGGGTCAGATGGCCTGCCATACGAATTCTATCGTAAGTATGGTGATGTCATCCTTCCTCACTTATTAGAGGTATTTTCTCAAGCACTACAGGTAGGGGCGCTACCACACTCTATGATGGAAGCTTTGATAGTTTTGATTCCTAAAAAAGATAAAGATCTGATGGATCTGAGCTCTTATAGACCAATTTCCTTACTAAATACGGACGTTAAGTTATTATCAAAAGTTCTTGCTAATAGGCTCTCTCGGGTTATATCATCTGTCGTCCACCCAGATCAAAATGGCTTTATGCCAAAAAAGGGTACCCATTACAACCTACATAGGCTTTTTTCTAATATTCAGTCTCCTGGGAATGGTGCCAGCTCCATCCTGTCATTGGACGCCACTAAGGCGTTCGACAGGGTCGAGTGGACATTTCTCTGGGAGGTTATGAAAAAAATGGGCTTTGGCCCTAAATTCATGGCGATGGTTCAGCTGTTATACAAGTCTCCAACTGCCAGGATTAAGATTAACGATATGCTCACAAAGAGCTTTGTATTGGGAAGAGGCACCCGTCAAGGCTGTCCCCTTTCCCCTCTTTTATTCAATATCTATATTGAACCGCTGGCAGCTTGCATTAGGCAGGATGCGAGAGTGGCTGGTTTCGGTATATTGGGGGAGCAAGATCGTATATCTCTCTATGCAGATGATATCTTGTTTTTTATACACCAAACAGGAAAAACCCTTCCGCGAATAATGGAGTTAGTTAACCTATTTTCTGACTCCTCAGGTTTGGAGGTTAACTGGGAGAAAACTGCCCTCCTCCCTATAGATGAATTGCGAGAATCTACGGAAAATTGGTCTAATCAGTTATTGATTTCCGAATCAATAAAATATCTGGGGATAGTAGTTTCCGCCAAAATTCAAGATTATTCACAACTGAACTTGATTCCTCTATTGACAAAATTGGGATTGAAAATCAAGATATGGCAAAAAATTCTGCCTGCAAGAGCAGACAGAATTTCTTTAATAAAAATGGTGGTGCTGCCCCAGATTCTTTATGTTCTTCGTAACTCGCCTGTATGGATCGAAGATAAGTATTTTAGACTGATAGAGTGGATGATTAATGATTTACTATGGGGGAGGAAGCGCGTGAGATTAAAGGCGCTCTATTTCTCTATGCCCTATAACCGGGGAGGTCTTAATCTCCCCTATTTTAAGGGTTACTTTATGGCCTCTCAACTTTGTTTTTTTAATGACTGGGAGAATAGCCAGCTCTGCAGAAAATTGGTGAAGGATTCAGGTTTTTCGGACTTATACACAGTACTAGAGTCTGAATATTTATTGAATACACAGATCGGCTATAAATTTTTCTGCAGAATGGCTACAAAAGCCTGGCTGGTTATAAGGAGCTGGTTCAAAGTTGAGGCATCACTTGTCTGCACTCCATTACGGCATAACTTAAAGCTCCTGAATTTGGAGGATCTGAATTGTTGGCAATATTGGAGGGTGAGAAATATTCAATATCTGAACCAAGTGGTTAAGGGAGGACAAATCCCGTCTCTTATGGAGCTAAAGCAAAAGGAAAATGTAGGTGAGGTGGCTTGGTACGCGTATTTTCAGTTGAGGTCGGCACTCTCTAGTATTCACTCACTTAATGTAGACACCCCTGTTTTTTTACACGATCTGATTTCTAAGAAAGGTAGTATGAAAGTTAAATTATCACATTGTTACAGACACTTGATGAAAACCTTTTTCTCTGAATGTCTTTCTCCAGGACAGCGATCCTGGTCTGTTTCACTGTCAGAGGTGGGTTCCCCGGATTGGGAGAACATAACAGATAACTTAAGTCAAGTTTCACATAATTTTAATCATATTGTTGTGCAGTTTAATATTATACATAAAATATATGTGACACCCTTATGGCTCCATAGGAGAGGATTTAGAGCCTCCTCCGATTGCCCCCGTTGTGGTGACCCCAGGGCAGATCACCTACATCTGTTCTGGGATTGCCCGACGGTGAGCAATTATTGGAGAATGGTTCAAATAATCTTGACCCAGAGACTTAAAATTGATATTCCTCACTCTCCCAAAGTTTGGGTCCTGGGGGATTTATCGGAGGTTAATTGTCAACCTATAAAGCGTCGTTTTTTGACTAAAGTGATGTTCTTAGCTAGGCTTCTTGTATCTAGAAATTGGTGCTCCTCTCTTGCCCCAGATTGTAAGAACTGGTTAAGTTTGGTCAGGAAGGTGAAAAGCTATGAGAAGATCCTGTATAGCCAAAGAGGGTCCTATGCAGTGTGGGAGAGTATCTGGAAGGGCTGGGATGGCTAAGTAGTTACGTGTTTTTTTTTTTGTTTTTTTGTTTTTTGTTTTTTTCCCTGCAGGGTGGGAGGGGGGGGGGTTGTGGGTTGGGTTGGGGATGAGTGTGTAATTTTGTTCCTTTTATATATCTGTATTTTTTTTGAGATAATAAAAACTTTGAAAGAGAAAAAAAAGATAAACTTGTAACCAGTAAATTTGTATATTTTTATAATACTTGTGTATTATTGGATAATGCAAAACTATATGTTTAGCATTAATGTCATCTCACATGAAAATAACTTATTATCTGAGGAAATAGTCGGACTCAGATGTGAATTGTATCGATTGGGTTATCTACAATTCACCAGGTCATGATTTCAAGAAGTTATGAAAAATTAATGGTTAATTATTTTTATGACCATAATTAATTATTCTTAATTGAATTATTATTAACCCGACAAGGCACTGTAGGGGCAATTCTATTATTTTTGGAGACACTATACAGGGATTATTGAATGGAGCACAATATAGGGTGTTATTATTACTGGGGGCACTCTAGGGGGAATTATAGCTGCTGTGGACACTATAGGGATATTTTGGGTAATTCATCAAACCACTTTAAAGTAGACCTGGCTTAGTTGTCGATAGCAGCCAATCAGAATCCACCTTTCATATTTGACAGCTCTTTTGGAAATCCAGTTGTACTTTACACCAGTTTGATAAATGACCCCAATTATGTCTACTAGGGTCACTATTTTTTCAGCACTATAGTACCTGGGACGTTGGGGAGCACAAAGGGCACAGTATTGGGAGCGGCAGCAGGATGACACTGTGGGGACACCAGGATGGGGAGGTTGATGGAAAAACTGAGAAATCTAACCTGTCTGTATTACAAACTCTGTAGAGACGAGATGCGGCTGAAAGAATTTGCCATGGCGGTCTAACGGAGGAGAAGAGGAAAGAGAAGGTCTACATGACAGGAGATGTCTCTGGATGTAAGATGTATGTGGTCAAGTATTGGGGGGGGGGGGGGGGGGTGCCAGAGAAAGGACCCTCCCTGGATGCCAAACACCCTAGGCACGCCACTGATTGGGCTACTGCAAAAACAGTCCTGAGAGAACGGATTATGTCATATACTTATACATTAAAAAAGCAGTGGCAGAAAACTACTTCAAGTCTAGTAAGACCCTGAGAACAGCCTACACCAAACTCCTCGCCTCCCCAACGGCGGAAAATATACAAGCCTGGCAGACAGCACGAGCATCTTACAAACTGTGGATGGACAGAGGGACATATTATATAGATCACAGTTTGAATGTGACAGATTGATACCTGTGGCTAATGAACCAGACCAGTTATAATGTCATTAAAGCCTTTAGATGCCATGATCAATGAGGATGCCGGAAATTGGTCTCAATACACTGGATCTCTCTGAAGACACCCAGGGTTTTGGAGCTGCAATTCGTATTTTGGCCAGCATGTGGCAGACCAACATCAGAAATGAGCAATTCTTGTATCATTATGGATCTAAATGAAACATAATGGTACAGAATTAAAATAAATAGTGAGACTTGTAGCCTCAAACATGAGCATGTTAAAAAAAATATAAAAAATATAAAAATTTAAATCACCTCCCCTTTCCGTAGAATAAAAAAACAAATACATAAATAGCAAAAATTTAAACATCTTGGGCATCACCCATGAGTAGTCCCCCAAAAAAAACGTGCTATTAAAATATATAAATATTTTTCCAATACAGCGAATGGCGTATCGGAAAAAAAACTGTCAAAATGACCAATTCGCCATTTTTTATTGATTCTTTACTAGAATCCATTTACCGAGCTTCCTATCAGAACCTTTTCCCTTAATGAAAGGGATGAGACAGGGGTGTCCACTCTCCCCCCTTTTATATGACTTAGCCTTAGAACCCATGTTAAGATACTTAGAGGGCTCCAACTTATACAGTGGAATCCAAATAGGTCATAAAGAAGGGAAAATTGCATTATTTGCAGATGATGTAATTCTATTTTTGAATAACCTGCAACAACACCTGCAAAAGTTTTTTGGTTTTATCGCTAAATTTTAGAGCTTCTTGGGTTATCGAGTAAACACTCAAAAAAGCGAACTGTTAAGTTTAGGCAAGGGAATCTCCCAATCTAAATGATCCCCCAATGCATAAGATAATTAAGAGTTACAAAAATGGCAGAATTTGCCCTTAACTTTTTGAGGTTGCCCCCCAGATTGCTTAACCCACTGCAAACTTTACTCTTCCTGAAGCACACCGATGTCAACAAACTACAGTCAGCTGTCCGGAAATTCATATGGACGGGGAAACGGCCAAGAATATCTCTAAAAAAAGCTCATGTTAGGTAAACCAGGTGGGGACGTAAATTTGTGAGTTCATTCCGGCATGTAGTGGATTGGCTCCATGATACCAGTATTTTTCTAACTTGGATTTTGAGAAAGATGGGATTCAAGGGCACTCTTACACACAAGATATTCGAAACTCCCCACCAGGGGCGTAACTACCATAGTGGCAGACCATGCGACTGCTATGGGGCCCAGGGCAAGAGGGGGCCCAGTCTTAGTTGGGATCATCCCCTCTTCTACTGGGTGTGAAAACTTGGTCAAGACTCTACCCTCTAAAGAAACAACTTTTAGCAAACAAAGCAGTGGAAAAAATGGCCCAAGGATCATTGAAAGGGGTTTAAGCGGAAACCCTTCTGTCCTGTGTGGGGGCCTAGTTTAAACCTTGCTATGGGGCCCTTACTTCCCTATGTGTGCCACTGCTCCCCACTTGGGTGAAATCATCAGTATTGTTTCGCGACACAAGAATATCATGGAAAGAGATAAGGAAAATATTTAAATTACCCTTTTAAATATCCAAATATAGGCCACTTTGAGGCCACCCTGAGGGACAGCAAGACTGTGATCAATAGATTGCAGGAATCTGGATTGCAACAGAGCAGGGATCTTATGGACAGAGACTCGGGTAGATGTCTAACTTCAGGGGAGGTTAAATCTTAATTTCTCTTAGAAGATGCCTCTTTCCTTCATATTCTTCAACCCCATGGGTTCTCCACTTTGAGACTTCAACATTTCGTCTGAAGTATGTACACACCCTCTAGATCAGTGTTCCTCAACTCCAGTCCTCAGGGCCCACCTACCGGTCATGATTTGAGAGCATTCCTCAGAATGAATACCTGTAGTAAGTCCTGATGCATTGACACTAATTATATCACCTGCTCAATACTAAGGAAATCTTGAAAACATGACCGGCAGGTGGGCCCCGAGGACCGGAGGTGAGGAACCCTGCTTTACATGACATGATTGGCCTAGATACACACGGGGTAACTATCTTTACGCTTTACAATGGGAGGTGAAACCACTTTCTGAACATAAATATAAAGAAACTCTTTATCCCCTGACAAGTTAGAACTAATGACCCCGAGATCACCAAGGTAATACTGAAGGGAACAAAATACGTAAAAATTAGATCAATGAGAGATGGCGGGAAACCTATTTTA
The DNA here is from genome assembly GCA_033119425.1 of Bufotes viridis. Taxonomy (NCBI): domain Eukaryota; kingdom Metazoa; phylum Chordata; class Amphibia; order Anura; family Bufonidae; genus Bufotes; species Bufotes viridis. Next base: position 498,202,289 of record CM065591.1, on the reverse strand, counting down.
AACTCATTCACTCAGCATTTTATGGGTTTAACATCCCTCTGTCTCACACTTCCCTGATAGGATAGTGGTCTGTAATTTACCTTTCACTCACCTACGGCATGGGGTATGGACGTTCACGCAGCCGATAGACTTCTGGCACAATATTATTGCATACACACAAGGCATCTGGAAAATAGGCCCCAAACCCTGTTATCCCACCAATATAGACCTCCTGAAGGGGATAAGTCAGGAAGGATTGCCTTTCCTAACATTATACATGTTATTCTTTTGGTAGACCTTCGAAGTCTTTTTGCTAAATGGCCAGATACCGCTCCACCGGACAGACATTATGTCATTGCCCAAATGTGAAAGCTAATTAAAATAGACCGTACAGAGGCAGAAAGACATAAAAACAAAAAAAAAGCATTTCTTTCATAAGTGGAAAACCTTTACTGAATCCCACTACACAGAGGCGGAAATACAGGATCTGATGACAGCCTTTAGATATACTGAATGGTACTGCAAGGCTGATATCCAAGGTTCCTTAGGCAAATTAAGACTTTGAGGAATACCTTAGGTCAGTGTAAGATGGAGGACCGACTGGCTAGGGAACCGGGGGATACGGACACATCTTTGGATCAGTGTTATCTCTTGGAGGGCTAAAGGAGACCCGGCGGTGGAATCAAACACATCCTGATTGTACTTATATTGTTCTTTTATTGTATTATGCTCCATATTTTCTTTTTTTTAAATAAGTTTGTATTTACTTTTTATGGCGATGATATCTCCACATGTCTCATGCACTGTGATATGTGCCTGACTGTCAAATGTTAAATGGGTTATCCAACCCCTGAAATGACCCCCATATGCCCCGGCCCCTCACACACAAAGTAATCACCTTGCTCCCCGAAACCCGCATCGCTCCTGATGACCGCACGGCCATCGCTGCATCTCCCTGTTATGCAGATGAAAACACCCGGTGTTGGGGGGGCAGCCAATAGCAGGCGGTGACGTGGACGAGCCTCCCTAGCATCACGAGTGAAGCTAGGGAAGGCTCATCCCCGTCACCGCCTGCCATTGGCTCCCCCCCCCCCTAACACCAGATGTTATCATCCGCGCAAAAGGGAGATGCAGCAGTGCCCGTGTGGGCATCAGGAGCGACGCAAGTGTCGGGAAGCAAGGTAATTACATCGTGTGTGAGGGGCCCAAGCATATGGGGGAAGGGGGCATCTCAGGGGTTGGATAACCCATGTAAAATTGTATCACATAAAACTCCAATAAAAAGACATTAAAACAAAAAAAAAGTGTTTGAACAAAATGACTTTGGATCTCTGATTCGAAGCTCGATTCACTCAACACTACCGATGACCCATCCATATAATATCCAAATCAAAATCCTGAAAAACCCCAGGGTGGAGTGCGTATTTTGACGCCACATGTATATGCAGAAATGAATACGGAGCGGACCGCGCAAAGTGAAAATTTTGAATTATGTTATTGCGGTGCAGGAAAAGTTACGTCAACTTTATTTTGCTGGTCTGTACGATTACAGAGATACCAATGTTATATAGTTTGCTACTTTTTTTTTTTTTTGAAAAAAAAATCATGCTTTTATGTTACAGTTTTCTGAGGTACACTTTTTTTTTCAGGTGATGGTCTTGTGTGGGGTCTCATTTTTTGCGGGATGAGGTGACGTTTTCAGTGGTGCCATTTTCAGGTACATACGACCTTTTAATCACTCTACGGTGAGATGACCAAAAAATGGCTGTCCTGGCACCTGATGAGATCATGTGATATTTTTACAGAGCCATTTGTTACAGCAGACACAGCGATACCTAATATGTCTATTTTTTATGTTTTTCAGTTTTACACAATAAAAGCTTTTTTTTTATTCATGTTTTTGTTTCGCCATTTTCCGATACCCATTTATATATATACACATTTTTTTACTCAAAACTTTTATTTTTTTATAAAATGCTTTTTTTTAAAGTATAAAATTCCTTTTATTTTGTCCCTCTAGGGGACATGAACTTTTCAGGGTCTGATCCCTTTTATAATGCAGTACAGTATATACTGTTTTACACTCATAAGCCTTCTTAGGGGGCGGACCCTGTGCCCTTTTGTTAGGCCTCAGACTGCCATAACAGCCATCATCACCCAGTTACCGCATCACTGTAAACCTTTTAGATGTGGTGGTCAGCATTGACTGTGGCATCTAAGAGTTTAATCCGGTGGCATCTGAGTTCTCAATGATGCCTGCCGATGCAGAAACAGCCAGGCCCGTGCCACTCATTAGACAAGCACCATTCCTGTTCCTGCTCGAACTGTGCGCCATACATGTATGAGGCAAGTCCGGAACTCTCCCCTGGTCGTGACGTACCTGCACAGTGAAGATCCGGAACTGTTTAAGCCCCACCCCAGAATTGCTGCCAAACCCAGCAGGACCACCTATTTATGGGCTCGGCTTACATAAGCCCCCTCTGCTTTTTATGCTGGATGGCCTAACATTGCCGGAACTGTCTCTGAAAATTAGGCACAGTCCCTCCAAATTCAAGACTGTTGACAACTACGAATTTCATGAATTTATGGCAACACAGACTCAGGAGCAACTGACTTTAAAATTTTCCCTCATGGTAAATTCCTTCCTATGTGGTTGGTGGCTGATCTCTCTCAGTCCTACAATGACACAGTCCTGTAATGTCTGCTGTGTAACTCCTCTACTAGAAAATGGCTGCCACAGTACAATGGGAGAAGGCCGAGGACACAGCGTCTAGTTTCTCAGGATCCACCACAGTCTACTGTCACTGCTGACACACATCGTTCACTACTTGTCCTTCACATTCAGGTTGTCAGTCACCCCAGGTCCAGTCAGGAGACAAGTGCTCCTCACTGGCTCCACACACAGACAGCCGGCTCTCCTCACATCCTACTACAGTAAAAACCTGCCAAGACTGGATTATTCTGCCCAGGGCAAGAGCTGGCCTGTGATTGGCTGACAAGCCCTCTTCCTGCAGCATCCCAGTGGGCCGTGCCTGGTGGATCCCTTGCCCCTTAGTAGGTTTCTACAAAATATGTCCCTCTTATAGAGCAAGTAAACGTGACACCAGCTGCTGTTAAGCAGCAAGGACTTAGAGTACCATTTGTAGATAGTAAAGTTGGTACCCAGGGGTAGGATTGCAAGAGTGGTGCAGGGTGGCCTACAATCGCTGTAGATGTTATGTACACGTGTCACGGTGCTCCTACCTGGATATTTACGGATCCCAGACGTGGTGTGATCCGAAGCAAGTGCAAAGGGGGTAGGTGAACTTGGATGGTGGATGAGTAGAACAAATGGAGTCCAGACTTTGTAGTAATGTTGAAAAGTTACTTTTACTTAGCATAAATTGGTAATTCAGCCAGCTTCCAAGCTTGTAGTCTGTCTCTTACTTGTAATCCTAGGAACTCTTGTCCTGGCTTCAAGCTCTGTTAGCTTGGGAGGCAATGCAAGCCCAGGAGGGGTCATGCAACCATGTAGACTTCAGAGGCTGAGCCTCTGGGCCTAGCAGAGCAGACAGTGCTCTGCTGGCCTACTCACAACCTTTCCCTAAGCAGGGTAGACTAGACACTGACTCACTCACTAAACTAACTCCTCCCTCTCTACAGAGGCCTGGGAGGAACCAGAAGGTTCCACTCCAGACATCCTATCTCTGCCAAATGTTGCCGCCATCTGCTGGTAGACCAGGCAATTGCATGAACATAACAGATACAGGAATGAATATGCACATAATTGGGAAATGAAGTACAAAAGGAAATAGTGTACATACTAGCACATAGGAAATAGTAGCAGGGTGCCAAAAAGAGGTGGTTATGGCACTCCGAGAAATTACATTCCTGTTTCACAGCCCTCAGGGCTTCTGGGATATGTAGTTCACAGCTCCCTATAATGTCTATTGTAAGCAGCCCAGTAGGAACAGTAGATGAAAGAGTGAGGAAAGTGACTATACCTCCCAACCGTCCTGGAGTCAGTGGGACAGCTTCACCACTCAGCAGCCGGCGCTCCTCAACATCAGCATGATGCCCTCACACATTGCACCGCTGGTCTGTGTAGGAGGGGGGTGTGGGCCGGGAATAAGCCTCTGCTCCTTCTACATAGCAAGCGCGATGTGTGACTGTATCCCACTGCTGGGGAGCACAGGGAGAGCTGTAATCATCGGAGGAACCAGGTGAGTATGTACTGTATGTTTGTTTTTTTACTTCCTGTAAAGGGGGCACATATCTGGGCATAGCTACTGTGAAGGGGGTACTTCTGGGCATAGCTACTGTGAAGGGGGCACATATCTTGGCATAACTACTGTATAGGAGCACTTCTGGGCATAGCTACTGAGAAAGGGGCACATATCTGGGCATATCTACTGTATAGGGGCACTTCTGGGCATAGCTACTATGAAAGGGGCACATATCTGGGCATAACTACTGTATAGGGGCACTTCTGGGCATAGCTGCTGAGAAAGGGGCACATATCTGGGCATATCTACTGTATAGGGGCACTTCTGGGCATAGCTACTATGAAAGGGGCACATATCTGGGCATATCTACTGTATAGGGGCACTTCTGGGCATAGCTACTATGAAAGGGGCACATATCTGGGCATATCTACTGTATAGGGGCACTTCTGGGCATAGCTACTATGAAAGGGGCACATATCTGGGCATATCTACTGTATAGAGGCACTTCTGGGCATAGCTACTATGAAAGGGGCACATATCTGGGCATATCTACTGTATAGAGGCACTTCTGGGCATTGCTACTATGAAAGGGGCACATATCTGGGCATATCTACTGTATAGGGGCACTTCTGGGCATAGCTACTGTGAAGGGGGAACATATCTGGGTATAGCTACTGTAAAGGGGGCACTTCTTGGAATAATTATTGTGAGGGGGGCACATCTGGGCATATCTACTGTGCAGGGTGCTCAATGTGGGCGTTACTTCTATGTGCTGGCACAAAGAAGGAATAATTACTATGTGGGGGCATTAGGGGACTGGGTGTGTATAGTTATGTTTTGGGCACAGTTAGAGGCGTGGCCTAGTATGAAAAAATTGCGCAATGCACATGTTTTTTCCTCTTTGCCATTTTCAGAAATTTAGAGGTAATGAAGTGACTAATCCTGGCTATTATGGAGGCCGCAGGCGGTCTAACGCAGCCCATGCTGTATGATGAGGCTGGTGCATTTCCAGTCATGTACTTACCACATACTTGTCACCACCTACTGGTTTGCTTAGTTTCCACCACAATTTTGGCGCACATTGTTGCATTTTCTTCATGCCCTTTCCCGCCAAGCCACATCTCTTTTTTCCTCTAAGTCATGCTCAATTTTCCAGTAAGGTGCAAAAGTATCTAAAACACATCAAATATGTGGTTTGAGGTAAGTACATCAGTTTTTTGGCGCAAATTAAACTAGCCTTGGAGATCTCCTCCATTGTTCATTTCAGGCCAGCACGTGTCAGGTCAATACAATTTTCCATAAAGGGGTTCTTCCATGACTTATGTAAAACATGAAAATCAGACATCATATAATAGATGACGATCTATTTCTAACAAAGCTAGAACCAGCCCTGTGCCTCACATGGACCCAGAGATCTCCCCATTCATTGCTCGAATTTTTCTGCTAGATTTATGTCAGGGGGAGTGTCCTTTCTCAGGGTGTGTGTCCTTTCTGCTGCAGCTGGTGGCAGTTGAAGGATGGAACTGAGCATATGCTTATGTCTCAGTGAGCAGGACAGAGAAATTAAAAAAGAGCAAACAGCAGGGGGCGCTATACGGAGAGATTTCACTGAATAACTCAGTAGTTATAATATATTTTTAATTACATGCAATTGCAAAAGTATTCAGACCCAGGTGCTGGTTTGGAAACTGTAGAATATTTTTCTTCGGACAACCCCTTTACCAGATGCATAAGCTTAACTAGGATAATAAGGCTAGTTTTACATCTCTGTCTGTCCTCTCCGACAGGCTGTTCTGGCATAGTACAGGCTATCTGAGTTCTCTGGGTCCGGCATTGCTGTATACTGCCGCCTGCCACCCCCCACCCCCCCTTTTGTCTGGCAGATTCCCGGCATTCTCTGCTGGAGGGGGCAGGCGGAGATGTGAGAATAACCTAATCCAGGAGGCCTGTTTCTTTACTCCCCCTTAGGACTCATGCACACAACCGTATGTATTTTGAAAACGGATCCGCAAAAAATTGCGAATGACCCTAACAGAACAGTCCTATCCTTGTCCGTAATGCGGACAGTAATAGGATATGTTATATTTTTTTGCAGACCGGACATGCGGAAACGGAATGCACATGGAGTCCGTTTTTTTGCAGCCCCAGTGAAGTGAATGGTTCTGCCAAAAAAAAGGGAACAGACACAAAATACGTTCATGTGTATGAGCCCTTACAATTAGCCTTTCCATATACCTGCCACTCTTCTATTAGAGAAAGATGGTGACGGTTTGCACCGCTCCATATGGCTGGTGCTCGGCATTGACCCCCTCAGGCTGTACTAGCCAATTTCAGGAAAACCTGGTTTCAGATTCAATTGCGGCCAACAGAGTCATTCCACTGCTGTATTCTGACTCGGCAATGGACTTTCCTCTGATATCTCACCATGAACTTGCCGGACTTGGACTCTTTCCTGGGACAAGCTGGAGCAACGCAGGCCAAATCCCCAAGCTACAGTCTTACAGAGATACCCCTGTATATAGGGGGTCTACAGTTTTAAGTCTGGCTTTAATTTGTGTGCCCGCACTACATTTATGAACTGGCACACCTTAATAATATCTGTGGTGTGAGTGCAGTGTGGATTATACCTTTAGTCCCCTTTCACACGAGCGAATCTTCCGCGCAGGTGCAATGTGCAACGTGAACGCATAGCACCAGCACTGAATCCTGACCCATTCATTTCAATCTCTGTGTACATGAGTTCTGCGTTGCGTTAAAAACGCAGCATGTTCTATATTCTGTGTTTTTCATGCAGCCCTGGCCCCAGAGAAGTGAATGGGGCTTCAGTGAAAAACGGATTGCACCCACTCGGAAAAAACTGAACGCAATTGCAGACAAAACTGACTAAACTTGCTGCAAAATGGTGCGAGTTTCCCTGAATGCATCCTAAACGGATCCGGAGCCAATCCATATTGTTCGTAGTGTTGATCACGAATTTTCGAATTGCGAATTTTAATTGCGAATATCGGCACTTCGAGAATTCGCGAATAATTAGAATATCGCAAAATATGTTCGCACTATGCAAATGTATGCGAATTTTCGCAATCTGAAAATAATGACTGGAGATTACGAATTTGCGAATTTTCGAATATATGGTGAATATTCGCCCAAATATTCGCAAAATAACGCGAATTCGAATATTGCCCCTGCCGCTCATCACTAATTGTTCGTGTGAAAGAAGCCTAAGGGCAAACGTAGACCAGGGGGTGCGACTTGTAGCCGAGCTAAACTGGATGGTTAACACGTTAAGTAAAGAATGGCAAGAAAATGTTAACTGACTTTTTAATGGATTTCAATGGCTTTTGTCACAAGATAAATAATATAACACTGAGCCACATGTGATCAGAGTCAATTGTAGCTCTGCTACATCGGTACATAGATATGAGATAGATAGTAGATATTGTATTTACTAGTGTTGGGCTCGAATATTTAAATCGCGAATATTTATCGCGAATATTGGCACTTCAAGAATTTGTGAATATTTAGAATATAGTGCTATATGTTCGTATTTTCGAATATTCTGCATGTTTTTTTCATCTGAACCCATGATCCCTCCCTGCTTCTTGCTTGTGGGCCAATGAGAAGGCTGCAATGTCTTTGTCAGAGCTCAGCAACATCCCTAGCAACCAATAGGAAAGTTCCCTCCCCCTTACTATATAAGACCCTCCCCAGCAGCCATTTTCTGCAGTTTATTACAGTTCTGAGGGAGAGCAGTGTCATTGCTGTGCTCTGTGCTTTCCTGTGTCACATTACATTAGGTAGCTAGTTAGTTAGTTAGTTAGTTAGTTAGTTAGTTAGTTAGTTAGATAGATAGCTCATATATATAATACAGATAGTTAGTGGGAGATAGTCAGTGTAGGTTAGATAGTGATATAGTGAGTCACGCTTACTATGTACCAGTAACTACAGTAATAAGTGAGGGGGCATTTTATAACTTTATAGTGCAGGACTGTGAGTGTCAGGATGGCGGGATCTGTGGATGGCATTATGGGGTGGGGGTCTGTGGATGACACAAAAGTGCCATCCACAGATCCCCCATAACAGAGTCATCCACAGATCCCCCATAACAGTGTCATCCACAGATCCCCCATAACATTGTCATCCACAGATCTCCCATAACTGTGTGTCATCCACAGATCCCCCATAACAGTGTCATCCACAGATCTCCCATAACATTGTCATCCACAGATCTCCCATAACAGTGTGTCATCCACAGATCCCCCATAACAGTGTCATCCACAGATCCCCCATAACAGTGTCATCCACAGATCCCCCATAACAGTGTGTCCTCCACAGATGCCCCCATAACACTGTGTCATCCACAGATCTCCCATAACATTGTCATCCACAGATCTCCCATAACTGTGTGTCATCCACAGATCCCCCATAACAGTGTCATCCACAGATCCCCCATAACAGTGTCATCCACAGATCCTCCATAACAGTGTCATCCACAGATCCCCCATAACAGTGTCATACACAGATCCCCCATAACAGTGTCATCCACAGATCCCCCATAACAGTGTCATCCACAGATCCTCCATAACAGTGTGTCCTCCACAGATCCCCCATAACAGTGTCATCCACAGATCCCCCATAACAGTGTCATCTACAGATCCCCCATAACAGTGTCATCCACAGATCCCCCATAACAGTGTCATCCACAGATCCCCCATAACAGTGTCATCCACAGATCCCCATAACAGTGTCATCCACAGATCCCCATAACAGTGTCATCCACAGATCCCCATAACAGTGTCATCCACAGATCCCCCATAACAGTGTCATCCACAGATCCCCATAACAGTGTCATCTACAGATCCCCCATAACAGTGTCATCCACAGATCCCCATAACAGTGTCATCTACAGATCCCCATAACAGTGTCATCCACAGATCCCCCATAACAGTGTCATCCACAGATCCCCCATAACAGTGTCATCCACAGATCCCCCATAACAGTGTCATCCACAGATCCCCAATAACAGTGTCATCCACAGATCCCCATAACAGTGTCATCCACAGATCCTCCATAACAGTGTGTTCCTCCACAGATCCCCCATAACAGTGTCATCCACAGATCCCCATAACAGTGTCATCTACAGATCCCCATAACAGTGTCATCCACAGATCCCCCATAACAGTGTCATCCACAGATCCCCCATAACAGTGTCATCCACAGATCCCCCATAACAGTGTCATCTACAGATCCCCCATAACAGTGTCATCCACAGATCCCCCATAACAGTGTCATCCACAGATCCCTCCATAACAGTGTCATCCACAGGTCCCCTATAACAGTGTCATCCACAGATCCCCTATAACAGTGTCATCCACAGATCCTCCATAACAGTGTCATCCACAGATCCCCCATAGCAGTGTCCTCCACAGATCCCCCATAACAGTGTCCTCCACAGATCCCCCATAACAGTGTGTCATCCACAGATCCCCCATAACAGTGTCATCCACAGATCCCCCTATAACAGTGTCATCCACAGATCCCCCATAACAGTGTGTCCTCCACAGATCCCCCATAACAGTGTCATCCACACATCCCCCATAACAGTGTCATCCACAGATCCCCAGTAATAGTGTCATGCACAGATCCCCCATAACAGTGCCATCCACAGATCCCCAGTAATAGTGTCATGCACAGATCCCCATAACAGTGTCATCCACAGATCCCCATAACAGTGATATCCACAGATCCCCCATAACAGTGTCATCCACAGATCCCCCATAACAGTGTCATCCACAGATCCCCCATAACAGTGTGTCATCCACAGATCCCCCATAACAGTGTCATCCACAGATCCCTCTATAACAGTGTCATCCACAGATCCCCCATAACAGTGTCATCCACAGATCCCCCATAACAGTGTCATCCACAGATCCCCAGTAATAGTGTCATGCACAGATCCCCCATAACAGTGCCATCCACAGATCCCCAGTAATAGTGTCATGCACAGATCCCCCATAACAGTGTCATCCACAGATCCCCATAACAGTGATATCCACAGATCCCCCATAACAGTGTCATCCACAGATCCCCCATAACAGTGTCATCCACAGATCCCCCATAACAGTGTGTCATCCACAGATCCCCCATAACAGTGTCATCCACAGATCCCCCTATAACAGTGTCATCCACAGATCCCCCATAACAGTGTCATCCACAGATCCCCCATAACAGTGTCATCCACAGATCCCCAGTAATAGTGTCATCCACAGATCCCCCATAACAGTGTGTCATCCACAGATCCCCCATAACAGTGCCATCCACAGATCCCCAGTAATAGTGTCATGCACAGACCACCATTAGTTCCAAACCCACCAATAACACACCTTTTGGTTAAAAAAATTTTTTCTTATTTTCTTCCCCAAAAATCTAGGTACGTCTTTTGGGCCGGTGTGTCTTATAGGGCGAAAAATACGTTAATATGTAGTCAGACCTGCTAAACTGTGAAGTTGCACGTATTGCACAAAAACATGCACATCAATTGCTGCTTTGCGCAATCGTGAATATATCGGAGCGCTCTATCTGCATGTAAAGCTATTGTAATGTTCTGCCGTGCCGACCATTTTCTCCAGTCTCAGGAAACTTCTAGAAGCTTGAAAAATTGAGCTATAGTGACCCACGCCTGTATTGCGCCCGCATTACGCGAATATTACATTGTCGATTTTTGCAATCAAGAAAATAGTCATGAATTTGCGAATATATGAAGCATATTCGCTCAAATATTTGCAAAAAATCGAGAATTCGAATATTGCCCCTGCCGCTCATCACTAGTATTTACCTGGAGAAAGCTAAATAGATAGATAAATAGATAAAAGATAGATACATATGAGATAGATAGATAGATAGATAGATAGATAGATAGATAGATATGAGATAGATACATACATATAAGATAGATAGATAGATAGATAGATAGATAGATAGATATGAGATAGATAGATAGATAGATAGATAGATACATAGATAGATACATAGATAGATACATATGAGATAGATAGATAGATAGATAGATAGATACATAGATAGATACATATGAGATAGATAGATAGATAGATAGATAGATATGAGATAGATAGATAGATAGATAGATAGATAGATAGATATGAGATAGATAGATAGATAAGAGATAGATAGATAGATAGATAGATAGATATTAGATAGATAGATAGATAGATAGATAGATATTAGATAGATAGATAGATAGATAGATAGATAGATATGAGATAGATAGATAGGTACATAGATAGATAGATAGATAGATAGATAGATAGATAGATAGATATGAGATAGATAGATAGATAGATGATAGATTGATAGATAGATAGATAGATAGATAGATAGATAGATAGATAGATATGAGATAGATAGATAGATAGATAGATAGATAGCGCCCGAGTAGCATTACCACACCTACGCCCTATTTCTATCTGGATATTGAATCTCAACCGCATTTTGTACATTTATTTCAGGTCCCATGTATTGAGCATTTCCTGTTGCGCATCTGTTTATGTTCAAATGTAATGTGTCTGGTTCCCCAGCTGGTGGCAGCAAATATGGCAGAGCAGTATGTAGGATAGAATGGAACCTTCCAGTCCATTCTAAACCCCCCCCCCCCAACCCCCCTGTGGAGGAGTGGGCGAGTCCCAGTCCCTGCAGGAAGGGTTAGGACCAGTTAGTTCTGGTGAGCTCTAGCTAACCCCGGCTAAGGGAGCAGGTGTGCAGTGCTGCATCCCTCCTGGACGTGTGCTGCCCACACCAGCCAGAATACCTCCAGTTCTGCTGGAGCAGAGAGACCACCTCTAGAAGTCTCATTAGCCAGGAAGAAGTTGCCCTGTGCCTTGCCATAGAGTCAGACAGAAAGAGAGAAGTTGCAGCAGAAAGCCAAAGAAAAAGTTCTTATTTAATCCTGACAGATGTAGCAGAGCCGAGAGTGTTTGCCTGCCATTTTCATGCTAAAACTTGCTGGAAACCAAGACCAAGTCTATAAACTGTTTCAAGAAACGTTTCTGCAAAGTAAAGCTGCAGTTGAACTATTTACAAAGTCCGGACTCAATCTCTTTCATCATCCACTCCACCACCTATTCACCTTATTTGCTCTGCTTTGTCCGGCGAAGTCAGGCATCCAAGGATATCCAGGTAGGAGCACTGTGACACGTGCATACAACACCTTCAGGGAGATTGTAGGTCACTCTACACCACTCTGGCAATCCTACACCTGGGTACCAACACCACTATACTTAAGGGGACTCCATTTGTAACTGGCGTCACGAAAAATTACATTTACCACAGACTAAAAGAACCCTAGACACGCGTACGGGCGCTGCAGATTTGAGATAGATAGAAGAGAGAGAGAGATATGAGATATGCAGTGTCCCATTCCGTGCTAGATGTTGTCCCCTACACCTCTTATAATGTCATGTCATACTAATGTCCATTTTATCTGTAATAGCTGCAAATTCCTCACAACAGGCAGGTAACTGCATTACATCTAATCACCACTAGGTGGTGCCATGGCATCATATATATAGAAAAGGTCAGTCACAGGAAGTTAGGTGAGAGCTTAGTGAAGGAGAGGAGAGTACAGTATGTAGCTGCTGATGTGTGCCCCTGGGCACCCTCCAGTAGGGCAATATAGAAAGGAAACCAAGTCCAAGGGCTACTGGATCCCTTTTTGTAGTGCCACTGTCCAGCCAGAGGCGAAGTGGATGTTTGTATTTTAACCCCTTCAGCCCCCCTAGCTTAAACCCCCTTAATGACCAGGCCACTTTTTACAATTCTGCACTACACTACTTTCACCGTTTATTGCTCCGTCATACAACTTACCACCCAAATGAATTTTACCTCCTTTTCTTCTCACTAATAGAGCTTTCATTTGGTGCTATTTCATTGTTGCTGACATTTTTACTTTTATTGCCATTAATACAAATTTAACGACATTTTTGCAAAAAAATTACATTTTTCACTTTCTGTTGTAAAATTTTTCCAAAAAAACTACATTTCTATATAAATTTTTCTCTAAATTTCTTGTTCTACATGTCTTTGATAAAAAAAAAGTCCAATAAGTGTATATTTATTGGTTTGGGTAAAAGTTATAGCGTTTACAAACTGTGGTGCTAAAAAGTGAATTTCGGCATTTTGAAGCAGCTCTGACTTTCTGAGCGCCTGTCATGTTTCTTCAGGTGCTAGAATGTCAGGATAGTATAAATACCCCCCAAATCACACCATTTTAGAAAGAAGACACCCCAAAGTATTCGCGGAGGGGCATGGTGAGTTCATGTATCATTTCATTTTTTTTCACAAGTTAGCGGAAAATGACACTTTCTGAGGAAAAAAAAAAAAAGTTGTCGTTTACAGCGATATTTCTCACACCCAACATGGGTATATATAAAAATACACCCCAAAACACATTGCCCTACTTCTCCTGAGTACGGCGATACCACATGAGTGACACTTTTTTGCAGCCAAGATGCGCAAAGGGGCCCTAAAACCAATGAGTACCTTTAGGATTTCACAGGCCATTTTTACGCATTTGGATTCTCACGCTTTAGGACCCCTAAAATGCCAGGACAGTAAAAATACCCCACAAGTGACCCCATTGTGGAAAGAAGACACCCCAAGGTAATCCGTGAGGGGCATGGCGAGTTCACAGAAAAAAAAAAATTTGGCACAAGTTAGCGGAAATTGATTTTTTTTTTTTTTTTTTTTTTTACAGTCTCATATTCCACTAACTTGTGACAAAAAATAAAATTTTGCATGAACTCGCCATGCCCCTCACGGAATACCTTGGGGTGTCTTCTTTCTAAAATGGGGTCACATGTGGGGTGTTTGTACTGCCCTGGCATTTGAGGGTCTCCGCAATCATTACCCGTATGGCCAGAATTAGGAGTTTCTGCGATTCTCCGTATATTGAGCATACGGGGAATGAGATTTTTTTTTTCCGTTCAGCCTCTGGGCTGAAAAAAAAAAAAATGAACGGCGCAGATTTTTTCATTTGCATCGGTCAATGTGGATGAAAAAATCTGATCAAGGGGTTAATAGGTGAGAGGGGGTGGGGGTGGGGGGGTTAGTGTAGTGTTTGGTGCAACTTTAGGCCTCTTTCACACGAGCGTGTCCGGATTAGGACCGGATGCGTTGCGGATGCGTTCAGGGAAAACTGTGCGATTTCACAGGCAAAGCCATTCAGTTTTGCCTGCGATTGCGTTCAGTTGTTCAGTTTTTTCCGCGCGGGTGCAATGCGTTTTGATGCGTTTTTCACGCGCGTGATAAAAAACTTAAGGTTTACAAACAACATCTCCTAGCAACCATCAGTGAAAAACGCAACGCATCCGCACCTGCTTGCGGATGCAATGCGTTTTTCACGCAGCCCCATTCACTTCTATGGGGCTAGGGATGCGTGAAAAACGCAGAATATAGAACATGCTGCGATTTTCACACAACGCACAAGTGATGCGTGAAAAAAAACGCTCATGTACACAGACCCATTGAAATGAATGGGTCAGGATTCAGTGCGGATGCTATGCGTTCACGTCACGCATTGCAACTGCGCGGAAAACTCGCCCGTGTGAAAGGGGCCTTACCTGGTCCTCTGGTGGTCGATCCCAGTAAATGGGACCACCAGAGGACCAGGTAGCAGCTATATCAGACGCTGTTCACAAAACAGCGTCTGATATAGCTGTTTGATGCGATTTATATCGCATCTACAGCCTGCCAGCGATGGATCATCGCTGGCAGGCTGTAGCCTAACTGCCGAGACACGCTTCTCTGTGAACGCGCGCGCGCGTTCACAGGAAGTCTCGGCTCTCACGAGATGACGCGCCGACGCGTCATCTCAGAGCTACAGGACCGCCCGCAGGACGCATCCCTGCGTTAGGCGGTCCTGTACTGGTTAAAGAAACCTGTGCAAAGAATGGAGCAGAAGACTGATGCCTGCCGCTAGGGAGACTGCCCTGTTGGTTGCCAAATTCTGATTCGCAATCCAGGTATAGGGGCGTATTTCCGTCCAACAAGAAATAAATATATTCTCAGGTCACTTTTACAGTTATTTCTGGTGAAAGTGTATAGTGGCCTAATTCAGTCCCACAAGAAATATACTGTATATTCTCAGTTCACTGCTGCAGTTATTTCTTTTGAATGCGTATAGGGGCGTATTTCAGTACTGCAAGAAATATATATATACAGGGGCGTAGCTAACGGCTCATAGGCCCTGGTGCAAGAGTTCGGCTTGGGACCCCTTCCCTCAGTGCTTTGTGTGTCTTCTTATGCGGCACAAGGGTCTTTGGGCCCCTTCAGGTTCCTCGGCCTGGTAGCGACTGCTACCTCTGCACCCCCTATAGCTACACCCATGTATATATGCACTTTAGTCTTTGAGTTTTTTCTGGTCAAAGCGTATAGGGTCATATTTTATAAAAGCAAGAAAAATTTATTCTCAGTGCATTTCCACGGGTATTTGTGGTAAAAGTGTTTAGTGGCCTATTTCAGTACAAAAAGAAAAATATGTTCGTCGCTTTTAGGGGTGTTTTAATTTCTGTTTAATTTGTTTAGTTCGGCTACAAGTATGTCAGGCAGAGAAGTGCCAGGCCATGCACAGAGGAGTGGCTGAGGCCTGAATGTTTCTGGCGCAAGCAGAGGTCGCAGCAGAGTAAGGGGTCATGGCAGCAGAAGTCGCAGCGAGAGGCGTGAGCTCCCGGTGTCATCTAGCGGTCGTGTTTTGACCAGCAACCCAGCGGTTCTTGATTGGTTAACTCGTTCATCCACGTCATCCCAAGTGACATCAGACACCCCTAGCCAACAGTCGGTAGGTTCGTCAGGCACAACCCTTAGTTGGCAAGGCCCGGGAGCCGATCCTGTGCCCTCACCCGTCCTCAACCTGCCTCTGTCCTTTTCTGTTCCCTCAGCCAGAGAAGTATTGTATGCTGTGCGCTCAGCTCCTCTATACAGCGAGTACGAGCTACGAGAAGACAGTCAGCAGCTACTGCCCAGCCAAGATCTGGAGGAGACATCAGCCGCTTCCTCCACTAGTCAAGCAAGTAGTGATGAGGAGAGTGGCGTAGGTGGTGGTGTTGCGACCAGAGGCTGTTGAGGAGGACATCAGTGATGTGCAGACACTACTCGATGATGATGAAGCCGATTGCACTTGGGAGCCGGGTGAAGAAGTGGCTTCGTTATCATCAGAAAAAGGGGGTGGCAGCTTGCCCGTCAGGCAGCAGCTGAGCCAGCATGTCGCTAGCGTGGCTGGGAGTCGACAGGGTAGCAGCAGTGGGAGGTAGGGAGCCAAACGGGCACGGGGTAGACCACCCGCTTTGCAGCAGCCTACCTGCCCGGAAGAGAGCGTTGCACGGGTTCACGGAAGCAGCAGTGGTAGCAGTCAGCTAGTAGTGTGCTGGGAGTAGTGTTGGGAGGAAAATCAGGTACTCGGTGGTGTGGAAGTTTCTTGTGAAGCCGCCGGAGGAGGTCAACATGGCAATATGTAGAATATGTGGACAGAAGGATCAGGAGCAGCCAGAGGACACACCGTGGCAGTATGGAGTAGAGATGGAGGCAGGGAGTCCCTCTAAGTCACTTGCACAAATGGCCCAATGCATGCTCACTTGCTTGCGTAGTGACAGCCAAACTGTCACCATTCGGCAGAGGGATGACTTCTGGCTCTCGATCTTGTTGGAAACTTACTACCGGTCCAGAATGGGGGCTTTTTTTACACCCACCGAAAGGGAGAATAAACTGAACTATTACCGAGACATCCTATGTAGTCAGTTGGACGCTGCCTATCTGCGCCATCGTCCATCCTCTCGCAGGTCTGAATGGGGGGGCCCTCTGCACTCAGGTTCCACTGCCATGGTTGCTGGGGAGGGTTGGGGTGGCAGGAGCAGTACCAGTCGCTGATGAGTAGCTTTCTTCACCCGCACAGTGAAGAAACTACTCACCAGTAACAGTAGCAGGTAGACTTGGAGCAGGACCTGGACAAGCAGGTGGTGGCATACTTGGACAGCCCCCTGCCAACCCACATTGAAGATCTGCTGGACTACTGGGTAGCCAAACTTGATTTATGGGCACAACTAGCAGAGTTTGCCCTGGGGAAACTTTCCTGCCCGGCCAGTAGTGTGGCATCAGAGCGGGTGTTTAGTGCGGCAGGGGCCATAGTTACCCCAAAGAGAACTCACCTGTCCACCCAAAATATTTGTCAAGATGAATTAGGTGTGGATCAGCCAGGATTTCCAACCACCAATTCCTGATGCATCAGACTAGATCATCCATGGTGCCACACCAACACTTTTATACAAGAGACTGGTCTACTCATGCTGCCGCCTCCAGACTCTGTCATTGTGCCGCTCTGTGGCCTAATGCTGCCGCCACCTCCAGACTCTGTCATTGTGCCACTCTGTGGCCTCCTCATGCTACCGCCACCTCCAGACTCTGTCATTGTGCCACTCTGTGGTCTACTCATGCTGCTGCCGCCTCCAGACTCTGTCATTGTGCCGCTCTGTGGCCTACTCATGCTGCCACCACCTCCAGACTCTGTCATTGTGCCACTCTGTGGTCTACACATGCTGCTGCCACCTCCAGACTCGTTCATTGTGCCACTTGGTGGCCTCCTCATACTGCTTCCACCTCCAGACCCTGTCATTGGGCCACTCTGTGGTCTCCTCATGCTGCTTTCACCTCACCACTACGTCATAGGTCCACTCTGTGGGCTTCTTATGCTGTTCCGACCCTCCCCACTTCATGTGGGGACCACTATTTTGGCTTTCGGCCTGGCTAACATCACAATTTATTTTACTCTTCTTCTGATCTGCACAACGGATCCTGTCTGTGTAGCAGCTGTAAGGCCTGTTTGGTCCCATCAGAATTGGCTTA
Source organism: Bufotes viridis (assembly GCA_033119425.1). Classification (NCBI taxonomy): domain Eukaryota; kingdom Metazoa; phylum Chordata; class Amphibia; order Anura; family Bufonidae; genus Bufotes; species Bufotes viridis. The sequence goes on along the minus strand of CM065591.1, from coordinate 498,184,197 downwards.
TGATTTGGTAGCCAAAAGCAGGAGTGGGTACAAAACACAGAAGACATGCAAATATTCCATTCACATGTTATCTCTGTTTTAGATCCACTCCTGATTTTTTTTTGGGCATTAGCAATATTGATGCATTATGCTGACCGAGTGAATGCAGATGCTCCACAGACAGGATCCGTTTTTGTGAGTTATTGTTCTGACGGTTCAGAGGAAAGCTAAAATAATCAGTGACGTCAACACAAACATACTGCTGACACGCTCTCCACTCTGTCGGGGGGCTCTACTTGTATAAGCGTTTAATAGAATAGGTTCTGTAGACATCTATGTGGAATCAGCTGACGACGGTGTAAAAGGAGTGTGCATCTTCTTGATGCTAACATCTACCTGTAAGGCTGAGTTGATACTTGAGTTATTTGGTCAGTTTTGGCCCCGTGACCACCCAAATAAGTGAAGTATGCAGTGATTCTAAGAGCGACGCCTGTCATCTGCATGTCATATGGACTCACAGTATTATTTCACTACCACAGCAGACTCCCTATGCGTGTTACTACAAGGCACAGTGTTCTACACCACTATGAAGGCTCTCAGCAGCCAGGAAATCTGAGAGATCATGAACAGGAATAATTCTGGATGAGAATCTTCTGTGGGGAATTAGTAAGACGAGAGATCACAAGTGAGAATTCTCGACAGCCCTCAGGATTTGCTCTCAGTTTCCACTTCATTTCACAGTCTGACGAATTCTCTGAACAGAAGCCAAATAGCAGCAGGGACCATGCGTATATAAGGTGGTGGAGGAGCATCTTCACTAACAAGACCAGAGCTCCTTGCCCCTGCCAGGTTCATCGCTGTGAGTATTAACCAGTGAGCAACACAAATCCGCAGAGTAGGAAACCAGTTAAAAAAGCTCTTGTACTGGGAAAGCTTTTTTTTACGTTGGAGAGAGCACGACGGGCCCTGGTAGCTACTTCTATATATTTATTCATGTCCGTGGGAGTTCTCGTGGCGCCACTGAGGTTGCCAACCGTCCATAGACAACATGTTTTCTTTTTTTTTGTTGGCTGTATTGTCCCGAGGAAAAAAACTCCTGGCCGCTCGTCCAGAAAGGGTGAACCCGTGTTAAGGAGAGGGGGGTGAGTACCGGGAATATCTTAATTCCAGATGCACTTAGGTATCACAGGTTTTGTCACAGTTTTTCCTTGGCTCTATTTTCAGATGTCATAGTCACAGTCCCCAAATCCTAGCACCCCCTACTCAGCATAACCCATGTAGTACCTGTGACAGTGTCCTCCAAAACCATCATATCAAACCATCGACCATGCCAAAATCATAGTTTCAGCCATGGTGCCACCCAATCACAGTGGTCACAGGGCCTCCAGAGCAATCGCCTAGGCCATCTAAAGTACCCCTCCAATACATATCATGTTACCCACCATATAGTACCAATCATAGTCACTCAACATTCTCAAAACCATAACCCTGCTTTGTAATGTGCCCCTCATAGCAGGGAAGAATGCTCCTGATATTTTTCCTGGATACCTTTTTGGGACTGATGCTCCCGTCGTTGCCAGTAAGTACATCATTGTAGAAATTGTTTTTGTTCTTATGCCGCAGTACTTTGAAGTTGCACCTAAACCTTTCTAACACCTATTGTAAATGGAAATGCCATAAAATTATTTTATCTAATATGCTTTATTTTGTTTTTTAAGTTTTCTTGAATGTTTTTTTTTTAATGTTCAGGTGGTAATTGTAAGTTAGAATCCGTACTCTCCTATGAAAGTAGGGAAGCCTCTTCGGCCGCACTGAGCTCCATAGCACATCGCTACTCCTGCCTGTACCAGCGCTGCCCTCCTAAAGCCTGGCATAGATTGGTAGGCACATGCTAATAGTCTGTAGTGATGTGGTAGGCAGGCTATTAGCAGAGAGGGCGCAGGGCAGGAGCTCACGTAAGACATCACTACTCTGCCTGTGCCCGCTCTGCTTGGCAAAGCTTTAGGACAGGCATCCTCAAACTGCGGCCCTCCAGCTGTTGCAAACCTACAACTCCCAGCATGCCTGAACAGCCTACAGGTATCAGCCTGCAGCAGGGCATTGTGGGAGTTGTAGATTTACAACAGCTGGAGGGCCGCAGTTTGAGGGTGCCTGCTTTAGGAGAACAGCGCTGGTACAGGCCAGAGCACTGCTGTGCCTGCATAGAGCTCTGCAGCTGCAGGGGAGTCTGTACTCCCATACCCAGCAGTATACAGAAGTATACATTCTATAGAGACCTAATTTCAGGTGCCTATTTCTCTGATAAAAGGTTTAACAAAAAGTATATTCAAAAAATAAATTGTATGTCACTTACAAAAGGTTAAAGGTTTAATAAAGCATATAGAAAGGTTTAGGTATACTTTAAGAACTGGACCATCCCTTTAATTTAAGGATCTGTGCAATTCGAGGGTATTATATTAAGGAATTTTTTTTTAAAGGGAACCTGTCATCACTTTTGTGCTGCCCATACTAACAGCAGCATAAAGTAGAGACAGGTAAGTTGATTTCAGCGGTCTGTCATTTATAAGTTAAAAGTAAGTGGTTGCCGAGAACCAACATCACAATCATTGCAGACTGGACCTGGAAAAGAGTCACGGTCATGGCCACCTAAGAAGAGTCATGGGTATTCATGAATTCCTGCTTTCCCTGCTCTCCTGCTCATGACTGACCGGCTTCTACCTAGTTTTCTCTAATTCTCTCTAGGAGAGAACTGCCAATCATCAGCAGATGGCGGGAGAGAAGGAGATTATAATAACCAGGTCTCTTCTCAAGTAGATTTGACTCTTTTCCAGGCCGGTGCTGCAATGATTATGACGCTGGTTCTGAGTTATGAGTGACACACCGCTGACATCATCATTTCTGTCACTATTTTAAGCTGCCCTTAGTGAGGTCGACATAAAGTTAATGACGGGTGCCCTTTAAGAGGTTGTCCAGTACTTTGATATTAATGGCCTATCTTAAAGGCCGGCCACCAATATCAGATTGCAGGGATCCAACTTCCGGCACCAGCTCTGGAATAAGGAGGAAGAACTACACAGCACCACCCATTGTGCAGTGGACAGCGCTGGTTACTGCAGAGCTGCTTCTATTAAAAGTGAATGGGATCAGAGCTGCAGTCACCAGCTCCGTCCACGCCACAATGGATGGAGATGTGTAGATCCAGTACCAGAACTACTGCAAAACAGCTGATCGGTGGGGTGTGGGTTTCAGACCCTGGCCGATCTGATACTGGTGGCCTATCCATCACCTCACAACATCTAAAGAACTGAAGTTCTGTGTTGAAACTATCACACGTACTGTGTACTGTATGTCCATAAAGATTTGGGGCCCTCCCTGATTTTTCATTCAGTGGTCCAGAAAAAAATTAGGAGGCTGGCAATTCTGAGTGCCGCCATGATAGGGTTGGATGGCCACTTTATTTTACTGTCCTCTCAGTACGTGTATTAACAGTCACGTTCCTTTATGGTGAACAAGCCACGTAACCCAGCTTGACAGTGTCATCAACAAGGGGTCAAAGGGTTCTTTCTCAATTTTAGTGCAGCTTTTGCTTCAGTGGTGGTGCAGTAGACCAGCAACTACAGGAACCAGAGCCTGCAGCACCATCACCTGACAACGTCTGAAGAACTGAAGGTCTGTGTTGAAATAATCACGTGTATATAAAGATTTTTCTCTTAATTTTTCTAGAAACATGACATTCTCGAAAGACGAGTCCATCGCAACTCCAACAGTAGTGAACTCGTCCACGCTCCAAGACAACACAACAAACACAATGGTCCCCCGCAGCAAGGTAGCACAGCTCGTACTATCGATGCTCATTATCACCATCGTCATTGGCCTCGTGTTTTTTCTTTGCTTCATTATACTGACTTTCAATATCTTCTTCAAGACTCCGACTTTACGAGGGAACGCTCGATATGTCCTCTTTGTCTTTCTGCTCTTCAGTGACACATTGTATCTTCTTGTAGGGTTCTATCTAGTGTTGGCATCTATATATTTATTACACATCCCTGTGCCACTTTGTTGTATTTTATACACATTGTCTTCAGCCACATTCAAAGTCACCCCCTGTAACCTGGCAGCCATGGCTTTGGAACAATACATTGCGATTTGTCACCCGCTACGACACGGGGAACTCTGCACAACCCAAAGAGCTAATGTTGTGTTTGCCTTGATATGTTTCCTGGTGACAGTCCCATACGCAGCTGAATTTTATGCCATGGCCTCGCCAATGACGAATATATTCAATCTTTATATTATATGCCGACAGGATACTTTGGTGGTCAACCCAATTCAGAACACCATACATTCAATAACGCTCTTTCTCTGCTTCACCTCGGTTGGAGTAGTCATCATTTTTACATACGTCAAGATTATGCAGGTGGCCAAGAGAGTGAGTTCTCAATCTTCTACTGCCTCTAAAGCAGGGAAAACGGTTATGATCCATGCCTTTCAGCTACTATTGTGCACCAGTGCCTTATTGTCCATACTTACCCAAAAGCTCACTGCCCAATGGCCAGATGCCTTGCCTACAATACACTTCTTTGTGTTCACCTGTTTGCCCAGGTTCCTCAGCCCTATGATCTATGGAATCCGAGACGAACTCTTGAGACAATACATGAGGAAGACTTTATTGAAATACGTTTGGCAAGTTTCCCACATGCATCAAAGAAATCCGTCAGGCTGTTTCGGTAGAGAATAACCTGCCAGAGTTTGCTGAATCAGGTATAGTCGGCTAGTGCTGCTTGCCCGCCGGACAGCAGTGACTATAATGGGATGCGGCAGGGATCCAGCCGATCCCTGGAATATATGTCATGATTCGTGCATGCAGTAATTTTGGTCCAGTCGACTACATGTCCTGCCATTGAAAGCTAGTCACCATCGGCTTTGTTTGCAGTGGTGTCATTAATGAGAAATGTGGACTGCTATGGACAGATTTTATTTGGGATCCCACAATTTTTGGGTTTGAGTATGGAGGCCTCTTGGTGAGCATGTCAATCCTGCTTTTGCTGTGGAGGACTCACTGCCCCAACTGCTGGTGTGATGATCTGCGGAGCCATAGCATATGACAGTCGGTCACCCCCAGTAGTGACACAAGGTGCACTAACAGTGATATGTGATATGTGCAACCACATCCTGCCGCCACATGTGTTGCTTCTCATGGTAGGGCTTCCAAGTGGCATTTTTCAGCAGGATAATGCTCACCCACTATTCTGCCACCGTAAGAGAAGTCCCTGATAAGTGAGTGGCAATCTCTTGTACAAGCAATGGAAGATTGCGAACTTGCTATAATCATTCCCCTAACAACACCAGTTGCATGTAGAATTCCAGTGAGGGAGAGTCAATGGATAGGCCTTTAGATCATTTATTGAATGTACCTTGAGAAATTATGTGATAGAGGTCAAAGGAAAATCCTCTCTCCAGCTCTGTGATTCATGTCTGATAAACAGGAAAGGACTAGTGATGGGTAAATCATGAATTGTAAGTTCAAAATGAAATGATCTCCAAAGTGAACTAACATTCTTGACAAAGATGGAACTAAACCAAGTGGGAGGGTTAGACCGTGATGATACATCAGCTCGCTGTCGCACCAACACTTGCTTCTTAGTCCCTACTGCTAGAAAAAGAAAAACACAGCCCAGCAAATACAAATCTAGCCTCTGAAATTACACTGCCGAAACACAGCCCATGTGCATCAGAGAGAGTATGTGTGCTTATGAAACTTACCTGTTCTTGTGATAAAACCCCTATCTTGTTAGTCCAGAGGTCCAGCCTTGCTTCTGACTCCTATACCCCCAATCTATGCTGATCATGCTAGGTGATGCTACACTGCTTTTCAGCTTTCTCATAAACATTCACCATGAGTCAATACTTCTAAACTACTATAGGTGGCGCTGCACCCAGACTTCTATTTCTGATTGAAGTAGACTCCTTTGGACTCTTTATCGGAGCATATTACTTTACTGGTTCATCCAGTTCAGTTAGTTCACAAGTCACCGGATCAACTCCCAATCAGCCTCCTCAGGACACAGTCCGGGCTATACTGTAGTTCTATTTATTCCACTAAATATAATTTGCTTGATCTTATCCAAACTGCTTTACAATAATTATAGGGAGGGCCGATTCAAGGTTTTCTTCTGCCTGAGGTGAAAATTGTAATGGCGCCCCCCAGCCCCACTTCTAAAGACTTATTTGGATAGAGATTACATTTCCTGCTACCAAACATACAGAAGAACACAGCACCACATATAGACGCTCTCTTTCCTCATCTTCGCCACTAGCAGCAGACCGCCATGATGGCTTCTTTCAGCCACGTCTCTTTTATGCAGAGTTGGTCACACAAACATATTTGATTCCTCACTTTTTAATCATTCTCCTCCCCATCCTCCTGGTGCCCCAACAATGTCATCCTGCTGCTTCCCCCAATACTGCGCCTGCTGTGCCCCCCATCCCCCGAAATATTATAAATCAATAGTCCCCCACATAGTACTAGTGCTCCCAGACTTCCCTCATTAGTAATAGTTGCCTCATTTATGATAATGCTCCCCAAGAGTGCCGTCCATATTGTACCCAATAATAATAATGCCCCCGCAGGACCCCCAGTAGTAATAATGCCACCACAGTGCTCCCAGTATTTAGAATGTCCCCTACAGTTCCTCCTGTAGTTCTAATGCCACCTGCAGTTACTACTCCCCAATACAACCCCTTGTACTGTAATACCCACTGTAGCGCCAGTATGTATAATGCTCCTCTGCCCCCCCAACCCATAGTGCCAGTATATATATAAAGCCCCCATCCTGTGCCATCCTACTGCGTTATAACCCTAGTGGCCTGAGGACTATGAAGTGGCATGGCGGGGACAGGAGCCCCGTACACCACCGATAACTTCCACCCCCACCTGAGGCAGATCAGCCACCGCCTCAGCTGAGATGCTCATCTCACCTCATGGCAGAAATGGCCCTAATAGTAGGTTATAGGATACACAATCTACATTTTTTCTGTGTCAAGTTTTTGTTCTACTTTCCTATTATACAATATGATAAAGCAGTAAATATATCTGATGGTTTTAACAAAACTATACCTCATCCAAGGAGCTAGTAAAGCCTCTGTGTAATAGACTAGACTATGCTTCTAACCACTTGTCAGCAGTATTCCAGAATCAGGGAAATAATGAACCAATCTTTTGAAATAATCTTTCAGACAAACTAGATTAAAATGAAATAATCTGTAAAAAGAACTAGATTTTCCACCACTAGAAATCACTGCAGAACACAGGATATGAGCTCACAGAAAAGGATGGGATACATATGAATGAATGAGACACATATGCACATTACAGCCATAGCTAACTTCATAAATCCAAATATAACATGGGCCATAAGATTGCAGCAAACCACACTAAGTATGGTGAATAACAGATATAACACTGAATACAATTATGATGCATATTAGTTGAGAAGCCATAAGCTGGGAAAGCACACCCACACACAGCAAGGGTTTCCGAGAAATGTCTCCGCCAGATTACAAGACTTTCTTAGCCTGTCTGGCCACCAGATTTATCACCAATTGAGCATTCATGGGACCAGCTTGGATGCCAGCTCAATGCAACCTACAAGTGTGCAAAATCTTTGTAGGCAAATGTACTGCAGGATGCCATACAGAACCTGAATGCCTCCATGCCCAGTTGTATCTCATCTTGTATCCAGGCTAGAGGCCATATCTCATCTTGTATCCAGGCTGGTGGCCATTTGTCATCCTGTATGCAGGATAGAGGCCGTATATCCTCGTGTTCCCATACATCTGAAGATAGAAAACAAGTGATCATGCCTACAACTCATTTCTTTGTGTTTACCTGTTTGTCCAGGTTCCTCAACCCCATAAATTATGGAATTCGAGAAGAAGTTTTCATTGGGTTCAAAAAGTTTTGTCCTAAGAAGTATTTACTGTTCTGACTCTAATTGGGTTTAACTGCACTTTTTTACTCTGACCAAAAATAAAAATTGTCATATTACAATTATTAACCTATTAAAGGCACTGTCTTACGTCAACACACCCTGTCAACATGCCTTTAGGCTTGGGATCCCTTTGATGAGCCAGAATGGAGGCATGTTCTGTAAGAGTGTCTGCCACTCTGGCAAATCCAATGCCTCCTCTGCATGAGTCCATGGTGGCATCAGCACATCTTCATTACGTGGGCTGGGACACAGAAAACCATGCTTCCTGACACAAAGTAATACTGACAGGCAGTGTCGGACTGGGGTACCTAGGGCCCACCAGTAAATTTTATTTTGGGGGCCCACCATACGGATACATTCAAATATAATAAACAATCTAACAAGTTTTTTTTATATGAACTGGTTGAGGTGCTGTACATTGAGTATATGTATGTAGTGCAGTAAGTCTAGTGTGGTATGTGCCACTTGTGCAGGGGGTGGAAGACTAGGGGCCCACCTTGCTCAGGGGCCCACCGGGGGATTACCCTGTACCCCTGTGGGCCAGTCCGAGCCTGCTGACAGGTTTTGATGGTGGTGTCAAGCACAGCAGATGCAAATGCAAAAATGGGAGTGAACATACAGGAAAACATGTATATAAGCACAATTTACTGTAAACGGGATATAAGGGTTCTCAAAACCCTAGATCACCAGGGATACTGACATTGAATAACCCACCAGTACTCAGTCTCTTTCCAGAGAAACCATCTCCTCGGTCTTGAACCAGTCAGTTGGTTGGCACAAATGGTGGCATATGTCTCACAGGCTTAAGGTCACTCTTGCAAGGTGTACCTAATCCCACCTACAGTGGATCAACAGAGCACTTGATGTGATAGTACTGAACTGTGGCCCTTTTAACACCTTTACCTTAGATGTCCACACGGCTTTGTTGACGGCTCCCACACCCATTGTAGTCTGTGTGCCCCAGCTACATCTGGGATGTAGGCATTGACCCACAGTTTCAGGGTGGGCTGATATTGCATTACAACTATATATCCTGGTCCATGCCTGTTTGAGGGGGTACCAGTGGTCACTTAGGACTTTTAGAGGTACCTAAAAGGGAACAGTGATGACAGCCGGCCTATACCAATCCAATCATTCTTTCAGGGAACATTCACACTGTGCAACCACAGTATAATGCTCCCTTAGTGCACCACACTATAGATATGCTACCTTAGTGCCCCCACATAGATGTTAGACTTTAATGCCCCATACAGCAGATACACCCACACAGTAAAATGCCCTATTAGTGCCACGGACAATACATATGCCCCCTTAGTGCCACTACATGGTATAATGCTGTGTTAGTACTGCCGCTGTACAGTTAATACAATTAAAAGAAAAGTAATATTCACCTAACTCCGTTCCCCCAATGAACAGAGCACATCATACTCTTCACAGAAGCAGGAGCAATGCAGTAATGTTATTGCACCTGCTAAACTGAGCAAGCCGTGGAATGGTGGAGAAGGGGGCTCACGGCTCCCTGATTCACCATTGCGTTAAACCATAACTTTGTCCTCAGGATGCAGATACAATTTAAATCGGAGCAATCGACAACCGCCCAGGGACCGTGGGACAGCCGCCAAAATCCAAGACAGTCCAGCCAAATCTAAGATGGTTGGGAGGCATGTAAATATTTGTAGGTGGCAGTATTATCTGTGCCCATATAAATTACAAGGACTGGTGTAAGGTAGTGGGGAGTACACTGACCTTAAAAGATCACTGCTCCCTCATGTGATATGCCAGTAGAAAGTATCGGCTAATTCCTTATATTAACTATAATAGATAGTGCTAATGTACTGCAAATAGGAACAGAGCTCTGCTCTACAGAGAAAGCAGAACAGGGGAACGTGTCATCACCTGATGCAAGAAGTAGGAGGGTCCTAAAAAGTGCTGAAAGGTGGATGACTTGGGCATATGTCCTTGTGAGGCTTTTAGCCTGCTCCAGCCATGGGGCCATCATAAAAGTGGTGTACAAGCTGGGGTGTGCTGAAGTTGGGGCCACAGACCATGCCTGGAGCAAGTCCCTAAGCAGCAGTCACCACAGCCATGATGAACTGAAGGGGCACTAATATGAGCAATAGCCCAGTGGTATGAAAGGAGAGGGAGTCTTCCTTCCTACTATGTGCCATGAAAGTCATCTAAAAGCCAGGGAAGAGTCGGATCCCCTGAGAGGCAGCAGGAAAAATGTTTAGTTGCCTGAGTATTGAGTTACTATCAGTAATAGCAAATGTGTCCTGTTCTGATCTTCTGTGTTTGACCCAGCCAGTCACAGCTCACATGCCAAGCACTCTCCCGCGCAACACCACTATGCTGCTCCACGGGGGGTTCCTTCATGACCTTTGCTTCCTCCCTTCCGTGACTCTGTGACCAAGGTTTGGAAATTGACCGAAACACCAGACATAATAGTCACATGTACATAAAGGCATTATTGTCTAAATATGTCAATTTATTTGGAGGATATACTATAATAATAAAAGATATTTTACTTGCATCCAATTTTGAGCATTCAGAGGTATTTCATTAATAATTGGACTTTGGACTATATCCATTCCACTTTGCACCTCACCACTTCTGGACACCGAGTGCAGCCGAACGATACTGCTTTACGCCAGTCTTCTCTGCAATACCACTTCTCACCACTGTGTCTGCTATTGGACTCAGTTCACACTAACTGCAGTTCTTTCTGCAACTTGAGCTACTGGAGCGTTACCTGGCGTCTGACCGTGAGTCAGCTGTGAACCATACTAGCTAATGCTGTAGGTAGTGGATCAGTTTCTCTCTTGCTGCATTCTGTCCTGTCTCCTATGAGAGTGCTGAATAACACCCCTAGGCAGGAGCGGACTGGCCCACAGGGGTACAGGTGAATCCACTGATGGGCCCCTGAGCAAGGTGGGTCCCTAGTCTCCCACCAACTGCACAGTTTATTATTACAGACACGATCAGACAGCTGAGACGACTTCTAGGCATGGAAGAAAGCTAGTCAGTGTCCTCTTTTCCCCAGGACCTATCTTCTTAAAAAAGCTGCAGGAACCCCATATTGAATTAGCTGGTATTATCTTGCTGCTCTGTGAGCAGGTACGTACGGTGGGCCCCTAAAATACATTTTACTGGTGGGCACTATGCACCCCAGTCCGACACTGACCCCAGAAGTTAGTAGCTGACATCCCTTGGTTAATACAGAGAATCCACACTTTCTGATTTGACCAGTGGGTCTCACCCACTGGTCGTAACAGAAACAGGGACTTAACACTATCTTTGTATCATTTACAGGGAGATACAAGGAAACAGTACTATCTGTACCTACATCATTTACAGGGAGAGACAGGGAGGCAGTACTATCTGTACCAACATTTTTGGACATTTGAAATATCACATGGTCCTAAGTATTCAGACCCTCTGCTCAGTATTTAGTAGAAGCACCCTTTTGATCTAATACAGCCATGAGTCTTTTTGGAAAAGAAGCAAGAAGTTTTTCACCCCTGGATTTGGGGATCCTCTGCCGTTCCTCCTTGCAGATCCTCTGCAGTTCTGTCAGGTTGGATGGTAAACGTTGGTGGACAGCCACTTTTAGGTCTCTCCAGAGATGCTCAATGTCCAGTCAGGGCTCTGGCTGAGCCATTCAAGAACAGTCACGGAGTTGTTGTGAAGCCGCTCCTTCGTTATTTTAGGGTACTTTCACACTTGCGTTGGTGCGGATCCGTCTGTTTATTTGCACAGACGGATCCGCACCTCTAATGCAAACGTTTGTATCCGTTCAGAACGGATCCGTTTGTATTAGGTTTAAAGAAAAATGACAAAGTCCAAAACGGATCCGTTTTGAATTACATTGAAAGTCAATGGGGAACGGATCCGTTTTCAAATGCACCATATTGTGTCACTGACAACGGATCCGTCCCCATTGACTTACATTGTAAAAAAAAACGGATCCGTTAGGCTCCGCCTCTTCAGACAGACACCAAAATGCTGCATGCTGCGTTTTGGTGTCCGCCTCCAAAAGGGAATAGAAGCGGAACGGAGCCGAACTGATGCATTCTGAACGGATCCTTATCCATTCAGAATGCATTGGGGCTGAACTGATCCGTTTTGGACCGTTTGTGAGAGCCCTGAAACGGATCTCACAAACCGAATCCAAAACGCTAGTGTGAAAGTACCCTTAGCTGTGTGCTTAGGGTTATTGTCTTGTTGGAAGGTAAACTTTCGGCCCAGTCTGAGGTCCTGAGTAGGGATGAGCAAACCCGAACTGGATAGTTCAGGTTCGTACCGAATTTTGGGGTGTTCGGGACCAGGACCTGGACCCGAACATTTAAAAAAAAGTTTGGGTTCGGGTCTGTCGTTTGGCGATTTCTTCCCGCTTTCTGAAGGGCTGCACAGCAGCCAATCAGCTAGCGTTTTACTTCTTGCCCTAAGAAGCCATCACAGCCATGCCTACTAATGGCTTGGCTGTGATTGGCCAAGTGCAGCATGTGACCCAGCCTCTATTTAAGCTGGAGTCACGTAGCGCCGCACGTCACACTGCTCTGACTAGTGTAGGGAGAGGACGCAGCTTCTGTGAGGGCGAGATTGGGCAGAGAAAAGTCAGCAATAGCACCTAATGAACGGATCGATCTACAGCTGTGAATGATTTAACATCTGCTAGTTACTTGCTCACTGGTTTTTAGGCTGCACAGAGCATTTTTCTGTCACTTTTTTCTGGGGTGATCGGCGGACATTTTGTGTCATGTGGTGCACCAGCACAAGCTGCCACCAAGTCCATCAATCCATCAATACTAGTTTTTTTTTTTTGCTATATCCTACATCAGGTGCTTGGCTGTGCTTATTGTCACCCCTAGAAACTCAGGATAGAAATTTCTATATTTTATTGAGGGGTTAAATACAATTGCCAAAATAGCAATCCCCTAAATCTGGTGTCCCAGCTGTGGCTGGCAAAGTTTAATAGTGTCCGGCAAAGGATAGATCATTTTCTGGGATGAAATTCAATTGCCAAAATAGCAATACTGTAAATCTGGTGTCCCAGCAGTGGCTGGCCAAGTTTAATAGTGTCCGGCAAAAGATTTATTATTTTCTGGGGTGAAATTCAATTGCCAAAATAGCAATACCATAAATCTGGTGTTCCAGCTGTGACTGGACAAGTTTAATAGTGTCCGGGAAAGGATTTATTATTTTCTGGGGTGAAATTCAGTTGCCAAAATAGAAATACGGTAAATCTGGTGTTCCAGCTGTGACTGGACAAGTTTCACAGTGTCCTTCATAGGATATATTATTTTCTGCGGTGAAATTCAGTTTCAAAAATAGAAATACCGTAAATCTGGTGTTCCAGCTGTGAATGAACAAGTTTCATAGTGTCCGTCAAGGGATATATTTTGTTCCAGGGTGAAATTCAATTGCCAAAATAGCAATACCCTGAATCTGGTGTTCCAGCTGTGACTGGAGAATTTCCCTAGTGTCCGTCAAAGGATATATTACTTTCTGGGGTGAAAGTCAGTAGCAAAAATAAAAATACAGTAAATCTAGTGTTCCAGCTGTTGCAGGCCTAGTTTAAATCTGTCCGTAAAAGGGTATATTTTTTTCTGGGGTGAAATGTAATTGCCAAAATAGCAATACCCTGAATCTGGTGTTCCAGCTGTGACTGGACTATTTCCCTAGTGTCCGTCAAAGGATATATTATTTTCTGGGGTGAAATACAGTTGATAAAATAGAAATACAGTAATTCTGGTGTTTCAGCAGTGGCTGGAAAAGTTTAATAGTGTCCGGCAAAGGATTTATTATTTTCTGGGGTGAAATTCAGTTGCCAAAATAACAATACCGTAAATCTGGTGTTCCAGCTGTGACTGGACAAGTTTAATTGTGTACGGCAAAGGATATATTTTTTTCTAGGGTAAAACTCAATTGCCAAAATAGCAATACCATAAATCTGGTGTCCCAGCAGTGGCTGGCCAAATTTAATGGTGTCCGTCAAAGGATTTATTATTTTCTGCGATAAAAATTCAGTTGCCAAAATAGAAATACCATAAATCTGGTGTTTCAGCTGTGACTGGACAATTTTCATAGTGTCCGTCAAAGGATAGATTTTGTTCTGGGGTCAAATTCACTTGCCAATATAGCAATACCCCGAATCTGGTGTTTCAGCTGTTGCAGGCCAAGTGTTAATCTGTCCGTAAAAGGGTATATTACACTCAGCGTGCATCTCCAAGTATATTTCTTTCCGTAAAAGAGTATATTACAAAAAGTGTTACATTACAATTACTAAAAGCATAATCCTGTAAATCTGCACGTACTATTGTGCATCTCATAGTGTATTTCTGTCCTTAAAAGGGTATATTACACAAAGTGTTAAAATACAATTGCAGAAGGCATAATCCTACATATTTTTTCACACGCTACTGTTCATCTCCAAGTGTAAATCTGTCCATAAAAGGATACCTTTCCTCCAGTGCCTAAATACTTGGCCTACAATTGATATTCCCCTAAATCAGTGGTTACTGCTGTGCCTGGATTAGTGTAATACGCTACATAAATAAATAGGCAGATAGTTTTAGGTGCTTGTAAAAAAAGGCCTGAATTTGAAATCAATACATTGGGCCAAATATTTTTTTTCTTATTGTGGTGCTTGGTGAACGGTAACAATGAGGAAAACATCTAGTAAGGGACGCGGACGCGGTCGTGGTGGTGTTAGTGTACCCTCAGGAGCTGGGAGAGGACGTGGCCGTTCTGCCACAGCCACACGTCCTAGTGAACCAACTACCTCAGGTTCCAGTACCCACCAGAATTTACAGCGATATTTGGTGGGGCCCAATGCCGTTCTAAGGATGGTAAGGCCTGAGCAGGTACAGGCGCTAGTCAATTGGGTGGCTGACAGTGGATCCAGCACGTTCACAACATTATCTCCCACCCAGTCTTCTGCAGAAAGCACACAGGTGGCGCCTGAAAACCAAGCCCATCAGTCTGTCACATCACACCCATGCATCTCAGGAAAACTGTCTGAGCCTCAAGTTATGCAGCAGTCTCTTATGCTGTTTAAAGACTCTGCTGGCAGGGTTTCCCAAGGGAATCCACCTAGCCCTTCCCCAGTGGTGGAAGACATAGAATGCACTGATGCACAACCACTGATGTTTCCTGATGATGAGGACATGGGAATACCACCTCATCGGAGTCCGCACGTCTCTGATGATGACGAAACACAGGTGCCAACTGCTGCGTCTTTCTGCAGTGTGCAGACCGAACAGGAGGTCAGGGAGGAAGACTGTGTGGAAGACGATGCAGGGGACGATGAGGTCCTAGCAGGGGCATAGCTAGAAATGACTGGGCCCCATGGCAAAAAATTTTTATGGCCCCCGCCCCTCCCAGATCTCCCATGTGTGCTTTGCATATCCGCGGATCCACAAAACACGGACATCGGCAATGTGCGGACCGCACATCGCCGACACCATATAGAAAATGCCTTTTCTTGACAAAATAGGACATGTTCAATTTTTTCAGGAACGCAATTGCGGACCCGGAAGTGCGGATCCGTAATTGCGGATGCGGGCAGGACATAGTGTGTCCCCATATAAATGAATGGGTCCGCAATTCCATTCTGCAAAATGCGGAACAGAATTGCGGACGTATGAATGGACCCTTACCCCTACACCATGCAGTACAGAATGCTTTATAAAATCCATACATCATGCCGTACAATATACACAATAACCCCACAGTGTAGATGTTATACTGTATATTGTACGGCATGGTGTATGGATTATAATGTATATTGTATGGCTTGGTGTATGGATTATTCCGTATATTGTACCACATGGTGCAGGGATTATATTGTATACTGTAGTCATCTATAGTGCCAGGTGCGGACACAAACAGCAGAGGGCCCCTGTGCAAAAAATTTTCCTGGATTCCCACCCCCATGCCAAATTCTCAACCTAACCTATTCTATTCTAACATTACATACAGCAATGCAAAACATACAGGGTAAGGCTATTTTCACACCTATGGCAGTAAGATTCGGCCACCTAATCCGGCAGAAAATGCAAGGAATTGACTGGACACAAACCACAGCATGCAGCGGTTTATGTCCCGCTGATTCTCTGCATTTTTGCCAGATTGTGGCCGGATCTCTGCCGTACCACATTATAGTTAATGGGGCTGGCGGGCATTCTGTCTGCATCCAGCAGAGCCGGACGAGTCCAGGAAGACAAGAGAAGAGGTGATTTCTCTTCACAGGAAGGGCAATGGCTATAAGAAGATTGCAAAGATGTTAAACCTACCAAGAGACACCATAGGAAGCATCATTCGCAAATTCAAGGCAAAGGGCGCTGTTGAAACGCTACCTGGTCGTGGCAGAAAGAAGATGCTGACTTCGACTGCTGTGCGCTACCTGAAGCGTAAAGTGGAAAAAAGACCCCGTGTGACTGCTGAGGAACTGAAAAAAGATTTGTCAGATGCGGGTCCTGAAGTTTCAGCTCAGACAATAAGGCGCACACTGCGTAATGAAGGCCTCCATGCCAGAACTCCCAGTCGCACCCCCTTGCTGTCTCCAAAGATTAAGAAGAGTCGACTGCAGTATGCCAAAAGTCATGTGGACAAACCACAAAAGTTTTGGGATAGTGTTCTGTGGACTGATGAAACAAAACTAGAACTGTTTGGGCCCATGGATCAACGCTATGTTTGGAGGAGGAAGAACAAGGCCTATGAAGAAAAGAACACCTTGCCTACAGTGAAGCATGGCGGGGGGGCAATCATGCTTTGGGGCTGTTTTGCTTCTACAGGTACAGGGAAGCTTCAGCGTGTGCAAGGTGCCATGAATTCTCTTCAGTACCGGAGATATTGGATGAAAATGTGATGCAGTCCGTCACAAACCTGAGGCTTGGGAGACGTTGGACCTTTCAACAGGACAATGATCCCAAGCATACCTCCAAGTCCACTAGAGCATGGTTGCAGATTAAAGGCTGGAACATTGTGAAGAGGCCATCGCAGTCACCAGACTTAAATCCGATTGAGAACCTCTGGGGGGACTTAAAGAAAGCAGTTGCAGCGCGCAAGCCTAAGAATGTGACTGAACTGGAGGCTTTTGCCCATGAAGAATGGGCGAAGATACCCGTAGATCGCTGCAAGACACTTGTGTCAGGCTATGCTTCACGTGTAAAAGCTGTTATAACTGGAGAAGGATGTTGTACTAAGTACTAAGACTGAATGTCACTTGGGGGTTGAATAAAACTGATAATGATGTGAGCACAGAAAAGACATTTGTGGTTATTTCAGTATAAATGTTATGTTATATTTGTCTGACTTACAAGGGCCGAATGTGATTTAATTGTAAACAAGACGACTGAAAGGATCAAAATCAATGTCAAACTGGCCAAAACACTCAACTTCAGTGGGGGTTGAATCATTTTGAACACAACTGTAGTAGCATCAGAATAACTCCCTGGATCAACGACCCATCTTTAGTAGCTATAGCCTGTAATATTATTACACTCCAGAAATACATCCAGGCCCCTCCTGAATTCCTTTATTGTACTCACCATCACCACCTCCTCAGGCAGAGAGTTCCATAGTCTCACTGCTCTTACAGTGAAGAATCCTTTTCTATGTTTGTGTACAAACCTTCTTTCCTCCAGAAGCAGAGGATGTCCCCTCGTCACTGTCACAGTCCTGGGGATAAATGGATGATGGGACAGATCTCTGTACTGACCCCTGATATATTTATACATAGTTATTAGATCTCCCCTCAGTCATCTTTTTTCCAATGTGAATAACCCTAATTTTGATAACCTTTCAGGGTACTGTAGTTGCCCCATTCCAGTTATTACTTTAGTTGCCCTCCTCTGAACCCTCTCCAGCTCTGCTATGTCTGTCTTGTTCACAGGAGCCCAGAACTGTACACAGTCCTCCATGTGTGGTCTGACCAGTGATTTGTAAAGTGGTAGGACTATGTTCTCATCACGGGCATCTATGCCCCTTTTGATGCAACCCATTATCTTATTGGCCTTGGCGGTAGCTGCCTGACACTGGTTTTTGCAGCTTAATTTGCTGTTTATTAAAATTCCTAGATCCTTTTCCATGTCAGTGTTACCGAGTGTTTTACCATTTAATATGTACGGGTGACTTGCATTATTCCTTCCCATGTGCATAACTTTACATTTGTCAGTATTAAACCTCATCTGCCATTTCTCTGCCCAAGCCTCCAATCTATCCAGATCCCTCTGTAGCAGAAAACTGTCCTCTTTAGTGTTAATTACTTTACACAGTTTAGTGTCATCTGCAAAAATAGATATTTTACTGTGCAGGCCTTCTACAAGATCATTAATAAATATATTGAAGAGAATAGGGCCCAATACTGACCCCTGAGGTACCCCACTAGTGACAGTGACCCCTCCAGTACTGACCCCTGAGGTACCCCACTAGTGACAGTGACCCCTCCAGTACTGACCCCTGAGGTACCCCACTAGTGACAGTGACCCCTCCAGTACCGACCCCTGAGGTACCCCACTAGTGACAGTGACCCAATCTGAGTGTGTACCGTTAATAACCACCCTCTGTTTTCTGTCACTCAGCCAGTTACTTACCCACATACAGACATTTTCTCCCAGTCCGAGCATCCTCATTTTATATACTAACCTTTTATGAGGTACAGTGTCAAATGCTTTGGAGAAGTCCAGATATACGACGTCCATTGATTCGCCGCTGTCAAGTCTAGAACTTACCTCCTCATAGAAACTGATTAAATTTGTTTGGCATGACCGATCCCTCATGAAGCCATGCTGATATGGCATTATTTGCTTATTTTCATTGAGATACTCCAAGATAGCATCTCTCAGAAACCTTCAAACAGTTTACCAACAACAGATGTTAAACTTACCG
The DNA here is from genome assembly GCA_033119425.1 of Bufotes viridis. NCBI lineage: Eukaryota > Metazoa > Chordata > Amphibia > Anura > Bufonidae > Bufotes > Bufotes viridis. The sequence goes on along the minus strand of CM065591.1, from coordinate 498,165,337 downwards.
GCCTATAATTTCCAGGCTCTGTTTTTGGACCCTTTTTGAATATTAGCACCACATTTGCTATGCGCCAATCCTGTGGAACATTCCCTGTTATTATAGAGTCCGTAAATATCAGAAATAATGGTCTGGCTATGACATCACTTAATTCCCTCAGGATACGGGGGTGTATGCCATCCGGTCCTGGCGATTTGTCTATTTTAACCTTTTTAAGTCGCTGTTGTACTTCTTCCTGGGTCAGACAGGGCACTTTTAATGGGGGATTTACTTTTACATTCTGCATTTCATCTGACAGTTTATTTTCCTCAGTGAATATAGTGGAGAAAAAAATATTTAATAGTTTTGCTTTATCCTCGTCGCTCTCTGCAACACCCCCCTCATTGCTATGTAGAGGGCCGACTCCTTCAGGTTTATATTTTTTACTATTTATATAATTGAAGAACATTTTAGGGTTAGTTTTACTCTCTTTGGCAATTAATCTCTCGGTCTCTAGTTTGGCAAATTTTATTAGTTTTTTACATATTCTATTTTTTTCCTTATAGTTTATCAGTTCATCAGACCAGAAAATCTTATTTCTCACCATCTTGGAGTCCTTCAGGTGTTTTTTAGCAAACTCCATGCGGGCTTTCATGTGTCTTGCACTGAGGAGAGGCTTCCGTCGGGCTACTCTGCCATAAAGCCCTGACTGGTGGACGGCTGCAGTGATGGTTGACTCTCTACAACTTTCTCCCATCTCCCGACTGCATCTCTGGAGCTCAGCCACAGTGATCTTTGGGTTCTTCTTTACCTCTCTCACTAAGGCTACATGCACACGACAGTTGTTTTTTGCTGTCCGCAAATAGCGGATCCGTCTTCCTTTTTTTTCACATCCACATTCGTTCCGTGTGTCCACAAATTTTGTAGGTTGTGTTTCCGTGTGTCTTCCGTTTTTTTTTTGCGGATCCGCAAAAAAAATAGAAGGCTTGAACCAGTCTCTTAAAGTACCTGTACAAGTGCCCTGGTTTCCAAGCAACCATCCGCAAAAAAAAACGGATGCGGATGACAAACAGATGGCTTCCGTTGGTCATCCGCATTTTTTGTGGACCCATTGACCGTTTTTTGCGGACAAGAATAGGACATGCCATATTTTTTTTGCGGACGTGAAATGCGGACAGCGGACGCGGACAAGCAACGGAAGAGGCATCCGCATTTTTAATGGATCCATAGAAATGAATGGGAAACCATCGGATCCGCAAAAAAAAAAAACGGAACGGAGGCCGCAAAAAACCACTGCCGTGTGCATGTAGGCTAAGGCTCTTCTTCCCCGATAGCTCAGTTTGGCCGGACAGCCAGCTCTAGAAAGGGTTCTGGTCTTCCCAAACGTCTACTATTTAAGGATTATGGAGGCCACTGTGCTCTTAGGAACATTAAGTGTAGCAGAAATTTTTTTATAAACTTGGTTAGATCTGTGCCTTGCCACAATTCTGTCTCTGAGCTCTACAGGCAGTTCCTTTGACCTCATGATTCCCACACAGGTGTGTGGCTTTCCTAATTAAGTCCAAACTGTATAATAAAACACAGCTGGACTCAAATGAAGGTGCAGAACCATCTCAAGGATGACCTGAAGAAATGGACCGCACCTGAGTTAAATATATGAGTAGAAAGACAACCAATATATACTTGATATAGATAAGGCTAAACACTGAAGTCAAGATATGTAAAGCAGTAGTAATAGCTACTCTAAAATGTAACTTTCAATAATCACATAAAATTAAAAAGATATGCCCATCAATTTAAGAAGATATTCATAAATGTCATAAGAAAAAACAAACAGTATATAGGTCCGTAAGACCCAGGGTGCTCGGCAGCACCCAACAGCAGATAAACCAAGGTCCTACCACCAACTGTCGGGTCGCTCCCTGGACATCTCCAATTCACGGTTCAGAGGAAGATAGAACGTCATCCTATTCCAGAGGCAGTAATAGACACTGTGTGGAGATAAGTGCACGGATGACTAGAGGTCCCTGGTACAGCCCTATCCAGTCCCTTTGGTCTATGTGAAATGCTGTCCCTGATAACTAGACAGATATAGCAACCTCACCACAGGTCACTCGTCCTTAAAAGGGCGACCCCGTCCGCAACCTGGCCCTAAAGAGTATAATAACTGGCCCTATAGTTTGCCCCTATCCTGATCCCTACATGCATGTTTCGTCCCAGGGTTGAGACTCATCAGGGGATTATGCAGAGGATAATAAGCCCAAAAAGTATAAACCACACTATTGTGGATAGTTAGATAACCACTTAGTGTGAGGTGGATCCAATAGATGTGGATCCAATAGTAGGGTCCTGAACCTAGGGAGGGCAAAGATGAATCAAATGCCCAGTTAGGTAGAGGAGCTGGATACAGGGGAACCTAGATAATCCCTGTTGCCAAGCCAATTGGGGGGGGGGGGCATCATGATAGTAAGCCCAGATGTTGACATTACTTACTTAGTTACCAGTTATTTATAATGTGCCTGGTCACCTCCACGTGTTCCCAATGGGGCGAACCGGGGAAAAAGTGACGCAGGTACGTGCATCCATGCGCGGGGTTATGCGCCTGCGTACCAGCACCAGGATGAGACTTCAGTGCTGGCCGCTGTACGTGAAACACTATGCGCATGCGTTGGCGTCCGGGTGCTGGTGGAGATCACGCGCGCGGAGACAGCAAGTCCACGCACGCGCTTCAGAGCTCCGGCGCTGAGAAAGGACATGTGACCAGGAGAGGCAAGGTCACGTGTGTTTGAGCCGTGATAGAAAGCGCAGACTTTAGGTAACGCTAGGTTGCTTGGGGCCATGATATAACATTAAATGGCATTTGAATGGCGCTGATGTATTTAAGGAGTTTAAAGCTGGTGGTCCAATAATGACAAATAATAATGGGTATCAATGTGAAAAGATAGATTAGTCATTTACCCAAGACATATATTAAACATGGCGTATGTGTGAAGGGGAGCTGGTATTAAAAAATGGTAATTCCAACACGGCATAAAGCAAAAAAGTATAAATCAGCCTTGACAGGCTTCCTTAAGACAGAATAAAGAGTATCAGGGGCAACTCAGGTGAAGTTTAGGTATAGTGGAGGAATCTCATACAATAAGAAAGCCCTAATGCCAATACTCAGATGAAGCAGCTATAGTTGAGTTGCTCGTTTCTTGCCCTGAGGCGCCACTGTACGTAATAGGAAGATCCAACGGGCCTCATGCTGTGAAAGTGTTTTGTCCCAGTCGCCTCCTCTTGTTGGGGGTGCAACATTTTCAATTCCCAAAAAACTAGTGTGTTTGGGGTTGCCTTGATGGTACTCGTGGATGTGACGAGACACAGTCGTATCGCGTTTGTTAATGATATCCCCTACCTGCTTACTGATGCGTCTATGGAGTTCCCTTTTGGTTTTTCCAATTTACTCTAAATGGCAGTCACATGTGATTTTGTAAATCACCCCACGAATACGGCATGTGATGAAATCACGGATCTTGAAGGTGCGTCCAAAATTGGTGCTGACAAAGGTTTTTGAGGTTTCTATAAAAGGGCAGGCCACACAACCGCTGCAATGGAAACAGCCCTCTGGTCGTCGATCAAGCCATGTGCCAGGCCCCTTTGGTACCTGGTAGTGGCTGTGAACAAGGAGGTCCCTTAAACTTCGCTCCCTCCTAAACGTAATCTGTGGGTACTCATGTATAACGCATGAAATATCCGGATCCATATGGAGAATGGACCAATGTTTACGGAGTATATCTCTCACCACACCAGATTTGGCATCAAAGGTGGTGATTAGGCAAATTTTGCAGTCCTCCACTTCCTTACTTTTTGGAGTGATGAGCTCCAAATGTAGTGTGCAGATCGCCCTCTGATAGGCCTCTCGTAGGACTTTATCTGGGTAATCCTGTGATTGTAATCTATGTCTCAAATTTTCGGCTTCCTTCTTGAATTCTCGATTCTCAGAGCAGTTTCTACGAATGCTTAGATATTTACCCCTTGGGATTCCTCTCTTAAGGGGTCTAGGATGACTGCTGCTCCAATGGAGAATCGAGTTCGTGGAGGTAGGTTTATGATAAAGGGTAGTACATAGATCATTGGCGTTTCCTCTATAAATGCGGATGTCAAGGAAAGGGAGGGAATTTTTATTAAGTTCAGATGTAAACCTATTTTATTCTCATTCAAGGTTTTAATAAACCTGTTGAATGCTGAAAATGTCGTCGATGTAGCGGGCCCAAAGTGAGATGGCCCCGGTACTCGACAACAAATCATCTGAGAAGACAATGGTGTCCTCCAACCAGCACAGGAGAAAATTTGCATAAGATGGCGCACAAGAACAGCCCATGGCTGTGCCCCTGAGCTGGTGGAAGATTTTGCCATTGAATAAAAATAAATTATGGGTCAGTGGGAACTGTAGCAGTTGTAGAACGAAATGGTTATGTTCCCTGAACTGTCTCTCTCTTGTTTTTAGGAAGTACTCAAATGCATATAAGCCAGCCTCGTGCGGTATTGATGAGTATAATGCTTCTACATCAACGTTACCCAACCTAGAGTTTGGTTCAAGGGGAACTCCATCAATGCGTTTGATTAGGTCTGTTGTGTCTCTCGTATAGGATGAAAGGGAACTCACAAAGGGGATCAGTATCTGGTCAATATACACGCCAAGATTCTGTCCGATGCAACTCACCCCTGACACTATCAGAGGGCCTTTAAGTGGTTTTGTCCCTTTATGAATGTTGGGAAGGCTATCGAATGTGGCAGTGGTTGGGTGCACCGGACAGAGAAAGTCATATTCCTCTTGGGAAATCAGTTTCTTACTTTTGGCGTTATTGAGTAGTTCCTTTAATTCTATCAAGAAGGGTTCGGTGGGGTTTGAAGTAAGAACTCTGTAGTTCTCCTATTCACATAGAATTAGAGAGCACATGACTTCATAGTCTTTACGATTTAAAATAACTGTATTACCGCCCTTATCTGAGGACTTAATGACTATTGTTTTGTCTCTCTTTAAGGTAGTGATAACCTCCCAATCCTCCTTAGTGCAGTTCGAACCTTCTTGTGTCCTAGATAGATTATTTAGATCAGCAGAAACTAGTTGTAAGAAGACATTCACACATGAAATGTCAGTAGTGGGTGGCATCTTTTTACTCTTGCTTTATTTTAACTTTTTTCAAATTTATTTTTATCCCATTATAAAACCTCACCTTTTGTGGTACTGATCCCTTTTCCAGTGTAGTACTGCATCAGATGCGGCAGTCTAAGGGGTTAACCCCCTGGCTTCTGAGTTTTAACTGATACCAGTGGATACAGTAGGGTCCTGTCGGTAACTGCTGGGTCTCTGTTGCTGACTGGGTGAGTGCAGCTCCCATGCTTGCCCAGTCAGAGCACTGTACATGTACGGCTACGAGTTATTGGAATTTTCTGGGAGATCAATATTGATTGTCTATCCTCATGATAACTGATCAGTGTCTGATCAGTGGAGGTCCACCTCCCGGCATTTCCACCGATCAGCTGTCTAAAGAGGTCATAATGGTCTCAGTAGGGGTGCTTTTATATTTTGGGCTTAGAATTTTGGGGCCCACTTTTAGGAGTACATGGAGTTACAGGGATTTGGATATACAGTAGGATCTCAATAGCGGAGAAAAACGCTTCAGTTTTGTCCCCATTTGTTGTCAATGGAGACAAAACTGAACTGAACAAAACGGAATGCACCGTTCCGTTTGGTTGCGCTCCCATAAAGACCAGAATAATGATGCAAGCGGCGTTTTTCTGTCCGCGATGTAGTGCAGAGCAAGACAGATCCGTCCTGACCCACAATGTAAGTCAATGGGGATTGATCGGTTTTCTCTGACACAATAGAAAACAAATCTGTCGCCCATTGATTTTCAATGGTGTTCATGACGGATGCAGATGGTTGTATTATAGTAATGGAACAGTTTTTGCAGATCCATGATGGATCTGCAAAAAATGCTAGTGTGAAAGTAGCCTTAGAGTGAAGCTGAGAGAGACAATGAGGACCTGTGTGAGGAGTGAATCCATAGACATCCAGATGTGGGAGCACCCTTCAGTGACCAGAGCTGCAGCCAAGTTGAGCTGATCGTGTCCAGGACTCTGATCCTGTCCAGAGAAAGAAGGATTGCTGCCAGGAACGCTGATGAGAGCTGAGAAGTTTAGGGGTTTTTGTACCCGGACCCGAACCCAAATTTTTCCGTAAAAGTTTGGGATCTAACTCGTTATTTGGCTGTTTAATAAAGCTTGTTGAAAGGCTGCAGGGCAGACAATCAAACAGCATTTAAGATGTGTGTCCTTAGAATCCATGACATCCATGACTACTAATGGCATGGCTGTGATTGGCCAGTGCAGCATGTGATCCAGCCTCTATATAAGCTGGAGTCACGTAGCGTCGCACGTCACGTCAGCTCTGACTAGTGTAGGGATAGAATGCTGCTGCTGCTGTGAGGGAGAGATTAGGAACGAATCTGATGTCATAACTTGTTGTTAAGTCTGCGATCTACAGCGATTTTTTTTGTGGGTGCAATGCAACATTTTTGTATCCTGCCCTGAGCCCAGTGACACAGAAAAATAAGTTTTATTCCGTCTGTTAGTTAGGTGGGCGTCGGCAGCCATTTTGTGCAAGTGACAATATTGCCAGGAACAATAATTTCATCCTGTTCTTGTAGTTCAGTGGGCGACATATACCCATTTTTTAAGTGCACCTGCACTGCATATATGCCAGGGGACGGGAAAATAATATAGGTAATCCATCTGTGAGTTCAGGGACCCAGGGGGTGACACATTTACATTTTTTTCTGTAAAGTACCTGTGCTGCATATGTGACAGTGTAATCAATTCAGTAAATCCATCTGTTAGATTTCAGGGGGACACATAGATTTTTTTGCTAAAAAGTACGTTTGCGTCCTGCATTGCATTTCTGAGAGTGAAATATAATCAGTAAATCCAGGTCTTAGATTGTGGGTGGACATTTCCACAGTTATCAGACCAGTCATTCACAAGTGGCTTGGAGAATGTGTTCCTGCTGCACTGCATACCTGACAGGGAAATATATTCTGTAAATTTGGCAGCGTTTAGATTGCGGGGTCATCTGTACCCCTTTTTTATTTCACACTACCCCTGCCCTGTATACCTGACTGGGAAATATATTCTGTTAATTTGGCGGCGTTTAGATTGTTGGGTGATCTGTAACGCTTCTTTCAGTCACACTACCCCTGCACTGCATACCTGACTGGGAAATATATTCTGCACGCTGGTAGATGCACTGCTGATGGCATTCCCAACACCGGGGCCTCAGTGGAAGCACAAGGCAAAGGCAGAGGAGGAGGAAGAAGTTGTAAACGCAGCTGGGGCACCGCCAGCACCTCAGAAGACAGGGTTAGCATGGCCGAAATGTGAAAAAGCTTTGTCAGCACGCCACAACAACCAGCACCACCAGAGAACGTCTTAGCAGGAGGCAGCATTTCACCAACATGGTGGAGCAGTATATGTGCACACGCCTACACGTACTGACTGATGGGTCTGCCCCATTCAACTTCTGAGTCTCCAAATTGGGCACATGGCCTGAGCTTGCCCTTAAAGCCTTGGAGGTGCAGGCCTGCCCTGCAGCCAGTGTATTGTCTGAACGTGTGTTTAGCATGACAGGGGGCGTTATCACAGACAAGCGCAGCCGCCTGTCCACAGCCACTGTGGACAATCTCACGTTCATTAAAATGAACCAGGCATGGTTCCCACAGGACCTATGCCTCCCTTGTACAGAATAAACATGTTTACCGGCCTAATCCAGCCTTTGTTATTCTCCAGCGCACTTTCACTTTGTTTTCTTTTCTATATTTCCCAATGTTTTGGGGTCTACCCAATTTTTTTTTTTTAAGTTAAAAACAAAAAACAGTGTTGTTGGCGAGTCTCCTCCTGCACCACGGCTTCCAACTACACCTCCAAGTCCACTGCCTCTTCAACATCCTACTCCATATGGACCTCCTCGTCCTAGTTCAAGATTAGTATTTTTAATTTTTATGTATTAAAATTAATTAACTATTAATTAAAAACATTTGTTTGCATGGCAATTGTCCAGCTCTTACCCCCATTTTGCTTCCTTTTGCTCTAGCCCTTTCTATTACCTTTTTAGAGGCATTTTAGTGCCCCAAAGTTTGGGTCACTATTGACTTCAATGAACTTCCAGGTGTTTGCTCAACTCTACTGAGGAGCAAAGCAACATACACTGTGGTACCACATGCTTGTTGGAGAAGCCTTTGTTCGATTCACAGTCACCAGCAGATGCAGACCAGACCCCGGTCGGTAAGACTGATCGTGCACGCACCTCATTACAGTGTTGGCGCCTACAGTCCTAGAGACTGAGACCAGATAGTTAGGGTTTCTCTTTGTGTCAGGCCACAAGGATTGTTAACTGTTTATTACAAGGAATCACATTTAAAGTTACAGTTCGCACCGTAGCGCTGATAAGCATCACCACAAACTCAAGCCAGGCTGGCGTTTACTCAGAAGAAACACTAGGGCACGTGCCACATGACCAGTTATTGGAGGAGGAATAATATAGATTATAATAAGATTGTAAGCCGTTGTGCTGCCCGGCAGGCTAGCCCATACCCCGCACCCAAACAGTTGTTTATAATTTTTAGGGTAATAACAGGTGAGGCGTGGCTGTTTAGTTGTGCCTGCCAGTAGGTAAATTACCGCTCTTACCTCCAGCATACACTGGAGGGCACAGCGCTGTGTAGCACAATGGTCTCAGCCTTCTGGCTGGATGTGTGTTACCATCATTTGTGGTCGTGCTCATTACCACGTTTGAGTAAAAGACTGTTTTGGCAGAAACTGGTGTTGGAGTTGCTTTTCTGGTTCGTGATTTCGCTGTATCCTGGGGAGCCCACCCCGGTACATGGCTTACAGGTGAAACACGTGTGGCCTGGGGTGTGCCGGATATGGACATCCACCAGGCGTGACTCACTAGCTATAGTATTGAGTGCGCTGCTATCAACAGTCAGCCTCTTAACAGTATTGAAGTCCCCTCCAAAGACCACCTGCCAACTTGTAAAAAGATAGGGCTTGATCGTCATAAAGAGACACTTCTGGTTCCACTTGGACTGGGGACCATAAATGTTAATTACACAAAGTTCTCCCTTCATGAGGACATCCAAGATCAGGCACCTCCCAATTTCTAATTCAATAACCCGTCAGCATTCTACTGCTGAGGTAAAATTCTGGCAGCCTGCTCTCTTGCAAAAATAAAATGTCAGCTTCAATTCAGCTGAAAAAAATCAAAGGCCGCAAATCTAGCTTTATCTGACTTAATGCTGGCTTCATTAATGGATGCCAGTGCCAACAGAGTGAGTGCCGCCATCATGGGTGATTGAATTAGATGGCTTTCTTTTTCCCACTGCCCATGCTGTTCTTCTCATCAGATGATGGCTTACCCCTTTTCAAGGAGACCAACGTTTCCATCTTACCTCCGTCCTTGTCCTCTGACTCCAGGCCAGCCCCCACCCCTGAGGACTAGTGATGAGCGGCAGGGGCAATATTCGAATTTGCGATATTTCACGCATATTCGCGAGTTCATCATTATTTTCTTGATTGCAAAGATCGGCAATGGAATATTCGCGTAATGGTCAAGCAATACAGGTGTGGGTCACTTTTGCTAAATTTTTCAACATGCTCGAAGTTTTCAGAGACTGGAGAAAATGGTTGGTGTGGCAGAACATTACAATAGCTTTATATGCAGATAGAGTGCTCCAATATATTTGTGATTGCACAAATCGGCACTAATGATGCAAATATTTTGGCGCAATACGTGCAACTTCACATTTTAGCAGGTCTGACTACATATTAGTGATTGGTGCCCTAAGTATTGTTGTGAACTTGTGACATCACAGCACTGTGTCTGTAGCATGTATGTATGGACAGCAGAACCTATCACACTGCCTAACACCCTGCACTGGAACCTATCAGCTACACTATATCACTATCTAACCTACACTGACTATCTCCACTAACTATCTGTATTATATATATAAGATAACTAACTATCTAATGTAATGTGACATCACAGCACTATGTCTGTAGCATGTATGTATTGACAGCAGAACCTATCACACTACCTAACACCCTGCACTGAGACCTATCAGCTACACTATATCACTATCTAACCTACACTGACTATCTCCACTAACTATCTGTATATATATATGAGCTAACTAACTAACTAATGTAATGACACCGTAAAGCACAGCGCACAGCAATGACACTGCTGTCTCTCTCAGAACTGAAAAGAACTGCAGAAAATGGCTGCTGGGGAGGTTCTTATATAATAAGGTGTAGGCAACTTTCCTATTGGTTGCTAGGGATGTTGCTAAGCTCAGACAAAGACACTGCAGCCTTCTCATTGGCCCACAAGCAAGAAGCAGGGAGGGATCATGGGTTCAGATGAAAAAAATTCTAGAATATTCGAAAATACAAATATATATCACTATAGTTGCGATTTAGTCGCGATGAAAGTTTACAATATTCACGCCCACCACTACTGTGGACATATTTTCCCCAGGGGAAGGAGGCCCAGTGTTCCCTGTAGGCACTGATATTGCCGCAACTTCCAGAACCTCAGCTCAAGACGTTGAGATTTTACAGATGACTTGGAACCAGTTTGAGAGACTAACTAGAGGGGGGGGGGGTCAGTTGTACCTTCCTTTGGCATCTGGTGGGTGGGAGAAGTCCTTAAATCTGTTTTTTCTATATGTTTTTTACCCTGCTTTTTGTTTGCCATCACCCACTTTTCCTGTCCATACTTTCGCTATGGGGGATACCTTCCTCTTCCTGGATCCTCCTAATTTCCTCATCCAGTTCACTGTCCCTTTGGGCCTCAGCAATAGAAACGGCCTCATGGGCGAGATCAGAGGTCGTACCAGTTACCCAAGTTGCCTGAGGTTGCCGAGAATCGCCTGTCTCTCACTCTCCCTTTGGAGTTTTTCCTGATGCCTCAGTTGAGCAGGCGTTATTTGATTACCTTTCCTTCCTGGCCCATCTGCTCCTTCACCTCTGCCAGACTCCCCCCCCCCAGCAGAATTCGCCACATGGCTTTCTTTCGGTGGGGTATTGACTGCATTGGCAATGGAATAAGGGCAGTGACTGAATGGTTGACCTAAGTCACCACACAGGTGACACCTAATCTTCACATGATGCAGCGTGGTGATCTATCTCTCCACACACACTTCTGTACAGTGCAGCTAGCACTGAAGTGTGCTGGGCTGCCACATCTTTGACACAACTTCGGCAGACCCGGATAGAACATCTGGATCCAAGGAAGGTTGCAGATGGTATGTGGTAACCGTGTTTCCTGAAAGCCTAAGTTTTACCATAAACGTCCAGGCCCCAGACCAGACGCCATATTCATCCCTGTTCTTTTTGGGGACCTCCACCACCTCCCCATATCGGCCAAACCACATCATTATGTCAATACACAAGAGTAGCTTGTTACTAGGGTTGAACAAACGCGAACTCTAAAGTTCGGGTTCGTACCGAACTTTAGGGTTTTTGGTAACCGGACCTGGACCCGAACATTTCCTTAAAAGTTTGGGTTCGATTTCGTTGTTCTGCGATTTCTTGGCACTTTTTGAAAGGCTACAGGGCAGCCAATCAACAAGCGTTTCACTTGTCTGCCCTTAGAAGCCATCGCAGCCATGCCTACTAATGGCATGGCTGTGATTGGCCAAGTGCAGCATGTGACCCAGCCTCTATATAAGCTGGAGGCACGTAGCGCCGCACCTCACTCAGTGTAGGGATAGGATGCTGCTGCTGCTGTGAGGGAGAGAATAGGAAAGAAGCTGAATAATATCTGATATCAGAACTTGTTCACTTAGCGATCTACATCCTTTTTTTCTTGTGGGTGCAATGCAACAGTTTTTTATTCTGTCCTGACTCTGAGGCTAGTGACAAAGACTTTAATCCGTCTGTTAGTTAGGTTGGTGTCGGTGACCATTTTGTGCAAGTGTAGTGCACTTGTACCTGCATATGTGCCAGAGACAATAATTTAATCCAGTTCTTTTACTTCAGTGGGCAACATATACCCATTTTTTAAGTGCACCTGCACTGCATATGTGCCAGGAGAAGGGAAAAATATTATAGTTAATCCATCTGTGATGTTAGGGACCTACGGGGTGACATTTTCTAATTTTTTTCTGTAAAGTAGCCCTGTGCTGCATATGTCAGTGTCATTAATTCAGTAAATCCATCTGTTAGATTCAGGGCTGACAAATTTTTATTTTTTTTTGCTAAAAAGTACATTTGCTACAGTATGTGCACTGCATTTGTGATAGTGAAAGAAAATTAGTTAAATCCATCTTTTTTACTGTAGGTGAAAAAAATCATCCTTTTTTCCTATAAAGTACCTTCGGGGCGTGTACTGCAAATCTGATAGTAAAATAAAAAATACAACTGTGACATTGTTGGTGAAAAAAACACGTAATTTTGGGCACAAAGTACATTTGTGCCCTGCAATGCACTAGTGATAGTGAAAGAAATTCATCTGTTTCATTTGTGGGTGAAAAAAACATATATTTTTTTCAATAAACTCCCTTTTCTGCCTACTCTGCAACTCTGATAGTGAAATATAATCAGAAAAATCCATCTGTTTCACTGTGGGTGAAAAAAAAATCATCTTTTTTTTGCCTATAAAGTAACTTTGGGGCTTGTACTGCAAATATGACACTGGGGTTGAAAAAAACATTTTGTATTTTGGCCATAAAGTACCCCTGCACTGCATACCTGACTTGGAAATATATTCAGTAAATCAGGTGGCCTTCAGATTGCTGGCTGATCTGTCCCTTCTTTCTTTCAAAGTACCCCTGCACTGCATAACAGAAAGGGAACTTAATTCATTACAATTGGCAGGCCAGCACCTCTAAGGCGTAAAGATGAAGCTGAGGCCATGTCCCCAATTTGGAGAAGCAGAAGTTGAATGCGGCAGACCCAGTAGTGTAGCTAGAAATGACTGGGCCCCACAGCAAATTTTTGACTGGGGCCCCCCCTCCTCCAGTAATTTTTTCGCAGCCCCTTCCTCTCATGCTGCCCTCATTCCTGTGGCTGAGATCGCTCTCTCAGACCAGGCAGCTGTTCCATCCGTTTTCAACATTGTCTATACTGCCACTATATATAAATTCATTGTACAATACTGTTGAGGGGCCCCTGACAAAGACTTTTAGTCCTCTTGGATGGGTTCCTTCTTGGTCACGGCCGCAAAGCAGCCGCTTTCCCTGCTTCTGCTGTAGCTACGACCCTGGGCAGACCCATCAGTACATGGAGGCTTGTGCACAGATACTATTCCACCATTTTGCAGAAATGCTGCCTCTTACTAAGATGTTTCATATCTGCTGGTGGTGCTGGTTGTTGTGGCGTGGGGACAAAGCTTTTCCACATTTCGGCCATGTTAACCCTGCCTTCTGAGGTGCGGGCGGTGACCCAGCTGCGTTGGTGACTTCTTCCTCCTCCTCCTTTTCTTTAGCCTTGTGCTTCCATTGAGCCCCCGCTGTCAGGTGTGAATGCCATCAGCAGCACGTCTACCAGCGTTGGCTTCTTCCAATCACGCTCTAGTGAGGGTATTAAGGATGGCACGTTGTCCTTGTAACGGGGATCCATCAGGGTGGCCACCCAGTAATCTGCACAAGTTAGAATGTGGGCAACTTGGCAGTCATTGTGCAGGCACTGCAGCATGTAGTCGCTCATGTTTGCCAGGCTGCCCAGAGGCAACGACAAGCTGTCCTCTGTGGGCAGTGTATCATCTGTGTCCTCCGTATCCCCCCAGCCACACTCAAGTGATGGGTGTGAGCTGCTTTGGGTGCCACCCTGCTGTGAACACGGTTTCTTCTCCTCCTCATCATCCTCCAGAACTGTGCCCTGGCCGGAAAATTGTGTACCTGGCCTATGTTGGTGCAGGAACCCACCCTCCGAGCCACTTGTATATTACTGGCCTAATAAGTTAAGGGTAAGGCATGTATATAGTTTTGTTTGCATATTTAGTTTTCCTGACTTATAGTTATTTAAATAGGTTTATAAGTAAATTTGTAAATAGTTGAATGGGCATTAATGAGTGGTTTGAGTGAAAGAGGGGGGGGGGGTGTAGGGGGGATTCTGGTTTGGATAATTTTCTCTTTTTAAAATGTTCCTTGTATAGTTTTTGTCACGATTTATAATAAAAAGTCCTGATAACCGTCCGTGGAAATGTTACCCAACAATCTAACCGACAAATTTAATATAATTATTTGCCTGTCACATCGGCGGCTTAGGCCGCAGGGGTCCTTGAGCACCAATAAAAGTGAATTTGTCCCACCAATATCTAAGAGCTGGATTAACTGAATTGATTTTCACTGTCAGGTGTTCAGGAATTTCTTCACCACCAATTTCATGCGCCAGGCAAGGGATGTGTGTCAAACCGGCTCGGCCCAGAGCTGCTACGAGATTTCGCCCATTATCGCACACCACCAGTGACACCAACCACTCATCGGTCTGTTGTTCCATGCCCGTCCACAGCTCCTGCGCGGTGCGGGGTTTGTCCGCCAAACAGATGAGTTTCAGAACAGCCTGCTGTCGTTTCCACCTGGCTGTGCTAATGTTGGTGGTGTCGGGCATTTTCATGTGTATATGATACCTGATCATATTATAGTCAAAATGGGCGCTCATTGTCTTTTAAGAGACAGACTGAACCAAAGTTACAAAGTTTTGCTGTAAGGCTGAAACAGGCCAACATGAGGTCATTCCGAGTTCAGTATGTGTAAAAGTTTATACTAAATACAGAGAACATTGTATATTAAAAAGTTATTGGCACAGATGTGGGCTTATCTGTTGGGAGTAGACTGGATTCTCCAGACATGTCCGTCAGAAGAGAACAAGGCCATTCATATCATTATGGTCTATAGATCAACAGTGTGAGAAACACTCAGAGAGACGCTTAGAGGTCTATCTTTAGTTGTTTCAATGTCCAAGTTAATCCTTATCTCTGATTTACAATGACGAGGGTCAAATGTATATAATACAAGAGTGCCATAGTTAGCTCTTTATAGTATGGTGCTAATAGCTTACACAACAGTGCCATCTGGAGACAGATGGATATCATGACACTATTTTCCATAGTTGCATTATGAGTAAATATGATCTTATAGGATCATTACCATATGAGCATATGATTGGAAGATCTTAATCCAGGAGGATGTGACATGAGATAAGGGGGGAAACAAGAAGAAGACTCACAAGCAAAGAAGAAGAACATTCCAAGATTCCAGGATTCAGCATCGTCGCCATCATCATGATCATAGCCAGAACACCCAAGAGAGAGTGGTCTATCAATATGAAAGTCATGGTGAGACATGCGATGATGGACCACCCAGCTTTCCTAGGAGCAGAAGTGTGATTCCTGCTAGGACTTGGTAAGAGACATAAAGAATGATATTTCATTTCATTAAGACTAATTGAATGAATGTGGGTGAAATCATATCACCCAGATTGGCGAATACATAAACACATTAATAAATTGATCATCTCCATATTGAGATGTTGTCTTAGGATATTGTGAGGCTTCATTCTACCTGCAGAAGAATCAAGACTCATAATCTAGCAAAGTATTAAATGATTGTATATATATATACATATATAAATATATTGATAGTAGCATTCTTCGCCAAGCTAGGTGATAAATTCCCACTGGAAAGACTTGTTCCAAGTTCTTCCCATTTATGTTGTGTGTCTTAATAGTCTTACCAAGTCATACATGTGAGAATAGTCCGGGTTGGGGCGGAAGGATACAGTTATCTCTTCTAAGTTGTATCCTTGGATGGATTTGCCCATTCCTGAAGTCATGTGAGGTGTAGTTGGTTAGAGGGGGGCAGAATGTATTCACCATTCCTACTATCCGCCTCTGGCCGAGCCACCACTACATTTACCCAGTGTGCTGTTAGGGAGATATAACTTCACTGCCCGTGCTTACCGGTCCATGTATTGGTGGTAATGTGGTCCTTGCCACAGATGGCGTTACGCAGTGCACACCTGATTTTGTCCGCCACTTGGTTGTGCAGGGCAGGGATGGCTCGCCTGGAAAAGTAGTGGCGGCTGGAAACCACGTAGTGTGGGACAGCCACCGCCATAAGTTTTTTAAAAGTCTCCATCCATCTCCACCAGACAGGATGACAGCATTTCAATTATTCAACCCCTTAAAGACGACCACTCTTAAGAACAGAGGTTCATTCAAGTGTTTTCGATCAGGTATTGAAATCCCCTGTGGATGTCAAGGAGCAGCAATCAAGCAGAATAAGCACCAATTAGGCAGATGTAAAATGACTGTGATACTCAGCTCCTTCTAGACATTTACTGGTGTTTACAGACATGGTGAAGTCAAGAGAATGGTCCAGGAAGACAAGAGAAGAGGTGATTTCTCTTCACAGGAAGGGCAATGGCTATAAGAAGATTGCAAAGATGTTAAACATACCAAGAGACACCATAGGAAGCATCATTCGCAAATTCAAGGCAAAGGGCACTGTTGAAACGCTACCTGATCGTGGCAGAAAGAAGATGCTGACTTCGACTGCTGTGCGCTACCTGAAGCGCAAAGTGGAGAAAAGTCCCCGTGTGACTGCTGAGGAACTGAATAAAGATTTGTCAGATGCGGGTACTGAAGTTTCAGCTCAGACAATAAGGCGCACACTGCGTAATGAAGGCCTCCATGCCAGAACTCCCAGGCGCACCCCCTGCTGTCTCCAAAGAATAAGAAGAGTTGACTGCAGTATGCCAAAAGTCATGTGGACAAACCACAAAAGTTTTGGGATAGTGTTCTGTGGACTGATGAAACAGAATTAGAACTGTTTGGGCCCATGGATCAACGTTATGTTTGGATGAGGAAGAACAAGGCCTATGAAGAAAAGAACACCTTGCCTACTGTGAAGCATGGCGGGGGTCAATCATGCTTTGGGGCTGTTTTGCTTCTACAGGTACAGGGAAGCTTCAGCGTGTGCAAGGTACCATGAATTCTCTTCAGTACCAGGAGATATTGGATGAAAATGTGATGCAGTCCGTCACTAACCTGAGGCTTGGGAGACGTTGGACCTTCCAACAGGACAATGATCCCAAGCATACCTCCAAGTCCACTAGAGCATGGCTGCAGATTAAAGGCTGGAACATTGTGAAGTGGCCATCGCAGTCACCAGACTTAAATCCGATTGAGAACCTCTGGTGGGACTTACAGAAAGCAGCTGCAGCGCGCAAGCCTAAGAATGTGACTGAACCGGAGGCTTTTGCCCATGAAGAATGAGCGAAGATACCCGTAGATCGCTGCAAGACACTCGTGTCAAGCTATGCTTCACGTGTAAAAGCTGTTATAACTGGAAAAGGATGTTGTACTAAGTACTAAGATTGAATGTCACTTGGGGGTTGAATAAAACTGATAATGATGTGAGCACAGAAAAGACATTTGTGGTTATTTCATTATAAATGTTATGTTATATTTGTCTGACTTACAAGCGCCTCTGTGATTTATTGTAAACAAGATGACTGAAATGATCAAAATCAATGTCAAACTGGGCAAAACACTCAATTTCCGTGGGGGTTGAATAATTTTGAACACAACTGCAGTAAAACTATGGCGTTATTTAGTGGCAATAAATAAAATATCTAAGCGCTACAATATAACATAGATGTATACTAAACAGATTGCCGATTCCAGGCCTGCGATCCTAATGCCGGCTGAAAGGTTCTGATCAGAACCTTGTTAAATATGTATATATATAATGTAGAATATATATAATGCCCCACACATGCATGTATATACACACATATACTGTACACACATATATACATAAGACATACACATTAATGCACACACATACATGTACACACTTGTACACTGCTCTTGCTGAAAGGGTTGTACTGTAGGCGTATTGGGTTGGTAATGAGCAAACAAAAGGTGTCACGAAGTGCCGACATGCACCTGTCCCTCCCGCAGCGTCGGCGTCCTGTTTCCGGGTTGGAGCGGGGACGTGCGCTGCGTCCTCGTCTCCTAGGAGATGGGGGCAGGACGGACCCAGCCGCGCACGGCCGCTCAGCGCGGCCGGCGTCCTCAGTTTCCCGGAAACTGCTGTTGGGCTGAGCACCGAGCTGGGCACTCGGTGTTCAGCTAGTTTTTCTGGGTGGTCATGTGACGCTGGCCACGTCACATGACACCTACCTGTGTGCTGGCCACACGTTGCCTGTTATTCAGGTTTCTCCTGTGACCTCCTGTGGTTCCTGGAGTACTTACCTCCTGTTCGTCCGACGTCCCTACGTCTGTTCCTGCTGTGCTGTGTTGCTCTCCTGGTTTTTGATCCTTCCTCTGACGATCCCTGGTTACTTCTTTGGTACTTCTTGCTGCTCATGGTATCGACCTCGGCTTCCTCCTGACCATTCTTTGCTTGTCCCTTTGTACTGCGCTGCCTTCCTGGTTTTTGACTCGGTCCGTATACGTTCTGTTTGTTGTCTATTTTGTCCTCTCTGCACTTACACCAAGTTAGGGACTGCCGTCCAGTTGTCCCTTGCCATTAGGACTTGCGAGGCAAGTAGGCAGGGTCAGGGGCGAGGGTAGAGCGCAGTGGTCCACTGCGGGTGGGTGTGTACGTGACCATTACAATAGGCTTGTTAATTCGCTCATTACCAACCCAATACACCAGAAGGTGCAGAAGAGAGAGGATCAATAGTCATCGGTTCATCGGGCATCGGTTACTTCTCCCCCCTCTTATCTGCAGAACTGTATATTTATATTATATATTATGTATAGCATAGATACTATACGGTGTAATAATTAAAATCAAGCGCTTCCACTATTAAACTATAATGGCCATCGAGCTTTGAGCTCTTATTTCCTGATACAGCCTCACGCTGCACAGTGAGCTTTGAGACAAACACTGGATACAACTCCAGCACACAGCGGAGTGTGCCGGACTGACGAGCGCGGACCGGCTCCGGACTCACAGACTGATTGCAGTGTTGTCTCTCCTCATCCAGTACCAGGGGGAATCAGCATGGAGACTCTGCATCACATGGGCGGCATCTCCCTGAACAATCACCCGAGGGCCCCCAGTATTCTTGTATTCATGTCCTTGGCACCACAGCATGCCCCTTATTAGTAAGTTTCACCTGTAGGTAGGACTGTTCATCCTGCACCTCCTGGTTCATGAACAGAATGCCGGGTCTCTTCTTCCACCTCTCACATGTCCTTAGCACCACAGCACGCCCCTTATTAGAAACGATCTGTAGCTCTGTTCATCCTGAGCCTCCTGTTTAGTGTTCAGGATTCCAGATCTGTCCTGTGCGCAGCCACAATTTCTCACAATGCAGAGGGACGTACGTGCAGCTCATCCTGAGCCTCCTGATTCATGAACAGTACACATCAGGCCTCTCCTGTTCCCTTCCTCAATTCAATGCCTTGAAGCACTCTTTCTTCTCGGAAGGAGCTGTAGCTGTGCTCATCCTGAGCTGTCTGGTTTATGATAACCACAGCTGGTTGTCAGGGTTGGGATCCCATTTAGCGCTCCATATAAATCACTGCCCTCTTCTCCATCACCGCGTCAGCTGCTTTAGAGCAAGAACAGCGATGAAAGAAGGGGTATGAAAGGGTTAATGGGCAATATGATAAGAGGTCAGGGAAGGCTCCAGAACACCCAGGGTCAAATAAAAAAAAAGGGGGCCATTTTCTTTTCTGACCGCTCCTTATATACCGGGAGGTGTGTTTTCATTGGTTCCACAAGTCACATGCTCTCTCCTGCCCACTAGTTTCCATTCACAGAATACAGCGGTGAGCCAAAGTTCCCAGGCAGTCAACGTTAATTGCCTTGTTAACCAATATGAAACTTTCTTTTGACAACCTGTCATCACTAATTAACCTTAATTGCCTGGGAACTTTCCTCTTATTGGCTCTCATGACCGTGGGGGCTCTACTGTCATTGGCTGACTACGCCGTATTCTTAATGGCCAGGGGAGGGCATGTGACTTGTGGAACCAATGAAAAGACACCTCCTGGTATAAAAAGATCAGGCAGAGAAGAAAATGGCAGTCTCTTTTTGTTAGGACACTGGGCTGACGCCCTTTTTTAAACTTTTTTTTACCCTGGGTGTTCTGGAGCTTCCTCCTGACCTCCTATCATACTGCCCATTAACCCTTTCTTCCATGACTGCTCTAGCTCTGAAGCGGTGATGAAGAAGGTGGCAGTGATATATATGGAGCGCTGAGCTGATACGCCTTAGTCCATAGTTCATATACACCTAAATGGCGCAGTTGTAATTCCGCAACATTAGGCAGCAAAATGGGTAATCAATCCGAGCAGATACTTTCTTATTCCATCTGTTTTGTCCGTAGTGATAGTGCCAACATTACAATAAAAGATCGACACTTACTCTGAGTGAGTCCGCGGTCCCGAGATATGTATGGGGTTGTGCCCTCCTTCTTCCACTGCAGCATTGGGGCTCTTTCCGTGCAGCTAATCTGCTGCGTGAATGAGTGCCAAGCCCCATTCCGGACAGCAGCGACTCGGAGCAGTAACATGATTGACTGTGATCTTTTATCTACAAAATCACGGTGGCAACCTTATCTTACTGTGATTTTGTAGCAAAAAGAACACAAAGAGGCACGGAGCATTATCAATCATGTCACTGCTCCGTGTCTCTGCTGCCCAGAACGGGGCTTGGATATCTTTCACACAGCTGATTACCTGCACAGTATCCGCTCTTGTTAAAGAGCCCTAAGCCCAATGGTTACACTCACCCCGTCCTAATAAAATCTGGTCCTTCCTCATCCAGGGTGTCGCTGGTGTCGGCGTGATGTCCGCTGGATCCAGAACAAGGTCCCTGTGGGGAGAAAAAAAGAATAATCACATCAGGAAGGGATGGTGACTGCCCCTGTGAAATCACCAGCAGGGGCGCTGTGCTGGCCTGTAAAACTGAGCCATGCCAATGTATAGCCGGGTAATCTAGTGCTACCACACAGTACTAATGCCCACCTTGAGGCCCCTCACAGTACTAATGCCCACCTTTGTTCCTGTAACAGTAGTTATACTCAGATATGTGCCCCCCTCTTAGTAGTTATGCCCAGTTATGTGCCCCCTCACAGTAGTAATGCCAAATATGTGCCCCCTCACAGTAATAATGCCAGATTATATGCACCTCACAGTATTTATGCCCAATTATGTGCCCCCTCACAGTAGATATACACAGATATGTGCCCCCTCGGAGCGGTTATGCCAGATTATGTGTCCCTCACATTAGATATGCCCACATATGTGCCCCTCACAGTGGTTATGCCAGATTACCTGCCCCCTCACAGTAGTAATGCCTTCATATGTGCCCCCTCATAGTTATGCCTTCATATGTGCCCCCCTCACAGTAGTTATGCCAGCTTAGGTGCCCCCCTCACAGTAGTTATGCCTTTATATGTGCCCCCTCATAGTTATGCCTTCATATGTGCCTCCCTCATAGTAGTTATGCCAGCTTAGGTGCCCCCTCACAGTAGTTATGCATTTATATGTGCCCCCTCATAGTTATGCCTTCATATGTGCCCCCCTCACAGTAGTTATGCCAGCTTAGGTGCCCCCTCACAGTAGTTATGCCTTTATATGTGCCCCCTCATAGTTATGCCTTCATATGTGCCCCCCTCACTGTAGTTATGCCAGCTTAGGTGCCCCCTCAAATTAGTTATGGCCCCCCCACTTGCCCTTTGACTCCAGTCTGCAGTCTTAGAAAAAAAAAAAACATACTTACCTTCTTCCCTGATGACAGGCTCCCTCACTCATCAAGCTGCTGGCTGTGCTCAAGGCAGATTCCCGGGTTTTCAGATCTCCTCCCACAGCCAGCAGCGCGATGTGGGGCCAGCAGGGGGAGCTCCTGAGCTGTGAAGCAGGGATGAGAGAGGTTCCCCTGCTTCACTGTGGAAAGAAAATGCTGGCCGGGCGGCCAGCTGTGAGTGAGTGCGTGCCCCCCCATCCCCCTCCCCATATTATACATGTAATGGAGCGCTCTGATGGGGCCCGAAATTGCCACTGTACTTCATGCTGGGCCCCATCAGAGCGCTCCATTACATGTGCGTACAGCCGTTTTTAACATGATTTAGGGTGGGGGGTGGGTCCACAGGCGGCCGGGCCCCCTGGAGTGCCGGGCCCCGTCGCAAGTGCGACCCCTGCGACACCTATATGTACGCCACTGATTATATATCTGTATACACCTCTCTGTTATATATCTGTATCCTCCGCTCTATTATATATCTGTATCCTCTGATCTATTATATATCTGTATACACCTCTCTGTTATATATCTGTATCCTCCGCTCTATTATATATCTGTATACACCTCCTTGTTATATATCTGTATCCTCCGCTCTATTATATATCTGTATCCTCCGCTCTATTATATATCTGTATGCACCTCTCTGTCATATATCTGTATCCTCCGCTCTATTATATATCTGTATACACCTCTCTGTTATATATCTGTATCCTCCGCTCTATTATATATCTGTATACACCTCTCTGTTATATATCCTTATCCTCCGCTCTATTATATATCTGTATACACCTCTCTGTTATATATCTGTATCCTCTGCTCTATTATATATCTGTATACACCTCTCTGTTATATAACCGTATCCTCTGCTCTATTATATATCTGTATACACCTTCCTGTTATATATCTGTATCCTCTGCTCTATTATATATCTGTATACACCTCTCTGTTATATATCTGTATCCTCTGCTCTATTATATATCTGTATACACCTCTCTATTATATATCTGTATCCTCCGCTCTATTATATATCTGTATACACCTTCCTGTTATATATCTGTATCCTCCGCTCTATTATATATCTGTATACACCTCTCTGTTATATATCTGTATCCTCCGCTCTATTATATATCTGTATACACCTCTCTGTTATATATCTGTATCCTCCGCTCTATTATATATCTGTATACACCTCTCTGTTATATATCTGTATCCTCCGCTCTATTATATATCTGTATACACCTCTCTGTTATATATCTGTATCCTCCGCTCTATTATATATCTGTATACACCTTCCTGTTATATATCTGTATCCTCTGCTCTATTATACTGTATATCTGTATACACCTCTCTGTTATATATCTGTATCCTCCGCTCTATTATATATCTGTATACACCTCTCTGTTATATATCTGTATCCTCCGCTCTATTATATATCTGTATACACCTCTCTGTTATATATCTGTATCCTCCGCTCTATTATATATCTGTATCCTCCGCTCTATTATATATCTGTATCCTCCGATCTATTATATATCTGCATACACCTCTCTGTTATATATCCGTATCCTCCGCTCTATTATATATCTGTATACACCTCTCTATTATATATCTGTATCTTCTGCTCTATAATATATCTGTATACACCTCTCTGTTATATATCTGTATCCTCCGCTCTATTATATATCTGTATACACCTCTCTATTATATATCTGTATCCTCCGCTCTATTGTATATCTGTATACACCTCTCTGTTATATATCTGTATCCTCCGCTCTATTATATATCTGTATACACCTTCCTGTTATATATCTGTATCCTCTGCTCTATTATATATCTGTATACACCTCTCTGTTATATATCCGTATCCTCCGCTCTATTATATATCTGTATACACCTCTCTGTTATATATCTGTATCCTCCGCTCTATTATATATCTGTATACACCTCTCTGTTATATATCTGTATACACCTCTCTGTTATATATCTGTATCCTCCGCTCTATTATATATCTGTATGCACCTCTCTGTCATATATCTGTATCCTCCGCTCTATTATATATCTGTATACACCTCTCTGTTATATATCTGTATCCTCCGCTCTATTATATATCTGTATGCACCTCTCTGTCATATATCTGTATCCTCCTCTCTATTATATATCTGTATACACCTCTCTGTTATATATCTGTATCCTCCGCTCTATTATATATCTGTATACACCTCTCTGTCATATATCTGTATCCTCCGCTCTATTATATATCTGTATACACCTCTCTGTAATATATCTGTATCCTCCGCTCTATTATATATCTGTATACACCTCTCTGTTATATATCCGTATCCTCCGCTCTATTATATATCTGTATACACCTCTCTGTCATATATCTGTATCCTCCGCTCTATTATATATCTGTATACACCTCTCTATTATATATCTGTATCCTCCGCTCTATTATATATCTGTATACACCTTCCTGTTATATATCTGTATCCTCTGCTCTATTATATATCTGTATACACCTCTCTGTTATATATCCGTATCCTCCGCTCTATTATATATCTGTATACACCTCTCTGTTATATATCTGTATCCTCCGCTCTATTATATATCTGTATACACCTCTCTGTTATATATCTGTATCCTCCGCTCTATTATATATCTGTATACACCTTTCTGTTATATATCTGTATCCTCCGCTCTATTATATATCTGTATACACCTCTCTATTATATATCTGTATCCTCCGCTCTATTGTATATCTGTATACACCTCTCTGTTATATATCTGTATCCTCCGCTCTATTATATATCTGTATACACCTTCCTGTTATATATCTGTATCCTCTGCTCTATTATATATCTGTATACACCTCTCTGTTATATATCCGTATCCTCCGCTCTATTATATATCTGTATACACCTCTCTGTTATATATCTGTATCCTCCGGCTCTATTATATATCTGTATACACCTCTCTGTTATATATCTGTATCCTCCGCTCTATTATATATCTGTATACACCTCTCTATTATATATCTGTATCCTCCGCTCTATTGTATATCTGTATACACCTCTCTGTTATATATCTGTATCCTCCGCTCTATTATATATCTGTATACACCTCTCTGTTATATATCTGTATCCTCCGCTCTATTATATATCTGTATACACCTCTCTGTTATATATCTGTATCTTCCGCTCTATTATATATCTGTATACACCTCTCTGTTATATATCTGTATCCTCCGCTCTATTATATATCTGTATACACCTCTCTGTTATATATCTGTATCCTCCGCTCTATTATATATCTGTATACACCTCTCTGTTATATATCTGTATCCTTCGCTCTATTATATATCTGTATACACCTCTCTGTTATATATCTGTATCCTCCGCTCTATTATATATCTGTATACAACTCTCTGTTATATATCCGTATCCTCCGCTCTATTATATATCTGTTTACACCTCTCTGTTATATATTCGTATCATCCGCTCTATTATATATCTGTATCCTCCGCTCTATTATATATCTGTATACACCTCTCTGTTATATATCTGTATCCTCCGCTCTATTATATATCTGTATACACCTTCCTGTTATATATCTGTATCCTCTGCTCTATTATATATCTGTATACACCTCTCTGTTATATATCCGTATCCTCCGCTCTATTATATATCTGTATACACCTCTCTGTTATATATCTGTATCCTCCGCTCTATTATATATCTGTATACACCTCTCTGTTATATATCTGTATCCTCCGCTCTATTATATATCTGTATACACCTCTCTGTTATATATCTGTATCCTCCGCTCTATTATATATCTGTATACACCTCTCTGTTATATATCTGTATCCTCCGCTCTATTATATATCTGTATACACCTCTCTGTTATATATCTGTATCCTCCGCTCTATTATATATCTGTATACACCTCTCTGTTATATATCTGTATCCTCCTCTCTATTATATATCTGTATACACCTCTCTGTTATATATCTGTATCCTCCGCTCTATTATATATCTGTATACACCTCTCTGTTATATATCTGTATCCTCCGCTCTATTATATATCTGTATACACCTTCCTGTTATATATCTGTATCCTCCGCTCTATTATATATCTGTATACACCTCTCTGTTATATATCTGTATCCTCCTCTCTATTATATATCTGTATACACCTTCCTGTTATATATCTGTATCCTCCGCTCTATTATATATCTGTATACACCTCTCTGTTATATATCTGTATCCTCCTCTCTATTATATATCTGTATACACCTTCCTGTTATATATCTGTATCCTCCGCTCTATTATATATCTGTATACACCTCTCTGTTATATATCCGTATCCTCCGCTCTATTATATATATTTGTGTAAATCTGTGTTTTGACACTTTTTACATATGTCGAAATGATAATAATTCAATTAAGAATTATTAATTATGGTCATAAAATAATTAACCATTAATTTTTCATAACTTTTAGAAATCATGACCTGGTGAATTGTAGATAACCAACTCGATACAATTGACATCTGAGGCCGACTATTTCCTCAGATAATTCGTTATTTTCTCGTGAGATGACATTAATGCTAAAGATAAAGTTTTGACATTATATAATAATACTCAGGTATTATAAAAATATGCAGATTTATTGGTTACAAGGTTATAAGCATAAATAAACACAATGATACATGCCAATGAATGTATACGGAGTTGATATAAAGCATTACAAGATTAAAATAAGTAAATAAAAACAATGATATCATCGATATAAAGGAATATAAGCTCAGCAATACATGTGGGTAGAAGCAACGTGTCACATTATAACAAAGCTATTATTTGGTTAGGAATCGGATATCAAAACAAGAAGGTAAATTATATACATCACTTCTGTTCAGAGGAAACCTCATGATATCAGGACGGGCATGTCTAATCCTAGATATCAATATGGAATGGTGAATACATTCTGCCCCCCTCTAACCAACTACACCTCACATGGCTTCAGGAATGGGCAAATCCATCCAAGGATACAACTTAGAAGAGATAACTGTATCCTTCCGCCCCATCCTGGACTATTCTCACATGTATGACTTGGTAAGACTATTAAGACAAACAACAGAAATGGCAAGAACTTGGAACAAGTCTTTCCAGTGGGAATTTATCACCTAGCTTGGCGAAGAATGCTACTATCAATATATATATACAATCATTTAATACTTTGCTAGTTTATAAGTCTTGATTCTTCTGCAGGTAGAATGAAGCCTCACAATTAGAGATGGCCCGAACTATTCGCCGGCGAACAGTTCCCGGCGAACATAGCTTGTTCGCGTTCGCCTCTGCCGGGCGAACATATGCGATGTTCGGTCCGCCCCCTATACATCATCATTGAGCAAACTTTGACCCTGTACCTCACAGTCAGCAGACACATTCCAGCCTATCAGCAGCATACCCTCCCTCCCAGACCCTCCCACCTCCTGCACAGCATCCATTTTAGATTCATTCTGAAGCTGCAGTCTTAGTGAGAGGAGGGAGAGTGTAGTTGCTGCTGATTTAATAGGGAAATCGATAGCTAGGCTAGTGAATTCAGTGTCCACTCCAGTCCTGAAAGACTCATCTGATCTCTGCTGTAAGGACAGCGTCCTGACAGCACCCCAAAAAGCCCTTTTTAGGGCTGCAACATTAGTCTGCTTTTTTTTTTCCTTTATATGCATATTGCAGTTGCATGGCCTGCCTGTGTGTGAGGAGCTGCAGGCCCACAGACTGTAGTGTGCCCACTGCCAGTGCCCACCCTTGTCATCCCATGTGGCACAGGACTTTGCATCAAAAAAAGGCATTTAATTTTTACGCTTTAATCTAAGGTTAGTTGCCTGCCAGTGTGTGTCAGGCTGACTTCCAGTGACTGTAGTGTGCCCACTGCCAGTGTCCACCACTCATACCGGCTGGCACAGGACTTTGCATAAAAAAAGGCATTTCATTTTTACACTTTAGTGTAATTTCAGCTGCTTGCCTGCTGCTAGTGTGTGTCAGGCCGACTTCCACTGACTGTAGTGTGCCCACTGCCAGTGCCCACCCCTGTCATCCCGTGTGGCACAGGACTTTGCATCAAAAAAAGGCATTTAATTTTTACACTTTAATCTAGGGTTAGTTGCCTGCCAGTGTGTGTCAGGCTGACTTCCACTGACTGTAGTTTGCCCACTGCCAGTGCCCACCACTCATACCGGCTGGCACAGGACTTTGCATAAAAAAAGGCATTTCATTTTTACACTTTAGTGTAATTTCAGCTGCTTGCCTGCTGCTAGTGTGTGTCAGGCCGACTTCCACTGACTGTAGTGTGCCCACTGCCAGTGCCCACCCCTGTCATCCCGTGTGGCACAGGACTTTGCATCAAAAAAAGGCATTTAATTTTTACACTTTAATCTAGGGTTAGTTGCCTGCCAGTGTGTGTCAGGCTGACTTCCACTGACTGTAGTGTGCCCACTGCCAGTGCCCACCACTCATACCGGCTGGCACAGGACTTTGCATAAAAAAAGGCATTTCATTTTTACACTTTAATCTAAGGTTAGTTGCCTGCCAGTGTGTGTCAGGCTGACTTCCAGTGACTGTAGTGTGCCCACTGCCAGTGCCTACCACTCATATCGGCTGGCACAGGACTTTGCATAAAAAAAGGCATTTCATTTTTACACATTAGTCTAAATTCAGTTGCTTGCCTGCTGCCAGTGTGTGTCAGGCCCACCTCCACAGACTGTATTGTGCCCACTGCCAGTGCCAACCACTGATACCGGGTGGCACAGTAGCTTGCCGATAAATAAGGCATTTCATTTTTACACATTAGTCTAATTTCAGTTGCTTGCCTCCTGCCAGTGTGTGTCAGGCCCACCTCCACAGACTGTAGTGTGCCCACTGCCAGTGCCAACCACTGATACCGGGTGGCACAGTAGCTTGCCGATAAATAAGGCATTTCATTTTTACACATTAGTCTAATTTCAGTTGCTTGCCTCCTGCCAGTGTGTGTCAGGCCCACCTCCACAGACTGTAGTGTGCCCACTGCCAGTGCCAACCACTGATACCGGGTGGCACAGTAGCTTGCCGATAAATAAGGCATTTCATTTTTACACATTAGTCTAATTTCAGTTGCTTGCCTGCTGCCAGTGTGTGTCAGGCCCACTTCCACAGACTGTAGTGTGCCCACTGCCAGTGCCCACCACTGATACAGGGTGGCACAGTACCACTTATCGAAAAAAATGACAGGCAGAGGCAGGCCACCCCGCAGGGGCCGTCGTGGTCGTGGTGCTGTGATTTCCACTGTCCCTGGAATAATGCCTAGTGTTCAGAGGCCATGTACCCTGAACCCGAAAAATTCTGAGGACATAGTTGACTGGCTTAGACAGGACACCCAATCTTCAACAGCTTCCGCTAAGAACCTTGACGCACCATCCTCCTCCAGCTTTGGTCACCTGCTCTCAAGTTTCCACGCACCCGCCCGCCGCTGATAGGAATAGTACTAGTTAAGACACCACTCATATAGGGTGTCACAGCACATTGCTCTGTGCACGCGCAGTGCCCCAATTTGGGAGTATGAGGACCGACCAAGCTGCTTTTTCCATCTCCCGATTCCTGAAATCAATTCAGTTTGGTGTATGAGAGTTTGGTCTGTCACTGTGAAGGCAGTCGAAGGTACCGGCCTAAATTTTTTTTCACAAAAGGCAATCCCTGATATGGGATGTAACAGGGATTAAACTGATGAGAAAAGTACTACAGAAAATACCACTCATATCGGGTGTGACAGTAAATTGCACGGCGCAGACGCAGTCACCGTGGATAAAAACAGAGTGGAGGGAGCCAGCGTTTTTTTAACCATCTCCCCGTTCGAAAAATCAATTCAATTGACCTTTCAGGGACCCTTTGTGTTGTACGTGGCTGGGTGGAGGAAGAAACCTTCAATGACATCACCGGGACGTGGCTAGCTTGATATCCAACCTTGTGCAAATGGGGAGTTTGCGGTTGTGCAAATGGACTGTTTGCGGTGCATTAAAAGAGGAGTTTGGTCTGTCAATGTCTGAGAATCGGGCGTAACCCTTACACTACCTGATCGATACAACATCATACCTGATCGTATACACACACTGGATGTTTTAAAGCACGTTATTCCAAACAATTTAGGAATGTTAGGTGATTTATGCCCTTTATGGATTAAAACCCGACTCTGCGTCCACTACGTAATTTTCCATGGGAGTTTTGCCATGGATCCCCCTCCGGCATGCCACAGTCCAGGTGTTAGTCCCCTTGAAACAACTTTTCCATCACTATTGTGGCCAGAAAGAGTCCCTTTGGTTTTTAAAATTCGCCTGTCTATTGAAGTCTATGGCGGTTCGCCCGGTTCGCCTGTTCGCGAACATTTGCGGAAGTTCGCGTTCGCTGTTCGCGAACTGAAAATTTTATGTTCGCGACATCACTACTCACAATATCCTAAGACTACATCTCATATGGAGATGACCAATTTATTAATGTGTTTATCTATTTGCCAATCTAGATGGTATGATTTAACCCACATTATCCAATTAGTCTTAATAAAATAAAATATCATTCTTTATGTCTCTTACCAAGTCCTAGCAGGAATCACACTTCTGCTC
The DNA here is from genome assembly GCA_033119425.1 of Bufotes viridis. NCBI lineage: Eukaryota > Metazoa > Chordata > Amphibia > Anura > Bufonidae > Bufotes > Bufotes viridis. The sequence goes on along the minus strand of CM065591.1, from coordinate 498,134,900 downwards.
CTAGGAAAGCTGGATGGTCCATCATCGCATGTCTCACCATGACTCTCATATTGATAGACCCCTCTCTCTTGGGTGTTCTGGCTATGATGATGATCCTGATGCTCTATCATGGAATGTTAAAATCTTCTTTGCTTGTTGGAAATCCCCTTCTTCCAACAGTAAATATCCCAATCCTTATCTTACATTACCTCCCCCCTGGATTAAGATCTTGCAATCATACGCTCATATGGTAATGATCTAATGAGATCATATTTACCCATAAATCGACTGTGGAGAATGGTGTCATGATATCCATATGTCTCTGGATGGCACTGTTGTGCAAGCTATACTATAAAGAGTTAACTATGGCACTCTTGTATTATATACATTTGACCCTCGTCGTCGTAAATCAGAGATAAGGATTAACTTGGACATTGAAACAACTAAAGATAGACCTCTAGGCGTCTCTCTGAGTGTTTCTCACACTGTTGATCTATGGACCATAATGATATGAATAGGCCTTGTTCTCTTCTGACAGACATGTCTGGAGAATCCAGTCTTCTCCCCACAGATAAGCCCACATCTGTGGCAATAACTTTTTAAAATACAATGTTTTTTGTATTTAGTATAAACTTTTACACAGACTGAACTCTGTGAGACCTCAAATCTTGGCCTGTTCCAGCCGTGTAGCAAAACTCTGGTTCATCAGTCTCTTAAAGACAATGAGCATCTATTTTGGACTATAATATGATCAGGTATTATATACACTCATGAAAATGCCCGACACATAGTACACATATTTAAACACATATTCCTTTTTGTTCATTGAATTTAGTTTCAGACAATCTTATTTTTCTTATGTTTAATATGGAGTTTTGAAGAAATAGTTGATGAATATAGAAGAGAGCGGGTCATTGATTATTAATTTTGAAAGCACTATAGCTACAGTAGTTGGTCGCAGCAGGCTACGCTCAGTCTTGTGAGCCCTTCTCATTCACAATATTTTTCTTTTTTACAGTGTCTGCTCCAGGCTCCCTCCCTTGGAGATCCAGTGGGTGTGATGCCTCTATAATACACCGCAGTACACTATATAGTGTACTGCAGTGTATTGTTACTTTACACTTAGCCTGATCAGGCTAGCCATACCATGGCAAGTGGGAAGCCTGTGAAGGCATCCGGTTGCCATGGTAAATATCTGGACTGTGGCAGCGCAGCACCCAATGGGGGAAAGGAGGGAGCTCCCTCCCTGTTAACCCTTTTCATACAGCGGTCACCATGGACTGCGGCATGGAAGGGGAAACGGCTGACATAAGTGCCAGCACCGATGTCCGCCGTTTCAAGCAGAGTGTATGCTGACACTCTGCTAACCTCTCCGGCCATGCTGAAAATGGGGGAAGGGAGGGAGGGGAGCGGGGGGATCGCGCGCCGGCTCGGCCATCCTGAAATGGGGCATTATACATATACATATTTAACAAGGTTCTGATCCCACATGAGAGATTTTTTGCACGGAACTCATTGGGTCTGTGAAAAAAAAGCATAGATGTGATGGTTAATACAGGAAAGTATGAATTCCCTTTCAAGCATTCCTCCTCCCCAGGGAGCAATCCTGCTGTCAGACAGCGGACTGCAAGCCTGGGCTGCACTGATCTGACAACATAAAAAATGATGCCAATCAACTTAACCTAAATAGGCTGTGATTCCTTTCAATCGGAAAGGAGTAAGAGTGGGGAAGATGTGGAAGAATGTGTGGAGAAAGGTTGCGGAGGAGGATCGGGTATAGTGTAGTGTAGTGTCATTACGTACTTTACTTTAACACTGCCATATACTGGCCTTGTTGTGTATTGCTTTACAGTTCGGAGTGAAGGTGGAGAAGTCGAGCTTCATTAGTAACGCTATGCAAAAACTGTGTTCGCTAGCGATACTACATCTGTAAGCGTGGTGTCAGAGGAACCCACTGATTACTGGTTGTGTTTACCGGTTGGCACCTGAGATGATGTTGAAGAGCGAGTCAACCATTCCAGTACAGCTGGATTGTTGGTCAAAACACGGCCGCTGGATGATAGTGGCAGCTCTGGCCTGTTGCTGCGGCTGCTGCTACCACCTTTTGCTGCTACTTGTGCCGGCTACAGCAACATTTTTGCCACTGCCCATTCCTTTTAAGGGTCCTGGCAACTGTCTGTTGGCCATAATGTACAGTAACTGAATCAGTAATGTAACAGATTAAGAATAAATGGCAAAGCAGATGAACTAGATAAACATGCCTATACATTAGACCCCCTGTTGACAATGAGTCTGATGTACAATGAGTATATGTATAACAGAACAGATTAAGTATTAATGGCGCAGCAAGTGAACTAGATAAATGCGCCTATTATTGTAGACGAACTGTTGACAATGAGTCTGATGTACAATGAGTTTATGTATAACAGAAGAGATTAAGTATTAATGGCACAGCAGGTGAATTTGATAAACACTCTTATATATTAGACCGCCTGGTGACCATGAGTCTGATGCACAATAAGTATATTTATAACAGAAGAGATTAATGGGGATATTTATCAAACTGGTGTAAAGTAGAACTGGCTTAGTTGCCCATAGCAACCAATCAGATTCCAACTTTTATTTTCACAGCTCCTTTGGAAAATGAAAGTTGGAATCTGATTGGTTGATGTGGGCAACTAAGCCAGTTCTACTTTACACCGGTTTGATAAATCTCGCCCTAAGTCTTAATGGTGCAGCAGGTGAACTAGATAAACGTGCCTATATATTAGACCGCCTGTTGCCAAAATAATTTCTTTAATTTTTTTTCACAATTGCGTCATTTATTTATGATGCATTTTTCAAACAGAAAAATGGAGAAGATACCTCAATAGTTTATAGAGCTATTTTTCCTGAGCTCATAAATACTACAAAGTAAGTCCAAATCTTGTTTTTGGACACATGGCAGGGCCTGAATGAAAAGGATAACGGAGGGATTTTGAGGCAATTCTTTTTTACTTGGATGATTTTAGGCACCAATGCCTGTTTGCATAGATCTTAAAAAAATTGTGCAGACATTACACTATTGCTGAGTATTCATCTAGGTGTATAATGAGATTGCTGGTATGAATTTTAAATGACAAATGAAATGAAAAATGTAATCCAGGGAGGAGTGGTAAATCCCAGTTTGGAGGGATAGGTATCACACTGGTATATTGTCTTAGTATGGACACACAATAGAAAAAGTTTTATCACTTCTTGAACTCCAAATTTTATTTAACGTCTATAAAAACAGGGGATACAGTCCAAAGTCTACGTGTTTTGAACTGACTTTTGAAATATGTTGGTGCTACATAAATAAAGATTATTATAATTGATCACAACAAGAGCTTATAAAGTTTAAAACGCGTAGACTTTGGTTTGTAACCCTCGGTATAGATGCTAAATACTAAATGCATTTAAGAAATGCTGGAACTTTTTTTTAATTTTAGATACTCTTGCCGAGGGCCGGAGGTTTTCCTGCATGCAATGACGGATTCAGATTAATGTGAGTGGAACTAAAGTGGTGAGCATTATTTATTTCTTTCATATTTCTTTATGTAAATCCCTTTTTGTGCTGACGTGACATTCTTCATTTCTTTTCCGTGGCCGGCACTACACCTGGAAAGTGCTGCCCTGGAACATCCCAGGAGGAGGCTGCACTTTCTCCTGCCTCTGCTCCATAACGAAAAAATGTTTATATTTTTAGTTTTTGTTTTGGTACCCCAAGTAGGTTCCCTGGTGGCCAGCCTTTCTGTAAGTCACACAGGAGTTGCATAATGCTGTCTAAGGCCTCTTTCACACTTGCGTTCTGAGGATCCGGCGGGCACTTCCATCCTGCCGGATCCATCAGAACGCAAGTCGTCTGAAAGCATTAGAAGACTGATCAGTATCCTGATCAGTCTTCGAAATGCTTTCAGGTTACTATGGCAGCCAGGACGCTATTAAAGTCCTAGTTGCCATAGTAGGAGCGGGGAGCGGGGGAGCGGTATACTTACAGTCCGTGCAGCTCCCGGGACGCTCCTGAATGACGTCAGAGTGCCCCATGCCCATGGATCACGTGATCCATGCGATCACGTGATCCATGCGTGTGGGGCGCCCTGACGTCACTCTGGAGCGCCCGGGAGTCGCACGGATGGTAAGTATACTGCTCCCCGCTCCCACTACATTTACCATGGCAACTATGACTTTAGCGTCCTGGCTGCCATGGTAACAGTTGAGAAAAGCTAAACGTCGGATCCGGCGATGCGCCGAAACGACGTTTAGCTTAAGGCCGGATCCGGATTAATGCACTTCAATGGGCATTAATTCCGGATCCGGCGTTACGGCATGTCTTCCGGATTTTTGGACGGAGACAAATCCGCAGCATGCTGCGGTTTTGTCAACGTCCACAAAAACGTTCACATACTGAACGGAAGACATCCTGATGCATCCTGAACGGATTTCTCTCCATTCAGGATGCATTAGGATAATCCTGATCAGTATCTTTCCGTCCTAGAGCCCCGAGGACGGAACTCTAGGACGGAAAGAAACAACGTTAGTGTGAAAGGGGCCAAAGTGTTACACTTATATTTTTATACAATATTTTTTATTTCCTCATGGTATTATAAGACTCTGATCATTAAGATTGATCCCTTCCTTCCCCCATACATTTATTATACTCTAAGTAAAAATTGAGAGACTGGCACACCACTTGTTGAACGGTGCTCTGTGTCTGGAACAAGCCCAAGAATACAAATGTGCAAAAAACACGGCACTCGTATAGTAAAGATATGCTGAAAAATCACATTTATTGAATAGCCACCATCATGAATATTTCATACAAAGAGGGCCAACGTTTCGGTCACAAAGGACCTTCATCAGGGCCTAAAATAACATATACAAAAAATATATATTAATACATATAAACACATATGTGGAATTATAATCTAATATACATAAGACAGCAAACAAAAAGCCTGTAAAAATCAGCTTTAGGCACTAGAAAGACCTATGTCGCATCCACATAACATATCGTGATCAATATACATTCCAATTACACCAAAGGTATATGAGGATCACATTAGTGTGATATCCGAGGACACTTCCAATAGTATCGGCTTTTATAATGCCAAAGAAGATTCTGTTAGGCAAAATACAGCATACAAGATAACACATATAAGGTAAAGCAGGACACAACATGCAAGACATAGCCAGCACAAGAAATATACAGAGGCGGATGTACCTGTTCAGGACGAGTAGTGCAGGAGCCGGTGGCGTGTATATCCACCTGCTCCAGCGCTTTAAATAAGACGCCACAAGGAAACTTCCGGTCCACGGTCTCAGCCGGAAGTGCGTCACCGAGACATGCGCACTGTGTCAGTAGTGTTGAGCGCGAATATTCGAAAAGCGAATTTTTTTAGCGAATATCGGCACTTCGCTAATTCGCGAATATTTCGAATATAGCGCTATAAATTCGCTATTTCGAATATTCTTTTTTTTTTTTTTTTTTTTTAGTTATATTTTTTTCTTTCCCTCTTCCCAACAGTAGTTCTTACCTGTCCTGAGGATTCCTGGCTTCCTGGCTGCTCTAGTCAGTGCCCATTGCCGCTTCTGCCGACTTCCGTGCTCATGGAGCGTCCCCATCCATGGGAGAATCTACATATACTAAAATGTACTGTCGGATTTGAGGAATTACGTTGAAATCGCAATGCGATTAATTCAAGTTATATTAATCGCATTGCGATTTTAACTTAGGGCTGAGTTTATAATGGGTCAGCTTGCTAGAATGAACGAAGTTAACGAATTTGGAATATAGCAGCACTGCTAAGTTGAATTCGCAATGCGATTAATTTAACTTGAAGTAATCGCATTGCGATTTCAACTTGGCACTGCTAGTGCTATATTCCATATTCGTTAATTCTAGCCTATGTAAGAAAGCAGTGCTAAGTTGAAATCGCAATGCGATTACTTCAAGTTAAATTAATCGCATTGCGAATTCAACTTAGCACTGCTGCTATATTCCATATTCGTTAACTTCGTTAATTCTAGCAAGCTGACCCATTATAAACCCAGCTCTAAGTTGAAATCGCAATGCGATTAATATAACTTGAATTAATCGCATTGCGATTTCAACGTAATTCCTCAAATCCGACAGTACATTTTAGTATATGGAGACGTTCCCATGGTGATGGGGACGCTCCATGAGCACAGAAGTTATGGTTGGCTTGGTAGAATTAGCGAATAGCGAATATGACGAATGTATTCGTCATATTCCTCAAAACGAAGATAACGAGTATTCTACATCTTCGTTTTAGCAACCTATTCGTCAACCTCGCTAATTCTAGCAATCAAATAGGAAGGTTGACTATAGAGACAGCTGTGTTAAATTAGCTATGCGATTTTTTTTTTTTTAATAGAATAATTATATTACTTGATATAATTATTATAATTATTCTATTTATTAAAAAAAAAAAAATCGCATAGCGAATAAACTACAGCTGTCTCTATAGTCAACCTTCCTATTTGATTGCTAGAATTAGCGAGGTTGACTGAATAGGTTGCTAAAACGAAGATGTAGAATACTTCGTTATCTTCGTTTTGAGGAATAGACGAATACATTCGTCATATTCGTCATCCTCGCTAATTCTAGATATGAAACCAATAGGAAAGTAGCCTTAAGTACAAATCGCAATATGCGATTATTTAAATCGCATGTTAATCGCGATAACTAGAAAAAATGACGAATATTCGATTTCGACGAATATGAAACGAATATTCATTCGAATATTCGCGAATTTCGTCGAAATCGAATATGGCACCTGCCGCTCATCACTATGTGTCAGCTGAGGCCGGGAGTGATGCTGGCAATATAGCGATATTGCCCAAGTGTCAGTGACCATGTAAATCGTCCACATCAGACAACAATAACACAAAATATGTGTAGAATAGTCACAAACTTATTAATAGATGTTATCAGATAAAGACAAGGATAACAATAATATTAGAATATTAGTAACAGATTAATACACTTATGATCACATGACACATACAGATGTTCTCTCCTACCTGTGATATCAAAAACGTTATCTGGTCTGAAAAATCAAAAAATGACATCAAAAACAAAATAAATAAACAAATATCCTAGAATCGGAATATAAACAATATATTTAGATAGAAGGTAGACTATAGGTTACCATTATGTATTACTTAATCCAGAGGATCCTAATTAGTGACACGAGTCAAATATCAGTAGAAAAAATGATAATACTGATGATAAAACATCACATATGAGTAAACCAGGATCCACGTGTTCCAAAGGTCCACATGGATCGAGGCAACTCATTAGACATCTAGGACATTAGATCAATATGTCAAAATCTCTATTAAGACCTAAGGGATACAATGTCTTTAGCTCATGAATCCAAAAAGCCTCGCGTTGTCACAAGATCTTTTTGCGGTTTCCCCCCCTACGTGGAACGGGGACATGCTCTAATACTTGATATTGCAATTGGCTGATTCGGTGTTTAAAATTGATAAAATGTTGTGGAATTGGTAGCTCTGTACGTTCACAGCGGATGTCAGACTTATGCTTACAGATGCGGTCTCGCACACATTGGGAAGTTTCCCCAACATATGCGAGACCGCATGGGCATTTGATCAAATAGACAACAAAAGATGTCAGACAGGTAAAAAAAAACACGTATATTATGTTTTACCTGAATGTGGATGTGTAAACGTGGACCCCCTCTTGACATTTGTGCATTGCGCACAATTCAAGCAGGGGAAGGTCCCCAATTTAGGTTCACTTAAGGTAGTTTGTACATTCCTTGTTCGATCGGAACCAATATCTGCGCGAACCAGAGAATCACGAATATTCTTGCCCCGCCTAAAACACATACGTACCGGAGCATTGAATTCCTGAACCATAGGATATGATCTAGTTAATAGTGACCAATGTTTTTGTACGATGCGTTGTAGACGGGGAGCCAGCGGATGGTATGTCATAATAAGAGGAACACGTGGGTTCGAATGTGGCCCCCCCATATGCCAACATTTTTATGGATCGCTTTGAGCAGGACCACGTCTATCCACACCATCTGTTTCAAACCCATGCATTAATCTGGCGTCGATATATCGACGACATTTTCTGCATTTGGCAAGGGGGACGTGAGTCTTTTGATAACTTCTTTCAACATCTGGATTCTAGAGTAGAGGGTTTGCACTTTACGGCTACGATTGATGAGCACTCTGTCAGCTTCCTTGACACTTCTGTGTCTCGGACTCAGGACGGGGTACTGACAATCGATCTCTATACGAAACCTACGGATAAGAACAACCTGCTACTCTATTCCAGTAATCATCCACGAAACACTAAGAAGTCATTACCACGATCACAACTTAAACGTGTGGCTAGGATAGTTAGTGATCCTGCCTGTAAGATCCAACGTAGGCAAGAAATGGCTAGGAAATTTGAAAGGAGAGGTTATCCTCGATCCTTGCTCGATCGGGAACTCATACTGGCGAATCAGGAATCACAACAACCTAAACAGAGTGAACCACGTGTTCCTCTTATTATGACATACCATCCGCTGGCTCCCCGTCTACAACGCATCGTACAAAAACATTGGTCACTATTAACTAGATCATATCCTATGGTTCAGGAATTCAATGCTCCGGTACGTATGTGTTTTAGGCGGGGCAAGAATATTCGTGATTCTCTGGTTCGCGCAGATATTGGTTCCGATCGAACAAGGAATGTACAAACTACCTTAAGTGAACCTAAATTGGGGACCTTCCCCTGCTTGAATTGTGCGCAATGCACAAATGTCAAGAGGGGGTCCACGTTACACATCCACATTCAGGTAAAACATATAATATACGTGGTTTTTACCTGTCTGACATCTTTGTTGTCTATTTGATCAAATGCCCATGCGGTCTCGCATATGTTGGGGAAACTTCCCAATGTGTGCGAGACCGCATCTGTAAGCATAAGTCTGACATCCGCTGTGAACGTACAGAGCTACCAATTCCACAACATTTTATCAATTTTAAACACCGAATCAGCCAATTGCAATATCAAGTATTAGAGCATGTCCCCGTTCCACGTAGGGGGAAACCGCAAAAGATCTTGTGACAACGCGAGGCTTTTTGGATTCATGAGCTAAAGACATTGTATCCCTTAGGTCTTAATAGAGATTTTGACATATTGATCTAATGTCCTAGATGTCTAATGAGTTGCCTCGATCCATGTGGACCTTTGGAACACGTGGATCCTGGTTTACTCATATGTGATGTTTTATCATCAGTATTATCATTTTTCTACTGATATTTGACTCGTGTCACTAATTAGGATCCTCTGGATTAAGTAATACATAATGGTAACCTATAGTCTACCTTCTATCTAAATATATTGTTTATATTCCGATTCTAGGATATTTGTTTATTTATTTTGTTTTTGATGTCATTTTTTGATTTTTCAGACCAGATAACGTTTTTGATATCACAGGTAGGAGAGAACATCTGTATGTGTCATGTGATCATAAGTGTATTAATCTGTTACTAATATTCTAATATTATTGTTATCCTTGTCTTTATCTGATAACATCTATTAATAAGTTTGTGACTATTCTACACATATTTTGTGTTATTGTTGTCTGATGTGGACGATTTACATGGTCACTGACACTTGGGCAATATCGCTATATTTCCAGCATCACTCCCGGCCTCAGCTGACACAGTGCGCATGTCTCGGTGACGCACTTCCGGCTGAGACCGTGGACCGGAAGTTTCCTTGTGGCGTCTTATTTAAAGCGCTGGAGCAGGTGGATATACACGCCACCGGCTCCTGCACTACTCGTCCTGAACAGGTACATCCGCCTCTGTATATTTCTTGTGCTGGCTATGTCTTGCATGTTGTGTCCTGCTTTACCTTATATGTGTTATCTTGTATGCTGTATTTTGCCTAACAGAATCTTCTTTGGCATTATAAAAGCCGATACTATTGGAAGTGTCCTCGGATATCACACTAATGTGATCCTCATATACCTTTGGTGTAATTGGAATGTATATTGATCACGATATGTTATGTGGATGCGACATAGGTCTTTCTAGTGCCTAAAGCTGATTTTTACAGGCTTTTTGTTTGCTGTCTTATGTATATTAGATTATAATTCCACATATGTGTTTATATGTATTAATATATATTTTTTGTATATGTTATTTTAGGCCCTGATGAAGGTCCTTTGTGACCGAAACGTTGGCCCTCTTTGTATGAAATATTCATGATGGTGGCTATTCAATAAATGTGAATTTTCAGCATATCTTTACTATACGAGTGCCGTGTTTTTTGCACATTTGTATTCTTGGGCTTGTCCCAGACACAGAGCACCGTTCAACAAGTGGTGTGCCAGTCTCTCAATTTTTACTTTGATTTTTGTACTTGAGCACCCACTAATGTCAGCATCAACTTTTTCCTACGACGCATCCACAGCTGAGGATATAGTGGCACGGGTCAATGCGTCAAGTCAATTTCTACATATATCTCACAGTGAGTTCCGCACTCGTGACTGGGAACGAGAATCCAAAAAATTAATAGCCTCTGAACTACACTGTACTACTTTGGCTGAATATTATAGAAGTGGCCAAATTCCAAGGGGCCTTCGGGTTCATCTACGCCCAAACCTATTTCCAAATAATAAAGAATATTGTGACAAATTTGAGAATATTTTGAACAAATGTTCACTGGACATTATTGTGTTGAGCATCGATTTTTTACAGAAATCTATCACAGAAAGTCGCGACAAACTAGCTGCGATTGAAACCCAACTAACCTCGACTATCTCTACACAAGAGTGGACTGACCTGAAGATTAAGACAGACAAGATTCTGGAGGAACATAAGAAGTACATTGAACGTACGAAGAGATCTAAATACTTGCGAGATATTGAAGACTACCAATTAAAACGAGTATACCGGTGGCAATGGCAAGGATCCGACAATTTTGGATATCAATCTTATGGGGACTATGCCTCGTCCTCCTCTGGGAGCGAGAATTCAACTCGATATCGTCCACCTCGTTTTTTTCGCGGGAGAGGTTCCCGCCCTCGCAGAAGACCGCACGGATACGGAGGGGACGAAACGCCAGGCACCCAGGAAATAAGCAGTATGACGACCAGGTCACAGGTATAGATCTGGTGGTTAATATCTCATCTCGCTCTCTAACTCCAATTGAACTGAATGTCTTATCTAAAGGCCTATCCTTTTGTCCTACTGATCATTTACATACTTTTACTGTGACACAGGAGCTTCATCGATTTTATAGGTCTCTGCGCTTGAAGGCACACTTCTCGCGGCAGACACCTAAAGTCAATGAAGAAAGGGGAACACTATCCCCGCTGCATATCTCGTCTTTGGGTTTACGCAACAAAAGTGACTTTTCTCCTCCTAAAATATATCATGGGGTCGAGGCGTATATTGACATAGTTAATAGGGAGATACAAGGAGTGTTGGAGGCATACAAGAGGGGGACTTATCCGTTACAATCTAATATGTCAAGTTCTGAAATGTGTGCACTAAAGGCCTTAAGAGACGATAAGTCTGTTACAATCAAACCCGCCGATAAGGGGGGAGCGATTGTCGTTATGGATACGTCCGCATATAAAGTTGAAATCTTACGACAATTGGCCGACAATGACACATATAAGAAACTGACATATAACCCTACGTTTGGCATTCAGAAAGAAATTATGTCATTTCTTCAACATCATATGTCAATAGGTACTATTGATAAGACTACCTTTGAATTTTTATATACAAAAGATCCGGTGATTCCGGTATTTTATGTATTGCCTAAAATACACAAGAATTTACAATGCCCACCCGGCCGCCCAATTGTGGCCTCCACAGAATCGCTCCTCTCCCCTTTGGCTATATATTTAGAGAAGATCTTAACTCCATATGTACGCTTGACTAAGTCATTTTTGTTGGATACATCTCATTTCTTACAGGTTATTGGAATCCTAGGGCCCCTACCAACAGAAATTCTCTTGATCACCTTGGATGTTGGAAGCCTGTATACCTCCATCTCACATGATGGGGGTATCCAGGCTGTTAGGATGAAGCTGACTGACAGTTCTTTGTCGACAGCACAACAATTATTCTGTGTTGACCTATTGCGGTTTGTGTTAGAAATTTTTTTTTTTATGTTTGGTGATGATTTTTATTTACAATGTAAGTGAACCGCAATGGGTTCGAATGTGGCCCCCCCCCCCCGTATGCCAACATCTTTATGGATCGTTTCGAGCAGGACCACGTCTATCCACACCATCTGTTTCAAACCCATGCATTAATCTGGCGTCGATATATCGACGACATTTTCTGCATTTGGCAAGGGGGACGTGAGTCTTTTGATAACTTCTTTCAACATCTGGATTCTAGAGTAGAGGGTTTGCACTTTACGGCTACGATTGATGAGCACTCTGTCAGCTTCCTTGACACTTCTGTGTCTCGGACTCAGGACGGGGTACTGACAATCGATCTCTATACGAAACCTACGGATAAGAACAACCTGCTACTCTATTCCAGTAATCATCCACGAAACACTAAGAAGTCATTACCACGATCACAACTTAAACGTGTGGCTAGGATAGTTAGTGATCCTGCCTGTAAGATCCAACGTAGGCAAGAAATGGCTAGGAAATTTGAAAGGAGAGGTTATCCTCGATCCTTGCTCGATCGGGAACTCATACTGGCGAATCAGGAATCACAACAACCTAAACAGAGTGAACCACGTGTTCCTCTTATTATGACATACCATCCGCTGGCTCCCCGTCTACAACGCATCGTACAAAAACATTGGTCACTATTAACTAGATCATATCCTATGGTTCAGGAATTCAATGCTCCGGTACGTATGTGTTTTAGGCGGGGCAAGAATATTCGTGATTCTCTGGTTCGCGCAGATATTGGTTCCAATCGAACAAGGAATGTACAAACTACCTTAAGTGAACCTAAATTGGGGACCTTCCCCTGCTTGAATTGTGCGCAATGCACAAATGTCAAGAGGGGGTCCACGTTTACACATCCACATTCAGGTAAAACATATAATATACGTGGTTTTTTTACCTGTCTGACATCTTTTGTTGTCTATTTGATCAAATGCCCATGCGGTCTCGCATATGTTGGGGAAACTTCCCAATGTGTGCGAGACCGCATCTGTAAGCATAAGTCTGACATCCGCTGTGAACGTACAGAGCTACCAATTCCACAACATTTTATCAATTTTAAACACCGAATCAGCCAATTGCAATATCAAGTATTAGAGCATGTCCCCGTTCCACGTAGGGGGGGAAATCGCAAAAAGATCTTGCGACAACGCGAGGCTTTTTGGATTCATGAGCTAAAGACATTGTATCCCTTAGGTCTTAATAGAGATTTTGACATATTGATCTAATGTCCTAGATGTCTAATGAGTTGCCTCGATCCATGTGGACCTTTGGAACACGTGGATCCTGGTTTACTCATATGTGATGTTTTATCATCAGTATTATCATTTTTTCTACTGATATTTGACTCGTGTCACTAATTAGGATCCTCTGGATTAAGTAATACATAATGGTAACCTATAGTCTACCTTCTATCTAAATATATTGTTTATATTCCGATTCTAGGATATTTTTTTTTTTATTTTGTTTTTGATGTCATTTTTTGATTTTTCAGACCAGATAACGTTTTTGATATCACAGGTAGGAGAGAACATCTGTATGTGTCATGTGATCATAAGTGTATTAATCTGTTACTAATATTCTAATATTATTGTTATCCTTGTCTTTATCTGATAACATATATTAATAAGTTTGTGACTATTCTATACATATTTTGTGTTATTGTTGTCTGATGTGGACGTTTTACATGGTCACTGACACTTGGGCAATATCGCTATATTGCCAGCATCACTCCCGGCCTCAGCTGACACAGTGCGCATGTCTCGGTGACGCACTTCCGGCTGAGACCGCGGACCGGAAGTTTCCTTGTGGCGTCTTATTTAAAGCGCTGGAGCAGGTGGATATACACGCCACCGGCTCCTGCACTACTCGTCCTGAACAGGTACATCCGCCTCTGTATATTTCTTGTGCTGGCTATGTCTTGCATGTTGTGTCCTGCTTTACCTTATATGTGTTATCTTGTATGCTGTATTTTGCCTAACAGAATCTTCTTTGGCATTATAAAAGCCGATACTATTGGAAGTGTCCTCGGATATCACACTAATGTGATCCTCATATACCTTTGGTGTAATTGGAATGTATATTGATCACGATATGTTATGTGGATGCAACATAGGTCTTTCTAGTGCCTAAAGCTGATTTTTACAGGCTTTTTGTTTGCTGTCTTATGTATATTAGATTATAATTCCACATATGTGTTTATATGTATTAATATATATTTTTTGTATATGTTATTTTAGGCCCTGATGAAGGTCCGTTGTGACCGAAACGTTGGCCCTCTTTGTATGAAATATTCATGATGGTGGCTATTCAATAAATGTGATTTTTCAGCATATCTTTACTATACGAGTGCCGTGTTTTTTGCACATTTTTATTATACTCTACACCTGGACACACACAAGTTTTCAGTGTACAAGATGTGGTGTCACATATGACCACAAAGGTGTATGGATGTCAACATTGCAAATTTTTTGTCTCGGTAGTTAAGACAAAACACCCCTTCTTATGTAATGCCCTGATTTCACCAATTTGCAGGGTTTGGCTAGTAAAGGTGTTGGGAAGGATCTTTTGATTTTTTTTCTCACTGCCCATACATGCAAGGGTGCACCTAGCCTTCTGCTGCATGAGGCAAAAACTGAAATTGCCCCCCAATGCCAATTTCTTAACCTAACCCCTTCCCTCCAGGCCTACTGTTAAAGACATACTTGGAAAAGATTACATATAGAGTTATAAAACATACAGGGTAATACAGTGCCACATACTGTGCCCCCAATACTATACTGCTTAAACAGATAATCCCCCTTCCGCTGCCCCCCTCTTGCCCCTACCTGGTGCTGCCTGAGGCAATCGCCTCACTTCGCCTCATTGGTGGTGCACTCCTACCTACATGTCATAGTTTTGTTCTCAAACATTAAAACAGTACACTTGTGTACCAGTTATCTACGTACAGCTGGGACCCCTAATTATTCAGTGGGTGAAGGAGGTCCCACGCAATCTTCCCACTGGTGGGTATCATTGCATGTATCCAGTCTCTAATTCACACAGTTCATAAATTTTGATATCGTATCTGGCACGCTTTTGGGGCAAATAATAAGTTAGCAGTCAATAGAAAGTATAGATTTCAGAAACATTTTGGATCAAAATACTAACGAAGGGATGAATTTTAATAGGGAAATCAAAATGTGGGTCATCCTCAGAGATCAATTTTAGTTTGAATTTTTTTTTTCACATGAAACACTAAAAACATTTTTATTACACTAGCGTTAACATGGATACACACTAAGTTTTTTTTTTACATTTTTTAAATAACAGTAACACCTAATACACTAAAGGACTGAGAATGATACGATTGATTGACGTAAAAGGGGTTTTCTAGGATTATGATACTGATGATGACCTATCTTCAGCATAGGTCATCAGTATCTGATCGGTGGGGGTCTGACCCCCAGGAGATTAGAGCCTGACTGCCTGCCTAGCTATCGTACAGCACTGTGATAAGTTGAGATAAGCCGTAAATGTACGCTGTGGAGCAGGAAGTTACCCCTGACCGCTATGTACAGTTATGTCATGTTATGTTGTAAATGGGGAGGGGAAATAAGACTCTGGCAGTCCACTCTGGCGGTAGCTTACCTTCCCGAGAGCAAAAGGATGTAGAATGTTGAAATCCAACATGCCCAACCTTTCTCTCCCCGACATCTGTTTTTAAATGGCTAGACCAACGTGGGCATATATTTAATGTGTATGGCCAGCTTAGAGACCAAGGAGATGAGGGAATGACACAAGGAGCAGATAAAGACGACATGACATCATCAAGTTCTTTCTTTGCTCATGACCATGGCTCCTGGTGAAGTGGGGACACCATTGCAGCAACCCTGGTTGTTGTTGCTTCATAATCTTTATCCATATAGACTCAACGTCTTAAAGGGGTATTACACTACCCAATCCTCGGGCAGTGCGAGCGCTGATGCAAGCTAACACATCCATTGGCGCTCATTTGCACTAGTCTGACTACATAGGCCGATGCATACTAAATTTGGGAGGAACAAATGTGTTCCTTCCTCATTCTGCGTATTCGTTATCGGCAGCACATCCTGATGACACAGGAAGATGTGCTGCCGATAAGCTGAATCTTTCATCCTGATGAAGTAAGCCGATTAGCCGATGAACGAGCGTTGACTCATTCACTGGCTGATCGGCAGCTCGATTATGCTAGCCGATTATCGGGAACGAGCGTTCGTATCCCTCATGATTGGCCTGAAATTACGCAGGGTAATAGAACCCTTACAAGTCGAAGACTCCTCATGCATTTGCTAAGCGCTTGGTCCCTTAAACCATAAATGATGGGGCTGAGGAACCGGGGAAGAAACATGAAGATGAGAAAGTTGACGGTGGGGAGATGGTAAAAATTGCTTCTAAAGTGTTCTTCAAATGCTGAGGATGTTAAGGAAAATAAGCAGAGGAGAAACTGCACGGCATGGAGCATGACGGTTTTACCAGCTTTTGAGGCTGAGCCATTATGGGAGTTCATGTTCTTGGCAATGTACATCACACAAATATAGGTGAAGGCAATGATGAGTCCAGCAGACACGAGACTGGTGAAGAGGAAAATGGAGCTTAGGAGCAATTGGATTTGGCTCACTACTACGTATTTGCGGCCTGCATATGATGCTAAGGGAAAATATTTTCTTGTCCACTGAAGTAGCCAGGCTAATGCAGTCAACTATATTTTGTATAAGTCCAAGGAACCATATGATGGCAATGGCAAATTTAGACCTCCGCGGCGTACAAAGAGTCACATGAGTCAGAGGGAAACATATGGCCACATAGCGTTCTAGAGCCATGACCACCAGGTTGTAGGGGGTAACGATAAAGGAAACTGTCGCAATGGAGACAAAGACATAGCAGATAGGAAACGGTATGTATACAGAATTCACGACGACCACCAGAAGACATAGTGCATCCACCAGATACAAGGAGTCATTGATCAACATGTGAGCAAAGAGGATGTAGCGGGTGTGCTCTCGGATGCTGGGAGTGCTGAAGAAAATGTACAGTATCAGAGAGATGAAGAAGAGGAAGAGGCTGAAAAAGATGAAGACTAAGACGTATAAAAAAATCTTGATGTTTTCTGACATTGCAGTAACACTGACTTCCTGAGTCATATTATTGTATGTGGTCGACGTCATTATGACTGAAAAATTAGAGTTCATCTTCCCAATAACAACAACCTAGAAAAATGAAGAGAGAACACATTATAGGCCAAGGAAATTCACCAGAGCACAAATCTATCATCCTCTATACATAGAAAACTACAACCCCCAACCTGGCTGATTACTGGACATGACCATAATTAAATTCTATTTTTACGCTATACATAGAAAACTACAACCCCCAACCTGACTGATTACTGGAAATGCCCATAATACCCTCTTTTATACGCTATACATAGAAAACTACAACCCCCAACCTGGCTGATTACTGGACATGACCATAACACACTTCTATTACTCTGTACTAGTGTTGAGCGCAAATATTCGAATCATGAATTTTAATTGCGAATATTCGCCACTTCGAGAATTTGTGAATATTTAGAATATAGTGCTATATATTCGTATTCATGAATAGTGTTGATTGCAAATATTCTAATCGTGAATTTATTGTGAATTTATTGTGAATATCTGCACTTAGCAACATCCCTAGCAACCAATAGGAAAGTTGCCAACCCCTTAGTGTTGATCGCGAATATATCTAATCGCAAATTTTTATCGTGAATATATTGCATTTTCGCAATCAAATGAATAATGACTGGAGATCACGAATTCTCGAATTTATGGTGAATATTCGGCCAAAAATTCACGAAATATCGCAAATTCGAATATTGCTTATTGCGCTCATCACTACTCTGTACCTAGAGTACTGCAACTCCCAACATGATCAGAATACACTTCTATTATACTGCATACATAGACCACTACCCTCACTGCCCTCAAGATTACTTGAAAACATTTGTATAACACTGTATTCATCAAGCACTACAACCACCAACATGAACAGAATGCACTTCTGTTACACAAGATACTTAGAGAACTACAATCCCCAGCATGACCAGATTACACTTCTGTTACACAAGATACTTAGAGCACTACAACCCCCAAAATTGCCAGAATACACTTCTATTACACCATATACTTAGATCACTACAACCCCCAACATGATCAGAATGCACTTTTATAACACTATCTACATAGAGCACTACCACCCCCAACAAGACAAGAATACACTTCTATTCTACTGTACACTTTGAGCACTGCAACATGACCAGAATATACTTCTGTTATACTATATCACTACAACCCCCAACATAACCAGCGTCATCTTCTATTATACTGTGCAAAGACCACTACAACCCCCAACATGACAGCATACCATTTTATTATACCCTATGCATAGAGCATTACAACCCCCAACATGACTTGAATACACTTCTATTATAATGAATACTTGGAGCACTACAACCGCCAACATGCCCAGAATGCACATCTAGTAAACATTATATTTAGAGCACTACAACTCCCAACATGACCACAATACACTTTTTTTATACTCTTAAGGTATGGAGAAAGGACACTGTAGGTGAGGGTGAAGCTGGTCATGGCGGTATGGAGGCAGCAGGGTCACTGGTTGTAGGCTTCTCTGAAGAGGTGGGTTTTTAGGTTTCTTTTGAAGGTTTCCGTAGGTGAGAGTCTGATATGTTGGGGTAGTGAGTTCCAGAGTGTGGGGGATGCACGGAAGAAATCCTGGAGGCGAGTGTGGAGAGAGGAGATAGGAGGAGAACAGAGAAGGAGGTTTTGTAAGGATCGGAGATTACATGTAGGATGGTATCGGAAGATCAGGTAAGAGATGTAAGGAGGGGACAGGTTGTGGACGGCCTTGTATGTATTTGTTAGTATTTTAAACTGAATTCGCTGGGCGATGGGAGCCAGTGAAGGTATTGGCCGAGGAGAGAGGCAGAGGAGTAAGAGGGTAAAAGGTGGATTAACCGGGTAGCAGAGTTGAGGATAGATTGGAGGGGTGGGAGGGTGTGGAAGTGCAGCGCTCTTGTACCAGCATCTGGGGTGTCTCTTGCCCATTAGGAGGTTTTTACGATATATGTCCCTCTTACAGAACAAGTAGTCGTGACGCCAGTTGCATTGAAGTAACGAGGACATGGAGTCCCCTTTGTAGATGGTACTGTTGGCAACCAGGTGTAGGATTGCCAGAGTGGTGTAGAGTGACCTACAATCTCTCTGAAGGTGTTGTATGCACGTGTCACATTGCTCCTACCTGGATATCCCAGACGTGGTCGGACGTAGCAGTGTAACAAGGGGTGATGAACTTGTATAATGAAGGAAGAATTGAATCCAGACTAGTAGTAACGTTGAAAACTCTGCTGGCCGACACACAGCCTTCCCTTGGAAAGGGGTAGACTAGACTGACTCTAGCTAACTAGAACTCCCCCCTCTCTAGAGAGGGGAATAGAGTGGAAGAAGAGCTCCACTCTATCTGACACAGCTCTGCCATAACATAGTAACATAGTATATAAGACCGAAAAAAGACATTTGTCCATCCAGTTCTACAAGTTGTTTTCTACAAGTTGATTCAGAGGAAGGCAAAAAAAACCTGTGAGGCAGAAGCCAATTTTCCGCACTTAAGGGGAATAAAAAATTCCTTCCCGACTCCAATCAGGCATCAGAATAACTCCCTGGATCAGCGACCCCTCTCTAGTACCTATAGCCTGTAATATTATTACACTCCAGAAATACATCCAGGCCCCTCCTGAATTCCTTTATTGTACTCACCATCACCACCTCCTCAGGCAGAGAGTTCCATAGTCTCACTGCTCTTACCGTAAAGAGTCCATTTCTATGTTTGTGTACAAACCTTCTTTCCTCCAGACGCAGAGGATGTCCCCTCGTCACAGTCACAGTCCTGGGGATAAATAGATGATGGGAGTGATCTCTGTACTGACCCCTGATATATTTATACATAGTTATTAGATCTCCCCTCAGTCGTCTTTTTTCTAAAGTGAATAACCCTAATTTTGATAATCTTTCTGGGTACTGTAGTGGCCCCATTCAGTTATTACTTTAGTTGCCCTCCTCTGAACCCTCTCCAGCTCTGCTATGTCTGTCTTGTTCACAGGAGCCCAGAACTGTACACAGTCCTCCATGTGTGGTCTGACTAGTGATGTGTAAAGTGGTAGGACTATGTTCTCATCACGGGCGTCTATGCCCCTTTTGATGCAACCCATTATCTTATTGGCCTTGGCGGCAGCTGCCTGACACTGGTTTTTGCAGCTTAATTTGCTGTTTATTAAAATTCCTAGATCCTTTTCCATGTCAGTGTTACCGAGTATTTTACTATTTAATATGTACGGGTGACTTGCATTATTCCTTCCCATGTGCATAACTTCACGTTTGTCAGTATTAAACCTCATCTGCCATTTCTCTGCCCAAGCCTCCAATCTATCCAGATCCCTCTGTAGCAGTATATTGTCCTCTGTAGTGTTAAATACTTTACACAGTTTAGTGTCATCTGCAAAAATAGATATTTTACTGTGCAGGCCTTCTACAAGATCATTAATAAATATATTGAAGAGAATAGGGCCCAATACTGACCCCTGAGGTACCCCACTAGTGACAGTGAGCCCTCCAGTACTGACCCCTGAGGTACCCCACTAGTGACAGTGACCCCTCCATTACTGACCCCTCCAGTACTGACCCCTGAGGTACCCCACTAGTGACAGTGACCCCTCCAGTACTGACCCCTGAGGTACCCCACTAGTGACAGTGACCCCTCCAGTACTGACCCCTGAGGTACCCCACTATTGACAGTGACCCCTCCAGTACTGATCCCTGAGGTACTTCTCTAGTGACAGTGGCACAATCTGAGTGTGTACCGTTAATAACCACCCTCTGTTTTCTGTCACTCAGCCAGTTACTTACCCACTTACAGACATTTTCTCCCAGTCCGAGCATCCTCATTTTATATACTAACCTTTTATGTGGTACGGTGTCAAATGCTTTGGAGAAGTCCAGATATACGACATCCATTGATTCACCGCTGTCAAGTCTAGAACTTACCTCCTCATAGAACCTGATTAAATTCGTTTGGCATGACCGATCCCTCATGAAGCCATGCTGATATGGCGTTATTTGCTTATTTTCATTGAGATACTCCAAGATGGCATCTCTTACAAAACCTTCAAACAGTTTCCCCACGACAGATGTTACACTTACCAGCCTATAAATTCCAGACCCTTTTTGAATATTGGCACCACATTTGCTATGCGCCAATCCTGTGGAACATTCCCTGTCAGTATAGAGTCCGTAAATATCAAAAAAAAAGTGCCGCCTTCTGCTGGTGAACCAGGCACATTACATGTTAACATTACATTGGCAACGACATACGAATACACACATTACAGGCAATGGCAACAAATATAAGAGATGACAAACGATGCACCAATAAAGATAGTGGGGGGTACAAAAGAGGAGGTAATGCTGCTCTGGGGTATTACAGAAGGCCACATATGAGAATGTTACAATAGTCTAGGTGGCAGATGATGAGGGCATGTACAAGCATTTTTGCACACTAGGGATAGAGAAATGTGCGGATCCAAGAGATATTTTTGAGTTGGAGATGGCAGGAGGTGGAAAGAGCTTGGATGTGTGGTTTGAAGGACATTCAATTGAAGGTTACCCCAAGGCAGCGGACTGTACAGCCATTGATCGTGAAAGATAAGTCTGTTGGGGGAGGGTGAGCAAGATACATTCAGTTTTATCCATGTTAAGTTTTAGAAAGCGAGAGGAGAAGAAAGAAGGATATAGAAGATAGGCATTGTGGGATTCTGGATAGTAAGAACGTAATATCTGGACCAGAGAGGTAAACATGTCACTGTATATACTGTCACTGTATATAATGTCACTTTCTAATACTGTTGAAGGGGCCCTGACAATAAGATCTTTTAGTTCTCCTCCTGGGTTGGCTCCTTCTGAGTTTGGGCCCCAAAGCAGCCACTTCACCTATAGCTACGCCCCTGCCGCAGTGTATACAGCAGATAAAACAGTACGACACCTCTATGGGTCGCCCTAATTCCTTTCATTGCACCAACATCAAACTAAAAGATGAAGATTAAAAAGAAGTAGCATTCTAATAGAGAGATTAATTATATCAAAGCAACCATGAAAGTCCCTAATGGCTAAACAAAATATATCAATAAGTATTGTGGCAAGTACAAGGACTGACAATATATCATCAATGCGGCAAGTTAATATGACATAATAAATACATAACTGTCGTTAAAAAAGGGGGAAGTGACAGAAACAAACACCATCCCGGTATATAGCATTGCAAAGAATGCAAAAACAGTTGCCACTAATGTTCAACTAGTAAAAAATGCTAGTCATGAAGTAAGAAACAAGAGCAGAGTATACACTAGTATAATAATGCAGCATGTACTATGCTTAGACTAGGTACACCGAAGTGAGTCCATGCAAAAGGATGAAGTTACACCCCAGAAATGTTGTGTAGACTCATACTCACGAAAGTGTTGAATGCGTACACCAGGATGGCGCTACCCCGACACGCGTTTCGGCGTGCCTTCGTCCGGGGGTAACGCCATCACTGTGGAAAGCTCATAAACTTGTATCCACCAATAGGACGCTTGAGTCAAGCCTGTTGATCCTCCTCACCTGGGTAAATGTTGGCCGCGGGCCGCGTGAACACCACCGCTCGACCCCCTCCCAGCCGGCTCACTCCGATGACAAAAAGTCACGTGACCTCACGAACCTGGCGCAAAGACGCACAGATGGAAGGCGCAGAACGCAGAGTAGTGCCCATCCCAGGCCAGGGGAATCAACCGCCGAAAGAAAAAAACAAGGGTACCCTCTGTTGATAATATGTGATACAATCATGAAGGGATATATTATAACGTGCACCGAGACAATTGATAACCCAAGGACATGCACATATCATATCTTACAATAATAAATATATAAATATATATAAAAGTTAATCCATAATCACAATCATAATAGAGATGTGTGATCCAAACCGAACCTACGCCCCAGCTGTAGACATCCAGGAGATATGGGCTGTTGACACTGACTCAGCCTAGTATTTATACCCTGCTACCATTACTATTTAACCCCAGTAGGGCTGACAGAGGGAGCAATCAATGCAGTCCCAGTAGAAATATTAGCAGATGCCCCAGGAGACACGTTCTCAGCTCTTCTCTTTGTGTGGATCATTAGAAGATTAATAGGATTCAGCTTGATGGAGCTGACAAAGCTACTGAAAAGGGAGAATTACTGTGTACAGAGGCAATAAGAAAGATTTAGGGCACTACCGTCTCATATACTGTGCATCCAAGGGTTAACACGAAGATGAAGGGGTTATTGTTAGAGATGTGCGAATTTTAAAAAATTTCTGATTTGGCCCGTGTGCCGAATAAAAAAAAAATTTGGTTAGATCCTACACATTTTGGGGTGTTCACGTTCTTTTATTCATCCTTGTTTCTGGGGTGAAATTGCAGGCTGACACTACTGCTATTTTATACTTACAGTACAGTATGCCTGACAGACAGGTGCCAGGCCCTTCTAAGGGATCGGGCAGTGGCAAAAATGTTTCTGGAGCTGGCAGAAGTAGCAGCAGAAGAATGGGGGGGGGGGTGGTTGCAGCAGTCGCAGCAACAGGCCTGAGCTCTCAGTGTCATCTAGTAGTAGTGTCTTGACCAGCAACCCAGCTGTCCTTGAATGGTTGACTAGGTCTACTTCATCGCAAATTACATCATTTACATTGGGGGAACAAGCTCTGTAACCCACCTGTCCTGAACCTGACTTTTTTGTTCCTTCAGCTTGGGGAGTATTGTATGCCGTCAGCTTGTGTCTGCTTTTCAGCAAGGATGAGCTTTTTGAAGACAGTCAACAGCTACTGCCCAGCCAAGATGTGCAGGAGAGATTGACTTCTTTCTCTGGTAGGCGGGCAAGTAGTGATGATGAGAGTTGCTTGGGAGCAGGCATTTCGAGCGGTTAGGCATGCAGCCCTGAGACTGGTGAGGGTGACATCAGTAACGTGCAGACAGTAGTGGATGACGATGTAGCTGATCGCACGTTGGAGCCAGGTGAAGAGGGATCTTCATCATTATCAGGAGTTGAGGGTGGCATCTTGTGCATAAGGCTGTGGCTGAGCCAGCAGGGTGGTAGCGTGGCCGTGAGTCAGCAGGGTGGCAGCAGTGTGAGGTCTGGAGCCAAACGTACCCAGGGTAGACCGACTGCTACTCAGGAGCCTACCTGTCCAAAAACAAGTAGCGGTGGACGGGTTCATAGAGGAAGTGGCAGCAGGCAGTAAGCACTCAGGGGTGAGGGGAAAGTGCCATACATGTCAGTGTGGGAATTTTTTATCAACAGATGAAAGAAGATCGCAGCACTCCGAAGTCTTCTGATATTCAATATTTATTCCACCACGTGAAATGCGACGTTTCGACCCAGAGTGGGTCTTTATCAAGCATACCCACTCTGGGTCGAAACGTCGCATTTCACGTGGTGGAATAAATATTGAATATCAGAAGACTTCGGAGTGCTGCGATCTTCTTTCATCTGTTGATAAAAAATTCCCACACTGACATGTATGGCACTTTCCCCTCACCCCTGAGTGCTTACTGCCTGCTGCCACTTCCTCTATGAACCCGTCCACCGCGATCTTCTTTCATCTGTTTCCATTGGAGGGGTTCTTCAGGTCAGGACCTGAAATCGCGTGCACCGCCACATCTTGGACTACCGGCCATCCGGCCGTCGATGGTGCTGTCCCACACCATTCTGTTTATTGGAATTTTTTATCAATTCACCGGAGGATGTCAATGTGACCATTTGTAGAATCTCTGGGCAGAAGGTAAAGCGTGTCCAGCATCACCATAAAGTGGCCTTTGAAACCATGGCGCTAATGTAGTGGTCACTTGAAAGGGTTAACATGCATTGTTTAATACTGTTTAACTGCATTTTATATATATGCTGTGACAGATATCCTGTTCATTTGCACTCTGTTGAAAAGGTTAATGAACACTGAAAGACTGTTAGGACTTTGAATGAGTACTTGGTAATTTTACACATCTGCCATAGAGTATAAAAAAGAGCATATTTTGGAGGGAAAAAGGCAGACTTGTATACCACCAAAACCAGACAGTCTGACCCTTTGAATTTCTGGTTTTAGCTCTGTTGTTATGTCTGGGAACTTGTTTTTGTCTGGAAAAAACTGCTGTGTCATTGCCTTTGAGTATCATTGAAGCTGTAATGTAAGTCAATACCAGATGGAAGTGTTTATGCTGAGTTTCTCCACTCCACCCCTCCCACTAGAAGGTTCTAGTCTAGATAGAGATGGTATATAAGGAGAGCAGTCACAGCCTGTCGGCATTCGAAACCGTGACCGGCCATGTCCCAGGCGGTAGCTCTAGCCACTAGACTACCAGCCCTTCTGGACTTTTCCTTCTGCTGAACTCTTTGATCTACCTTGTTCCAGCCTTGCCTTGTTAATCTCTGTGATTCCTTGCACCTGCTACTTCCTCTTTATAAGCCCAGCCTCTTGCACCTAAACCCCGCTGGTTATTGTTCTTCTGAACTTGATCCTGCTGCATCTTCCGCTGTTCCTCTGTTGCTACTACTTACCAAATCGACTGCTGCCAACCTCGGAATTGTCCACGACTACTCTTCTGCTTGATCCTCTACTACCGTCTACCTCTCTGTTGCCGACCCGGACGACTCCACTCCGCCTCTTCTCCTTGCGGTCTCCCGCTACTGGACTCCACCCGCTACACTGCCCAGTGCCCTCTAAAGCAGGTGAGCTAGCACCCCTAACAGAATAACCAGCCCTAAAATGGAGTCCGCGATGGCCACCCTGCGCAAACAAGTCTCCGAACTTCAGGAGTTTGGCACCACTGCCCAAGAGGAAATTACTCAACTTAAAGGCGCAATCCAGAGCCAACATAGGGAAATTATCGACTTGCAGCGTCAACTACTGGACGTATGCGGCGCGGTCACAGACACCCGTATGCCTCTCCCATCAAAGTTTAACGGCGATCGGCGCCAATTTCGGGGGTTCCTCAACCAGTGCCGTATATACTTTCAGATGCACCCGGGCTCCTTTACCTCAGACTGAAAGAAGATCCTGTTCATCATCAACCTTCTAACTGATGAGGCCCTGGCATGGGCATCCCCATATGTGGAATCCCACAGTCTCGTATTGAATAACCTAGACAACTTCACCGCAGCCATGAGCAAAGTGTTCGACGACCCTAACCGCTGCGCGACAGCAGAGGCTAGGCTGCACAGTCTATGGCAGGGAAGATGCTCTGTAGCCGAGTATACCTCAGAGTACCGCCGCTGGGTCACGGACACCAACTGGAACCCCGCTGCCCAGAAAAGTCAATTTCGCCGTGGACTCTCCGAACCTATAAAGGATGAGCTCGCCAGGGTAGACGCCCCAGACGATCTGGATGATTTCGTGCAACTGTGCATCCGGATTGACCGGAGACTTGCGGAAAGAAGAAGAGAAAGACTCTGGTCCCTAGATAACAGGCCCGCATACCCTTTCACTCCAACGACTCAGCCGGCTCACCGACCCTCCACCGAGCCGATGCAGGTCGACGCACTGCGCAAGACTCTATCGGCTGCTGAAAAGGAGAGACGACTGGCCGCAGGCCTTTGTCTTTACTGTGGCGAGCCAGGGCACTTCGCTATTAAGTGCCCCAATAAGACTCGCCGAACCATCGCTGTCACAGATTTACGGGAATTACAACAGGCCACAATCTCACCCTTGGACTCTGAAACCATAGACACTACAGGTACCGGGTCCCACTTCATTGTATCCATCCTTATCACCATTGGGGAACGACAGCTTCCCTGGTCTGCAATGCTTGACTCGGGGGCCGGCGGAAATTTCATGGACTTGACCTTCGCCCATGAGAACAACATACCACTGGTAACCAGGGCAGCCCCGATCGATCTGGAAACCGTCGATGGGACCCCGCTCTCTTCTGGGCCGGTTACGCACCAGACCGCAGACCTTCAACTCTTCATCAAACCCAATCATCAGGAGACCATTTACTTCTCCCTGATCGCCTCCCCCTAAGTTTCCGGTGATCCTAGGCATCCCTTGGTTGGCCAACCACAACCCCTCGGTGGACTGGGAGGCCCGCTGCATACGGTTCCCCTCGGACTTTTGTTCTCAGAAATGTTTACGTGGATCCATTCATCCTCCGCCCAAAGAACCTACCATATTCGGACAATCCACCAAGGAACTTTTACCCCCTCAATATCGGGAGTTCCAGGATGTCTGTGACAAAAGAAATGCAGACAAACTGCCCCTGCATCGGCCTTATGACTGCCCAGTTGAGCTGCTACCTGGAGCTGAAATACTCTTCGGCAGTATATACTCCCTCTCCGAGCCGGAACTCAAGGCCCTGAAGGAGTACTTAGACGAAAATCTAAAAAAAGGTTTTATCCGACCTTCCACATCTCCTGCAGGGGCCCCCTTCTTCTTCGTGGAGAAAAAAGACTCTTCTCTACGCCCTTGCATAGATTATCGAAAGCTCAACAACGTTAGTGTGAAGAACCGATACCCTCCCCCCCTGATTTCTGAACTCCTCGAGAGACTTTGTGAAGCAAAAGTCTTTACTAAGCTCGATCTCCGAGGAGCCTACAACTTGGTCCGAATTCGCCCAGGGGACGAGTGGAAAACCACCTTCTGAACCCGCTGCAGTCACTACGAGTATCTGATCATGCCTTTCGGCCTCTGCAATGCCCCTGCTACCTTCCAACATTTTATCAACGACGTCCTCAGGGACATGCTTGACCAATTTGTGGTAGCATATCTGGACGATATTTTGATTTTCTCAGAAGACCTCGAACAACATCGTGGGCATGTCCGCAGGGTGCTACAGAAACTCTGTGAACAGTCTCTCTATATTAAACTGGAGAAGTGTGAATTTGAACAGACTTCCACCCAATTCCTCGGCTACATTATTTTCCCGGAGGGCTTACGTATGGATCCCCGGAAGATCCAGGCCGTGACTGAGTGGCCCGCCCCAAAGAACGAAAAGGAGGTCCAGAGGTTTGTAGGTTTCGCAAACTTTTATCGGAAGTTCAACAGGAACTTTTCAAAAATCATCGCCCCAATCACTCAACTAACAAAAAAGACTGTCCCCTTCATATGGACCCCGGAGGCACAGGAGGCCTTTGCTAAACTGAAGTCCCTCTTCACCTCTGCCCCGATCCTGGCCCACCCAAACCCTGAATTACCATTTACTGTCGAGGTGGACGCCTCCGACGCTGCTGTGGGCGCAATTCTGTCTCAACATTCAGGAGAAAAGATGCTCCTGCACCCTTGCGCCTTCTTCTCCCGCCAGATGTCCCCTGCTGAACGGAATTACGACATCGGAAATAAGGAACTGCTGGCAATCAAGGATGCTTTCATCGAGTGGAGACACTTGCTGGAGGGGGCCCACAATCCCATCTCTGTATACACCGACCACCATAACTTGGGGTTTATCCGCAGCGCTAAGAGACTCACCGCCAGACAGGCCAGGTGGAGTCCGTTTTTCTCCAAATTTTGTTTTCTCCTATCGCCCTGGGTCGAAGAACAGCAAAGCGGATGCTCTCTCAAGGATGTTCTCTGAACCCTCTCAGATCAATGAGGCTCCGGCCGGTATCCTTCCCGACAGATGCATCCTAGGAGCCACCTACTCAAGGGAACTCCTGGGTTCCCTCAAGGAAGGGTATGAGAACGATCCCCTCCTCACTTACACACCTGGAGATGTAAACCTTACTTTCAAGGGTGGCTACTGGTTGTACCGGGGTCAGCAGTTGTACGTACCAGAATCTGCACGACTTGACGTACTTAAACTCAACCACGATTCTAAACCGGCCGGCCATCTGGGTATCAGAAGGACCCAGGAGCTCCTCTCCCGTTTCTTCTGGTGGCCAACTTACAGAGAAGATATCATGAGATTTGTCTCCTCGTGCACGACGTGCGCCCGCAACAAGACCCCCCCCCCGCTCCTCCCCCGTGGGCTTGCTATGTCCACTCCCGGTTCCCTCCCGCACTTGGGGTTCAATCTCCATGGACTTTATTGTGGACCTTCCTCCCTCCAAGGGCATGAACACCATCCTGGTCGTTGTCGACCGTCTCACCAAAATGGCTCACTTCATCCCCTGCAAGGGTCTACCCACCGCCAAACAGACGGCCGATCTTGTACTCCGAGAGGTTTTTAGGCTACATGGGGCGATGTGGTTTCGGATCGGGGAGTAGAGTTCACTTCCAGGTTCTGGAGAAACTTCTGTCAAGCCCTTGGGATCAAGGTGAGCCTGTCCTCTGCGTTCCACCCCCAATCCAATGGGCAGACCGAGAGAACAAATCAAATCCTCGAGCAGTATTTGCGCTGTTTCGTCACCCATCTGCAGGACGACTGGCTGGACCACCTCTTTACGGCCGAGTTCGCCTATAACAATGCGGAGCACAGTTCTACCCAATACAGCCCATTCTACGCCAACACCGGCCTACACCCAACCTTCATCCCTCACTTGCCCATTTCCACCACAGTTCCAGCCATGGCCGAACGCCTTGCAAGTCTACAACAGGCACCGGTTTGTACTTGAAGACAATAACAGTGTGTGCAGCTAGGAAAACATGTGACATTAGCTCAGCATCCCTCTTGCCAGGGGGTTGGGACTTGACCCTCTTGCAGTGTGAGGCGTGGATCCAGGTTGGTCTCCCTTCAAGTTTCACTGAGGTGGGAGTTGTCAGAAGGATTTGATATGGACCTTCAAACCGTGGATCTAAGGTGCCTCTGACGTGTTTCTTTACGACCACCCACTCGCCAGGCTGGAGGGAATGAGTACCGTCCAAAGAATTGGGATCTGGAAAGGAAGAAGATACTTGTGCATGGATGTTAGACAATTGTTTGCTCAATGCTATCAGATATTTAGCAACAGATTCATAATGCCTTTGTAACTGCTGCTGAAAATACTGTCCCATTCTGGGCCCTGTTCCGAATAGAATCTCGTATGGGGTCAATTTGTGTGGGGGCCTTGGTGTGTGCCTAACTGAAAAGAGTGTTAAAGGCAAGCACTGAACCCAATTAAGCCCTGTTTCCCTGGTCATCTTCAGCATTTTTATTTCAACATCCCGTTAAGTCGGTAAGGGGTGTTAAACGTTAGGTGTGACCCTACCATCTTCCAGACCTCTTGGGTTAGACTAGCAGTGAATGCTGGGCCCTGATCACTCTCAATGACCTCAGGTACCCTGAACCTACAAACAGTTTCCTGCATTAGTTTTTTTGGCAGTGGTGGTTGCTGTCTGGTTTCGGACGGGGTAGGCTACTGGCCACCCAGAGAACAAGTCTATCATTACTAGCACATATTGAAACCCTTGGCATATTGGCATCTGGATGTGGTAGATTTGGATCCTTTGGAATGGGTACAGAGCTCTGAAAAGGCACTTGGTGGGCATGGGTTCAGTCCTGCCTGGGTTGCACTCAGCACAAATGAGGCAAGACTGGGTATGCCTTACCAGGACCAGGGTGATTCCTGG
Source organism: Bufotes viridis (assembly GCA_033119425.1). NCBI lineage: Eukaryota > Metazoa > Chordata > Amphibia > Anura > Bufonidae > Bufotes > Bufotes viridis. The sequence goes on along the minus strand of CM065591.1, from coordinate 498,104,079 downwards.
GGCCACCCATATTTTGTCAATTAGTTCTTTCATGATGGTTTTGGATTGGTGGGTGGGTCCTTGGACCACTGAGGCTACTAAGGGATAGAGGACTCTGGGTAAGCACACTTGCTTTCCTTGTGTTCAGAGTCCAGATACTTCTTCGAGGGCTGACTCTTTTAACCAGGTTTCCTTTTCCATGGGAGTGGCCTGTTTCTGCATCTGTTTCAGTAGGTCCCATGTGACTTCTTTTTGTTCTTGGTCTTCCTGTGCTACCATAATCTGGTCTGACTGGACTCTTTCCTCTTCCACTGCTGCTTTCTTGGCTGCTTGGTCAGATAGGGCATATCCTCTGGCCTCAGCAGTGTCAGCTCGAGTATGGGCCTTTACCTTGATCACTGCCACTTGGGTGGGCAGGAGTACTGCTGCCATTAGAGCCCCTACTGCTGAAGCATTCTTGATTGGAGTTCCTGCGGCTATGATGTAATCCCGGGCTTTCCATATTGCTCCAAAGTCATGACCCACTCCAAAGGCATATCTAGAGTCTTTTACAGGCTTCAGTGAGGGCAATGAGTTCAGCCTCCTGTGCTGACTGGTCTGGGCGCAATTGTCTTGCACACAGCACCTCATGCTCACTAGTGGCCGCCATGCCTATATGGAACTTCCCTTTGTCATCGGCATACCTTGAGCTGTCCACAAAGAGAGTCCAATGTGGGTTTGTTAGAGGAGTGTCTTGTACTGATGGTGGTGTCCCTACTTCAGCTTCCATCATTGTGATGCAATCATGATCTGGTTCCTTGTAAATAGAGTCGGTTGATGTCCATAGTTCTTCTTCCTGAAGATCTTCTTCAGCATGTAGATCAATAAAATCTTCAGAATCTCCAGTATACTCCCCCTTGGAAGAGGAAGGAGTGCAGCAGGGAGAGGTAGTGATTTTGGATATTGCGCTTTGTATGGCAGGACCTTGGGGTCCTTCAGGGTCACAGTGACTGGTGGGACATTGAAGCGTCTGATATCCTGGGGTCCTTTGGCCCAGAGGGTATCGGGGATGAGGTGCAAAATGGTTTGCAGTGAATCCCTTGCTCATATGAATCAGTGACCTGAAGAGTTGTTAATGTCATGAGGAGGCAGGTTTCTTAAGGATATAAGGCTGTGCCAAGGGGGACCATCCCATCCTCTCTGAACTGTATGTTAGCTTTGATTTTCTGAAGGAAATCAGAGCCTAACAGACTGACGGGGCACGTTTGGCTGACAACAAATTGCGACATGACTCCTGCTGGAAAGTGGAGCCGAGGGGTTTTGGTCCATTATTAGTGAAGAATACTCCCCTGTCTTGTTTTCCCTAATACTCTGTAGGTCTGACCATGTACATCCATACGTTTGATGTACCTGTGACAATTTTGTGAAAAAGGCCAGGGGATGGGTTTCAGGATCTGGCAGCAGGTTCACTATGGTGAATAACTACTGCGGGGTAAAGGACACATATTTTGGAGGTCCTTGTGGTCAGGTAAGAGCTAAGGCTTCCTTTACAGCTTCAAAATTGCCCCTTTCTAAAATTTGCATATTCCTTTGTAATTCATTAATCTGTTCCTGGAGCAGAGTTGGTCTGGTGGCCCGTAGGGGAGGCTCAAGGGTTGGGTGCCAGAGCCACTATAGTCTATTGGGGGTGGTCGCTCAGGGGTCTGTGTGTTTGAATCTACAGGACCAGCACCACTGTCTGGATTCTCTTGTTCAGGTACTCCTAACTGTCCTCCTATCATGATCGAGGCAGGAGGTGGATTGCTAAGGACCATAAATGTGCCTTCTGGATTTATGATGGGATATATAACGGAGCCACTGATGACACTTCAGGGGCGACGGGAGGATCAGGGCTGAAGGAGATTAATGGTCCAGCCGTGGGCGTTGGCTGGGAATAAAATGGCGCCGTAGTAGGGACTGGGAGGACATGCTTGGGGCTTACAGGGTGTGACTATGTGGGCATGGAGCACCACAGGCAAAACATGTCTCTTGGGAGGTGGGATTTTGCTGACAACATACATTACAGACCCACCCTTTTCCTTTCTTCTCGACGCCATTATGGGGCGGTGGCTGCCCCAGCCCAACAAGATTACCAGGTTTATAATAGTATCTGCCACTAGCTTCATCAAGATTTTGCTCTCCTCCCGTCTCTTCGAATTCCTTACTACAGTCCAGCCACACCCGGACTATATTTATTAACTTATCTTCTAATCTACCTTTCTTTTCTGTCAGCAATGTTTGCTATATTGTACAACACAAAGTACCACCTTTACACATACCATATATTTTCTCTAGCTTACTCAGACTTTCCATAAATCGTTTTCCTCTCTTATCTGCCACATACTGCTCAGGTGTGCAGTAACCTTTTGGGACATTTGCTTTATCGTCTCTCGCACCTACTGGAGCCGTCTACAATGTGACAGGAAACTAGCGGACAGATGTTTCTGAGTCTTATCTTGGACACACTCTGGGTCACCCTATAAGACCGTCCCTTCTCCCTTCCGAGACTGTAGTGAACTCCGGGTCACTTATCAGTTCGGGCAACAATGAGGGGACTTATTGTGATTCACTGTTCACACGTTTCCCTGTCACAAATCTTCCGTTTCAGAGCACCAAATGTCATGGTTTCCGATGACCTACTGAAGCCGACCAGACTGTGAAGACAGACCTCCTGACTAAACGTCTCTTTTGAGTCTTATCCTGGACACACTCTGGGTCACTCATAAGACCGATCCCTCCCCTTCTGAGACCTTTTTGTGGACGCCGGGCCACCTATACAGGTTCAGGCTATTTGAGGAAATCTCATTCAGACGTTGTTAGAGTCTATCATTCACAGACTTATACCGTTAAACACGTTCACATCAACCGATTATTCGATTTGTACAACTATATAAACAGTGGGGTTCTTACTCACATGCCCCCGAGGATGCCCCAATTCCGACCAGAGACCCCACAACTGGGCTACTTATGGAGAACCACCACCACGGACACAGTAGATAGGATTAAGTCAGTTTTCCTACCTCAGATCACGGGCCGCGGTCCCGGTGTCCGTGGTGACGTCCTCCTTCGTCCGATTTGTGGCGGGGTTGTCCAGTCGGGGGGTCCTTTCCTCGGGCCCCACGTTCGGCGCCAAGCTGTTCTGGCATTGGTTAGGTTCTGGTATTAAAACCCAGTCAGGTTGATGTGGCCGCTCCCAATTATATATACGTGCACGGAGAGGAAATGCAGACACAAGAGTCTACGTAATCTCTAAGTTTATTTCAGAAAGCAAGCGGTATATACATTCTTCAAAAAGGGCTGTGCTTCCTGAGGACAAAACATTATTTTATTGGTTAAAAGAGAAGAAGAGATAACAAAATAAGAGATAACAGTGGACCTGCGCACTGGACACTACTTTGGAATGTGAACATAAGATAAACATATAAAGTTCGGCCATCTTCTAATGGCGTCTATCCTAACAATAATACTACATACATCATATGTGACACTTCATAGAGGTGCTCTTCTATAGTTTGTGCGTACTATGTGTCCAGCACACAAACATTTAAGGCATTGGCTCAAGCATGTACATCGAAGCATCAGTAGGGAGGGAGAGAGAGAGACAGTGCCCAGATTCGTGCCCCCCTTTCTCATCTCCACGAACAGATAACTTGTACAGCACAGAGAGAAGGGGGAGGGAGAAAGGTGTACAACCGCTCTGAAGCTGCAACCCGGCTCAAAGCTGACCACAAAACAAGCCAGAATCCATTTAAAGAAGAAAAGTCCTTTTTCCATCACAGCAGTATAACACAAAATGGCTTTTTTGACATAGGTTTTTATTTTTTTATTTTTTTACAGCATTAACCTGAGGGGGCATATATATTTTTATATTTGTTACCGATGTTGCGATACCCAATATGTCTATTAATTTTATTTTTGTTACATTTTACACAGTAAAAGCATTTTTAAACAGAATAAAACCATGTTTTTATGTTGCCGTTTTCTGAGATCCATTTTTTTTATTATTTGGGTGATTGTCTTAGGTAGGGGTTCATTTTTTTTTAAGTTTGATTGGTGCCATTTTGGGCTAAATTGCCTTTTTGATCGCTTGGTATTACAGGTTTTGTGAGGCAGGTGACCAGAAAATGGTGGCTTTGGCACTGTTTTTATTTTTTATGGCATTCATCTGACGTGGTAGATCATGTGATATTTTGTAGAGCCGGTTGATACAGACGTGGTGATATCTAATAGTTGGTATTGTAAGGGTTAACAATACTGATGGATTACTGGCAAAATGCTGAACGTAGGGGATGCTCAAAAGACAGGTTTTGTTTTTTTGGGGGTTGTTCTTATGACGGATGAGAAGAAGGGAAAAATAAACAGTGACGTCAACACATACTTACTGCTGAGACCCGCTCCACTCTTTCAATGGGACACTTCTTGTATAAGCGTTTAACAGAACAGGTTCTGTAGAAATCTATGTGGAATCAGCTGAAGACGGTGTAAAAGGAGTGCGGTATTTTATGCTATAGTAGGATCTTGGGCCACTGCACGGTTCTTTATACCTGCTGCTAACATTGACCTGTAAGTCTGAGTTCACACTTGAGTTATTTGATCAGTTTTGGCCCCGTGACTGCCCAAATAAGTGAAGACTAAACAAAAGCAAAGACAGGTGCACTGTGCGATAATACTAAACCCTCACACTGATGTAAAATTGAGAGGTTAGTTCGACATATCCTACTAGGAGTACATGTCTTAAGCTCGGGCACGGCGCCAAGGTCTCTCAAGTAGCCCGAGGCCCTATGTTAAATAGGCAGGATATGTGCAGGATATGCTCCCCTATATATATGCACAACCGCATGTGGGTTTGAGCATATCCTGCCTTTTTAACATCACACCACGTTTTCTAATGGTTTGTATAGTCTTATGTATGAGGTGTATAAACTCCTATTTAAATGTGCCTGTTTTCATCTACAGGCTACATTCAGGTGCACCTGTTTAGGCCCTGGGCAATATTAGCCAGTCTCGGGTGGGGCTTACAAACACTACCCACCTACAATTGCAAGCATGGCTACATGCTGAAGGTTACTGGTAAGCTGTTTGTGAGTCAGGCCTTATGCTCCCGTAATCCGCCCCTGGCCCCTGGTATTGCCAATACGGCACAGGTAGGTGAGTGATAGGGCCTCGGGCTACTTGAGAGACCTTGGCGCGGTGCCCGAGCTTAAGACATGTCCTCCTAGTAGGATATGTCAAACTAACCTCTCAATTTTACATCAGTGTGAGGGTTTAGTATTACCGCAGAGTGCACCTGTCTTTGCTTTTGTTTAGTCTTTGATTGTTCTTCACATCCACATAATTGTTACCTTATGTAGGATGGTTATTGTGGTACTTGTAGTCCGTTGCTGGCATCTTCCATTGTATGCATTTTTTTGCTGTTGATTTCCATCAGCAATGGACTACAAGTGCAGGATGTGCTCCCCTATATATATGCACAACCTGCCTATTTAACATCACACCACGTTTTCTAATGGTTTGTATAACCAAATAAGTGAAGTGTAAACTGATTCTGAGGGTCCATTCCCACGTCCGTAGTGTATTGCGGATCTGCAATACACCCGGCAAGCACCCCCATAGAACTGCCTATTCTAGGACATGTTAGATTTTTTTTCAGGAGCAGCGGATATGCTCCGGGGATATGCTGTGGAAATGTGGATGCGGACAGCACAATGTGTCCTGTCTGCATCTATTCCGGCCCCTATTCCTGCCCCATAGAGAATGAATGGGTCGGATCTGTTCCGCAACGTTGCAGACCTGGACCTATTCTACGGACGTGTGAATGGTCCCTAAGAACGACGCCTGTCATCTGCGTGTCATACTGACTCACATTACTGTTTCACTACCACAGCAGACTCCCTATGCATGTTACTACAAGGCACAGAGTTCCACACCACTATAAGGGCTCTCTGCAGCCAGGAAAAAGCTGTTTTTAGCGCTCATCATCACAAATTAATTAAATCGAATACGTTTTTTGGGGAAAATTCAGCAAAACGCTCAAATCAAATTTTTGAAAACTTCGCTCATCTCCTGTTGTAACTAAGGACCAGAGGGGCCATCAGTGCTGGACCAATAAGGATTTCACAGGTGAGTATTGTATGCTTTTTATTTGATAACATTTCATTCTTCTAGTTTTATTTCTTCAACTCTCATACAACCTCTTTAAGCCCTTTATCACTGGTGGTCTAGGGGTTCACCTCCATGTTAGTGTAACATAGTGAAGCAGTTAATAAACCTGGTCGTCTAAAGGATAATTACCTTAGTAGTGCAGGGTTATGCAGAGGTTAGTTTCTCTGATGGTCTAGCCTGGTGTGGGTTTTAATATCCCTGGTGGTCTAGAGTTTCAGCGAAACTGCACACCATATATTCTACCATCAATCTAGCATAGGATATAGAATACTAGTGAGAACTCTAGGTCAGAGTTTGAGAATCAGTGATTGAGGATGTAATATTAGGGCAAAAGTAGTTTATTATCTCCACACACACTTCCAAGTTTTTTATGTGGAAAGCAAATATGATTTGCTGGATTTGTGTGAGGGGAGGCTTCGGCACGGTTTATTTAAGGGGGGTAGGACTCCCCCTCACGATAAGTACGGCCGCACGGTGTTCGTGGCATTCGTAGGCGGAAGTGACGTTGCGGCATTCTCCAGCGCTGTATTTTCGAAATTGCAGCGGGGTCTATACTCAGGAGCAGAGCGCACGTCTGTGCGGTATGAGTCGGGGGGTAGGGCAGGCACTGCAGGTAAGATGATTCTCCCTCGTTCTCACTGCAAGAGTTTAAGTTTTGCTTCAGTCGCAATGCGACTCCCACAACTTACCATGCCTGGGCCTAAACGAGCCTGTTTCATGCATTCACAGCGACATCTAGTGGTGGTTTGAACAATTACCAGATTTTACATACAGCATCAGACGGCATAGCAGCATATTCATGGAAGGGGTAGATAAACGATAGTTATAAGAAATTAAATAATACAAATATATAAGTTAAGAAAACAAAATAAAAAAAACTTATATTTGCTAAGACATGCGCATTATTTTAGGTCTTCTCAAGACCCGGGTCACGGAATCTGGAGGCGATAAACGCTAGGTTACAGCGGTATACATTCAGGTATGGTACAGTATGGTTCATTTCGGTAGAGTAGAGATATCACACTCCTATTCAGACTTAGTTGGCGGTCCGTGTTTTTATACAGCAGAGCCCTTGCGAAGTCAAACATTGGGATTTAAAAATTGTAACATACAGCAGTATAGGTAGGTAATAATAATAATAATAAAAAAAAACAGTATACACTTTCCTTTCACAGCTCTTGGTGGCTAGGAATAAGGATCATACTTGGGTATCCTCATGGGAACTAGGTTCAAAAAAACAAAAACAAAAAATATAGTTTGGGCACATGTTACAGAGTCGAGGCAAATATGAAGGTCTGTCACGTTTACAGACTCGCTGTAAGTCCCGTCAGGATTTCAGACATACACGTATGTCTGTCACGTCTACAGACTCGATCTAAGCCCTGACACGACTTCAGGCAACATTGCATGTCTGTTACGTTCTCAGAGTGTACGTTAGTCCGATGAGTAATTAAGGACACACTACATTAGGCTTAATCAGTCATTAGGGTTTGAGCATTCGAGAGTAGACTCATATAGATATGGGTATACCATGCAAGTTCATTACTTACACCTGGTTCCCTCAGGTAACGAGGGTATAATTCACTCACGGTGGTTTGATGGATTGGTGCACGGGTTTTAGTAAAAACACATATCGGGTACTCATTTGGGATCGGCACGGTTGCATGTCAAGGCACACATACTCGCATTCTGCTAATGAGAATGTTCACTAGCACGAGTTCGGTGACAGCATACCGTGGAACATCTTCGGGGTCAGTTGAGAAAACATGTTTGTAATTTTTAGATGGATCCCTCTCAGGATTGCAATGCACAAGATTCTACCTTATCCCAGGGAAGCATGGATGTTCAACAAGAGACAGCTCCTTCCATGAGATCTTGGACTGTGCCTAGGATTACAGCAGAGTTAACAAGAAGGGGAATACCATACCCAGCATCCGCCAGGAAGGCGGAATTATTCCGTCTTCTCAACTCTGAGACGGCAGGTTCTAGCCAAGAATCAGTTTCTATGAGCACAATTCAGACCTCTTTAACCCAACTCCATGCAGCAATTAACAGCATGGCTTCATCCATGTCCAATGTCTAAGCTAGATTGGAGGCAGTCGAGGGTAGGGCTGCCAGCTCTAATACAGGTACACAGGGACTGACAGTTCCCATAACCCCTGAGTCTAACGCTGCAAGTCTCCCGTAAAGATATTCTAGACGGTAAGGACGTAAACCTGGCCTCATTGCTCATTGCAACCCATGAAGTGCCTGATAACAAAACCACAGCTTGCGGTAAAGTTTCTGTAATTCTGAAATCTAGGGACGACAGGTTAAATAGGAAGCTCAGTATCACCGAATTTGTCCTTTCTTTTAGTCTGTACAGGGACGTAGTGTGCTCAGTGGCTCCTAACCGTAGGGAGGAACTAGATTTATACTTATATAAGGTGGTCAATTTAGGCCATAAATACGGAGGCACCGCCTTCTACGAATATAATCGTTCTTTTTCTGCAAAAGCTGCAGCGATGTTAACTCAATTTCAGCATACCATAGATTAGTCAGTTATCGATACCGATTTATTCTGCCGGCATTTCGCTGGTCTGAAAGCTCCCGCATGTACAAGTTGCGGCTCTTATTCTCATACGGCAGAATGGTGGGCTGCAAATAGCCTACCGTCGACCAGCACACATCCAAAAAATACATCTGACATTCCACTGGGGAAGTCAGTCGCTGGAGTGGATAAATTAGGCCGGCCCGTCAAATATTTAGGAAAATCCCAAATATGTAATAATTTCAATACTTCAGGTTGTTTCTATAGTCAGTGCAGACTGTTACATCTCTGTGCAATTTGTTTCAGGGCACACGCACACGTAGCCTGTCCACAGAAAGGAGCCAATCCAGCATGACTAGGCTCAGTTAATGTAGAGTTACTCGCCGTTTATTTGTCAGGTCATCCCGAGCCTGCCTGGGTAGAATTCATTTCATACTGGTCAGATAGCATTGCCCCAGACCTCATACAAATGCAAAAATCTGCACTGAGCATGCAAGGATCCGGAGGCAGTTTCGCTACTCATCCAGGCAGAGCTGCAGAAGGGTTTTCTCATAGGTCCTTTTCGTCAACCTTCATTCGAGAATTGGAAAATTAACCCCATTGGGATAGTTACTGGCAAATCTTCTAATAAAAAACGTCTCATATATGATTTGTCAGCTCCGCATCAATTAGCCATTTCCAGTCTCAATTCGTTAATACCATCCGAAGAGTTTGCAATGCAATATTCTTTAATAGACAAAGCCATTTAAGTGATATTATCACTCGGGGCCCAGGCGTGGCTTTCAAAGGCGGACATTAAGGACGCCTTCAAACTGCTGCCAATACAACCTCAACTGTGGAGATGGCACGGTATTAAATGGGAAGGGTCAACAAGTTGACCTTCGGGTCCAAATCAAGCCCATGGTTGTTTGACCAATTCGCTAAAAGCCTACACTGGGTCCTAGAGAATACATTCAACGCACATCACGTAATCCACTACCTTAATGATTTTCTCCTAATTGAACCTCTGTCACGTATTCCACGTGACCTAGAAGTGTTGCGCAGGGTATTCACGGACCTTCATGTGCGGGCCAGTAGCAGAAAATAAAATTGACGGCCCCGGTAAAGTCTTGACCTTTTTAGGTGTACAGCTAGACACAGTCAATTTACAGGCTAGTTTACCCGAAGATAAGCTGTTAAGAGTTAAAGAAGCGGTAACAAGTGAAGGTTACCACTAGGGTAGAACTGCAGAGCTTGTTAGGAATGCTGAATGCTTGTTAGGATCATTCCCTAGGGAAGATCTTTCATATCTAGACTGCTTAGATTGCTATCATCAGCTCCAGATCAAGACAGCGGGATCCATTTAGATCATCAAGCAGAGGAGGATCTAGTTATGTGGGACACCTTTTAGCCCAATGGAACGGCGTGTCAATATTTGTTCCCTCGGTTTTTAAGCAAGTCCCTGATTATTCATACAGATGCTTCTTCATCGGTAGGATTTGCAGCAATACACGGAAGTCACTGGTTGGCTAGTCCCTGGCCGCCAGAAGTAGCAAATATTGCAGGCTTCTCTCAATCATTCCCATTGTTTGAAGTTTACCCAGTAGTTGCAGCAGCACAAGTTTGGGGAAAATTATGGCAGAACCAAACAGTGCTGTTTTTAACAGATAACGCTGTCACCGAAGACATTATTAACAAAGGCAGATCAGCTTCTATGGAGGTCATGTCCTTAGTCAGAAGGCTGGTGTGGTTAGCCTTGCAATGTCACTTCCATTTTCAATGTGCACATATACCTGGTAGGGAAAATACAGCAGCAGACGCCTTGTCTAGGCCTAATTTAAAAAAAGAAATCCAGATCTCCCCAGAAGCGGATCCGTTACCAACTCCAGCGCCACGCCACAAACTACTGTTCATGGTCTAACGGAGCACCTGGAAACAGCCAGGTCACTGATGAACAAGTCACTTTCTAATAATACTATGAGGATCTATGGCACAGCCTGGGCCAGGTTTAAGGAGACATACCCTCAATCGAATCTAGGGGACATTTCTTACATACTGGCATTTGTCGCTTTTTGCCATTCAGATCTCAAACTATCAACATCATTGGTATCTATTATATCCAGATAAGCCGTCTTTATTCTAAGCACATCCTGTCAAAGCCATTCTGAAGGGCATACAGTGTTCCATTCCGAGACCTAAATCTAAACGGAAACCTCTGACAGAGCCTATGTTTAGAGCATTATCCGAAAGGCTAGAAAGAAAACCATTCAGTCATAGTGTCAGTCTATTGATTAAAACAGCCTTATATTTGAGCTTCTATGGGCTCCTAAGACCAGGTGAATTTACATGCTCATCATCATCTACTTATCAGGAAAGAAAATTTAAAGTGGGACGGTAATAAGTTTATCCTTACTTTAGTCCATTCTAAAACATCACGACCAGGTGAAATAGTCGAGATTGACTACTTCCCTACTAATAATGATTGGTGTCCAGTAGCGGTACTACATAGATGGATGGATTTTATCAAAACTGCCTCGGCCGATTCGCCTTTGTTGACGCATGAGTCGGCACCTCTCAGACTTTTTAAAAACACATTCGTACGTTATTGTCATCCCTCGGGGTGAATCAGACTCAGCAGAATGGAATTTGTTGCAGAAGTTGTCGCCTGTCATTTTTATGCCAAAATCTGCTGGGAATGAGGACCAAGTCTGGAAACTGTTTGGATTACCGTTTATTCAAGTAAAGCTGCATATAAACTTCATACCAAGTCTGGACTCAATATCTTCACCAGTTCCTCAACTATTCACCCTAATTTCACTTCTGCAGACGGCCACGTCTGGGATCTAATGATATCCAGGTAGAAGCACTGTGACACGTACATACAACACCTTCAAAGATATTGTATGTCACTTTACACCACTCTGGCCATCCTACACCTGGGTACCATCACCATCTACTTAAAGGGGACTCCAAGTGTGTGAATAACTCAAGTGTGAACTTAGCCTTACAGGTCTATGTTAGCGTCAAGAAGAAGCGCACTTCTTTTACACCCTCGTCAGCTGATTCCATATAGATGTCTACAGAACCTGTTCTATTAAACACATATACAAGTAGAGACCCCCTTACAGAGTGGAGTGGTTGTCAGAAGTAAGTTTGTGTTGACGTCACTAATTATTTTGCCCATCCTCTGATCCGTCAGAACAATAAACCCAAAAAAACTGATCCTTTCTGTTGAGCATCCGCCTTCAGCATTTGTTCAATAATCCATCAGTATTGCTAATGCCAAAAAAAACAGGAGTGGATGCAAAACAGAGCTGAAACGTGAATGGAATATTTGCATGTCTTCTGTGTTTTGTACCCACTCCTGCTTTTGGCTACCAAATCAAAAGCCAATTATAACGGGACCACACAGGCCTTACAGCTGTTACATAGACAGGATCCATTTTGCGTCTCATTTTTCCTTCCTTCTGACAGATCAGAAGAAGGGTCAACTAAATGATGATGTCAACCAGGCCCAAAAGTCAAAATAGTGGCCCAGTCATGGAGATGGAGTGTGTGTGTGTGTGTGTGTTGAGGGGGGGGGGGGCATGAAAAGTCCACAGAGTGGCCCAATGACATAGTGGTGAGGTGGAAGCAGCATGAGGAGACCACAGAGTAGTGATGTTGTAGCAGCATGAAGAGACCACAGAGTGATGATGTAGCAGCAGCATGAGGAGACCATAGAGTGGTGTCTTGGCAGACCACAGAGTGGCACAATGACAGAGTGTGGAGGTGGCAGCAGGAGACCACAGACTGGCAAGGTGAAAAAGTGTGGAGGTGGCAGCAGCAGCATGAGGAGGCTACAGAGTGGCAAGGTGACATAGAGTGGATGTGGCATTTGAAGCATGAGGAGACCACAGAGTGGCAAGGTGAGATGTGAGTGTGGAGATGGCAGCAGCAGCATGAAGAGGACACAGAGAGGCACAATGACAGAGTATGGAGGTGGCAGCAGCAGCATGAGGAGACCACAGAGTGACAAGGTGACATAGTGTGGAGGTGGAAGCAGCAGCATGAGGAGACCACAGAGGGGCCCAGAGACAGAGTTGTGAGTTGGCAGCAGCAGGGGGAGACCACAGAGTGACAAGATGAGATAGTGTGGAAGTGGCAGCAGCAGCAGCATGAGGAGACCACAGAGTGGCACAATGACATATTGTGGAGGTAGCAACAGCGGCATGAGAAGACCTAAGTGGAGAGGTGGCAGCAGCATCAGGAGACTACAGAGTGACCCAGTGACAAAGTGGGGAGGTGGGTGGCAAAAACAGTACCCACTGACAATGGTGGGTGTAAGAAGGAGCACTTGGAATCAGATGTGTGGCAACAGGCGGGTGGCAGCATCAGAATAGTAGCTGAGGCAGGTAGCCAGAAGAAACCGGTCTCTTTTGTCAAGGTTTGGGTGAGGCAGCATGGATGATCTAATCTGATGCATCAGGCTTTGGTGGGTGGAAATCCGGGCTGATCCACACTTGATTCATCTTGAGGTTAGTGTCTCCACATTTTCGGTGTACAGGCGAGTTTTCCTTGGAGTAACTATGGCCATTGCCACACTAAACACCTACTCTGACCTACTCTGATGCCAGACTACTGGCTGGGCAGGACAGCTTTTTCAGGGCAAACTCGGCCAGTTGCAGCCACAAATCCAGTTTGGCTGCCCAGTATTCCAGCGGATCTTCAATGTGGGGTGGCAGGGTGCTGTTCAAGTATGCCACTACCTGCTGGTTCAGGTTCTGCTCCTGGTCTAGCTGCTGCTGCTGCTGGTGAGTAGTTTCTTCACTAGTCAATTCTAGACTCAAGCTGCTGCTGATGGAGCTGGTGCTGCTGCTGATGGAGCTGGTGCTGCTACTCCCCCCCCCCCTCACACCCCGCCACAGCAACCATGGCAGTGAAACGAGAGTGAAGAGGGCCCCCCGGTCAGACCTACGAGAGACAACTGACTACATAGGATGTCTCTATAGTAGTTCAGTTTGTCCTCCCTCTCAGCAGGTGTAAAAAAGGCCCCCATTTTGGACTGGTAGCGAGGGTCCAACAAGGTGGAGAGCCAGAAGTCATCCCTCTGCTGAATGGTGACAATTCGGCTGTCATTATGCAAGCAAATGAGCATACATCGGGCCATTTGTGCAAATGGCTCAGAGGGACTCCCTGCCTCCATCTCTACAGCATACTGCTACGGTGTGTCTGGGTCCACTGCCTCTTTTTCCTCATCACCCTGTAGCTCCTCTGCCTGCTCCTCCTCTCCTGTGACCTGTTTGTAAAAACCACCCATTTAGGTGCCACGTCTCCAGTCCCCTGACCAGCCAGACCCATTGTCGGTCACCGTGGTTCAGATTTTGAGTTGTCGCGGAGAAAGCCAGGATTCAATTTGTTGATGAAGGACACAGAGCAGTTCCTCCCCTGTGTGACTCCATTCGCCCAGGCAAATGAGGAGTAGAACAGCGTGACACCTCCATGCCCTGCACATGGGGTATGCTGGAGGAGCACTGTGAATTGTCCTTGTAGTGGAGGCTGAGGACACGGTGGTGGATGAGGAGGCAGAGGTGGACATTGTCGCAGGACCAACGGCCTGAGAATGTGGAGGTGGAAACTGCGTCATCTGGCCAAGTTGCTGGTGTGGCTGTGCAGCAACCACATTCTCCCAGTGGGCCGTAAAGGACATGAATTTTCCCTGATACTGCCTTTTTATGCAAAGAAATGATGGCTTGGGACTCTCCACCTCGGCTTGGCACAAACCATCATTTCTCTGAAAGGTGAAGAGTCCACCACTTGGAAAGAGAAGGACTGCAGTACCAGCAACTTGGCCAGGAGCAAGTTCAGCTTCTGCGCCTTTGGATGAGTGTACACATACTGTTGCCTCTTGGCAATCGCTTCAGTGATCGACTGCCGACAAAATGAATGATGAAGAATAGGAGGACGAGGAGCAGGAGCATCAGGTCTGGTAGATGATGGGAAGGACAGACAGGTCCCTTGGGCTGAGGTGGTGGAGCCTTGACTGCCTGACAGCCGGCTGAATCACCACATCGGAGCCACGGTTCTCCCAGGCCACTTTATAATAACGCTGCATATGTTGATGCAGGGTCGTGGTGCCAACATTGGCACCCTGGCCACCGTTTACCTTCTGCCCACAGATTCGGCAAATGGCCATGTTCACCTCCTCCGGAGGCTTAACAAAAATCTGCCACACCACCGAGTAGGTGATTTTACCCCCAATACTCCGCACTGACTGGCTGCTACAGCCGCTGCCTCCGTGAACCCCAGCACCACTACTTTCCGGGCAGGTAGACTCCTGCGAAGTGGGTTGTCTACCCTGGGCATGTTTCCCTCCCGACCTCCCACTGCTGCCACCCTGCTGACTCCCGGCCATGCTACGGACTTGCGTCCGTAGATGATATGTCCTCCTCAACGGTCTCTGAGCCAGGAGCCTGACCGCTTGCAACACCATCTCCCACGCCACTTTCCTCATCACTACTTGTCAGCCTACCAGAAGAAGCGGCGGACATCTCCACCAGATCTTGGCTGGGCAGTAGCTGCTGATTGTCCTCTAGTAGCTCGTCCTAGCTATATAGTGGAGCTGAGCCCACAGCATATAATACTTGTCTGGCTGAGGAAACAGAAAAGGACAAAGGCAGGTTGAAGAAAGGTGAGGGCACAGGGCCTGCTCCCGGGCCATGCCAACTAAGGGTTGTGTCTGACGAACCCACTGACTCTTGGTCTTGTCTGATGTCACTTGGGACAAAATGAATGACCAAGTCAACCATTCAAGCACCACTGGGTTGCTGGTCAAGACACGACCACTAGATGAAACTGGGAGATCAGGGCTCTCGAAATGACTCCTGGTGCCACGGCCCCGTGCTCTGCTGTGACCTGTGCCTGCGCCAGATACATTTAGGCCTCTGCCCCTCCCCTGTGCAGGGCCTGGCACTTCTCTGGCTGACATACTGTTAGATCAAATAAATAACTAAAAGGGAAATAAATACACCCCAAAAAAGGCTGCAATTTTGTCCCAACGGCTAACAAGACTTTTTTTCTGCTAATACACCACAAAATAGGCTTTAAAACATATAACTTCACTGCTGAACGGCAAATGAGACTTTTTTTCCCACTAATACACCCCAAAAAAGGCTGCAATTTTGACACTTCAACGCACAACGGCAAATAATACTAATACACCACAAAAAAGGCTTTAAAACCTATAACTGCACTGCTGAACGGCAAATAATACTTTATTTTCCACTAATACACCACGAAAAAGGTTTAAAACATATAACTGCACCGCTGAATGGCTAATAAGCCCTATTTTTCCACTAATACATCCCAAAAAATGCTTTAAAACATATAACCTCACCGCACAAGGCCTAATAAGATGTACAAATATTTCCTAGTAATAAACCCTGTTAATGCCTTTATCACACAGCACTTGCAACCCAATAACAAGAACGGTTTGCTGGAATTACAGAGGTATCATCTATTGCAAACCTAAAAGCAGCAGTATAATGGCAATTTGGATCTGCAGTCAGTGCAGCAAGGTGTAATAGAATCGCTCCTATTACCCAGGCTGTACACTCCCCTATTGGACCATGTTCTCCTTTTATAGTGTGGAATAATTCCTCCCTATACTTTCCCTACACTTCTAATGATCTTTTCCTTAACTTCTATTCAGCCAAAAAAAAGTTTTAAAGTCTTTCCTAGGACTTTCCCTAGCGCCTGCTGGCTTCTCTCCCTGCACTAAGTACACTGGAAAATGGCAGAATCCAAGATGGCTGAGGCTATTTATAGGGCTGTGACATCACAGGGCTGGCTGGCTGCTGATTGGCTGCATGCATGGCATTGTGGGTGAGTTCTTTGCTCCATGTCCTAACACGTGCAGCAGCCATTTTAGGAAAAAATGTGATTCATTACCACAAAGCGTGAGGAAATTCGGATTCGGTGTGAATCTAATTTTTCCTGAAATTCGGATCGAATTCCACTTCGTCAACTTCGATTCGCTCAGCTCTAATTATAACGATATTAAATGTATATAGTTTTTTATGTTTTACTTCTTTTTAATAATAAAATCACTATTTTTTTATTACAAATGTTATATTTTACATTACCATTTATTCCAAACATCCATAACATTTTTATTGTTTACTTTTCCTCCACCATAGCTATCTTGAGTTCTTTTTTTCCTACAGGTTAGGCTGTAGTTTTTATTTCTACCATTCTCAGATACATACAATTATTTTTTTATTGCTTTTAATTAAATTTCTTAGGGAGAGGTAAGGTGACAAAAACAGCAAATCTTTCATTTAAAAAATATATTTTTTTTTACAGCATACATTATGTGGGATAAGTAACATGCTCTTTTAATTTATTTTATTTTTATTTATTTTTTTATTTTTAATGAACGGATATGAGAAAAGGAAAAGTATTTATTTTTATTTTCGTCGAAATTTGTATTAAATTTTTTCTTATTTTATTTATTAAATTTTTTTTTCTTATTTTTTAAATCAAATTCCACTTGGATCTTGAAGATCCATTGGGTCTATAAGCGTAACAATACACTGCAATTGTCATCTATTGCATTGTATTGTATTGTCAGCCTCTTGCTGGGCCTGGCAGGATTTCATACATGGCGGCTTTATAGGGGAGAGAGGGAGCTGTCAAGCCTATGGATGCCGTGGTGGCAACTGACCGCAGCATATAAAGGGTTAAATGGCAGGGATCTGTACCAGTACCAGTCTCGGCTGTTGCAGTAGAGTGTCAACTGTATGTTACAGCTGATGCCCGCTGTTGTTGGTAGCAGCTCAGTTTCTGAGCCGCTGCCATCAGGAACTTTAATGGGTTAATAAACATAATCTTGCTCATGTCAATTATTTCAATTATCGCGGTCATAGTGGGCACAGCTGTACCCTCAGTCCTCCCTCACCAGCTCTTTGGATGTTTTTTGTCCACTTACCTCACTTGTGGCTGCCTCCTCCCACTGCTCCAGCTCCTGACAGTAAACTATGAGGGACGATAAAAAAAATGTTCATAACCATCATCAAGGTAAAATGTTCAATAATGAAATAATGTCATAATTGCCCAGCCTTAGCATAAACAGTCGACTGGTTACAGTTTACAAAATACTAAAGGGGCAGTGACATGCTAAAACATAACTTTTAATAGTGTTTGATATAACTAAGAGTGAAGAAAAAGCCCCTTACAACAGAGAACTTGCTGGGTCCGAGGAGGTGAGCACAGTTTAGCAGTAACGCCGAAAGCGTATGCACAAAAAGTGTCTAGTGCATAGATGCGCTCTAATCCTCATCGGACACCAGAGAAAACATAAAGACAAACGCCTTGCCAATGGTCAACAGACGCACGGACCTGTTCCAGTCCGATGCCCAGGTCCAGGACAAAGGCCATACGCCCATCCTAGGATATATATACCTCTTATTACATTTCTGCAACAGTGGTGGTCTGGCGCTCTATGCCTGAGTCCGGATCTAAAGCCATACGCCTGCTGCGGACAACGCACAACCACCACTTCATGCGGTTTGAGCTCACCCTCTTCTCCCTAAACTCGTCATCACCCATCTCTGTTTAGTAGGAGTTAGCTCACCATATAGCCCCTGTGTCCATTGATGACTCTTAAGGCTTTTTAACTGACAGACATTGTATATTCAGAAGAAGAAACGCGTAGGGACAAGTGAATATACCTTAGTTATCTTCACTTGACCCCCATCTACTATAGGGACAACTGTAAACAAGTATTGGTCACCTTAATTTCCACTCTACCTTATTCTAGTACACATCCATCATAGTCTTACACTCCAAACAGGGACCCTTATAGATTCCAGTGTAGGGTCAGGTTCCGGACAGGGCCACCCCTTGCGGGGCAAAGACCCCGTGTTAGGCTGTGAGGGTCAAACAGGCCAAGCAGGGACCAACAGGGACAGCTTGTTGCCTGGACTGTACGCAGTAGTCCACTGTGACTGCCTGTTTACCCTCCCCCTTCCCTTCCCCCTGTCAACACAACCGTGTTTTCCACTCTCGGATGGGAGGACTGAGCTGCGTGTACATACAATCCATCTTACGCTCCACCTGGTTAGCTAATGACCATTGGCAAGGCGTTTGTCTTTATGTTTTCTCTGGTGTCCGATGAGGATTAGACGCATCTATGCACTAGACACTTTTGTGCATACGCTTTCGGCCTTACTGCTTAAGCTTAAGTGTGCTCACCTCCTCGGACCCAGCAAGTTCTCTGTTGTAAGGGGCTTTTTCTTCACTCTTAGTTATATCAAACACTATTAAAAGTTATGTTGTAGCATGTCACTGCCCCTTTAGTATTTTGCCTTCTAGTCTCTGAACAGTTTGAGGGAGAGGTGCCGACGCACCGAGCTCCCTTGTCTGGGACAGTCATTGTCTCTCTATATTCTTTTGGTTACAGTTTACACAAATGGCGTTATTTCTTGATTTTTACGCTGAGAATCTTTTACAAGTCTATAGTCACAGAGGCCTCTTCTATAACACACCTTGTTGTCAAGGGCATCAGGCAGTAGATGTGCTACCACTGTGTTAACCGAACAGATTTGCTTTGGGCTATTCCTAAGGGCGTTTTCTTGGCAGTCCAGTGGTCTTCACCATTTAGCCTCTAAATAGGGATCTGGACTTTGATGCAGGGAAGCCACCAGGCTATTTCCTCCTGGAGTGGTTCCATGGGGGTTAAGAGACACCAGTGTGCAGCACCAAGGAATTAGGCAAAACCATAGTCAGGGACAGGCCAAGGTCAGAGCAGAAAGAGTACATGCATTCCAATAAACAGTCTGAGGTCAGGACAGGCAGTTCAGAGACAATATAAATATCCAGCAGAGGTCAGGTCAGGCAGTGAAGAATCAAATCCAGTAAATAGTCAGGACGTGGACCGACAAATGTTTAACAGCATACTCATGCAGGACACTAACAGAGGCGGCTCTTCCATTAGGCCACTTAAAAAAAATATATATATATATAACACTGCTACTGTAGACTCTGTTATAACTTTGTTACCTAGTGTACATCCATACACATGACATCGCATCGCTGACATGGAGGTAAGTATAAAAGTGTTTGTGTTGTTTTTTTTTAAATACCGGACTGTTACTTTACTGCCATGATGGAGGAGGGGGCTATTGGCACTATGATACTGGCACATGGAGGGGGGAGGAGAGAGGCACTTGATATTTGGCACATTAGGGGGCAGGGGGAGAGGATGGCACTATGATATTGGCACATGGGGGGGGGGAGACACTTTATACTGACAGTGGCACATTAGGGGGCAGTGGGAGAGGATGGCACTATGATATTGGCACATGGGGGGGGAGGCACTTGATACTGACAGTGGCACATTAGGGGGCAGGGGGAGAGGATGGAATTATGATACTGGCACATGGGGAGGAGAGGCACTTGGTATTAGCACATGGGGGGGAAGAGGCATATTGGGGGAGATGGCACTATGATACTGGCACATGGGGAGGCACTTGTGCTGGCACATGGGGGGAAGGCACTTGATATTGGCACATTAGGGGGGGGAGATGGCACTATGATATTGGCACATGGGGGGGAGGAGAGAGGCACTTGATACTGACACATGATGGGGGAGGCATCAATAGGGACACTTACTGGCACATTATGGAGGTCCCTTTTGTATTGGCACATTATTGGGGGCACTATAGGGGAGAGCGGCACTATGGGGCATCTGGTGGCACTATAGGGGCATTATTTGGGGTCACTTTGGCATTTTTTTTACTGGCGCTTTATAGGGGGCAATATGGGGGAGAGGAGCACTATGGGGGCATCTGGTGGAACTTTATATCGGCATACATTATGGGGACATTAGCTCAACTGCGGGCACTAAGCAGGGGTATTTCTTGTACTGTCATATTATAAGGAGAATTATTACTACTACTGGGGGCTGTGGGGAACATGATTACTAGTATGGGCACTGTGGGGGCATTATTACTAAGTGTGCTCAGGCAGAGAATTATTTCTATTGGTGGGTATTTGGGGAGCACTGTTACCTTGGTTGGAACCCTGGCACATTATCAGCTTAGCACAATTATTTTTGGGGACATTATATTTATACTATTAGTATCTGGGACACTATTTATTGCACGCAGTTATTTTTTTTAGAGCACTGTGTGCCAATATTTGTAGAAGGGGGCACTATCTGTGTGGTACAGGTATTTTTCAGGGGACAGTTTCTGCAGTATAGTATTGGGGAGCACAGCGGGCACAGTATTGGGGGTGGCAGGATGGGGTGTTCAGAAGATGTGAAGATGATGGAAAAGTGGGAAACTAATGTCTGTTTGTCAATCTCTGCAGAGACGGGTGATGGCTGAAAAATCATCATGGCGGTCTGGTCTAAATGGAGAAGATGAGAAAAGAGAACGTCTACATCAAAGGTGACATCACTGGATGTAGGAGTTATGTGGCGCTATGTAGGAGAGGAGATGCTCCGGCTCCTCCCCCTGCCATTTTCAGAAGGAGTTTTCAGAGCTAGTTGAGGATGGCCAAGGGGGTGGCAGGCCATGGGCAGGTGGCGGATGGTGGGGGGAACCACAGGCCTTGATCTTTATTATCGCTTCCATATCTTATATTCGTGAGGGCCTCATGTTTGAGTTTCGCCTAAGGCCTCACAAAGTCTAGAGCCTCCTCTGACTAGAACCTATCGCTCAGGCACCTTCCCAATGTTGAAGGTGTCTTAAGAACCCCAAGGTGGCCTGCCTTTTTGACACAGTGACAGAGGCATAGCTGGTACTCAAGCCATATTCTGCTTGTAGGGACTAAACTACCCTGATGGCTGAGAAAACCCGGAAAAGAGAGAGGAGCGGGAGGCTGGTCTGTGCCAACAAAAACTGTGTCCCAACAAGATAGAGCCTGGTAGGTTTCCTTCCACCACGTTCAAAACCAGGACTAAGGGGGACACAGAATTTCTGCTAGTTGGTAGATGGTCTCAATTCCCCAGGCCAATACTTGCCAACAGTCCTGTTAATGAAAAAGTAAAACAGGTTGAATAAATGCAAACCTCACCCAAATTGGGCCGGCATAGGCATAAATGGTGCGAATTTGGCAACTTGAATGTTGATAAGCATACAGACTATTCTCAGGATCCCACTATACCACCCTTCCCAACATTCACATAGTTAACTCTACTGCCGTTAGGACTACTCCAATCTGGTCACAACCCAAGCCCCACTCTCCACATCTATCTAGGCCACACTGTAGGCTATGCTATCTCAGCCGCACAACAACCAGACCTCCACCACAGTATAATAGACACATTCAAACTTGAATACACCTTTGAGCCAAGAAAAAACAAGTTTCTGAAGGAACTTTTCATTTAGTGCCTCAAAACTAAGAATCTGAAATAACTTTCCATGTCTCTGGTGTTATAATTAAAAATTGCGCTTACTGATTCCTTGAATCCAGGGATAGCACACACTACTAGGAGCTTCACTCTACAACTTTACCAGTCCATAGAAAGTAGGGGGGCCCCATTCAAAAATTTGCTGTTGGGCCCAGTCATTTCTAGCTACGCCACTGGGTCTGCCGCATTCAACTTCTGGGTCTCCAAATTGAGGACGTGGACTCAGCTTCAGCTTTACGCCTCGGAGGTGCTGGCCTGCCCTGCAGCCTGTGTATTGTCTGAACGTGTATTCAGCACGGCAGGGGGCATCATTACAGACAAAGGCAGCCGCCTGTCCACAGTCAATCTGGACAAGCTCACGTTTATTAAAATGAACCAGGCATGGATCCCTCAGGACTTGTCCGTACCTTATGCAGAATATACATGTATACCGGCCTCACCCAACCATTTTTGTACTACAGAGCAAATTTGCTATCTAGCACAAGAAAATAATATAGCAGCAATGTAACTGCAGTATGTAACGTTTTAATTGGACTGTCAGAAATGCAGCATAGCCGGTAAATGTACTATCTAGCAAAAAAAGTGTGGTTTTTTATATCAGCAATGTAACTGCAGTATCTAACGGTTTTATTGGACTGTCAGATATGCAGTGCCTGTTGCAAACAGATAAAAAAATCGCTTTAGGTCACAAAAATATGTGACAGACTAATGTACCGTATTTTTCGCTGTATAAGACGCACGGGGGGGAAAGGCAGTGCGTCTTATAGGGCGAATACTTCAGTTTGTATACCGCCGACCGCATGGTGCGCAGCGCGGTGGCGGGTGTATTAGTAGGCAGGGATGAAGGAGGAGGGGCCGGCATCCAGCTCTGTAACTACAGCGGGCCCAGTGCAGTCACTGTATTCTGCTACACCGGGCCCGCTCACTGTAGGAATCCTAACTGCAGGCAATGCTAACAGTAGCCTTTTATGCAGCCTGTACTTACAATACTAACTTTCCGGCAGCCAGCAGGCAGGAGGCTGAGCTGGCGGGCGTTGACAATGTAACTCACTATGTCACGCGCCGGCTCCGCCCACTTTATGAATGAAGAAGGGAGAGCCGGCGCGTGACATAGTGAGTTACGTTTTCAGCGCCCTCCCGCCAGCTCAGCCTCCTGCCTGCTGCCTGCCGGAAAGTTAGTATCGTAAGTACAGGCTGCATAAAAGACTACTGTTAGCATTGCCTGCAGTTAGGATTCCTACAGTGAGCGGGCCTGGTGTAGCAGAATACAGTGACTGCACCGGGCCCGCTGTAATTACAGAGCTAGATGCTGGCCCCTCCTCCCTATTGGGGGTCATTCTATGGATAGCACTGTTATGGGGGTCTGTGGATGACACATAGCGTAAAATGCTATTTATGTGTCATCAACAGATCCCCCATAACAGTGCCATCCACAGTCCCCAATAACAGTGCCATCCACAGTCCCCAATAACAGTGCCATCCAAAGTCCCCAATAACAGTGCCATCCACAGTCCCTAATAACAGTGCCATCCACAGTCCCCAATAACAGTGCCATACACAGTCCCCAATAACAGTGCCATTCACAGTCCCCAATAACAGTGCCATCCACAGATCCCCCATAACAGTGCCATCCACAGTCCCCAATAACAGTGCCATCCACAGTCCTCAATAACAGTGCCATCCACAGTGCCCCCCATAACAGTGCCATCCACAGATCCCCATAACCATGCCATCCATAGTGTTGAGCGCGAATATTCGAATAGCGAATTTTTTTAGCGAATATCGGCACTTCGCTAATTCGCGAATATTTCGAATATAGCTCTATAAATTCGCTATTTCGAATATTTGTTTTTTGTTTTTTTTTTAGTTATATTTTTTTTTCCCCCACTTCCCAACAGTAGTTCTTACCTGTCCTGAGGATTCCTGGCTTCGTGGCTGCTCCAGTCAGTGCCCATTGCCGCTTCTGCCGACTTCCGTGCTCATGGAGCATCCCCATCCATGGGAACATCTCCATATACTAAAATGTACTGTCGGATTTGAGGAATTACGTTGAAATCGCAATGTGATTAATTCAAGTTATATTAATCGCATTGCGATTTCAACTTCGAGCTGGGTTTATAATGGGTCAGCTTGCTAGAATGAACGAAGTTAACGAATATGGAATATAGCAGCACTGCTAAGTTGAATTCGCAATGCGATAAATTTAACTTGAAGTAATCGCATTGCGAATTCAACTTAGCAGTGCTGCTATATTCCATATTCGTTAACTTCGTTCATTCTAGCAAGCTGACCCATTATAAACCCAGCTCTAAGTTGAAATCGCAATGCGATTAATATAACTTGAATTAATCGCATTGCGATTTCAACGTAATTCCTCAAATCCGACAGTACATTTTAGTATATGGAGATGTTCCCATGGTGATGGGGACGCTCCATGAGCAAGGAACTTTATGGTTGGCTTGGTAGAATTAGCGAATAGCGAATATGACGAATGTATTCGTCATATTCCTCAAAACGAAGATAACGAAGTATTCTACATCTTCGTTTTAGCAACCTATTCGTCACCCTCGCTAATTCTAGCAATCAAATAGGAAGGTTGACTATAGAGACAGCTGTGTTAAATTCGCTATGCGATTTATTATTATTTTTTTAATAGAATAATTATATTACTTGATATAATTATTATAATTATTCTATTTATTAAAAAATATATATAAATAATCGCATAGCGAATTAAACACAGTTGTCTCTATAGTCATATTTGATTGCTAGAATTAGCGAAGTTGACGAATAGGTTGCTAAAACGAAGATGTAGAATACTTCGTTATCTTCGTTTTGAGGAATATGACGAATACATTCGTCATATCCGTCATCTTCGCTATAATTCTAGTTATGAAACCAATAGGAAAGTAGCCTTAAGTTAAAATCGTAATACGCGATTTTTTAAATCGCATATTAATCGCGATAACTAGAATAATGATGAATATTCGATTTCGACGAATATGAAACAAATATTCATTCGAATATTCGCGAATTTCGTCGAAATCGAATATGGCACCTGCCGCTCATCACTAGCCATCCACAGACCCCCATAACAATGCCATCCACAGACCCCCCATAACAGTGCCATCCCCAGATCACACATAACACCATTAGGCATACCTTTTGGTTCAAAATTTTTTTTTTTAATTTTCCTCCTTAAAAACCTAGGTGCGTCTTATGGGCCGGTGCGTCTTATAGGGCGAAACATATGGCAATTGAATAATTTTCACTGCCAGGTATGCACTGCAGGCCGCAGGGGTACTTGAACAGCCAAAAAAGGGAATTTGTCCTTCACTAAGCTACCAGAACAGAATTAAAGTAATGTCCCTGACACACATGCAGTTCACATGCAGTTACAAGTGCACTGCACTTGCAAAAATGGCCGGCGACACCCACCGAACTAACAGATGGATTAAAAGTTATTTGTCAGTGTCACTGGTCTCAGGGCTGGGTACAAAAATGTAGCATAGCACCCTCAAAAATTGCTGTCGTTTGAAGATTGAACACCAAGTACTCCAGAATTCTTCCCTAATCTCTCCCTCGCAGCAGCAGCAGCATCCTATCCCTACACTGAGAAGAGCAGAGTGACGTGCGGCGCTACGTGACTCCAGCCTATATAGAGACTGGGTCACATGCTGCACTTGGCAATCACAGCCATGTCATTAGTAGGCATGGCTGTGATGGCTTCTAAGGCAGACTAGTGAAACGCTTGTTGATTAGCTGCCCTGCAACCTTTCAAAAAGTGCCAAGAAATCACCGAACCCGAACTTTTACGGAAATGTCCGGGTCCGGGTACCAAAAACCCTAAAGTTCGGTACGAACCCGAACTTTACAGTTCTGGTTCGCTCAACACTAGGCAGAAAGTGACAGAAACACCACTGAAATAGATCGCGAACAGCATGAGGACCAGGTCTGGATGCATCTTGGACTCCAAAGTCGCTGCTGGGAACCATGTTGTCCCAGTTGTCCGCCACATTTACAGACCACCCAAAATATGCCCCTTCAAAAAAAAAAAATATTTAGAGGAAAAATTGTTAGGAAACATTCTTTCCTGTGTATTCAATTGTATATACAGTGGAAGTGCTGCCAAAAATTACAAGGAAGAAGCACTCCGATACAGCCTGTATATCACATAATGGAGGGGCCTCATTCACATGGTGCTACAATTGTTCAGGTACACTGCTGCACTCATAAAGCCTATGCACTAAGTGAAAGGGCTGCCAAAAATTACAAGGAACCGGCACTACAATACACCCTTTATTACACATAAAGGAGGGCATCATACACACCCTTGAAAAATTATCATTGATGGCCTGCTGGTGACCCTCAAAAACATTAGGAGCAAGGGCGTGCTGATCTGAACACCTAAGAAGTTAAATGACCTTGTCAGCACAGACTACCAAGAAAGAATGACCAATTTCAAATAAAAAATCTTTTTGGGGTTATAGATAACGTCATATAGAAGACTTAGCGCTGGGAAATTGCGGTCAGCACAGGCAAGGAAAACAGAACAAATTAAAAATCAAATTATTATTCATTTTTGGTTCGAGATAACGTCACATAGCAGAGTTAGCGCAGGAAATGGCGGTCAGCAACAGGTACAATACAGTTTTATAGAATTTTTAAAATTATTTTTTGGTGCTATAATGTTACACTGCAGAGTTAGCGCAAGGAATGGCGGTCAGCATTTGTTGCCTCTTTACATGATGGAAACTCATTACCGGAACTCTACCACAATTACAAGCTGCTATCTGACTATCTTAGAATTTTATTGTCTACCCCAAAGAAAGATTTAGGGAGTTACATACTACAGTGAAAAAAAGGAATACAATATATTTTATAAAAGCTTTAGTTCTCAAACCAGGGATATCAACATAGGACTGTATTACCAGTAATGTTCTCCACAATAGAAAGAAACATGGTCAATCCTTAAAAAGACAAATCCAGGATAAAAGAGAAATCCTAAATGGTCATTTCCCTCTGGAAACGGACATGCTTTCAAGTGTCTGCTGATACTTGTAATTCCTCAAGGCCCGAAATGCGAAAGGGTCTAATATCTCCTGAAAAGGCACCTTCAAAGGAGAGAAGAGAAAATTGAGTCAAACCTGACATATTTTATTTATAATAAAATTTGAATTATTTCCCCCTGTGCCACTATATAAAAAACGGAATCCTGTAAAAAACACATGCATTTAAGATTTACCACCGAAGTAAAGCAAATTATGTTTCCTTTCAAGTCTGAAACATAGAAAAGAATATACCATGTGAGCTGACCCCCTAAAAAATTGTAGGTGAGGGCCTGCAGGTGAGCTGACCCTCCCTGAAGAGGGACATGAGGAGATCTTATGCACTGATCCCCAAACTCTTCGGGGATCACAGTCAGAAGAAGATGACGGTGGGGAATGGCAATTAGTGTTTCACTTGGTGGATGATGCGGATGAGACACAGTTGTCAATAAGTGAGGGTCTTGTTAGTTCAACACAAGTCAGGAGGATGACCAGAGTGAGGAAGTGGAAGAGGAGATGGGGGACGATGACATCACTGACCCAACCTGGAAAGGTGGCAAGCCAAGCGTTGACAGCAGGATGGAGAGGGAGGGATCCACAGCACCGCAACAGGCTGGAAGAGGCTGTGGGGTGGCAAAGGGGAGAAGGTGGGCCACAACAAATAGGCCAACAACTGTTCCCCCTTGCGGAAATTTACCTTGCCAAGGGCTAGGTGTTCCGCAGTCTAGAACTTTTTTGAGGAAAGTGGGGATGATAAAAGAATTGTACTTTGCTAATTGTAACTGTGCTATATTAAAATAAGATCTCATTAATAAACAAATAACTATAACATATCTTACATCCTATACGCATTACAACGCCAATTGTGTCCTGTAACATCACCCATGCCCTGAACAATTAAATTATTGGAAAGGTCCACTTAACGACAGACAATATGGACAAGCGCTTTTGGCCAGGGACGATACATTTCCATGGCAGCCCACTGGGTTAGCCTTGTGGAGGCCGGTAGTGAGTTGCACCCTGGGATGGCACAGGTGCTACCGATGCCAAGGATTGCGGGCACTACTTTTATCAGGATTTCCGCCACCACCTACATTAGTGGCTGCAATTCCCCCCTTCTCCACCTCAAACTCTGAATTCTCAGTCAGTAGCTGGAAGCAGTGTAGCACGGCAGTGGGGAAGCGGCAGAAGGCCGTGCTGAAAATCATTTGCTTAGGTGACAAACAACACACCGCCGCAGAGCTGTGGCAGGGTATAAGGGACCAGACTGAGCTGTGGCTCTCGCCACTCAACCTACAACCAGGCATAGTTGTGTCTGATAATGTCCGTAAATTGGTGGCGGCTTTTGAGGTCAGCAAGCTCACACACAGGGCAATCATCAAGCATATAAGTCCCATGCACAACAAACATCTCAAACTTATAGATTAGTATAACTAAAAACGTAACAAGACTGGCATGGCTGGTAATTAACTCATAAATAACCAAAGAACCATAACATATTTTACAACCACAAACCATAACAGCACTAATAATACCAACAATATTACAACCACAATCCATAATAATAACAGAACAGAAGGTCATTGCGGAAAAATGTACATCTGACAAAGCTGGTGGCAGAGTACGTAGCTCTTTGGGCAACCCAGGAGGGAAGATAATGGGGAGCACACAGCAGTTCCAACAGAGGCAGGACAACACTCTCCAAGGCCTGGAACAGTTTCATGACACCCTGCCAGCACTCTCACCCTGATGCGCGGCCTAGTGTCACAAGGCGGGAAAAATTGTTGAACATGGTGAAGGAGTACATAGCAGACCGAGTCAGCATCCGCAGTGATCCCTCTGTGCCTTACAGCTACTGGGTGTCCAAACAGGACACGTGGCACGAACTGGCACTTTACAGCTATAGCTAAATGATAAGGAACATGGAAGATATACTATATTGGACTGTAGTATTCAGGGTAAATGACCATGTGGGCATTTTGCGATAATTAAATGGGTTTTCGGTTGCAGTTTTGGCACTCAGTCTCTAAAAGGTTCACCATCGACATCACTGTTTAAGAGGGTTATCGCACCTGGAGGCCCTCAGCTAAATTTTATTACTCAGTTTCATTGCGCAGGAGATGTAGCCCTGATAATGTCACAGAGTAGCATACACCGTCTGCGGATAAAGTACAGTATATGTCAGTGATATGTATGAAATGCAAACACACTACATGTTGCACAAATAATTAAAATTCCCCAAAATACACTGGTTTCACCTGTGGTACAGTATTTGGCACAGAGAGGCATACGCTGTGGACACTAAATGTTGCAAAAATATTGTAAATTTCCCCAAAATACATTGGTTTCACATGTGGTACAGTATTTGAAAAAGAGAGGCACATGCTGAGGACACTAAATATTGCACAAGTAATGTAAATTTTCCCAAAATACACTGGTTTCACCTGTGGTACAGTATTTGACACATAGAGGCACACGCTGTCCACAGTAGATGTTGCACAAATAATGTAAATTTCCTCAAAATACACTGGTTTGACCTGTGGTACAGTATTTGACACAGAGAGGCACACGCTGTGGACAGTAGATGTTGCACAAATAATGAAAATTCCCCAAAATACACTGCTTTCACCTGTGTATCAGTATTTGACACAGAGAGGCACTTGCTGTGGACAGTAGATGTTGCAAAAATAATGAAAATTCCCCAAAAATACACTGGTTTCACCTGTGGTACAGTATTTGACACAGAGAGGCACATGGTGTGGACAGTTGATGTTGCACAAATAATGAAAATTCCCCAAAAATACACTGGTTTCACCTGTGGTACAGTATTTGACAGAGAGGCACACTCTGTGGACAGTAGATGTTGCACAAATAATGTATATTTCCCCAAAATACACTGGTTTTACCTGTGGTACAGTATTTAACACAGAGAGGCACACACTGTGGACAGTAGATATTGCACAAATAATGTAAATTTCCCCAAAATACACTGGTTTGAACTGTGGTACAGTATTTGACACAGAGTGGCACTTGCTGTGGACACTAAATGTTGCACAAATAATGTAAATGTCCCCAAAATACACTGGTTTCACTTGTGGTACAGTATTTGACACATATAGGCACACGCTGTCCACAGTAGATGTTGCACAAATAATGTAAATTTCCTCGAAATACACTGGTTTGACCTGTGGTACAGTATTTGACACATAGAGGCACACGCTGTGGACAGTAGATGTTGCACAAATAATGAAAATTCCCCAAAATACACTGGTTTCACCTGTGTATCAGTATTTGACACAGAGAAGCACTTGCTGTGGACAGTAGATATGGCACAAATAATAAAAATTCCCCAAAAATACACTGGTTTGAACTGTGGTACAGTATTTGACACAGAGAGGCACATGCTGTGGACACTAAATGGTGCACAAATAATGTAAATTTCCCCAAAATACACTAGTTTCACCTGTGGTACAGTATTTGACACATAGAGGCACACGCTGTGGACAGTAGATGTTGCACAAATAATGAAAATTCCCCAAAATACACTGGTTTCACCTGTGTATCAGTATTTGACACAGAGAGGCACTTGCTGTGGACAGTAGATGTTGCACAAATAATGAAAATTCCCCAAAAATACACTGGTTTCACCTGTGGTACAGTATTTAACACAGAGAAGCACATGCTGTGGACACTAAATGTTGCACAAATAATGTAAATTTCCCTCAAAATACACTGGTTTCACCTGTGGTACAGTATTTGACACAGAGAGGCACACGCTGTGGACAGTTGATGTTGCAAAAATAATGAAAATTCCCCAAAAATACACTGGTTTCACCTGTGGTACAGTATTTGACAGAGAGGCACACGCTGTGGACAGTAGATATTGCACAAATAATGTAAATTTCCCCAAAATACGCTGGTTTCACCTGTGGTACAGTATTTGACACATAGAGGCACACGCTGTGGAAAGTTGATGTAAATTTACCCAAAATACACTGGTTTGAACCGTGATACAGTATTTGACACAGAGTGGCACATGCTGTGGACACTAATTGTTGCACAAATAATGTAAATTTCCTCAAAATACACTGGTTTGACCTGTGGTACAGTATTTGACACATAGAGGCACATGCTGTGAACAGTAGATGTTGCACAAATAATGAAAATTCCCCAAAATACACTGGTTTCACCTGTGTATCAGTATTTGACACAGATAGGCACTTGCTGTGGACAGTAGATATGGCACAAATAATAAAAATTCCCCAAAAATACACTGGTTTCACCTGTGGAACACTATTTGACACAGAGAGGCACATGCTGTGGACACTAAATGGTGCACAAATAATGTAAATTTCCCCAAAATACACTAGTTTCACCTGTGGTACAGTATTTGACACATAGAGGCACACGCTGTGGACAGTAGATGTTGCACAAATAATGAAAATTCCCCAAAATACACTGGTTTCACCTGTGTATCAGTATTTGACACAGAGAGGCACTTGCTGTGGACACTAAATGTTGCACAAATAATGTAAATTTCCCTCAAAATACACTGGTTTCACCTGTGGTACAGTATTTGACACAGAGAGGCACATGGTGTGGACAGTTGATGTTGCACAAATAATGAAAATTCCCCAAAAATACACTGGTTTGACCTGTGGTACAGTATTTGACAGAGAGGCACACTCTGTGGACAGTAGATATTGCACAAATAATGTATATTTCCCCGAAATACACTGATTTCACCTGTGGTACAGTATTTGACACAAAGAGGCACACGCTGTGGACAGTAGATATTGCACAAATAATGTAAATTTCCCTAAAATACACTGGTTTCACCTGTGGTACAGTATTGACACAGAGAGGCACATGCTGTGGACAGTAGATGTTGCAAAAATAATGAAAATTCCCCAAAAATACACTAGTTTCACCTGTGGTACAGTATTTGACACAGAAAGGCACATGCTGTGGACACTAAATGTTGCACAAATAATGTAAATGTCCCCAAAATACATTGGTTTGACGTGTGGTACAGTATTTTACACATAGAGGCACACGCTGTGCACAGTAGATGTTGCACAAATAATGTAAATTTTCCCAAAATACACTGGTTTCACCCGTAGTACAGTATTTGAAACAAAGAGGCATATGCTGTGGACACTACATGTTGCACAACTAATGTAAATTTCCCCAAAATACACTGCTTTCACCTGTGGTCCAGTATTTGACACAGAGGGGCACATGCTGTGGACACTATATGTTGCACAAATAATGTAAATTTTCCCAAAATACACTGGTTTCACCTCCATGTGCCAAGCATATCGATGCTCGAGCCGAACCGATACTCAGCCGAGCATTCTCGCTCATCACTATGTATGTTGCTTTGTTCCTCAGTAGTGTTGAGTGAACAGTTCGAAAATCGTTCGGGTCCGTACCGAATTTTGGGGTGTCCGTGACACGGACCCCGAACCCGGACATTTTCAAAAAAGTTTGTTTTCGGGTCCGGTGTTCGTCGATTACTTCCCGCTTTCTGAAGGGCTGCACAGCAGCCAATCAGCTAGCGTTTTACTTCTTGCCCTAAGAGCCCATCACAGCCATGCCTACTAATGGCATGGCTGTGATTGGCCAAGTGCAGCATGTGACCCAGCCTCTATTTAAGCTGGAGTCACGTAGCGCCGCACGTCACACTGCTCTGACTAGTGTAGGGAGAGGATGCAGCTTCTGTGAGGGCGAGATAGGCAGGGATAAAGAAGTGATTGAATGATCTACCTTTCTACACCTGTGCATCAGAACAACTCAGCTGAGCTGTTCACTGAAAGTCACTATTTTGTTGAGACTGGCCAGAGCGATTTTTACAGGCACATGTAACTGGGCTGACCGGCGGTGGCCATTTTAGGACTTGTGGTGCGCCAGCACAAGCTGCCACAGAGTCTAAACCAAAGCTCCAAAGAAGTGTAAAATCTACACCTGTGAATCAGAACAACAGCGATTCAGCTGCTCAGTCAAAGTCTATTTCTTTTCTGGCTGGGCAGACCGTTTTCTGGCACATGTTACTGGGCTGATAGGCGGCGGCCATTTTGGGACTTGTGGTGCTACAGCAAAAGCTGCCACAACGTCCATTAATCTCATGTAATAGTCGATTTTTTCATAAATATACTACATCAGGGGTTTGGCTGTGCTTGTGTCACCCATACCAACTGCAAAGATATTTAATATATCAGTGGTGAAACTGAAAGTAACCCACTTGGATAGCAAATCCCATGAATGTGCTGTTCCAGCTAGGCTAGCCAGTGCCACTACAGCCAAGTCCAATACTGTCAGCCAGAAATATTTTTTTTTTTATGTGCCAGAAATATAAATTAGAAAAAGCTTTCACCGTAATAATAAAATTATTCTGGTGTTAGACCAGAAGAAGCACTCCTGTTGTAATTAATACTGTAAAAAGGCTTAGGCAATATTTCTCCCAGTGTGGGAAATTTATCTAGCAAAACTAGCATTTTAAAAATTCCGGTGTTCTGAAATACCAGCAGTCCTCTTGTAATTAATACCGCAAAAAGGCATTATATCGTCCAGTGTTGTAATTTTGGTGAAAAAAAAGGCCAATTTAATCAATCTGGTGTTTGTTAGACCAGAAACAGTAGGCCTCACGTTTTTACTCCTGTAAAAAGGAATTATATCTCCCCATGTGGGAATCTATGTACCAAAACTAGCATTTTAAAAATTCTGGTGTCCAATTAGCAGCAGTCTTCTTGTAATTAATACCGCAAAAAGGCATTATTGTCCAGTGTTGTAATTTTGGTGAAAAAAAGGCCAATTTAATCAATCTGGTGTTTGTTAGACCAGAAACAGTAGGCCTCACGATTTTACTCCTGTAAAAAGGAATTATATCTCCCCGTGTGGGATTCTATGTACCAAGACTAGCATTTTAAAAATTCTGGTGTCCAATTAGCAGCAGTCTTCTTGTAATTAATACCGCAAAAAGGCATTATTGTCCAGTGTTGTAATTTTGGTGAAAAAAAGGCCAATTTAATCAATCTGGTGTTTGTTAGACCAGAAACAGTAGGCCTCACGTTTTTACTCCTGTAAAAAGGAATTATATCTTCCAGTGTGGGAATTTATGTACACAAACTAGCATTTTAAAAATTCTGGTGTCCAATTAGCAGCAGTCTTCTTGTAATTAATACCGCAAAAGGCATTATTGTCCAGTGTTGTAATTTTGGTGAAAAAAGGCCAATTTAATCAATCTGGTGTTTGTTAGACCAGAAACAGTAGGCCTCACGTTTTTACTCCTGTAAAAAGGAATTATATCTCCCCGTGTGGGATTCTATGTACCAAAACTAGCATTTTAAAAATTCTGGTGTCCAATTAGCAGCAGTCTTCTTGTAATTAATACCGCAAAAAGGCATTATTGTCCAGTGTTGTAATTTTGGTGAAAAAAAGGCCAATTTAATCAATCTGGTGTTTGTTAGACCAGAAACAGAAGGCCTCACGTTTTTACTCCTGTAAAAAGGAATTATATCTCCCCGTGTGGGATTCTATGTACCAAAACTAGCATTTTAAAAATTCTGGTGTCCAATTAGCAGCAGTCTTCTTGTAATTAATACCGCAAAAAGGCATTACATTGTCCAGTGTTGTAATTTTGGTTAAAAAAAAGGCCAATTTAATCAATCTGGTGTTAGTTAGACCAGAAACAGTAGGCCGCACGTTTTTACTCCTGTAAAAAGGAATTATATCTCCCCGTGTGGGATTCTATGTACCAAAACTAGCATTTTAAAAATTCTGGTGTCCAATTTGCAGCAGTTTTCTTGTAATTAATACCGGAAAAAGGAATTATATCTTCCAGTGTGGGAATTTTGGGGCTAAAAAATGATATATTTTATTGTGGTGCGAGTTGAATCGCAACAATGAGGAAACATTCTATTAAGGGACGAGGACGCGGTCGTGTCCGTGGAGCCTCTGTTGCTGGCAGAGGACGTGGCCGTTCGGCCTCAGGCGCACAAAGTAGTGAACCAACTCCCTTAAGTAGCCGGCAGAATTTACAGCGATATTTGGTGGGGCCCAATGCAGTTATGAGGATGGTAAGGCCTGAGAAGGTACAGGCATTAGTCGATTGGGTGGCCGACAGTGCTTCCAGCACGTTCACCACATTGTCTTCCACCCAGTCTTCTGAGGAAAGTGCACAGGTGGCACCTGAAAACCAAGCCCATCAGTCTGTCACATCACCCCCATGCATATCAGGGAAACTGGCTGAGCCTCAAGTTATGCAGCAGTCTCTTCTTCTGTTTGAAGACTCTGCTCCCACGGTTTTCCAGGGGCGTCCACCTAGCCCTTCCCCAGCGGTGGAAGACATTCCATGCACTGACGCCCAACCACTTATGTATCCAGATGATGAGGACATGGGAATACCACCACAGCAGAGTGACCGAGTCTCTGATGATGTCGAAACACTGGTGCCCACTGCCGCGTCTTATTGCAGTGTGCAGACTGAACAGGAGGAGGTCAGGGAGGAAGACTGGGTGGAAGACGATGCAGAGGACGATGAGGTCTTAGACCCCACATGGACTGAAGGTCGTGCCGCTGACTTAAATAGTTCAGAGGAAGAGGCAGTGGTGAGACCGAGACAACAGCGAAGCCAAAGAGGGAGCAGGGGGCAAAAGCAGAACAGTCGCCGTCCAGAGAGTTCGCCTGCTATTGGCCAGCGCCAACAGGGACCCAGCACCCCAAAGACATCTTCAAGGAGTTCCCTGGCATGGCACTTCTTCAAACAATGTGCTGAGGACGTTCACATCTTGCCGCTGCTCGCCTGTCAGCGCTACAGCGGAACTTCGGCCTTGCACCTGCTGGAGAGACTGTGCGAGCAGCAGCAGGCCATAGTGGAGTTTCAGCTGCAGCACGCACGGGTCAGTCGCACTGCGGAACAGCACCACTCCACCACCAATGATTGGGCCTCCATGCGAGACCTGTGTGCCCTGTTGCGCTGTTTCGAGTACGCCACCAACATGGCCAGTGGCAATGCCACTGTTATCAGCATGACAATACCAATTCTATGTCTCCTAGAGAAAACGCTTAGGGCGATGATGGAAGAGGAGGTGGGCCAGGGCCAGGAGGAGGAGGAGGAGGATGACGGGTCATTTTTAGCACTTTCAGGCCAGTCTGTTAGAAGTGGCTCAGAGGGAGGTTTTTTGCAACAGCAGAGGGCAGGTACAAATGTGGCCAGCCAGGGACCACTACTGGAGGACGAGGAGGATGAGGAGGAGGTGGAGGAGGATGAGGATGAATCAGGTTCACAGCGGGGTGGCACCCAGCACAGCGCAGGCACATCCCTGGTGCGTGGCTGGGGGGATACAGAGGATGATGACGATACGCCTCCCACAGAGGACAGCTTGTCCTTACCTCTGGGGAGCCTGGCACACATGAGCGATTACATGCTGCAGTGCCTGCGCAACGACAGCAGAGTTGCCCACATTTTAACGTGTGCTGACTACTGGGTGGCCACCCTGCTGGCCACATCGGGATGTTGATGAATCCTATATTCACACAGATCCTCAGTTTTACTCTCTCAGCTTCACTCTAAGATGGAGGATCATCCACTTCCTTTCCAGGCTCTGAGAGTGTTCAATATCACATGAAATGCATTCTTTTGCTTCGCTTAGGAAACAGAAGCATCTTGTGGCCAAACAGCAGAGTGTAAGTCCAGATCATTTAACTTCATTTATATAAACATAGTGTTCACACAATGAGAGCTGTTTCCCATCTCACACGCCACCCCACTAGAGGTTGTTGTCCTTGGCAACCCTCCCCATACAAACTCATCCTGTAAATAGTGCTGTGGGGGCACACTGGCATTGGACCTGGTTGAATTTCGCAGAGTGATCGGCTCAGAAGCACTGGGGGCATCAGGCACATCTAATGGGAGAGGAGGTGCTGACTGCTCAACATTTTCCCTGGGTGGAAAACTTGCTACGGCCAGAGGCTCTGTTGGTACCGGGGCAGGGACAACATACCGTTCCTCCTCCTTATCTAAGGTGATTTCCTCTCTATCTCCTTCACGCACATAGGCTCATCAAAATTACAGCACCTGAACATGTTACAGTGCAAGTTCCATGAGGGCCCCCCAGTCCCTACTGGCTCTACATCATTTAACGGGATGGCAGGGTCTACCCTCCACTTCAGCGTGTATGGGACTGCCTCCCACCACTCATCCAACTTCCCAGATGGCCGATTGACCCTTCCCATCACTCTATCGCCCAGGGCATAGCCATCCCTCTGCACTGGTCTTGGGTTAGGGTGTACCACTTGTCTCAGGCACTCCCCCACAACCTTGTTGAGCGCTCACAGCCATGGCGGTGCTCTTGCACCCATATAGTGGTATTTCTCGGTGGTGGCTATATCTATCGGGCATGTGGAGATCTTCAATCTCCCGTCCGGCTCTCTTAACTATAAGCATATTTGGGGAGTAACCGGTGGTACTGCTTACCATGGAGTTATAGGCCCACATCAGTTCGGGCAGGTACTCTGGCCACCGGGCCTTTTGGCTTACCTAAAGAGTCCGCAGCATCTGTAGCAAGGTGCGGTTGAACTGCTCGCATGCTCCGTTTTCCTGGGGGTGCTACGGGGTGGTGCAGGAAGGTTTGATCCCATACAGTTGGTAAAGCTCATTTATTAGAGTACCCTGAAAACATGCCCCCTGATCAAAATTTATCTTCTGTGGACACCCGAACACCTGTATAAAGTGTTTGCAAACCGCTTCACTTGCCGACTCTGCCGTCTGGTCTCTGGTGGGTACAGCCACCACATACTTCGTGAAATGATCTGTCATAACTAGACAGTACGAGTGTTCCGCGGTAGTGTACCCAATCTGTACATAATCGATCATTAAGAGCTCTAGGGGTGCTGGTGTCCAGGTGGCCTGGACAGGAGCCCGCTGTTCAGTACACTTGCTCATCTCGCAGAGCTGACACTTGAGACATGCCTCGGGCACCATGTCTGCCAAATCTGGACAGTATACCAGCCGTTGGAGCCACTTGAACGTTTTGTTGCTCCCGAAATGGGCACCCCTCTCATGGGCTTCCTGGGCGGCCTCAGGTCCTAATGCCATGGGGATGACAATCTATGGCTAGTACTGCAGCTCTGATTGAAAGTATATAGTCCAACACAGGAGGCCCTGGGTAACAGTCAGCTTATCACACTTCCTCAACAACTTCTGGCCCACCAGAGTTAGATGGGCCCGCTTTTCTGCCCGAGGACAGATCTTTGTCCGAACCCATTCTTTCACT
Organism: Bufotes viridis; assembly: GCA_033119425.1. Classification (NCBI taxonomy): domain Eukaryota; kingdom Metazoa; phylum Chordata; class Amphibia; order Anura; family Bufonidae; genus Bufotes; species Bufotes viridis. The sequence goes on along the minus strand of CM065591.1, from coordinate 498,065,688 downwards.
TTTCACAGGTCCAGGCAGCCATTCTGGACCCTCTCCCAATCAGCCAATATCTTTTCCAGCACCATTGGCATCCCGGAAGCCATCCCACTTGAATGCGCCACATCCCGGAACATGGGTAATCGACCAAGGTCAAGAGTTTACATGTCCTCTAGTTCCTTATCAGCACTCTGAGTGAACAACCCTACAGGGACTTGGGATAGTGCATAGGCGTTGCTGTTCTACCTCCTAGACCGGTACCTGATGCGGTATAGGTACTTAGAACGGTGAGCCATCCACCTCTGCTCAAGCGCACCTAGCTTGGCATTCTCCAGATGTGCTAACGGGTTTTTGTCCATCATGGTCACCTCTGCACCTTTTGGTCATGGCCCACACCAGTGCCGGTAGTTCCAATTTAAAGGAGCTACATTATAGTTGTCAGGGTTGCGCTCCAACTCCCTCAGGGACCGGCTCCCGTAGGCATTGACTCTCTCACGTCCGTCCTGGACTTGGGAAAACAAGGCCCTCAGACCATGTAGACTTCCGTCAGTGTACAGCATGAATGAGGTATCGAACCGCGCATAAGCCAGAATCAGGGCACTGGTCAGCGCCTCCTTCACTACTTCAAAGGCCTGTTGTTGCCGGCATTCCCACTCGATGGAATGATTCTTCAAGAGCCCCACAGGGCCCCTTGATAACTTGTTTAACGGGCCTGCCAAATGAGCAAACTTGGGTATAAACCTCCTGTAGTAGCCTACCAGTCCCATGAAGGCCTGCACCTCTCATAGTGTACACAGCTTGGGGCCACTTCTGGACGGCCTCCACCTTGCTGGGGGCCGGCTTTACCCCCTCCTGGGTGACCAAGTGTCCCGAATACTCTATCCGCTGTCAAAACAGTTGGCACTTCTTGGGCAGGATCTTGAGCCCATGGTCTCACTGCCAACCTAGGACCTGCAACAGTTTCTGGAGGTGATCTTCAAAGGAGCCCCCAAACACTACTTTGTTGTCCATGTTAATCAATACCGACTCAAAGTTGAGGTCCCTCAGACAATGCTCCATCAGCAATGGAATGTTCCCGGGGCACTGGACAGGCCGAACGGCATCCGGTTTAACTCTTAGAGTTCCATAGGTAGGATGAAGGCAGTCTTCGCTTTGTCCTTCTTGGCGACCGGTATCTACCAGTACCCGCTTGCCAGGTCAAGAGTAGAGAAGAACTTTGCGTGACTCAGGACAACAACTCCTCAACCGTGGAAAGGGGTCGGCATCCTGGATGGTCTGGGCATTTAGCTTCCAATAATCCACGCAGAACCAGAGACTCCAATCTTTCCTCTGTACCAAGACCACTGGAGAAGCCCAGGGACCTTGACTCTGCTGGATCACCCGATTTTCCAATATGCTTGCCACCATGTCCTTTACCTCCTGGTACATTTTGGCGCGGAATTTGCCAGTAAAGTTGAATGATCGGTGCAGCATCACCAGTGGGGATTTCGCGCTCGATGGGGGAAGCACACCCGAAGTCCTGATCATGTCTCGTGAACGCCTCCTGAAATTCCCAAAGGGTGTCTTCCAGCAATTTCTGTTGTCCTGGAGTCAGGGTCTTGCAGTCCATCCCCATCCAGGCCATGATCACTCGGCTGTTCCACTCTGCTGTCAGGGTCGCACTTTGATGGACTTCTATAGCATAGGTCCAGGTTGAGCTGGCTGTAGTATGAGCTCCTATCTGGCTGTAGTATGTCCCCCTCGGCCAGCAAGATATTCCCAGGAATAGTAAATTTGCAGTCTTCGACATTGAGGCAGCGTACAGGCACACATCCATCCATCACAATAACGAGGGCCCAGGCTATTGCGGTCAGGCACCTGACCCAGAGACCATTGAGGATCACATCAGTGACGTGCAGACAGTACATGATGATGATGATGTAGCTGATCGCACTTGTGAGCCGGGTGAATTAGTGGCTTCATCATAATCGGGAGAAGAGGGTGGCAGTCTACCCCTGAGCCAGCAAGTCGCTAGCGTGGCCGGGAGTCAGCAGGGTGGCAGCAGTGGGAGGTCGGGGGGCAAACTTGCCCTGGGTAGACCACCCGCTTCGCAGGAAGCAGTGGCAGTAGCAGTCAGTGAGTGCGGAGTGTTGGGGGTAAAATCACCACTCGGCAGTGTGGCAGTTTTTTTGTTAAGCCGCCGGAGGAGGTGAACATGGCCATTTGTAGAATCTGTTGGCAGAAGGTGGAGCGTGGCCAGGGTGCCAATGTTGGCACCAGTGGTGTTGAGCGCAAATATTCGAATAGCGAATTTTTATTGCGAATATCGGCACTTCGCTAATTCGCGAATATTTCAAATATAGCGCTATAAATTCGCTATTTCGAATATACGTGTTTTTTTTTTGTTTTTTTTGTTATATTTTTCTCCTTTCCACTTCCCAAAAGTAGTTCTTACCTGTCCTGAGGATTCCTGGCTTCCTGGCTGCTCCAGTCAGTGCCCGTTGCCGCTTCTGCTGACTTCTATGCTCATGGAGCGTCCCCATCACCATGGGAACATCTCCATATACTAAAATGTACTGTCGGATTTGAGAATTACGTTGAAATCGCAATGCGATTAATTCAAGTTATATTAATCGCATTGCGATTACAACTTAGCAGTGCACTGCTATCTTACATATTAGGCTAGAATTAACGAATATGGAATATAGCAGCAGTGCTAAGTAGAAATCGCAATGCGATTACTCCAAGTTACATTAATCGCATTGCGATTTCAATTAGCACTGCTATAATATATTCCATATTCGTTAACTTCATTAATTCTAGCAAGCTGACCCATTCTAAGCCCAGCTCTAAGTTAAAATCGCAATGTGATTAATATAACTTGAAGTAATCGCATTGCGATTTATACTTAGCACTGCTGCTATATTCCATATTTGTTAATTGTAGCCTAATTTGTAAGATAGCAGTGCTAAGTTGTAATCGCAATGCGATTAATATAACTTGAATTAATCGCCTTGCGATTTCAACAGACATGGTTTACTATGGTTGCTAAAACGAAGATGGAGAATACTTCGTTATCTTCGTTTTGAGGAATATGACGAATACATTCGTCATATTCGCTAATTCTACCAAGCCAACTATAGTAAACCAGGTCTAAGTAGAAATCGCAATGCGATTAATTCAAGTTATATTAATCGCATTGCGATTTCAACGTAATTCTCAAATCCGACAGTACATTTTAGTATGGAGACGTTCTTGGCTTGGTAGAATTAGCGAATATGACGAATGTATTTGTCATATTCCTCAAAACGAAGATAACGAAGTATTCTCCATCTTCGTTTTAGCAACCTATTCGTCAACTTCGCTAATTCTAGCAATCAAATAGGAGGGTTGACTATAGAGACAGCTGTGTTAAATTCGCTATGCGATTATATTATTATTTATTTTTTTATAAATAGAATAATTATAGTAATTATCAAGTAATATAATTATTCCAATAAAAAAAGCAAAGTAAAATAATAGCATAGCGAATTAAACACAGCTGTCTCTATAGTCAACCTTCCTATTTGATTGCTAGAATTAGCGAAGTTGACGAATAGGTAGCTAAAACGAAGATGGAGAATACTTTGTTATCTTCGTTTTGAGGAATATGACGAATACATTCGTCATATTCGTCACCTTCGCTATAATTCTAGATATGAAACCAATAGGAAAGTAGCCTAAGTTAAAATCGCAATACGCAATTATTTAAATCGCATATTAATCGCGATAACTAGAATAATGACGAATATTCGATTTCGACGAATATTCGCGAATTTCGTCGAAATCGAATATGGCACCTGCCGCTCATCACTAGGCACCACGGCTCTGCGTTAACATATGCACTGTCACCATAAAGTGGCCTGGGAGAAACGTGGCTCCGATGTGGTGGTCCAGCCTGCCGCAGCAACGGCTGCATCACCCAGTGGCATTTACCCGATTTCAGGCAGTCAAGGCTCCACCACCTGCATTTGTCTGTGATAACGCTCCCTGCCATGCTAAACACACATTCAGACAATACACAGGCTGCAGGGCAGGCCAGCACCTCCAATGCATAAAGGGCAAGCTCAGGCCATGTGCCCAATTTGGAGACCCACTGCTCCACCATGTTGGTAAAATGCTGCCTCCTGCTAAGACGTTCCATGTCAGCTTGTGGTGCTGGTTCTTGTGGCGTGCTGACAAAGCTTTTCCACATTTTGGCCTGCCTTCTGAGGTGCTGGCGGTGCCCCAGCTGCGTTGGTGACTTCCTCCTCCTCCTCTGCCTTCACCTTGTGCTTCCACTGAGGCCCCGGTGTCAGGTGGGAATGCCATCAGCAACACGTCTACCAGCGTGCAGAATATATTTCCCAGTCAGGTATGCAGTGCAGGGGTAGTGTGACAAAAAAAAGGGGTACAGATCACCCAACAATCTAAACGCAACTGAATTTACAGAATATATTTCCCTGTCAGGTATGCAGTGCAGCAGGAACCCACCCTCGTCTGCTGAACTACAAAAACAAGATTAAATTATTGTCCTTGGCACATATGCACGTGCACTTGCACAAAATGGCCGCTGACGCCCACCTAACTAACAGACTGCCCCGCAGCCTTTCAACAAGCTTTATTAAACGGCCGAACAACGAACTCGAACCCGAACGGAAATGTTCGGTTTCGGGTCCGGTTCCCGAAAACCATAAAGTCCGGTACGATCCCGAACTTTACAGTTCGGGTTCGCTGAACACTAATTGTCACCCATACTATAATATTTGTATTGAAAATACATGTTTGATCAATTCCGGAATTTTAGTGAAAATGTGTTTCATGATTTCAAATGATTCTCATCTTAATGAGAAATGATTTCATACATAAAGAAAGCATTTGTCTTGTGCTCAGAACTCCATGTTGCGTAAGTAATGACGCCCCTAGGAACCAGCTACTCAGTGTTCATTACATTCACCTTTGTTAATTGCTGAATTTATGGTCTAAATAAGGATTCTTAAGACTGACTCTAAAGAACTGGATTAATGAATCCCACTGGGGCCACACTTAGCTCGTCAGGGTGTGGAGGCTGCGGCTGATCATCAGTACACGGCACCTCCCGGGGGACCCCTGTTTACCTGACAATTACAAAGTGATTTCATGGGAGAAGCTTCTATGATAGTTATTGCAAAGACTTTTCCACCAAGTAGATAAGAAATAAAAAAAATAAAAATGTATTCTATCCAAAAATGAAAACTACCCTTTTTAAGATAAAATGTAATAAATTCTTCCAAAAATTAGCTTCACACATAGTAAGGTGGACCTAGGAGATGGGGCTTATCTGGGTCCTATTAGGCAGGTTGCTGCACGGAGTCTCTCTGACCACAGGCACCTTCTGGTGATGTCAGTAATATCTACCAGGGTCAAGGTTTACCTTCTGACATTTTATTCCAAAAACTGTAAAACTGACCAGAGAGACATCCATTCTCTGTAGAGAAGGGTCGTTCTATTGTTAAAAAAGAAAATGATTTTTACAGTAAGAGTAGCAAAGCTGAGAAAAGCTCTAAAGCCAGAGAAACATTTGAATTGATAGTATGAGATTGTAAAAACATGGCTGCTTTTGTCCAGAAACAACACCTCTCTTGTGCATCGGCTGAGTTTGGTATTGCAGCTCAGGATAGGATTAAGACTGCATCCATACGTCCGTGGAAAACGGACTGTGTGATACCGGACTGGCACCCTGCTTAGTGCAGGAGCGCACGGCGTCATTAGTTGCTATGATGCCGTGCACTTCCTGCTGTCGCCGCTGCACAGTAATGCACTCCTATGATCTATATGAGTGTATCACTGTACTGCGGCGGCAGCAGGAAGAGCACGGCGTCATAGGAACGAATGACGCCGTTCGCTCCTGCACTAAGCAGGGTGCCAGTCCGGTATCACAAGGTCCGTGCTCCATGGACGTGTGAATGCAGCCTAAGACTGAGATACAGCACGGCCCACAGACTTTATAATATTTCAGAGGTCTATGTCTGCCTCCTATCCGCTCTTTTGGGCAGGCTTAGATGTCAGTCCACTCTCCCTCCTGCTCTTGCCCCGCTGGCCCTAAACCCTAAACCCACAGGTCTTAGTCTGCTTCCTTGCAGCGAGCTTTGGCGCTGAAGTCATCTGCCTCTTCTCCCATGGCAAGCTGCAGCCTGCTTCTTGCTGGAAGGGCCTCTGCTCGTAGGGCGCACACCTGCTCTCCTACGAGTTCTTAAAAGATCAGCATGTGCGCACCTTAATTCATGCCACCTTATGGCCGGTCACCTTTAGGTACTTAAGGCTCATTCACCTATGGGAAGGTGCCTGAGCTATAGGTTGTCTAGCTTGCTAGTTCCCTGCAAACTTTTGCTGTATTCACTTGTCTGTCCATCTACTAACTTCTGCCCATTTCCTGGATTCTGGCCCTCTGTTGCCTCGCCTGTGCCTGACCTCTGTATTAACCCTCAACTGTCTGACCTGACCGGACTGTTTATCAGGTTTCTTATGCCCTGTCTGCCCTGACCTTAGCCTCTGCTTGACCACTGTTTAGCCTGATCTATTGGTGTCCTGCACTAGTGTCTCCCCCATGGCTCAGCTGTCCGTCTAACAATCCCAGTCATCCCTGGAAATGCAATGATCCACTAGCCAATAACCTCCAGGATTCTTCTCTACAGTCTGAGTCTTTGAAGAGTCTCCTGCTCTTGCTCCCATGGCCCAAATCTGCCAGTCTTCCTCTACTTCCTTATGGTAGACTCGGCCTCAGGAGATGTCTGGCTCTTCTTTTCTGGCAGGCCTCAGCAAGGACTCTCCTCTCAGGGCGCACACACACACAGACTCCCTCTGGCTCCTAAAAGGCCAGCGCAAGCACGCTATAATCATGCCGTCCTATGGCTGGCCACCTTTGGGTACTTAAAGCACCTTCCCCTATGGTTTCCCAGCTTGCTAGCTCCCTTAATAGGTGTGCTCTATTTATATTTCTGCCTGTGTCCCAACTTCTGCCTATTTCCTGGAGCATGTCCTCATTGACCCTCCGCTGCCTGCCCTGCCCTCAGACCTTTTATTGGATTGCTTGCACTCTCCCTGTCCCTGACCACGGTTTTGCCTGATCACTTGGTGCCCTGCACCAGTATCTCTTCAGCCCAGAGACTACTTTGGAAAATAGAGGCCTGGAGGTTCCGCTGCAGCGAAGTTCAGATCCATGTAAAGGAGTTGAAGGATGAATATCAGGGGAATGCCAGGATAACACCCTTAGCAGTAGTCCAACTTCAAATCTGTTAGTTCACGCTGTGGCTCCACACCTACAGCCATAACTGCATGGACAGGTGTGATGCTGTTTTTAAAAAAAAAATGGCCATTCTTTTTACTCTAAAAAAAAGGCATCCTCAAACTGCGGCCCTCCAGCTGTTGCAAAACTACAACTCCCACAATGCCCTGCTGTAGGCTGATACCTGTAGGCTGTTCGGGCATGCTGGGAGTCGTAGTTTTGTAACAGCTGGAGGGCCGCAGTTTGAGGATGCCTGCTCTAAAACATTAAATTTAGATTTTTCTTAATTTTGCCAAACACATTCTCTTGCTTTAGGGTGTTTCTCTGCTTCGCTGCTCTTACTGTAAAGAATTCTTCCTAAGATAATGATAAAATGACTCCCTTTAACTAATCACTTTAAATTCTAACTCTACCAGATACATAAGAGATATGTAATAATCTCAATATCCCCGTCTCCAAGTGACACCCACAGGAAGCTGAGATATGATGACCTGTCCTGTGCCCCAGAGCACTGAAGAGAACACCTCTTTTGCATAAAGAATAAGAGTCTTCCCAGAACGAAAAAAACAATTTTTACAAGACAGGTTTCAATTTAATCTGCAGGATCAACCCTACCAGACAGTATGCCCAGTTACTGGCATTGATCTGCTGACAAGTGGTCTTTAGGTTAGATAAACTAAATATTTGATGTTTTTTTTTATGGAGGGGATCCCAGCATTCTGAAATGACTTATCCTAGCTGTTGATCATATCATATGACCGGAAGTAGACGCCGCTGACCTTTGCGTGCAGCACCTTCAAATAATGCGTGCCGCACTACATACCACTGGCTACTAGAGTAAGGGAGCACTAATTTCCCACAGCGCAAACCCACATCTGATGACAGTAAACTAGGAAATATGCAAGTATCGCGGTCCTGTGACCGAGCTATCCACATACTAGTCATAATATGTATCCAAAATAAATTGATCGATATCGATGGTGATATATATTCAAAATAATTCTAACCTGGTGTGGTGTGCTGTGAGTGGGGGCTTCCGCTTCATTTGTGATGACCCTCATATATTGATAATCTAGTCATGTATTCCTATATCTGCTCCTATTGACATCAGCCGTGTCTACCTGAGGATTTGTAAATTTGTATGCAACTATATGGTCAGCTTTTACTGACTTTTGTGGTACTTTGATATCTAGGACACTGAGCCCTATATATTATTGTGTTTGTGGTCCCCTGATGATCTGCTACCGTGTTGGGTGAGCAGTGAAACGCGTCGGGACGGGAGACTATATCTGTGTATTGGAACTACGGTTTCCTTTCAGATATATCAATATTATGCACCTGTGTGATATTTACATACCGTATATAAAGTAACCGTTTTAACTTTAATACACAGTGACGGACTTTTTTGACTATACCAATTGTTTTTAATGTGCACTGGTGTTGGGTTCTTTCCTGTGTCAGGGACCCGGTGGGGAATACTAGGAGGTTCTTGACACGGGATCGCCCCTATCCGTTTTTAGGCAGGGCAATATAGTTTCTGAGGGCATAAGTAGGGAAAGAAATCTTTCCTCCTGCCCCACCTGCCTACACGGAACGGAGGTGTCATATGATCAAGAATATACATTTAATTAGTTTCAATAAAAGTTATTTTTTAGTGATATTCTCACGGTGATTTTCTATTCAGCTATATCACTTCATATCTGACCTATTGATGGTAGACTTGTCGGTACTTTACTCCGATCTCTTAGACAACAGTATAATCTAATGGGTCTCCCTCTACCCCGTGCTCAGTTCCCCAGGCTTCCAAGTTCTAATCAGGTGGTGGGGAAAACCGATAAAAAAGTAACAGCTTGTGTCAAAAGAACACAGAAATAATATATGAACACACATAGACATAGACACACAATTGTGCATAGACACACAATTGTGGTTCACTTGATTAACACATTGTTTTTATTTTGTTGATCTGAGGCTCAGTTTCTGAATTATGATAATTTTTTTGAGATGCAAAAAGGTGCCACCATTGCTCTTGTTGCACCCAGGCTCCACTCCTTTCTGTGACCAGCTCTTCCTTCACTGATTGACAGGGTGGCCACAGAAGGGCCCTCATTGCACCAAAGGCGTTTAAAAAAAAAACGTAACTTTAAATAAAAAGAAACATTTAAGAAAACATGTAAAAAAATATATAATTAAGATTAAAAAATGATAAAATGAAATATGAAATAATACAATATAAGGCACAAAATTAAAAATGTAATAAACAAGATTAGTTAGTATAAAATAAAGTAATAACCCAAGGAAATTATTTGAGGAGTTAAATACACATAAATGTATATGTAACCCCCAAATGAAATTTAAAATAAATAAAAACACCGCAAATTCTATATTTCATTGCATTATAAGCCCGGATTATTACGTTTTTTTACTACTTTGGTCGTTATGGGCCTAGTTTATTTAATTGCTTTTTTTTTGTACTTTTTTGCCACACATTTTTGTCATTCGTCTTTGACCCTCACGACCTCCCTTCAATTCCTGTGATTTCATCTAGGTCATTAACTGTCAGTTTCTTGCCCAAGCCTTTCTGGTAATGAATAGACTTGCTTCACGATCAGGAGACGTCACCATAAGGAAAATGTTTGTGCTGTAGGTTCCCTGAGGACACTCTCCCGGTAGGCTCACCCCGATCGCACGCCTCAAACACCTTGACGAAATGTGTTGTTTATGGCTCACAACAATCCGTTCAGCGTAGATAATTAGCATCAGTGCGAGACTAATTAGTCCAAATATTCTCATTAGTGGTTGTTATCTTCGCAAATACCGAAGAGACGACGTGAACCGCGCGGCTCATTTACAGTTTTGGTCTCTTGTGTTTCTAATCATAGATTTGCAAAGTATGACTTGGTTGTTATAAGCCTGTGTGAGAACTAAATGTAGGAGCTTTTTACTAAACTCACCTTTAAAAAAAGCAATTTTCTTAATGCTTTGTTAATGCTGTTAAAAACAGCGGAGCAAGATGGCCGCCCCAGTAATCATGTTCAGAAAATAGAATGAATGAACCTACAGAACATATAAAGAGATTAGAAACAAAGGAGATGTGTTACTGGTTTTTACTGGCAGATTACATTTTTTTGACACATTTCCTTTAACTCCTAAGGTATGTACAGGACAATGACTGTCGGTAGGGGCCATCCTGCTACTTTTATATACAAATCCTCCATAGTAAAATGGCTGGTGTTGCCCAATACAACTGGATATTAAGCTTGTGTTTAAAGGGGTTATCCAGGTTTTGAGCTGAACCCGGACACATCCCCATTTTCACCCAGGCAGCCTATCTGAGATGATCATCAGAGCATTTCATTATCTGATTCCCTCCTTTGCCCTGCGCTGAATCGCGCAGAGCAAGTGCTTATTTTGCAGTTCCAGTCATGTATCGGGCTCTCCATGGGGACTGCTAGGCGGAGGCTTCTGCCTAGCAGTCAGACCGGTGATGATACCAGCACTGATGGGTGGGCTTTAGCGCTGCCCTAGCCTGTAAAACGACTAGGGAAGCGCTAAAGCCTATAGTTTCCATCAGTGCTGGTGAAGTCACCGGCAACACTGTTGGGCGGAAATCGCCTGAGAAAATATAAACAAACAAGAATATAAAATGCTCCGATGCTCATGTTGGAGGGGCCGGAGGGGTGAAAATGGGGATATGTCCGGGCCTAACTGTGAACCCGGACAACCCCATTCACTGTGGCTTTAAAGTGAACCTGTAACCCAGTTTGGGGCCTCTAAGACACCAGCGTATCCTTATCCATCTGGAATTTAGGGTCCCAAAACTACAGAGAACAAAGTTATCCATGACTGCAAAGAATAGTAAATGAAAATGGAACTTACAAGAAGAGTCCAGGACTCTTCTCCAGCAGCATCAGACACATGCAAACTGCACAAAGGAAGTCAAGGAGAGTACACATTGCTTCATTGAGCTTCTCCTGTACAACAAGTGTCGGTGTGTCATTATTAGAGATGAGAGAATCGAAGCTGATGAAGTGGAATTCATTACGGATTTCAGGAAAATCTGATAAATGCGAATTTCCTCGTGCATCGTGGTAATGAATCACAATTTTTCTTAAAATAGCGGTTAAAATGGCAGCTACACGTGTGAGGACATGGGGCAAGGAACTCTGGGAAGGCGCGATGACCCATAATGCCATGCATGCAGCCAATCAGCAGCCAGTCCTGTGATGTCACAGCTCTATAAGTACGATGGCCATCTTGGATTCAGACATTTTCCAGCGTTCTGAGTGCAGGGACAGATGTAAGAAGGCGCTAGGGACAGCAATAGGAAAAACCTCATTGTGGAAAAAAAACATGAAAAAACAATTTATAAGTGCAGGGAAAGGATAGGGAGGAATGATTTCACAGCATCTTAGTGCAGGGAGAGAGGTCAGAAGGCGCTAGGGGCAGTTATAGGAAAAACCTCATAGTGAAAAAAAAGCGATTTACAAGTGCAGGGAAAGATTATTTTGAGATCCAAATAGCCATTAGACAGCTCTGTCATTCCAGCAATTTGTTCTTGGGGTGCAAGTGCTATGTTGAAAAGCCTTTAGTGGCGTATTTCAGTACAAAAAAATATTTATATACGCAGTTTACTTCTGCAGCTATATGTGGGGAAAGAGTTTAGTGGCCTATTTCAGTACAGAAATAAAAATATATATGCATTTTACTTCTGCAGTTATTTGTGGTGAAAGCGTTTAGTAGCCAATTTCAGTACAAAAAGAAAGATATTCTGAAATGTTAGGACTCGGGCACCCAGACAGAGGAGAGGTCAATGCTCGGCAAAACAGGCTTTTTGTCACCCACCAATGCAGCAGACGATTATTAGCAATGTAAGCCCCTGGCATCCAGACAGATCAGAGTTCATTGGACTGCAAAAAGAGGTTAATGTCACCCACCAAAGCAACTGGCGACTTCAAGAAATGTAGGCCCCTGGTACCCAGACAGAGGAGAGGGCAATGCATGGCAAAAGAGGCTTCATGTCACCCAGCAATGGAACAGGCCACTTCCAGCAATTTAGGCCCTAGGACCCTGACAGAGGAGAGAGGTCCCGTAGCAGCAAAACAGGCTTCATGTCACCCAGCAATGGAACAGGCGATAATAATTAATGTAGGCCGCAGGCACCCAGTCAGAGGAGAGAGGTCCTATAAGAGCAAAACAGGCTTCATGTCACTCAGCAATGGAACAGGCGATTATCATTAATGTAGGCACCCAGACAGAGGAGAGGTCAACGCACGGCAAAAAAAGTTTAATGTCACCCAACAAAGCAATATGTGATTATCATAAATGTAGGCCCCTGGCACCCAGACAGAGGAGAGGTCAATGCACGGCAAAAAGAGGTTAATGTCACCCACCAAAGCAACAGGCAATTATCCAAAATTTAGGCCACAGACACACAGACAGATGAGAGAGGTCAATGCACGGCAAAACAAGCTTCATGTCAGCCACCAAAGCAACAGGCCATTTTCAGTAATTTAGGACGCAGACACCCAGACAGAGGAGAGGTTCATTCAAATTGGGGTAGCCCCCGAAATAATGGAACAAATAAAAAAAGGATTCAATGAATAAGGGAAATGAAGTACAAGAATGTTTGGTTGCGGCGGTTATAAATGTCTATTCTGTACAAGGTATGGACAAGTCCTGTGGGATCCATGCCTGGTTCATTTTAATGAACGTGAGCTTGTCCACGTTGGCTTTGGACAGGCGGCTGCATTTGTCAGTAATGACGCCCCCTGCCATGCTAACTACATGTTCAGAAAATACACTGGCTGCAGGGCATAAAGGGCAAGCTCAGGCCATGTGGACAATTTGGAGACCCAGAAGTTGAATGGGGCAGACCCATCAGTCAGTACGTGAAGGCGTGTGCACACCTACTGTTCCACCATGTTGTTCAAATGCTGCCTCCTGCTAAGATGTTCCGTACCATGCTAACCCTGCCTTCGGAGGAGCTGGCCGTGACACAGCTGCGTTGGCGACCTCTTGCTCCTCCTCCTCCTCTGCCTTCACCTTTTGCTTCTGACAGGAGCGCGTCTACCAGCGTGCGCTTGTACTCGCGCATCTTCCTATGACGCTCCAGTGCAGGAAGTAAGGTGGGCATGTTGTCCTTGTACCAGGGATCCAGCAGGGTGGCAACCCAGTAGTCAGCACAAGTTAAAATGTGGGCAACTCTGCTGTAGTTGCGCAGGCACTGCAGCATGTAGTCGCTCATGTGTGCCAGGCTGCCCAGAGGTAGGGATAAGCTGTCCTCTGTAGGTGGTGTATAGTTTGTGTCCCCCGTATCCCCCCAGCCACGCTCCAGTGATGCCCCTGAGCTGCGTAGGGTGCCACCCTGCAATGAACCCGATTCCTCCTCATCCTCTACCTCATCCTCCTCGTCCGCCAGAACTGTGCCCTGGCTGTCCACATGTGTACCTAGTCTCTGCTGGTGCAGGAACCCACCCACTGACCGGCCTGAAACCCTGTGAAATGCCCCCTCTTCCTCCTCTGCCACATCCTCCTCCATCATCGACGCAATTAATTTTTCAAGGAGACAAATTAGAGGTATTGTAATGCTAACAATGGCATTGTGAGCACTGGCCATGTTGGTTGAGTACTCAAAAGACCGCAACAAGGTACACAGGTCTCGTACGCAGGTCCAGTGGTGAAGTGGTGCTGATCCGCAGAGGGACTGACCCGTTCTTGCTGCAGCTGAAACTCCACTATTGCCTGCTGCTTCTCTCCAGCATGTGCAAGGTGTTCCATCTAGTGGGCAAGTCGCATATGAGGCAGTTAGCTGGAAGGCCGAAGTTACGCTGCAGCGCATACAGGCGAGCAGCAGCAGGGTGAGAACGCCGAAAGCGAGCACAGACGGACCGCACTTTCAGCAGCAGCTCTGACATGTCTGGGTAGTTTTTAAGAAACTTCTGCACCACCAGATTCAGCACATGCGCCAGGCAAGGGATGTGCATCAAACCGGCTAGTCCCAGAGCTGCAGCAAGATTTTGTCCATTATCGCACACCACCAGGCCGGGCTCGAGGCTCACTGGCAGCAACCACTCATCGGTGCACTATTTCTCTGCAGAAATATTAAATATGTAATTGTACGCTGTATGCACAACTTCTTTGTGAAGCAAGAATATAGCTTTTTTCCCACCAAAAAAAAATATTCACTATTTCACTGCAGAAATGTCAAATGTGTATTTGGGCGGTGTATTTCAAACTGCTTTGGGTACCAGGATAACAGCTTTTTATCACAAAAATACTGCAGAAATTGAATATATGGTTTAGTGCATTGTATACACAAGTGCTCTGTGGCACCACAGGTCCCAGACTAGACAAATGGACTATGTCACCCCTTAATTATACTAAAGGTAATGTAGGGGACTTGAGCAGCCAGAAAAAAAAGAATTTCCTCCTTCACTGAGCTACCAAAAAGGATTAAGCTGATGTCCCTGCCAGGCTGGCAGACATGCAGTACACTGCAGTGGCTAAAATGGCCGCCGACCCCCACCTCTGTAACAGATGGATTAAAAAAAAATATGTATTTGGCAGTGGCTAGGTACAGAAATGTAGGATTGCTCAAGCTCCCTCCCTCTCTATTTGCTGTATCTTGAGGATTAATGTACAACAGGTTCTGCAGATTTCTTCCCTAATCTGTCCCTCACAGAAGCGGCAGCATCCTATCCCTACACTGAGAAGAGCAGAGTAAAGTGTGGGCGCTACGTGACTCCAGCTTATGTAGAGGCTGGGTCACATGCTGCACTCAGCCAATCACATCGATGCCATTAGTAGGCATGGTTGTGATGGCTTCTTAGGCCAAAGAAGTAAAACGCTTGCTGATTGGCTGTTGTACAGCCCTTAGAAAGCAGGAAGAATCACCGAACAACGGACCAGAACCCAAATTTTTATGAAAATGTTTAGGTTCGGATCCGGGTCCCGAACACCCCAAAATTCGGTACGAACTCAAACTATACAGTTCGGGTTCGCTCAACCCTAGACACAACCCTTAGATGTCATGGCCAGGGAGCAGGCCCTGTGCCCTCACCTGTCCTCAACCTGCCTCTGTCCTTTGCTGTTTCCTCAGCCACAGAAGTATTGTATGCTGTGGGCTCAGCTCCACTATACAGCGAGGATTAGATACTATAGGACAGTCAGCAGCTACTGCCCTGCCAAGATGTGGAGGAGACATCCGCCGCTTCCTCCGCTAGGCGGGCAAGTAGTGATGAGGAGAGTGGCGTGGGAGGTGTTGTGAGCGGTCAGGCCCCTGACTCAGAGACCATTGAGGAGGACATCAGTGAGGTGCAGACACTACTCAATGATGATGAAGCTGATCGCACTTAGGAGCCGGGTGCAGTTGGGGCTTCATCATCATCAGGAGAATAGGTTGCCAGCTTGCCTGTGAGGCAGCAGCAAGGTGGTAGCATGGCTGGGAGTCAGCAGGGTGGCAGCAGTGGGAGGTCGGGAGCCAAACATGCCTGGGGTAGACCACCCGCTTCGCCACAGCCTACCAGCCTGGGAAGTAGTGGTGCCGGGGTTCACGGAGGCAGCGGCGGTAGCAGTCTGTCAATGTGGACTGTTGGGGGGAAAATCACCTACTAGGCGGTGTGGCAGGTTTTAGTTAAGCCACCGGAGGAGATGAACGTGGCCATATGTAGAATCTGTGGGCAGAAAGTGAAGCGAGGCCATGGCTCCGATGTGGTGGTCCAGCCTGCCGCAGCAACCGGTGCATCACCCAGTGGCACACACCTGGTTTCAGGCAGTCAAGGCTCCATCACCTCAGCTGAAGGGAGCTGTTTGTCATTCCCATCATCTGCTGGTCTCAATGCTCCTGCGCCTCCTACTCCTCGTCAGTCATTCCGTCAGCAATCGATCACCGTAGAGTTGCCAAGAGACAACAGTATGCATGCACTCATCCAACGGAGCAGAAACTGAATGTGCTCCTGGCCAAGTTGCTGGGGCTGCAGTCCCTTCCTTTCCAAGTGGTGGACTCTGCACCTTTTAGAGAACTGATAGCTTGTGCTGAGCCAAGGTGGAGAGTCCCAAGCCATCATTTCTTTGTGAAAAAGGAAGTACCAGCCCTGCACAATTATGTAGAACAGAAGGTGGGCCAGTCCTTAAGCCTGTCGGTGTCTGCCAAAGTGTAGAGCTGTAACTACGGTCAGGGACAATACATGTCCTTTACGGCCCACTGGGAGAATGTGGTTCCTGCACAGCCACACCAGCAACTTGGCCAGGTCATGCCACTTCCGCCTCCACGTTGTCACGCCGTTGGTCCTATGACAATGTCCGCCTCTGCCTCCTCATCCTCCGCCGTGTCCTCAGCCTCCACTGCAGGGACAATTCACAGTACCCCTCCAGCATACCACATGTGCAGGGCTCGGCGGTGTCACACTGTTCTGCACCTGGTTTGCCTTTGCGAACGGAGTCACACAGGGAAGGAACTGCTCCATGTGATTCATCAAGAAATCGAATCCTGGCTTTCTCCGTGACAACTGAAAATCGGAACCATGGTGACCGACAACGGGAAGAACATGGTGTCGACATGCATCAAGGAAGGCTGAGCCATACTCCCTGCATGGCACATATGTTCAATCTGGTTGTCAAGCGGTTCCTGTAGTCTCTTACCCATCTGCAAGACATCCTAAAAATGGTCTGGAAACTTTGCATGCACTTCAGCCACTCGTACACTGCAAAGCACAGCCTCCTTAAGCTGCAGCCGCAGAACGGCATCCCCCAACATAGGCTGATATGCGACATTTTCACCCATTGGAATTCCGCCCTCAATATGTTGGACCAACTATACGAACAGAAAAAGACCATCAACGATTTCTTGATGATCCAAGCGGATAGGAGTACTCCCCTGTGTAACTTCGATCTCAGCCAGTGGCAGCTCATGCGTGACACCTGCCGTTTGCTCAGGCTGTTTGAGGACTATTTGTTAGTCACCTGCAGTATGGGATGAATGACGTCATTCCACTGCTTCATGTCCTGGAACAAATGGTAAGAATGGCTGGTCAGGGGACAGGAGATGTGGTGCCTAGATCTCATGGCCACATGAGCCCTGTGGGGGCTGAACTGGAAGAGGAGGAGGACATTGGAGCATAGGCAATGTGTAACGAAATGGGTGTTTTTTATATACAGGTGACAGGAGTGGAGGAGCAGGAGCAGCCAGAGGAGCTACAGGGTGATGAGGAAGATGAGATATGACCCAGACACACCGTGGCAATATGCAGTGGAGATGGAGGCAGGGAGTCCCTCCGAGTCACTTGCAGAAATGACTTGCTTGCATAGTGATAGCCGAATTCAGTTGTGTCGCTAGTCATGTAGATTTGGGGCTTGGGCCCCGTACTACAAGCACATTGCCCCGAATCTCTGGCCGATATCTGTATTTTTCACTGCACTGGCAGCTTCTTTTTATGGTTATATTGAGCCACCATGCGAAGATGCACTCAGGCCCAAATGACATCAGCCAGGCGCACATTAAACCTGTAAGTAGCAGCTCCATTGTGCGCCCGGCTGAAGTGCAATGAGACCGGTCAGCAGCTCTGCACTGGTGTCTCAGTATCAGAGCAGAAGCGCAGGGCTTGTGGTTAGCCCTGCCCCTCACTCAGGCCTAGCAGTAGAGGACCAGACCCAGCCCTACAAGAGGTTCCGACAGGACAAGCAGATTCCAGAGCTACTGCTGTCTGTCCTGCTCCAGTTGTCTAGGTCTCCACTGCTGGAAAAGTCTTATGAAAATGGCCTCTGCTAGCCCAGCAGCAGCCATACCAACCTGACAATATGGAACAGCAGAGAGGTGTGTTACCACTGCAGTACAGCTTCATGTAAGTTAACCACCATCCATGTATAGGACAGTGTACTTATGGGACCTGTATCTTTGTTAAACAGTACGGATTTAAAAATAAACTATGCATATACTGCTAGGAGAGGTTATGTATATACTGCTAGGAGAGGCTGTGTATATAATGCTAGGGGAGCCTATTATATACTGCTAGAAGAGGCTGTGTATATCCTGCTAGGGGAGCCTATGTATATACTGCTAGGAGAGGCTATGTATATACTGCTAGGAGAGACTGTGTATATCCTGCTAGGGAAGCCTATGTATATACCGCTAGGAGATGCTGTGTATATACTGCTAGGAGAGGCTATGTATATACTGCTAGGAGAGGCTGTCTATATACTGCTAGGACAGGCTGTGTATATACTGCTAGGAGAGGATGTGCATTATATACTGTGAGCAGAGGAGCTGTTCATGCAGTATATAATGTGAATGAAGGAGCTGTGTATGTTCTTTGTGTATTATAGGGGGAACTGTAATGTGGCTTTAGTGGTCTAATTTATGCTGCATTTTGGCATTTGGTAGTCGTGGTGTTAGTATTATGTGCTATGAGGAGATCTTGGTTCTTGAAGATATATATATAAAAAAAAGCAGAGTAGCACTCCAATAAGTAGAAAAAGGAGGATGTTTATTCACCCAGAAGTGACGCGACGTTTCGGCTCCAACATGAAGCCTTTCCACCCACCAATGCCTGATGCATCAGACTAGATCATCCATGGTGCCACACCAACACTTTGACAAAAGAGACAACTTTCTTCTGGCTACCTGCCTCAGCTACTATTCTGATGCTGCCACCCTCCTGATGCCACACATCTGATGCCAAGTGCTCCTTCTTACACCCACCATCATCAGCAGGTACTGTTATTGCCACCCACATCTCCACTCTGTCACCGGGTCACTTTGTGGTCTCCTGATGCTGCTGCCACCTCCACACGATGTCACCTTGCCACTCTGTGGTCTCCTCATGCTGCTGCCACCTCCACACTATGTCATCTCGCCACTCTGTGGTCTCCTCATGCTGCTGCCACTTTCACACTATGTCACCTTATCACTCTGTGGTCTCCTCATGCTGCTGCAACCTCCGCACTATGTCACCTTGCCACTCTGTGGCCTCCTGATGCTGCTGACACCTCCACAATATGTCACCTTGCCACTCTGTGGTCTCCTCATCCTGCTGCCACCTCCACACTATGTAACCTTGCCACTCTGGGGTCTCCTCATGATGCTGCCACCTCCACACTATGTCACCTTGCCACTCTATGGTCTCTTCATGCTGCTGCCTCCTCCACATTATGTCACATTGCCACTCTGTGGTATCCTCATGCTGCTGCCACCTCCATCCTATGTCACCTTGCCACTCAGTGGTCTACTCATGCTGCTGCCACCTCCACACTATGTCACCTTACCACTCTGTGGCCTCCTGATGGGTTCCACTGCCATAGCTGCTGGGGAGGGGTGGGGTGGCAGGAGCAGTACCAGCTCCATCAGCAGCAGCCTGAGTCTACAGTTGCTGATGAGCAGCTTTCTTCACCCGCATAGTGAAGAAACTACTCACCAGCAGCAGCACAGAATGATGAAAGGAACCGCGGCACTCTCGTAGTGTTCAATCTCTTTATTGCTCCAAAAGTTGCGACGTTTCGACTTACAAAAAGTCTTTATCATTTATCTTTTTGTAAGTCGAAACGTCGCAACTTTTGGAGCAATAAAGAGATTGAACACTACGAGAGTGCCGCAGTTCCTTTCATCATTCTGCGCTATTACGGGGATTGGACCAGGATCCAGCACCGCTGGCACCGCCATACAAAAAAGCCGATTCTGGAATCAAGGTAGTGCTGCCCCCTATCTTCATTTCACCAGCAGCAGCAGGTAGACCTAGAGCAGGACCTGAACCAGCAGGTGGTGGCATACTTGGACAGCATCCTGCCAGCAGTCATTGAAGATCTGCTGAACTGCTGGGCAGCCAAATTAGATTTGTGGCCGCAACTGGCAGAGTTTGCCCTGGAAAAGCTGTCCTGCCCGGCCAGTAGTGTGGCATCAGAGTGGGTGTTTAGTGTGGCGGGGGCCATAGTTATCCCAAGTAGAACTTGCCTGTCTACCCAAAATGTGGAGAGGCTGACCTTTGTCAAGATGAATCAGGCGTGGATCAGCCAGGATTTCCTCCCACCAATGCCTGATGCATCAGACTAGATCATCCATGCAGCCTCAACCAAACCTTGAAAAAAGAGAACAGTTTCTCCTGACTACCTGCCTCAGCTACTACTCTGATTCTGCCACTCGCCTGATGCCACACATCTGATGCCAAGTGCTCCTTCTTTCACCCACCTTCGTCAGCAGGTACTGGTATTGTCACCCACTGGTATCTGTCACCGGGTGACTTTGTGATCTCCTGAAGTTGCTGCTAACATCTCCAAACTATGTCACCTTCACACTCTGTGGTATCCTGATGCTGCTGCTGCCATCTCCACACTATGTCACGTTGCCTCTCTGTGGTATACTGCTGCTGCTGCCATCTCCACACTATGTCACCTTGCCACTCTGTGGCATCCTGCTGCTGCTGCCATCCACACTATGTCACCTTGCCACTCTGTGGTATCCTGCTGCTGCTGCTGCCATCTCCACACTATGTCACGTTGCCTCTCTGTGGTATACTGCTGCTGCTGCCATCTCCACACTATGTCACCTTGCCACTCTGTGGCATCCTGCTGCTGCTGCCATCTCCACACTATGTCACCTTGCCACTCTGTGTTATCCTAATGCTGCTGCTGCCATATCCACACTGTTTCACCTTGCCACTCTGTGGTATCCTCCTAAAGGCTGCTCCTGTCGCCACCTCCAGACTCTGTAATCTTACCACTCTGAGGCCTCCACCTGAAGCTGCTGCTGTCGCCACCACCACACTCTGTCATTGTGCCGCTCGGTGGTATCCTCATACTGCTGCCAACTCTAGACTCTTTCATTGTGCCACTGGGTGGCCTTCTAATGATGCTGCCAACTCCAGACTTTGTCATTGTGCCACTCGGTGGCCTTCTCCTGATGCTGCTGCTGCCGCAGCCACCTCCAGCCTCAGTCATTGAGCCACTCGGTGGCCTCCTCATACTGCTGCCAACTCCAGACTCTGTCATTGTGCCACTCGGTGGCCTTCTCCTGATGCTGCTGCTGCCGCCACCTCCAGACTCTGTCATTGAGCCACTCGGCGGCCTTCTCCTGATGCTGCTGCTGCCGCCACCTCCAGACTCTGTCATTGTGCCACTCGAGGCCCCCTCATACTGCAGAAACCTCCATACTCTGTCATTGTGCCACTCGTTGGCCTTCTCCTGATGCTGCCAACTCCAGACTCTGTCATTGTGCCACTCGGTGGCCTTCTCCTGATGCAGTTGCTGCTTCCACCTCCAGACTCTGTCAATGTGCCACTCAGTGGCCTCCTCATACTGCTGCCACCTCCAGACTATGTCATTGTGCCACTCGGTGGCCTCCTCAAAATGCTGCCACCTTCATACTCTGTCATTGTTCCACTTGGTGGCCTACTCATACTGCTGCCAACTTCAGAGCCTGTCATTGTGCCACTCCGTGGCCTTGTCCTGCTGCCGCCACCTCCAGACTCTATTATTGTGCCACTCGGTGGCCTTCTCCTGATGCTGCTGCTGCGGCCACCTCCAGACTCTGTTATTGTGCCACTCGGTGGCTTCCTCATTCTGCTGCCACCTCCAGACTCTGTCATTGTGCCACTTGGTGGCCTTCTAATGATGCTGCCAACTTCAGACTCTGTCATTGTGCCACTCTTTGGCCTTCTCCTGATGCTGCTGCTGCCGCCACCACCTCCAGGCTCTGTCATTGTGCCACTCGGTGGCTTCCTCATTCTGCTGCCACCTCCAGACTCTGTCATTGTGCCACTCTTTGGCCTTCTCCTGATGTTGCTGCTGCCGCCACCACCTCCAGGCTCTGTCATAGTGCCACTCGGTGGTCTCCTTATACTGCTGCCAACTCCAGACTCTTTCATTGTGCCACTCGGTGGCCCTCTCCTGATGCTGCCAACTTCAGACTCTGTCATTGTGCCACTCTTTGGCCTTCTCCTGATGTTGCTGCTGCCGCCACCACCTCCAGGCTCTGTCATAGTGCCACTCGGTGGTCTCCTTATACTGCTGCCAACTCCAGACTCTTTCATTGTGCCACTCGGTGGCCCTCTCCTGATGCTGCCAACTTCAGACTCTGTCATTGTGCCACTCTTTGGCCTTCTTCTGATGCTTCTGCTGCCACCACCTCCAGACTCTGTCATTAAGCCACTCGGTGGCCTCCTCATACTGCTGCAAACTGCAGACTCTGTCATTGTGCCACTTCGGGGCCTTCTCCTGATGCTGCTGCTACAGCTGCTGCCGCCACCACCTTAAGACTCTGTCATTGTGCAACTCGGTGGCCTACTCCTGATGTTGCCAACTCCAGACTCTTTCATTGTGCCACTCGGTGGCCCTCTCCTGATGCTGCCAACTCCAGACTCTGTCATTGTGCCACTTGGTGGCCTTCTTCTGATGCTTCTCCTGCCACCACCTCCAGACTCTGTCATTGAGCCACTCGGTGGCCTCCTCATACTGCTGCAAACTGCAGACTCTGTCATTGTGCCACTTCGGGGCCTTCTCCTGATGCTGCTGCTACAGCTGCTGCCGCCACCACCTTAAGACTCTGTCATTGTGCAACTCGGTGGCCTACTCCTGATGTTGCCAACTCCAGACTCTGTCATTGTGCCACTTGGTGGCCTCCTCATACTGCTGCCAGCTCCAGACTCTGTAATTTTGCCACTTGGTGGCCTTCTCCTGATGCTGCCAACTCCAGACTTTGTCATCGTGCCACTCGGTGGCCTTCTCCTGATGATGCTGCTGCCGCTTCCTCCAGACTCTGTCATTATGCCACGCAGTGGCCTCCTTATTCTGCTGCCACCTCCACACTCTGTCATTGTTCCACTTGGTGGCCTCCTCATACTGCTGCCAACTCCAGACTTTGTAATTGTGCCACTCAGTGGCTCCTCATACTGCTGCCACCTCAACACTCTGTCATTGTTCCACTTAGTGGCCTACTCATACTGCTGCCAACTCCAGACTCTGTTATTGTGCCACTCGGTGGCCTTCTCCTGATGCTGCTGCTGACGCCACCTACAGACTCTGTCATTGTGCCACTCGGTGGCCTCCTGATACTGCTGCCACCTCCACACTCTGTCATTGTTCCACTTGGTGGCCCCCTCATACTGCTGCCACCTTAACACTCTGTCATTGTTCCACATGGTGGCCTACTCATACTGCTGCCAACTCCAGACTCTGTTATTGTGCCACTCTGTGGCCTTCTCCTGATGCTGCTGCTGCCGCCACCTCCAGACTCTGTCATTCTGCCACTCGGTGGCCTCCTCATACTGCTGCAAACTGCAGACTCTGTCATTGTGCCACTTCGGGGCCTTCTCCTGATGCTGCTGCTACAGCTGCTGCCGCCACCACCTTAAGACTCTGTCATTGTGCAACTCGGTGGCCTACTCCTGATGTTGCCAACTCCAGACTCTTTCATTGTGCCACTCGGTGGCCCTCTCCTGATGCTGCCAACTCCAGACTCTGTCATTGTGCCACTTGGTGGCCTTCTTCTGATGCTTCTCCTGCCACCACCTCCAGACTCTGTCATTGAGCCACTCGGTGGCCTCCTCATACTGCTGCAAACTGCAGACTCTGTCATTGTGCCACTTCGGGGCCTTCTCCTGATGCTGCTGCTACAGCTGCTGCCGCCACCACCTTAAGACTCTGTCATTGTGCAACTCGGTGGCCTACTCCTGATGTTGCCAACTCCAGACTCTGTCATTGTGCCACTTGGTGGCCTCCTCATACTGCTGCCAGCTCCAGACTCTGTAATTTTGCCACTTGGTGGCCTTCTCCTGATGCTGCCAACTCCAGACTTTGTCATTGTGCCACTCGGTGGCCTTCTCCTGATTAGTGATGAGCGGCAGGTGCCATATTCGATTTCGACGAAATTCGCGAATATTCGAATGAATATTCGTTTCATATTCGTCGAAATCGAATATTCGTCATTATTCTAGTTACCGCGATTAATATGCGATTTAAATAATCGCGTATTGCGATTTTAACTTAATGCTACTTTCCTATTGGTTTCATATCTAGAATTATAGCGAAGATGACGGATATGACGAATGTATTCGTCATATTCCTCAAAACGAAGATAACGAAGTATTCTACATCTTCGTTTTAGCAACCTATTCGTCAACTTCGCTAATTCTAGCAATCAAATAGGAAGGTTGACTATAGAGAGTGACAACTGTGTTTAATTCGCTATGCGATTATTTATATATATTTTTTTTAATAAATAGAATAATTATAATAATTATATCAAGTAATATAATTATTCTATTAAAAAAAAATTAAAAAAAAATCGCATAGCGAATTTAACACAGCTGTCTCTATAGTCAACCTTCCTATTTGATTGCTAGAATTAGCGAGGTTGACGATTTGACGAATAGGTTGCTAAAACGAAGATGTAGAATACTTTGTTATCTTCGTTTTGAGGAATATGACGAATACATTCGTCATATTCGCTATTCGCTAATTCTACCAAGCCAACCATAAAGTTCCTTGCTCATGGAGCGTCCCCATCACCATGGGAACATCTCCATATACTAGAATGTACTGTCGGATTTGAGGAATTACGTTGAAATCGCAATGCGATTAATTCAAGTTATATTAATCGCATTGCGATTTCAACTTAGAGCTGGGTTTATAATGGGTCAGCTTGCTAGAATGAACGAAGTTAACGATTCAATGAACGAAGTTAACGAATATGGAATATAGCAGCACTGCTAAGTTGAATTCGCAATGCGATTAATTTAACTTAAGTAATCGCATTGCGATTTCAACTTAGCACTGCTATCTTACATAGGCTAGAATTAACGAATATGGAATATAGCAGTGGCACTAGCAGTGCTAAGTTGAAATCGCAATGCGATTACTTTAAGTTAAATTAATCGCATTGCGAATTCAACTTAGCAGTGCTGCTATATTCCATATTCGTTAACTCGTTCATTGAATCGTTAACTTCGTTCATTCTAGCAAGCTGACCCATTATAAACCCAGCTCTAAGTTGAAATCGCAATGCGATTAATATAACTTGAATTAATCGCATTGCGATTTCAACGTAATTCCTCAAATCCGACAGTACATTTTAGTATATGGAGACGTTCCCATGGATGGGGACGATCCATGAGCACGGAAGTCGGCAGAAGCGGCAATGGGCACTAACTAGAGCAGCCAGGAAGCCAGGAATCCTCAGGACAGGTAAGAACTACTGTTGGGAAGAGGGAAAGAAAAAAATATAACTAAAAAAAAAACAAAAAAAAAAAACGAATATTCGAAATAGCGAATTTATAGCGCTATATTCGAAATATTCGCGAATTAGCGAAGTGCCGATATTCGCTAAAAAAATTCGCTATTCGAATATTCGCGCTCAACACTACTCCTGATGATGCTGCTGCCGCTTCCTCCAGACTCTGTCATTATGCCACGCAGTGGCCTCCTTATTCTGCTGCCACCTCCACACTCTGTCATTGTTCCACTTGGTGGCCTCCTCATACTGCTGCCAACTCCAGACTTTGTAATTGTGCCACTCGGTGGCTCCTCATACTGCTGCCACCTTAACACTCTGTCATTGTTCCACATGGTGGCCTACTCATACTGCTGCCAACTCCAGACTCTGTTATTGTGCCACTCTGTGGCCTTCTCCTGATGCTGCTGCTGCCGCCACCTCCAGACTCTGTCATTCTGCCACTCGGTGGCTTCCTCATTCTGCTGCCACCTCCAGACTCCAGACTCATTGTGCTGAACGAGTAAATGCAGATGCTCCACAGACAGGATCCATTTTTTGTGGGTTGTTCTGACAGATCAGAAGAAGGGCAAATTAATCAGTGACGTTAACACAAACTTACTACTGACACCCTCTCCACTCTGTCCGGGGGCTCTACTTGTATAAGCGTTTCTGTAGACATCTATGTGGAATCAGCTTACGACTGTGAAAAAGGAGTGTGCTTCTTCTTGGCGCTAACATCGACCTGTAAGGCTGAGTTCATACTTGAGTTATTTGGTTAGTTTTGGCCCCGTGACTGCCCAAATAAATGAAGTGTGCAGTGATTCTAAGAGTGACACCTGTCATCTGCATGTCATACGCACTCACAGCAGACTCCCTATGCGTGTTACTGCAAGGCACAGTGTTCTCCACCACTATTCAGGGTCTCTGCAGCCAGGAAATAGCAATTGTTTTATGTAATTCGCCCCCAAATATATTTGGATCAAACCAAATTTTTCCCCAAAAATTTGGTGAACCGGCCAATTGAGTTTTTTAAATATTCGCTCATCTCTAGTCATTGTCCTGCAACCCAAGTGTCGTGTGTCATTATCCTATACCTCAAGTGTCGGTGTGTCATTGTCCTGTACTCCAAGTGTCGGAGTGTCATTATCCTGTACCCCAAGTGTCAGTGTCATTATGCTGTACCCCAAGTATCAGTGTCATTATCCTGTACCCCAAGTTCAGTGTGTCATTATCTTGTACCCAAAGTGTTCCCGTTCATTATCCTGTACCCTAAGTGTCAGTGTCATCATACTGTACCTCAAGTGTCAGTGTCATTATCCAGTACCCCAAGTGTCAGTGCATGTGGTAGTGAAATAATACTGAGTCTGTATGACATGCAGATGACAGGCGTCGCTCTTAGAATCACTGCACACTTCTCTTATTTGGGCCAAAACTGACCAAATAACTCAAGTATGAACTCAGCCTTACAGGTTGATGTTAGCGTCAAGAAGAAGCGCACTTCTTTTACACCCTCGTCAGCTGATTCCAAATAGATGTCTACAGTACCCGTTCTATTAAACACTTAGAAAAGTAGAGCCCCCCTGACCGAGTGGAGAGGGTGTCAGCAGTGAGTTTGTGTTGACGTCACTGATTATTTTGGCCTTCCTCTGATCCATCAGAACAATAACCCCCCCAAAAAAGATCCTGTTTGTTGAGCATTTGCCTTCACTCTGTCAGCATTTGGTCAGTAATCCATCAGTATTGATAATGCCAAAAAAAAACAGGAGTGGATCCAAAACAGAGATGATATGTTAACTGAATATTTGCATTTCTTCTGTGTTTTGTACCCACTCCTGCTTATGGCTACCAAATCACAAGCCAATTCTGATGGGACCATACAGGCCTTACAGCTGCTACATAGACAGGATCCGTTGTGTGTCTCATTTTTCCTTCCTTCTGACAGATCAGAAAAAGGGTCAAATAAAAGATGATGTCAGCCAAGCCAAAAAGGCAAAATAGGCCACAGAGTGGCACGACAACAAGAGATTGTGGAGGTGGCAGCTAGCATGAGGAGGCCACAGAGTGGCCGCTTCCTCTATTCATTTATAGTGAACATGGGACAAAGCAGAGGTTAAAATTTTGTTGCTTAAAACATGATTTAATAATACATATTCTCCAGCACAAAAGGCTTGGCAAGTTGTCTCGGGATTTCCCTCGAAGATTTGGATAATATATTGGCGAATTTAAGTTTTCTTTCTTCATTCATTTTAATCAAGATGTTTTAATCAATGTTAGATCAAATATTTTTTATTCCGCCACTAATACACGACAGACTGGGTTTTAGAATATATCAATGCACCGCAGAACGGCAATTAGGCCCTAATTTTTTTTAACTTTTACACAAAAGGCTTTTCGACAGATAAGTGCAATGCTGAAAGGAGCAAGAAGAGCTTTAAAATATATCACTGCACCGCTGAACGGCAATTAGACCCTAATTTTGTTCTACTTTTACACAACAGGCTTTTCAACAGAGAAGTACAACACTGGACAGCGAACATATTTTTAATTTGACACAAATGCACTGCAAACAGGGCTTCAGAATATCACTGCATCGCTGAGCGGCAAAGATATTTTTTATTTTTTATTCTGCTGTGACCTCTGCTTGCACCAGAAACATTTACGCCTCTGCCACTTCCCTGTGCAGGGACTGGCACTTCTCTGACATACTGTTAGATCAAATAATCAAATGTTAGATCAAATATTTTTTATTCCGCCACTAATACACGACAGACTGGGTTTTAGAATATATCACTGCACAGCAGAACAGCAATTAGGCCCTAATTTTTTTCAACTTTTACACAAAAGGCTTTTCAACAGATAAGTGCAATGCTGAAAGGAGAATATATTTTTATTTCACCACTAATGCACAGCAAACTGAGCTTCATAATATATCACCGCACCGCAGAACGGCAATTAGGCCCTAATTTTGTTCTACTTTTACACAACAGACTTTTTAACAGATATATGCAATGCTGGACGGCCGATATATTTTTATTCCGCCACTAATACATGGCAAACTGGGCTTCACAATATATCACTGCACCGCAGAACGTCAATTAGGCCCAAATTTTGTTCTACTTTCACACAACAAGCTGTTAAACCGATAAGTACAACGCTGGACGGCGAACATATTTTTAATTTGCCACTAATGCACTGCAAACAGGGCTTCAGAATATATCACTGCACCGCTGAGCGGCAAAGATATTTTTTATTTTTCCACTAATACACAAAAAAAGGGCTTTAGAACAGATAACTGCACCGCTGAGCGCCAAATATATTTTACTTTTGCTACTAATACACGACAAAAAAGGCTGTAATTTTCGCCCTTCACACAACGGCTAATAAGCCCCTTTTTCCCATTAATACAAGCCAAAAAATGCCATAGAGCATATTATTGCACAAGGGAAAATAAAATGTAGAAATATTTCCTTGTAATAAACCCTGTTAATGGCTGTATCAAACAGCACTTGCACCCCAATAACAAGAACGGTTTGCTGGAATTACAGAGCTGTGTAATGGCAATTTGGATCCCCAGTCAGTGCAGCAAGGTGTAATAGGATTGTTCCTATTACCCAGAATGTCAACTCCCCGACTGAACCCTGTTCAACACAAATGCTGGTGCAATGATTCCTCCCTATCCTTTCCCTACACCTTGAGTAATCTTTCCCTGAACTTGTAAATAGTTTTTTTTTTTTTCACCAAAATCAAGTCTTTACTATCACTGTCCCTAGCGCCTACAGACATGTGTCTCCCTGCACTAAGCACGCTGGTGAATGGCAGAATCTAAGATGGCCATCGTATTTATATAGCTGTGACATCACAGGTCTGGCTGGCTGCTGATTGGCTGTATACATGTCAGTATGGGTGATCCCGCCTTCCCAGAGTTCCTTGCCCCATGTCTTCACACGTGTAGCAGCCATTTCAGGAAAAAATGTGATTCGTTGCCACGAAGTGCGAGGAAATTCGGATTCGGTGTGGATCGAATTTTTCCAGAAATTCGGATCAAATTCCACTTCGATTTGCTCATCTCTAGTTGTAGCCATGGAAACGAACAGTGTATAATGTGATGGTCAATGAATCCTGCCAGCAAAGAAAGCAATATGGATAATAAGAATACAGTGCCTTGCAATAGTATTCACCCCCTTGACCTTTTTCGTGTTTTGTTACATTACAGCCTTAAGTTCAATGTTTTGTTAATCTGAATTTTATGTGATGGAGCAGAACACAAAAGTCTAAGTTGGGGAAGTGAAATAAGAAAAATATATAAATAGAACCATTGTTTAGAAATAGAAAACAGAACATTGGCATGTGCGTATGTATTCACCCCCTTTGTTAGGAAGCCCATAAAAAGCTCTGGTGCAACCAATTACCTTCAGAAGTTCCATAATTTGTCCCATAATTAGTGAAATGATGTTACCTGTGTGCAATCTAAGTGTCACATCATCTGTCATTACATATACACATCTTTTTTGAAAGGCCCCAGAGGCTGCAACACCTGAGCAAGAGGCATCACTAACCAAACACTGCCATGAAGACCAAGTAACTTTCCAAAGTAAGGGAAAATGTTGTTAAGAAGTAAAAGTCAGGGTTAGGTTATAAAAAAAAATCCCCAGGAGCCCCATCAAATCTATCATAACCAAATGGAAAGAACATGGCACAACAGCAAACCTGCCAAGAGACGGCTGCCAACCAAAACTCATGGACTGGGCAAGGAGGGCATTAATCAGAGAGGCAGCACAGAGACCTAAGGTAACCCTGGAGGAGCTGCAGAGTTCCACAGCAGGGACTGGAGTATCTGTACATAGGACGACAATAAGCCGTACGCTCCCTAGAGTTGGGCTTTATGGCAGAGTGGCTAGAAGAAAGCCATCACTTTCAGCAAATAACAAAAAGGCACGTTGTGAGTTTGCGAAAAGGCATTTGGGAGACTCCCAAAATGTATGGAGGAAAGTTCTCTGGTCTGATGAGACTAAAATGTAACTTTTCGGCCATCAAGGAAAACGCCTTGTCTGGCGCAAACCCAACACATCACATCACCCAAAGAACACCATCCCCACAGTGAAACATGGTGGTGGTGGCAGCATCATGGGGGGATGGGACTGGGAAACTGGTCAGTGGTGAGGGAAAGATGGATGGTGCTAAATACAGGGATATTCTTGAGCAAAACCTGTACCACTCTGTGCGTGATTTGAAGCTAGGACGGAGGTTCACCTTCCAGCAAGACAATGACCCCAAACACACGACTAAAGCAATACTTGAGTGGTTTAAGGGGAAACATGTAAATGGGTTGGAATGGCCGAGTCACAGCCCAGATCTTAATCCAATAGAAAATCTGTGGTCAGACTTAAAGATCACTGTTCACAAGCGCAAACCATCCAACCTGAAGGAGCTGGAGCAGCAAGGAGGAATGGGTCCAAATCCCAGTGGTAAGATGTGGCGAGCTCATAGAGACTTATCCAAAGCGACTTGGAGCTGTGATTGCCGCAAAAGGTGACTCTACAAAGTACTGACTTTAGGGGGGTTATTATTTATGCACATTGACTTTTTCTGTTATTTTGTCCTATTTGTTGTTTGCATCACAATTAGAGTAGTTTACCTGAACATTTGCAGCACCATGTGAATGATGGGGGTGGGGTTTTGGGCATATTTTTGGCGGTCTGTAAAAGTGGCATACAACTGGGACAACATGGTTCCCAACAGCGACTTTTGAGTCCAAGATGCATCCAGACATGGTCCCTATGCTGTTCCTGATCCATTTCAGTGGTGTTTCTGTCACTTTCTGACTAGGGTTGAGCGAACCCGAATTGTAAAGTTCGGGTTGGTACCGAATTTTTGGCACCCAAACCCAAACATTTTCATAATAGTTCGGGTTCGGTGTTCGGCAGATTTTATGGCGCTTGTTGAAAAGCTGGGCAGCCAATCAACAAGCGTCTAACTACTTTGCCCTTAGAAGCCATCACAGCCATGCCTACTAATGGCATGGGTGTGATTGGCCAAGTGCAGCATGTGACCCAGCCTCTATATAAGCTGGAGTCACGTAGCGCCCGCACTTCACTCTGCTGCTGTTAGTATAGAGACAGGTTGCTGCTGGTGCTCTCAGGGAGAGAATAAGAAACAAGCTTTTCTGAATGATATCTGATATCAGAATTGTGTTCACTCCGCGATCTACAACCTTTTTGTTCTTGTGGGTGCAATGGCAGTTTTTTTTAATGAGGCCAGTGACAAAAACTTTTATATTTCTGTGAGTGGTTGGTGTTGGCGGCCATTTTGTGCAAGTGACATGCACTTGCAGCTTCATATGTGCCAGAGACAGTGATAGAATCCAGTCTTTTTACTTCATTTGGCAAAATTTACCCATTTTTTAAGTGCACTTGCACTGCATATCTGCCAGGGGAAGGGAAAAATAATACTGTCACTCCGTTTGTGATTTTAAGGACCTAGGGGGTGATATTTTCACATTTTGTTCTGTAAAGTACCCCTCTGCTGCATATATCTTTGTCATTAATTCTCTAAATACTTCAGATTCTGGGCATCTTTTTTTTGTGCTAAAAAGTACATTTGCTCCGTGCACTACATTTGTGATTGTGAAAAAAATAATCAGTAAATCCATCTGTTTTACTGTGGGTGAAAAAATTTTTTTTTTCTTTTTACCATTAAGTGCCTTTTCTGCCTGCTCAGCTAATCTGAAAAAATAATCAGTTATTCTATCATTTTTCCTATAAAGGACCTTATTGCATTGTACTGCAAATCAAATAAAATCAGTAACTTCCACTGAGACATTGTGGGTGGAAAATTGACATAATTTTTGGCACAAAGTGAATTTGTGGGCTGCTCTGTACTACTGCTAGTGAAAGGATGTCACTTGCATCCGTCAGTTTCATTGGTGGGTGAAGAAATCATATATTTTGTTGAAATAAATTCCATCCTCTGCCTGCACAGGAAATCTGATAGTGAAAAATAATCAGTAAATCCATCTGTTTCACTGGGGTTGAAGAAATCATATATTTTGTGGAGATAAATTCCATCCTCTGCCTGCACAGGCAATCTGATACAGAAAAATAATCAGTAAATCCATCTTTTTTCACTGGGTTAAAAAAAATCCTCTTTTTTTCCTATAAAGTACCTCATTTCCTTGTACTGTAAATCAAATAAAATCAGTAAATTCCACTCGGACATTGTGGTTGAAAAAAAACCATAATTTTGGCCCATAAAGTACCCCTGCGGCCTACGTTGGTGTTCCTGCTGCACTGAATACCTGACTAGCCAAAATTTCTTCAGTAACTTAGGTGGCGTACTACTGATTGTTGGGGGATCTGTGCCCCTCATATCTTTCAAAGCAACTTTCTGACCTCACCAATCTTTTATCTTTAACACGCTGCCAGGGCCCATTGGGAAGGCCACACAGTGTAATAAATTTGTTTCTCATATTGTGGTGCGACCTAGAAATATCTTTTATCTTTATCACACTGCCAGGGCATAATAGGCAGGGCACAAAGTGTAATACATTCATCTGTCACATAGCAGTGTGACCAAAACCAATCATTTCCGTTTATGACATGGGCACGGCATACCTGACAGGGAACTAGTTTAATTAAATCCGCGATCCCTGGCCCTGAATGCCAGCATTTAAAAATTGCTGGCCTTTGAAATGCTTTCATTCCGTCTGGTGGAGACGGAGAGTTTTAAAAACCTTATTGTGGTGGCTGTCCCACAGTACGTCGTTCCAAGCCGCCACTACTTTTCCGGGCGAGGCATCTCTTACCTGCACAAGCAAGTGACAGATAAAATAAGGTGTACACTGTGCAACGCCATCTGTGGCAAGGTGCACATAACTACCGATACATGGACCAGTAAGCACGGCCAGTGCCATTATATCTCCCTAACAGCACACTGGGTAAATGCAGTGGCGGCTGGACCTGAGGCGGATAGCTGTTCGGCGTATGTCCTTCCACCACCGAGGATTGCAGGGCATTTCTCTTTGACTCCTGTTGCCTCCTCCTCCTACTCCTCCTCTTCCTCCTCTACAACCTCCTGATCCTCTCAGCATAACACCTTCACCACCAACTTCAGCAGGGCGAGGGGGAAACGACAACAGGAAGTTTTTAAACTCATCTGTTTGGGGGACAAACCCCACACTGCGCAGGAGCTTTGGACGGGCCTGGAACAACAGACCGATGAGTGGTTGGTGCCACTGAGCCTCAGGCCTGTCATGGTGTTGTGCGATAATGGGCGAAATCTTGTAACAGCTCTGGGCCTAGTCGGTTTGACGCACATCCCTTGCCTGGCACATGTGCTGAATTTGGTGGTGCAGAGATTCATGAAAAACTACCCCGATATGTCAGGGCTGCTGTCGAAAGTGCGGGCCGTCTGTGCGCACTTTCGAAGGTTCTCACCCTGCTGCTGCTCGCCTGTCTGTGTTGCAGCGTAACTTTGGCCTTCCCGCTCACCGCTTCATATAACTCCACCTTGCACATGCTGAAGAGACTGTGCGAGCAGAAGCAGGCGATAGTGGAGTTTTAGCTGCAGCATGCATGGGTCAATCGCTCTGTGGAACAGCAACACTTCACCGCCACTGAGTGGGCCTCCATGCGAGACCTGTGTGCCCTGTTGCGCCGTTTCGAGTACTCCACCAACAAGGCCAGTGCCGATGACGCCGTTCTCAGCGTTACAATATCACTTCTATGTCTCCTTGAAAAAACGCTTTGGGTGATGATAGAGGATCGCTGTTACAAGGACAACGTGCCATCCTTTATTCCCTCACTGGAGCGTGATCGGAAGATGCGTAAGTACAAGCGCACGCTGGTAGACGCGCTGCTGATGGCATTCCCAACTGACTCGGGGGGCTCAGTAGAAGCATAAGGCAAAGGCAGAGGAGGAGGAAGAGGCCGCCAACGCAGCCAGGGCACCGCCAGCACCTCAGAAGGCAGAGTTAGCATGGCCGAAAAGGGGAAAAGCTTTGTCACCACGCCACAACAACCAGCACCACCAGCTGATATGGAACGTCTTAGCAGGAGACAGCATTTCAGCAACATGGTGGAGCAGTATGTGTGCACACGCCTACACATACTTACTGATGGGTCTGCCCCATTCAACTTCTGGGTCTTCAAACTGGGCACATGGCCATTGTTATACTCCAGTGAACTTTCTCTTTGTGTTATTTTATATATTCCACAATGTTTTGTGGTGTACCACATGTTGGCTGCCTCCACCTCCTCCACCACCGCTTCCAACTACACCGCCGCTTCCACCTACACCACCACATCCACCTACAACGCCACGTTCACCCCATCTTCAACCTCATAGTCCATATGGACCTCCTGCTCTTAGTTCAGGATTAAAATTTGTCATTTTTATTTTTTTTTATTTTATTTTACCTCATTTCCCTATCCACATTTGTTTGCAGGGCACTCACCCACATTTTGCTGCCTTTTGCCAAGTCATCCCGAACCTGAACTTTTTTATGAAGTTCGGGCGAGCCCGAACTTCCAGGTGTTCGCTCAACTCTAGTCACAATAAAATAAAATAAAGATCTTCAAAGTTGTGGGCATGTTCTGTAAATTAAATGATGCAAATCCTCAAACAACCCATGTTAATACCAGGTTGAAAGGCACCAAAATGCGAAAAAAGTTAAGGGGGTGAATACTTTGCAAGGTAATGTATATTAGTAAGTGGCTTGTATTCACTTTCTCTACATGATAAATCCGAATTACTGAAGTGAGACAACCCCTTTAAGACCACATTCCCTTGATCATAAGGGTCCCAGCAGTCAGACCCCCAACAATCAGACACTTGACCTGTCGTGTCATAAAATAAAAATTAGAAATCTGGCCCAAAATATGTGTCAAACTAAAATAGAAATGCTCGCCTGTTAAAGGGCCTGTGTCCACTTTTCTAGTTATCCTCTAACCACAGGATCGGGAATAACTAAGTGATCCGTGGGGATCTGAACGCTGGAGCCCCCACTGATCCCCCTAATTGATTGAGTGGCAGGTCGAGCATATGCCCTGCCTCTCCATCCATTCTCTTTGGGGTCGCTGGAGATGGCGGAGTACAGCGCTGGCTAATTCCAGTAGTCCCAAAGAGAATTAATGGAGCAGCAGGGCAGATGTGTGGACTGCCACACCATCAAAAAGGGGCAACAGGACCCGTTCCTGGGATCAGTGGGGGTCGCAGAATCGGACCCCACTAATCATATAGTTATGCCCTATGGTCTAGAGAGGGTAACTTGAAAACCTGGACAACCCCTTTAAATCCTCCACCACCAGTATCTCTTTACATGACAGCAGCATGACAGCATGTACAGTAAATACGGAATATCATCACTGCCGCCATGTAAACCATTCTTGTCAATACTGTAGAATGTGACACACTGTGCATAATTTTTCGGGCGTAAGTCCAACCCCCTTTGCAGGTCACAACCTTTAACAAAGCCCAAGCAAAGGCGCTAGAGGAGCAACGTGAGCAAAGGGCACAAATGGAGGATCATAACTGAAGCAGAGGCATTAGGGTCACCTGAGGCAGGGTAATAGTGGGGATCCTGGAGCAGAAGTATTAGGGGTGTAACTGGAGAAGAGGCAATATTAGTGATGCATTTACAGTGAGGGCATCTGGAGCTGGGGCACTTATGGGGGTGCACCTAATGCAGAGGCATTAGGGTCACCTGAGGCAGGGTAATAGTGGGGATCCTGGAGCAGCTGCAGGGGTATTTGGGGGCAACTGGAGAAGATTCAATATTAGGGGTGCTTTTAGAGTGGTGGCATTGGGGGAGACCTAGGGCAGAGTCCCCCCAATGCCACACTGAACTCTGCAGAGAGCAGCACACATTCATAGATCTGAATCTGCTATAAACTAATCCCCTATTTACCCTTTACAGTCTCCTACAGCTCACTACTGTCACACACCTGAGAAATCAGCCCAGCATCGCAGAGGAGTCCTTCTCTCTAGCAACCACAGTTTCTTGACAGCAGGGAGGGCAGAAGGAGGCAGACACCTTCTCTCCTCCTTCACTGCCAGCAGCCCCAGAAGTCTAGAAGATACATTGGGGCCACCTGTAAAATGTACACCAGTAGGAGGCTGCCACATAGTGGTTAGAATAATTATCTCTCCTGAGAAAGGAGAAATAATTATTTCTCCATATTATCTCTGGCGCAGGAGACTGGGGGCCCACCGAGAAATACCCCACCTCAACAGTGGGCCAGTCCAAGCCTGCTTATGCTAATGAGGCAGTAAGCGACCCAGAGGGGTGTTATTTTCATTCAAAAGGTGCCCAAGAATGCCCTCAATCGAGTGCACAGTCCCGCCCCCCCACAGGGCCTAAGCACGCCTCTCTCTCCTCTCATACACTACGCCCCCAGCATTGCCATTGCCATCACGCCCCCCCCCCCCCCGGCTATGCCGCTGATAGCCAATAAGCCCACCCACCCTTTCCCTTCAGCATCAACGACAGGCGCGGTACCAAACAGTGCCGGCTCCTGCATTCTGAGGGCATCAACTTCAACTGTTTCACTGGGCATGTGCCGAAAACATCACTGAGCTAGGCGCATGCCCAGTGAAACAGTTGAGGCTGATGTCCTCAGTTAAACTGTAAGAGCGCAGGTGCCGGCACTGTTTGGCCCTGCGCCTGTTGGTGAAGCTGAAGGGAAACGGTAGGTAGAGTTATCGGCTACTAGCGACGTACAGTTGCCAGGAAGCATGATGGCAATGACAATGCTGGGGACGTAGTGTATGATGGGGTCACTTTGTGAGGGCTTCCACTGTAAGGGTACCTCAGGGTATCTTCAAATGTGACACGGTGCCTGAAAATTATTTCACTGAAATCTGCCCTCCAAAAGACATATACTGTTCCTTCCCTTCTGAGCCCTACGGTGAGCTCATACAGCAGTTTACGACCACGTATAGGATACTGCCGTATTCAGGAGAAAATGGGTAACACATTGTGTTTTTGTGTTGTGCACATTGTGTTGTGCACTTTTCTCATGTTATACCTTGTAAAAATGAAAAATTTGGATTTAAAATGGCATGTTCTTCAAAAATATGTAATTTTTCATTTTCATGGTGTGTGTTTCTGAAGTCTATGAAAAGCCTGTTGGGCCAAGGTGCTCACTACACATCTTGAAAGCCTCCCTGGGGGTGTAATTACCAAAATGGGGTCACTTTTTGGGGCCAAGTGGGTTTCCACTGTGGGGATACCTCAGGGTCTCTTCAAATGTGACATAGTGCCCAAAAACCATTCCAGCAAAATCTACCCTCCAAAAACCATATGGCATTCCTTCCCTTCTGAACCCTGCAGTGTGCAGATTCAGCAGTTTACAGTCACAAATGTGTTTTTGTAAACTGCAGAATCAGGTTAATAAATATTGAGTGTATTCTCAGCCTGTTAGAACGTGTTAAGAACAAAACAAAAAATCTTTATTGAAATATTCAAAGATAAAATGACTGGGATTAAGTTTACTTCACCAGGCCATGAAGTGTGGCTGAGCCCGAGCGGGGCGTAATTAAACCTTCTGGCTCACTCACACATCAACAAAAAAGTTATTTTCCACTCGTCCTTCTCTGGGCATGTCTCATTGGAAGTTGGCCCTTGTGACAGAATGGTGAAAAAGGCTTATGCAGCCGAACGGACCAGTATGCAGCCAGTGATAGTGCTATCTACTGGAGCTGTATGCACCTGTTTAGTGAGTGACGTAACTACGTCAATGCAGCTCACCGTTTTCAAGACTAAGGGGTTAGAGATCATTGGTTATCGATCACACCCCTACACAGTGCTCTCAGACCCTTACATACACCATTGGGATTTGTATTGGCTCTGACTTATATGTACATGCCAGTACCTGCATTCTCAGCCGCGTGGATCGCGGTCCTAACTCAGAGCAATCCCATGCAGGTATTGGCAGCACCTGTGTGTCACCATGTGGTCCTGGCTGTAATAATCTACACATAGAAGCTCAACGCGTTTCCGTGCGGTAATTCATGCCCACATTTCCTCAGGAGCTTAACTGAGTACAGCTAATCTAATAAATCGCCTAATGTTCAAGCGCTCTGCACCGTCTAGTGCCAGAGCTCCGGCGCTGTGTTGGCCGTGACCGGCCGGCTACATGCCGGATATTTAACACCTAAATCCCGCCCACCGGAGGGAGTATGCATGCTGACGCGCGACGAGTCAGAGTTTAGGGGCGGAGCCGCTGCTCTCGCCTCCTGACTCAGTCCGCACCTCCAATCTCAATACACCTCCGGGGGATAAAATCACAGTTACAAGGGGACGCTCATCGCGGTATGTACAGAGTCCCTTTGATCTTATTCATTAGTGGGTGGCCACGGCGGTGATCAACGTTATTTACAGGCGTGGTAATAATGTTTATAAAGCTCCACGCATTCAAATTCGGAAAAATAAGAGACAACTTGAGAAGAATAAGAGACATATGATCTGCCCATGTCCATATGGCAGGGTTCCTCCAAAAAAGGAGAACACATGACGAGGACATGCAGCAAAGTTGTGTAGCAGGGATATGCAGAAAGTGTGTGCCATAAGGCTCTGATGTACATATACTTAACCGTCTACACACTGTGTGACATACAACCATAACATCCGAGGTGACCCGGTTGCTATGGGTTACTATAGGTTTCTTATATCACCATGTTGTTGTTTCCATACTTAACGTTGATGTGTAAACATTGAATGAAATGAGACTAGATAAAGTATGCCATCTATTTGTGTCTAAAGCTGTAGTTGACACCTATATAAAGCATGCATAAGAAATAGCCTCATTTAACCCCTGTGGTTGAACTGTCTGAAGCTTGAAAATCCAATGGGACTCTTTCTGCAACAGGGGTGTGTCTACATCACCTCCTCGTACAGACCTTTGCATCATATAGATGCCCTGTACTCTGAGTACAGTATGGTCCCCTCCATGACACAAATTTATGTGTCGTGCAACCGATGTGTCACGGTTGTTCCGCACATCCAATAGATGTTCCCCTATTCTCCTTCTCAATTCGCGTTTGGTTTTTCCCACGTACTGCATGCTACAGCCGCACGTGAGCAAATAGATCACACAGGTAGAGGTACATCTGATAAATGAATTAATTCAAAATCTCTCACCAGTAGTGGAACTATTAAAAAATTGTCCTTTTTGTATGTGTCTGCATATAATGCATGACCCGCATGGAAATGTGCCCTTCGCGGATGTTCTGAGCCATGTATTTGATGCAGGGCGTTGATAAAAGCTATGTACAAGACGGTCGCGTACATTAGCATTACGGCGGTATGTAATTGCAGGACAGGAGGACACCATTGAGCCTATATCAGGGTCCGATTGTAGAACAGGCCAGTGATTGGCAAGAACCTGACGTACTTGTCGATGGGCTTTGTCAAAAGTGGCAATAATACGTGGTATGCCATCTGACACAGATCTGTGCTTAGGGACTAACAATTGGGTGCGATTCTCATTCAAAGCGTGATGGTATGCCTCCCTCAGGGGCCTTACTGGGTATCCCCTGTTTAAAAACCGTGTCTTCAAATCAGAGGCAGCTGCTTTGAAGGATCCAATTGAGGAACAATTCCTCCTGGCCCTCAAGTATTGTCCTTTTGGAATACCTCTCTTGAGGGCCAGGGGGTGCCCACTCTCCCAATGGAGTAAGCTGTTGGTGGCCGTTTTTTTCCGAAATAATTCGGTATGAAGTTTTCTGTCTGCTCCCATGGAGATTGTAAGATCCAAAAATGTGATTTTGGTTGCATCAATTTCTGATGTAAAATACAGACCAAGCTCATTCACATTTAGCTCTGCCACAAAGTCAGCAAAAGATTCCTTCGTACCCCTCCATAACAACAGGACATCGTCGATGAAACGAATCCACAGTTGTATGGAGGGGACATGATGTTCCATTGAGGTTTATTTGGCTGTCAACACTTGCTATCTTACAGGAAAAATGTATTAAAATGGAAAATCTCCCAAAAAAACGGAAAATTTGAAATTTCACCTCCATTTTTCTTTAACTATTGAGGAGTAATACTACTTCTATTGGCCTGTCCACATTGTTTTATAGATAACAAGTTGTATAATGTCTTGCATCTCTAATAGGGGCGAAAAAGCAGTCTATTTTTACAATTATTTTTCTTTTTCACCTCGTTTTATAGATAAGTAATTCCATTAGGCCTTGATTCTCTAATTGGGGTAGCAAAGCGGTCTAATACTACTGCTATTGGGCTGTCCCCATTGTTTTACAGATAAGTTATTCTATAACGCCTTGATTATTAATATTTATTTTAAAGCGCCACTAATTCCATGGTGCTGTACATTCAGTCGGGGTTTCACAAATAGAGGAATACAATAAACAAGAAACTATTAACAGACTGATACAGGATCGAAGGGGGGAACCAACCGCAAGAGCTTACAATATATAAGAGAAGGGGAGAATACAGAAGGTGAGGGTATAGGCTGCTCACGTGGCTGTGTGGTGGCAGCATGCTCATTGCAGATGGTAGACTTTCCAGAAGAGGTGATTTTCAGGTTACTCTAGAAGGTTTGGATGTTGGGGGAGAGTCTGATATGTTGGGGTAGTGAGTTCTAGAGTAGGGAAGAGGCACGTGAGAAATCTTATAGTCGATTGCGTGAAGAGTAGTTGAGAGGAGAACAGAGGAGGAGGTCCCTTGAGGATCTGATATTACGTGTGGGGATGTATCGAGAAAGCAGGTCAGAGATGTACGGAGGGGACAGGTTGTGGACAGCCTGATATGTATTTGTTAGTATTTTAAACTGAATTTGCTGTGCAATGGGAGCCAGTGAAGGGATTCACAGAGGGGGAGGCAGGGGAGAAAAGAGGGAAGAGGTGGATTAACCAGGCAGTGGAGTTGAGAATAGATTGGAGGAGAGTGAGAGTGCTGGATAGGAGGACACCCAGGAGGATGTTGCAGTAGTCCAGGTGGGAGATGATGTGCACATGCACTAGTATTTTAGTTGACTCAGAGTTGAGGAAGAATACGAGAGATGTTTTTAGGTTGAAAACCGCAGGTGGAGGTGAGGGTTTGGATGTGTGGCTTAAAGGATGGGGCAGAATCCAATGTTACCCCCAGGCAGCAGGCCTGCGAGACTGGAGTAAGCTTTGTGCTATTAACTGCAATGGACAGGTCAGGTAGAGGGGCTGAGTGACACGGGGGAAAGACAATAAATTCAGTTTTCTCCATGTTGACTTTTAGGAAGCGGATGGAGAAGAATGAAGATATAGATGACAGGCACGCTGGGATTCTGGATAGGAGGGAAGCAACATCTGTGCCAGAGAGGTAGATCTGAGTGTCATCAGCACAGAGGTAGTATTGGAAGCCATGAGCTGTCCCAGGCCGAATGTATAAATGGAGAAAAGTAGGGGACTCAGGACAGAGCCTTGAGGGACACAAACAGAGAGGGGGCGTGACGAGGAGGTAGTGTATGAATGGGAAACGCTGAAGGTTCTGTTGGTTAGGTACGAGGGGATCCAGGAGAGGGCTAGGTTTTTGATGCTGAGGGTAGAGAGGATTTGTAGAAAGAGAGAGTGGTCCACAGTGTTAAAGGCAGAGGAAAGGTCAAGAAAGAGGAGCACAGAGTAGTGACCTTTAGCTTTGACAGCTAGCAGATCGTTGGCGACTTTGGCTAGGGCAGTTTCAGTGCAGTAATTACATTTGGTCTGTCCACATTGTTTTAGAAATAAATAATTCTATAACGCCTTGAATCTCTAATTGGGGTGAAAAAGCTCTTTATTTTTACAGTTATTTGGGTTTCCACCTGGTTTTATAGATAAGTAGGCCATGAAGCTCAAATTGGGGTGAAAAAATGGTCTAATACAACTGCTATTGGGCTGTTCACATTGTTTTATAGATAAGTCATTCTATAACGCCTTGAATCTCTATTTGAGGTGAAAAAGCGCTATATTTTTAGTTATTTGTTTTCCCACATTGTTTTATAGATAAGCCATTCTATAAAGCTTTGATTCTCTAATTAGGGTGTAAAAGTGGTCTAATACTCTTACTTTACAGAATGTCCGACGGACAGAAACATGAATAAAAAAAATAAAAAAAATAAATAAATGTTTCTGGAGCTGGCAGCAGCAGAAGAAGGGGGGGGGGGGGGGTGTAGCAATCGCAGCAATAGGCCAGAGCTGCCAGTGTCATCCAGCGGTCGTGTTTAGACCAATAACCCAGCTGTGGTTGACTCGGTCTTCAACATCATCTCAATGACATCAGACACCCCCAGCCAGGAGTCGGGGGTTCCTCTGACACCGCACTTAGTTGGCATGGCCCAGAAACAAGCTCTGTGCCCCTACCTATCCTGAACCTGCCTCTTTCTTTTTCTGCTCCTTCTGTTCAAAACGTATTGTATGCTGCTTCCTCCTGTAGGCGGGCAAGTAGCGATAATGAGAGTCGTGTGGGAGTAGTTGTTGCGAGCGGTCAGCAACATGGCCATGAGACTGCAGTGACATACAGACAGTAGTGGATGATGATGTAGCCGATCACACATGGGAGCCGGGTGAAGAGGGAGCTTCATCATCATCAGCAGGGGGTGATGGTGGCAGTTTGCCCATGAGACAGCAGGGTGGCAATGTCCAGCTCAGCCAGCAGTATGTAAGCATGGCCGTGAGCAAGCAGGGTGGAAGCAGTGTGAGATCTTGAGCCAAACGTCCTGAGGGTAGACCGTCTGCTACTTAGGAGCCTACCTGCCCGGAAACAACTGGCGAGGCATGGCTTGTAGTAATGATAGAGCACCAAAGTTTTCGGGTGTTCGGTCCGAATACACCGCGATATTCGTGCGCTCGGCCGAGCACCCGAGTATAATGGAAGTCAATGAGAGACAACCAGGCACCCCCTGCTCGGATGAGGGGAGGGTGCCTGGTTCATAGGGAAAGGTCAAAAAGTGTTAGACACACCCCCAAAATGGATTGGGAACAGCATGGGGACCATGTCTGGATGCATGTTGGACTCCAAAGTCTCTGCTGGGAACCATGTTGTTCCAGTTATACGCCACTTTTACAGACCGCAAAAAATACGCCCAAAACACTACCTCCTCAAAAACATTTGTAGAGGAAAAATTATTAGGAAACATTCTTTCCTGTATATTCAATTGTATATACGGTGCAAGTGCTGCCAAAAATTAGAAGGAAGAAGCACTCCGATACAGCCTGTATATCACATAAAGGAGGGCCTCATACACACCCTTGAATAATTATGCGGGTGACCCTTAAAAACATTAGGAGCAAGGGCCTGCTGATCTGACCACCTAAGAAATTAAGTGACCCAATCAGCACAGGCTACCAAGAAAGAATGACCAATTTCAAATAAAAAATACATTTTTGGGGTTTATAGATAACGTCACATA
This sequence comes from Bufotes viridis, assembly GCA_033119425.1. Classification (NCBI taxonomy): domain Eukaryota; kingdom Metazoa; phylum Chordata; class Amphibia; order Anura; family Bufonidae; genus Bufotes; species Bufotes viridis. The sequence continues at coordinate 498,021,875 of CM065591.1, read as the reverse complement.
GCAGACTTAGAACCGGGAAATGGCGGTCAGCACAGGCAAGGAAAACAGAACAAATTGAAAGCAAATTTTTATGTTATTTTTTGTTCGAGATAACGTCACATAGCAGAGTTAGCGCAGGGAATGGCGGTCAGCAACAGGTACAATACAATTTTATAGAATTTTGAAAATACTTTTTTCGTGCTGTAATGTTACACTGCAGCGTTAGCGCAAGGAATGGCGGTCAGCATTTGTTGCCTCTTTACATGATGGAAACTCATTACCGGAACTATAATACAATTACAAGCTCCTATCTGGCTATCTTAGAATTTTATTGTCTACCCCAAAGAAAGATTCAGGGAAAGTGGCAAATATAATTAAAAAAAAAGAATACAATAGATTTTATAAAAGCTTTAGTAAAAAACTGAATCCTGTAAAAAACACATGCATTAAAGATTAACCACCGAAGGAAAGCAAATTATGTTTCCTTCCAAGTCTGAAACATAGAAAAGAATATACCATGTGAGCTGAACCCAAAAAATATGTAGGTGAGGGCCTGCAGGTGAGCTGACCCTCCCTGAAGAGGGACATGAGGAGATCTTGTGCGCTGAACCCCAAACTCTTCAGCGTCCACAGTCAGAAGAAGATGACGGTGGGGAATGGTAATTAGTGTTTCACTTAGTGGATGATGCGGATGAGACACAGTTGTCAATGAGTGAGGGTCTTGTTAGGTCAACACAAGTCAGGAGGATGACCAGAGTGAGGAAGTGGAAGAGACGGTGGGGGATGATGACATCACTGACCCAACCTGGAAAGGTGGCAAGCCAAGTGAGGACAGCAGGATGGAGAGGGAGGGATCCACAGCACCGCAACAGGCTGGAAGAGGCTGTGGGGTGGCAAAGGGGAAAAGGCGGGCCACAACAAACAGGCAACTGTTCCCCCTTGCAGAAATCTCCCTTACCAAGGGGTACTGTAGGTGTTCCGCAGTCTGGCGCTTTTTTGAGGAAAGTGGGGATGATAAAAGAATTGTAATTTGCTAACTGTAACTGTGCTATACCAAAATAAGATCTCATTAATAAACAAATAACCAGAACATATCTTACATCCTATTTATTAACTCTAACTCAAACCATAATAACAATAAAAACTCAAACCCGGGAACATAATGGGGAAAGACTGTACACTGGAGGCAAAATGAGTAGGGGTTGTGAACACTAGCAACCTCACCACCACCGGCATGATCCGCCACATGGCATCCAAACACCCTAACAGGTGGCCCGAGCCCCTGGGTCCACAATCAGTGTCTGTGGGTCACACCACTGCCTTCTCTTCCTCCCCTGTGTTACGTGCTGGCCAATCCTCTGTCCTAGACGCAGGCCTAGATGACTCCCGCCCTGCAGCGGGGCCTTCGCAAGCACCATCAGCTAGCACACCCACTTCTGTGCCCAAGCACAGCGTACAGATGTCCTTACCCCAGGCCTTTGATCATAAGTGCAAATAGCCAGCCACCCACCCACAGGAACTACTTCCATCAGGATTTCCGCCACCACCTACGTTAGTCGCTGCAACTCCCCCTTTCTCCACCTCAAACTCTGAATTCTCATCTTGCAGCAGCAGTCAACCTTCAGTCAGTAGCTGGAAGCAGTGTAGCACGGCAGTGGGGAAGCAGCAACAGTCCGTGCTAAAACTTATTTGCTTAGGTGACAAACAGCACAACGCCGCAGAGCTGTGGCAGGGTATAAGGGACCAGACTGAGCTGTGGCTCTCGCCACTCAACCTACAACCAGGCATAGCTGTGTCTGATAATATCCGGAAATTGGTGGCGGTTTTTGGGTCGGCAAGCTCACACACAGGGCAATCATCAAGTATCTATGTCCCATGCACACCAAACATATAAACTTATACATTAATATAACTAAAAACATAACAAGAGTGGAGGTAAACCAATGGCCTGTTAATTAACTCATAAATAACCAAAGAACTATAACATATGTTACAACCATAAACCAGAACAACACTTATAATACCAACAATAATACAGCCACAAACCATAATCATAACAGAACAGAAGGTCATTGCGGAAAAATTTAGCTGACCATGCTGGCGGCAGAGTACGTAGTTCTTTGGGCAACCCGGGAGGGAAGATGAGGGGAACAGAAGCAGGACAACACTCTCCAAGGCCTGGCACAGTTTCATGACACCCTGCCAGCACTCTCACCCTGATACGCGGCCTAGTGTCAAAAGGCTGGAAAAATTTTGGAAAATGGTGAAGGAGAACATAGCAGATCGTGTCAGCATCCTCAGTGATCCCTCTGTGCCTTACAACTACTGGGTGTCCAAACATAAAGCATAAACTGGCACTCTACAGCTATAGGTAAATGATATGGAACATAGAAGATATACTATATTGGACTGTAGTATTAAGAGTAAATAACCATGTGGGCATTTTGCGATAAATAGGTGGGTTTTGGGATGCAGTTTCGGCACTCAGTCTCTAAACGGTTCACCATTGACATCACTGTTTTAGAGGGTTAGCGCACCTTGAGGCCCTCAGCTACATTCTTTTACTCAGTTTCATTGCGCCCAGGGCCACGGCCTCTGCATGCACCATCAGCATCACAGCCACTTGCACATCCCTTACTGGCCGCATTCTTGATATTAAATGTTATCTATGCTTAAAAGTATGTCACACATACAGTAGCGTAGGATTTGTAAGTGTATGCGCCAATAAATTAAAAAAGGTATTTGGGATGCGCACACTTTACACAGGAGATGTAGCCCTGATAATGTCACAGAGTCGCATACACCGTCTTCGGATAAAGTACAGTATATATCAGTGATATGTATGAAATGCAAACACACTAGATGTTGCAGAAATAATGTAAATTTCCCCAAAATGCACTGGTTTCACCTGTGATACAGAATTTGACACGGAGAGGCACATGCCGTGGACACTAAATGTTTCACAAATAATGTATATTTCCCCAAAATACACTGGTTTTACTTGTGATACAGTATTTGACACAGAGAGCCACACGCTGTGGACAGTAGATGTTGCCCAAATAATGTACATTTCACCAAAATACACTGGTGGTACAGTATTTGACACAAAGAGGCACATGCTGTGGACACTAAATGTTGCACAAACAATGTAAATTTCACCCAAAATACACTGGTTTTACCTGTGGTACAATATTTGACAGAGAGGCACACGCTGTGGACAATAGATGTTGCACAAATAAGGTAAATTTCCCCAAAATACACTGGTTTCACCTGTGGTAAAGTATTTGACACAGAGGGGCACACACTGTGATCACTAAATGTTGCACAAACCATGTAAATTTCCCCAAAATAAACTGGTTTCACCTGTAGTACAGTATTTAAGATCTGTTCCTTCCTTAGCACAGATGTCCCTGACATTGCTATTAAATATATTGTTGATCTAAAACACACACACACATAGTAGTGTGGACTTTTGGGCATTTGAAAAAAACTTTCTGTAACAAAAATCGCTGAAATTCGCTCCCTGTTCTGTCTTTCCCTTCCTACCCGATGCTCTCCCTGACCACGTCTGAGCCGAACATGCATCATCGGGTGACGCATATTCCGATGACGCGTTCCAGGCAGCCAATCACTGTAAGGCCAGTAGCTAACATGGCTACTGGCATTACAGTGAGGGCAGTACTTACCTGCACCTTCATTGGCTGCTTAAAACCTACGAAACGTGTGGGGCGGAGACTCAAGCATTCAACTCGAGCACATAAGGTACTCACCCGAGTATCACCATGTGCCGAGCATTGCGATGCTCGAGGCAAACCGGTACTCAGCCAAGCATACTCGCTCATCACTAATGGCTTGCAGTCAGCATGGAGTGGTGGGGGTAAAATTCCCTACTTGCCAGTGTGCCTCCCTTTCCATGTGGTTGACTCTGCACCTTTCAGAGAACTGATGGCTTGTTCTGAGCCAAGGTGTAAAGACAAGCCATCATTACTTCTCCAAAAAGGCTGTACCAGCCCTGCACACAAATGTTAAGCAGAAGATGGGCCAGTCCTCGAGCCTGTCGGTGTCTAGTACAGTTCATGGTAGCACCAACATGTGGATCTGTAACTATGGTATGGCCCACTCGTTAAATGTGGTTCCTGCTCAGGTACACCAGTAACCTGGCCAGGTAACGGCAATGCCGCCTCTGCATTCTCAAGCTATGCTTCCAGCCCCAGTGTCCTCCTCTGCCTCCCAATCCTAAACCTTGTCCTCAGCCTCCACTGTAGGCACAGTTCTGAGTGGTCCTCCAGCATACCACCTATGTAGAGCACGGAGGTGTCACACCGAGGAAGAATCACTCTGCCCTCAGTGTCCCCCATAATTTGCAAGTATAAAATACCTCTTCTTAGTGCCACAGTAGATGATCCCATAGTGCTCCTCTCCCCCTTCCCCATAGTACCCACCATAATGTGACCCAGTATTAAATGCCCCTATACAGAGCCCCCCATATAAAATACCCCTTCTTTGTGGCCTCAGTAGATGCCCCCAATAATGTGCCAGTAAGAAGTGCCCCCATAGATAACTCAATAATGCCACCCAATAATGTGGCAGTAAGAAGTGCCCCCATAAATGCCCCACAGTGCCCCCCAATAATGTTCCAGTACGATGTGTTCCCATAGATGCCCCCAATAATGTGCCAGTAACAAGTGCCCCCCAATCATGTGCTAGTAACAAGTATTGTACCATATAAAAAAAATTAACACCTATACTTACCTCCATCAGGCTGGCAGCGATTTGATGCAGGTCTGTTCCGGCCTGTGTCCCACGCTGTACGGCTCAGGCCTAGTGCCGCCGCCTATCAGAGGAAAGGGGAAGGGAGACGCCTCTCCCCTTCCCCGCAGCATCCATCTGTATGGCTGTCCTGAGGACGGAGTACAGATGACTATGGAGATGAGCGCTTCCACAATCAAAGCGCTCATCTCCCTGTGCCCTGCTGCCGCTGCCCCCCACTTGTCACCAGGGCAGTGCCGCCTGGGGCGATCGCCTCACTTTACCTAATTGGCGGTGCGGCCCTGCTGGCGCCCCCTGAAGTTTTGCGCCCAGGCAAACGGCCCCACCATGCTACGCCACTGGAGTGATGTCATAGATGTCTTTCATAGTCATAATTCTTCAGATATACAATATGTACTAATCAGCTTTCCAGATCCAGGTTTTCCTGGAATCACGTCTATCCCTACTTTATCCCTGGATCTCAACCTGCCTACAGGCAGAGCACCCACCCCGAAAGGGGCGACCCCACCTCTCTGTGGCTAAACCGTTTAAGGTCCCTGCCCTTGAACTTTAGATACGACGTTATTCCCAAAATATGTAATCATAAAGAGATAAGTCCAATATACTTGTGGATAAATAAACTCCAAACAAAGGAACTGTTAGTAAAATAGTCCCAAATCCCAACGATGCGTTTCCCCAGTATTGCCACTGGTTTTTCAGGGGATGCTGTTGTACTAAAGGAGACAGACCGGTGGTGATGCGATGATTCTATTCCCCAGTCTGTTGTCTCCCCCAAAATAAGTATGGGGGACGCCATAGATCTGGAGCCCATACCTAGGGCAAATTTTTGTGGAAAATTCGGCGAAGTGTCTAAATTGAATTTTTTAAAAATTCACTCATCTCTAGTAGCTATGTTACCAAACACATTGTACATTGCTGCAAAATAACAGGTGGATCTGATACACCGGCATACGCATTTTACATCAGTAACGCAAATTATTACTATATTATTAAAAAGCATTTATTACTGCATCACAGCATCTGGTTCAAAAGACATTTTACATCACTGCAAGAATACTGCATTGCCATACCCAAGTTTTAGTGAACTTGAGTTATTCTTAGCAAAAAGTGTTCAATTTAAGGATGAGAGGCGTGGTTTCTAATATACCGGCTTCATTACAAATTTCACAAAATTCTGTCCACATAGCAAAACTGAAGCTTTTTTGGTAAGCTTCGGATGAATCCAGTAAAACTTCGCTCATCACCATTTTACTGCATATGTTGGACTGGAAAGCACAAGGGAGGAAGAAAGACTGTAAGCGAAACTTAAACGATTCTCATCTTCTTTGTGTGGTGCCAACTTAAATAGAAGTTATGTGTACACCATACTGCTTTCATAATGAGACCAGACACACAAGTTGGTTTCTTGAAAGCATCTTCTCATCCCCCTGAGCTGGTAGAAGAGACCCTTTATTCAAGCTACATACACTTAAATACCAGACATGACATCACAATAGGAGTGTTCCTTAAGAAGAGACCATTGGCTCCTTATCTTGATAGGATTGGTTTCAGCAACTTCAACTCTGAGTTCATAGGTAGATTTGAAACCTGCAACCTAACTCCCCCTCCCCCTCCACAGTGACCTTACACACTCATGGCTCAAACATCTGGATAGTGGCCATCTTGTGGACAAAAATGTGTACTACAGAATTTTCATATTATATTCAAAATCCTATCTCTCACAAATCCCTCCTTTTTTGGGAAATAGACTAAAGCTCAACAGGCAAAGTGAGGTACTCTCCCAACGCCCTAAACAGCGAAGAGCTGGACTTTCCTTATTGCTTCACCAGGCCCCCTAAACTCCCTTTCAGGTTTGCGTTGACCTTGTCCTATTTACCCCACAACCATCAACAAGGTTTTATTTACTTCAGGATAGAATACTTTTTGTCTTTGACAGGGGCACATAGTATGAGCATGGATGAATTAAACATTTATAAAGCAATTCTCCTAACAGAAAACTATATAGCACCCTGTTAAAGCCAAATGCTAAAAACACTGTAGTCACTGAACCAGTTCCCCAAACATTATTCTGATCCTGATGTGATTAATTTCAGAATTTGTCCCATTAGTTTATGTAATAAAGTCCATCAGTTTCTTCAGATCCTTGGTGATCCTTCCATCAGGGGCAGTGTTGTCTGGAATGTTGATATAGCAGGAATTTCCAACGTTTTTGTAGATCCCTCCTTTTTCTGCTGTCAAGGATCAGTCGGTTCTATAAAGTCATCACTGGAAAAGTTTAGTTTTTCCGCCATTCCCTTCGCAGCATCACATATGTAATTCACAAATCTCTGTTGATGACAATAGAGATGTTGATCCAATCTATATTTTTTTATTACTACTAATCGTGGGAATTAATGACTCAAATCCTACAGTTATCTGACTTGTAGCTTTAAATTCGTCAGAAACACTTCTACAGACTCCTATGGCATCCATGTATACATGTGAGTCAAAAGATGTAGGGAGTGACCTCCTTAGTCGTGACCGCACAATGTGTTGCTTATTGATTTGATCCCACTCAGGAGGTGAGAATAGAACAAATGGCATCAGTACTTGATCAGGGTCCATTGGCCACTTCATTTTACCTGCATCCTGGGTGTCGGAGTTTCAAATCTCCACTCAACCATCAGATATCTGCGTTTTGATAATTTTGGTTGATAAACCAACAGTCAGGAACTATCAGAGTCACTATGTGTCTTATTCAGCTGAATTATGTAAGAACATTATCCTGGAGGGAAAACACCGTACACAGTATTGTGTAAGAGTTCCCCCTAGAGGCTGCATATCGAGACTGTATGAGAAGGAAAGTGCAGTAGGAGGTAGACTAAATGAAGTGGTGGTATTGGTAATGGGTGGTGGAAGGTGAGGACTATGACGATGATTGTGTGTTGAAGAGAACCTGGGAGCGGGGTTTCGTAGAGGAGGAGGAGAAGACATCTGAGGAGAAGGGTGGTGGCCTCAATCGCAATACAGAGTGAAGGCAATGTAAGGCCAATACCCTCAAAAGAACTGCCAGGATCAAATCTGCATATATTGTGGTCAGCTCAGAAATTGGTGATGCCGCTAATACTGTGGGAGCAGACTCAAAATGTGCCAGACCTATGCCAAGCTTAGCTGTCACTAGCTATGTGTGAATAACTCCCGTATGGTGTTTTTTTTCCCACAAAGCGGCACACAAAATCGCAGCCGCATGTAAGATCTGCAGGATTACAATATGTCGTAGACAAACACAAACATGGCTACCAGACAGGGGCGTGCCTGAACCCATATGGGCCCTGGTGCAAGAGTTCAGCTTGGGCCCCCCTTCCCTCAGTGCTTTGTGGCCTTCGTGCTGCCTGACGCAAAAATTGAAACGGCACCCCCACCCCCTCCCCCATGCCAAATTTCTTATTTTTTAACAATTCTCATTTTATTGAGTTTGTAAAAATGACAAACATGCATGCCATGCTCAGTGTACTCTACAGAAGCCGGCAGATTACAAATCCCCGGAGCAGAAGCAACGCATACAAGGTTACACAGGTATTATCATACAATAAAAGGTAATCAGGGGCTAGTCTGCCCTACATCCCATGACGCATGAAACCCAGTACACTATATAAAAAATAATGTCCTGAATGCACCAAAAGGTGTGAAAGTTAGGCACAAATAAAGTACTTTGGGAGGTGAGAGACTATAAGGGTAAAGGGAGGGGGGGGAAATGAAGGAAGGGGATAGTGTCGGCTTGAAACTTCCAACCCACCCCATGCCAAATTCTTGACCTAACCCATTCCCTCCAGCTGGAGGTGTAACTTGACCTGCATGCATTTTCTATAATACTGGTGTCTTCTTATGTGGCACAAGGGTCTTTGGGCCCCCTCAGGCTCCTGGGCCCGGTAGCGACTGCTACCTCTGCACCCCCTATAGCTATGCCCCTGCTACCAGAGCTCTACTGCAGCCCATATGGCTAATTTTTTTAGGAAATAGAACTGGCCAACATTCCCAATGAGAACAAGTCTGTCTTAATTCCCCTGGTCTTCTTTTGGAAGCCAGCCTGCATTCCCAAGCAATATAGTGTCTTTGTCATCATCATCTGATTCTTCTGCTCAGACTCCTCATCCTCTGCTCCATCATTAGGCATCCATAACAGAATGTGTGGCCATAAGAAAACTATTATCAACCAGCAATTAGCTTGAACCCCCACCTGGCCATATTGCTCGTAGTGCAGTTGCTGCCTTACCACTTAGTTGCGGTAATGGTAGTGCAGTTTTGATGTTCTGATGTCATTGCCCTGATATTCATCTAATACAACAAGGGACGACCTTGGAAGAAGAACAGCATAAGCATGTTTCTGGCCACTCTTATCATTTTCACATTATAAAATGCACCTTTGAGCCAAGCAGAACCAAAGCTGAGAGGGAACTTTGAGAAAATTCTCCAGAGGCTCATTTTTGTGCCTCAAATCTAAGATACTGAAATTGCTTGCTATGTCTCTTATGATTATTCATTATGTGCACTGATTCCTTGAATCAACGGACATCTTACTCTACTGGGAGCTTCACCCTACAACTATATATATATATATATGTGCACCCAGCAGAAACCTCAGAGAAAAGCAGCCGATCCCCTCATGTGTCTACAATGTAAGGCTGACTATAGAGCTGTGAGTATCCTTTAACTTGTATGTAGATACTGTATATATAGGTGATAGAAGTTAGTGACCCTTTCATAGTTTGTGTCTCTTCTGACATATCCAAAAGAAATGGTCTCAAACCTGTGGCATTGGAGACAGAGGTATGGCCAAGGTTAGCCGTATGAGGTTAGACAGCATCTAATCCGCAAAAAAAGGGATCTGCATTTTGCGGACAGCATACTGCCATCTGAATGAGCCCTTATACTGAATCTTTTCCGATAAAACTCATAAAACCATGTATTAATCTGCTTACCCGCTCCTGCTCTATAATATGCTGCCTGCAGATTACATTGCATTTTCATGGTGTCAGGTTTTTTGTCTATGAAAATCTCCAAGCTCAAAGGGGTTTTCCAAGATTTTTTAACTGATCGGTGGGGGTCCGACACCAGTGACTCTTTCAGAATGCACCAGCAGCACTCGCAGTAGCAGCCTTCTCCCAGCTTAGTAAGGTCAGCCACATTCACTTTGATGGGACTGAGCTGTACCTTGTTCCTGTGAACAATAAATGTAACATCACAAGGCCTACACAAAGCAGAGAGAAGGCTGCGGCGCTACTGTGAACAGCAGATCTGCTCTGGTCTCGGGTGTCAGACCCTAAACTGATCAAATACTGGTGACCTATCCAGAGGATGGGTCATCAGTTAAAGAATCTCGGAAAACCCCTTTATAGCCAGACAGTTCAACTCCAAAGGCCTTGTTGTTATAGTAGTTCATGGACTCCACCACTATTGGCACATGTCTAAAATATTAGGTCAATATTAGGTTTATATTAAGTCATGTGGGTGTCATACATTAGTCAGAAACCCCTCTATACAATGTTCTGTGACAGTCCACTCTGGCGGACTTGAGTCATCCACCTATCCCCTTCCACTGAGCATTTGATGGACGTACAGAAGATGGACTCATAGCATCTTCTTTAAAGGGGTATTCCCATCTCAGACAATAGGGGCATATCATTAGGATATGCCTCCATTGTCTGATAGGTGCGGGTCCCAGCATTGGAACCCGCACCTACAACTAAGCAAATCGGGGAGCGCTGTAGCTGGAGGACCCCGGATTTCCCGGGGTCCGTCCACCACCAAGAGCTGCTCCCCACTGCTCCTATAGAAGTGAATGGGAGCGCACCACGCATGCGCATGCGCAGCCCATGCTCCTATTCATTTCTATGGGGCAGACAGAAATTGCCGAGCCAGCTCTCGGCTATTTTTGGTAGCCCAATAGAAATGAATGGAGGGCGCATGCGCAGTGCACCCTCCGTTCATTTCCACGCTCCGTTCTCATTGTAGGTGCGGGTCCCAGTGGTGGGACCCGCACCTATCAGACAATGGGGGCATATCCTAGCGATATGCCCCCATTGTCTGAAATGGGAAAACCCCTTTAAGGCCACACAGTTTCTCTGAGCTGTATGGAACTGTTACCCATAGAAGTCTATGGGGCAGGACTCTGATTTCACACCAAGGTATATAAACGGGAGAATAGTATTGGATTCCATATGAACCTGAGGAAAATAAGCAACAGAGCACGCTCCATCCGTAATAGGGCATCATATGGAGCACTATACTGAAACATAGCCCCAAGTTGCACCCATGGACAGTGATGCCGAAGAAGTAATGTACACCACCTTAAAGAGGTTGTCTAATCTCACCATTACTAAGGTGAGATGAGACACAGTCCCAACCACCAGCCAGCCGGGAAATCATGCAGTGCATGAGAGCTACAGCAACACCGTAGCACAGCAAGATATGCGGTTTCCCTAACTCGGAAACAGTATAGCTTGCTGTGCTACGCTGTTTCTGTAGCTCTCATGAATAGAGTTGAGCGAACTTGTATTTTAAGTCCGGCGTCCAAAGTTCGGGTTGGGGTTATCGAAGCATCCTGTTATGGATTCCACTACCACGGACCATAACGGCATTTGGAACACAGGGTGAAGGACCTGGGGTGACGTCACTGTCATGTGATCAGTGCAGGGGGCGTGGCTCAGTACTGGATTGGAAAAATTTACAAAAAAAGATACCCTTTAAAAATTAACTTTTATTGCGATATATATAAAAATGCAAGGTCCCAAATACAAGTGTATAGTGCACGGGGGGACAAAAACCCCCACTAGTGATAGCAAAAAAACAGGATAGATGGGAAAAGTGTCAGGACTATGTCCCTATCCACTCCTGCTGTGAAACGACCTAGCTGAACCCTGAGTTTCCCTACCAACAGGACAGCGACTGCCCAACTTCGTCGAGTAAAAGGAGGGAAATAGAGATAAACAGGGATAGCAATTATAAGTCGTATGGAACAAAAGAGATTACATCCCCCACAAACTGTTATGAGCCCAACGCGCTTCCTTAGCGTGTCACTAATTCATCAGGGGATACATCATATTTTAGGATGTAATCATAAATATTCATACTCATCATGTAAAAACTCCCAAAACAATGGAGAGTGATACTTATCCTTCAGATGTGCGTCATGGAGGGAGGAACTGATGTTGTCCAGCCTTCCAATCAGGTAGCCAGGTATGCGGTACCCAAATGTTGGTGGTGAAGCAATGTTCAGCTATATGGCTAAGGGCCACCAATAGCCCCAGCTCATTCCATCCGGTCCGGGCAGTGCTCCACAGACCAGCAGAGGTGGCGTGCGCGTGTTGGCAGGAACACCCGCACTGAGTCAGCCTGATTTAAAAGGCCGCGGGTATTTCCTAGTCCCGCCCTCGAGTGACGCAGAATGTCACATGACCGGACCCACAGCTCGGGGCCGGTCACGTGACCAGACCGCGCCCTCCAGGGAGGCTGGTAAGACGCCTGTCTCATCACAGGGGAGTGGTCAAAGGTCCTACAGCCTGCCTGCAAAGTATAGGGCGGACAAATCGGGACATAGAAGAAAGGAGGGTAGGACAAATTCCTCCGAATCTCCCGTCCCCGTTTTTTCTCATAAAATACAGTAATGCCAGTATAAATAGATAATAGATTCGGCATAAATACTAGAGCTTAAATTGACAGACAACTGCACTGACTAACGGGACAAGGGCAGACCACAATATTACTCTTACTGGAGCACCACTCAAAGGTGGGCATAATGGGTAGTTTATTGTTCAGAAAACGAAGTTTATTGTTCAGAAAAAGAAGTTATGAGATGCCCCACTAGGGGATACCCGATGCAAATATTAACAATCATGACATTCCTATAAACCTATTAGACCACCTATGATGTATTGAAAAGCCATAAAAGGGACAATACAACATAGGTGAGAGATGTAAATGCAAGGTACAAGGGAATAATGCAAGGTACAGGGGCTCAGATGTAACAGCCAAACAGGAGCTGGTCATTGAGGCCATTTGGGGCCATCGTGTGCAGTTCATATATCCACCATGTTTCACGTTGGAGAATCTTACGATTCCAATCTCCTCCTCGTGGTGGTTTGGGGATACATTCAACTCCAATGAATCTAACACCCTCAAAGGATCCCTCATGATGGGTCGTCACATGCGCCGCTAATGATGTACCTCTTTTGTGTTTGAGGTCACCCAAATGTTCCCCCACTCGCCGTCTCAGCTCCCTTTGTGGTTTTGCCGATATATTCTAGCCCACAAATACATGTTGCTTTATAAATAACCCCTTCGGAACGACAGTTAATAAATTGTCGAATGGTGTACACTTTTTTGTGACTCCACTCTCAAAGGAGCGACCTTAGCGTCATGAAGGGACAGGCCACACAGCCGCTGCAGCGATAGCAGCCAATCACAGGTTTTAGCCACCTCGTCCCCTCCGGTGTTTCACAGGGGCGTTGGTAGTGGCTATGAATCAATGAGTCCCGTAGGTTCCTCCCCTGCGGTAGGTGATCTGAGGTTTGCTGGAAAGAACCTCTCTCAAGTCCGGATCCAACTGGAGAATGCTCCAGTGTCTGTTCAAAATCTCACGGATCTCCTTTGCTTGGGTGTCATAAGTGGCAATGAGTCGCACCACACTCCGCTTATCCTCCATCTCACGTTTTTCACGTGTAAGAGATGGGGATAGCAAAGCTGTACGGTCGCTCCTCAGTGCCCTTTGATATGCGACCTTTAGGATCTTCCTAGGGTAACCTCTTTCAAGGAACCGTTTTTGTAGATCCCTCGCTTGTTCCTTGAAAGCACCCAAAGAGGAGCAATTTCTTCTCAAGCGGAGATACTGCCCTGTTGGTATACCCTTCCTTAGGGGAAAGGATGGTAGCTTTCCCACCTAAGGAAGGAATTGGTCGCTGTTTCTTTTCTGTACACTCGTGTTAATACCTCACCGTTAGTGTCAGTACGGATCTGAACATCCAAGAAATTCAAGATGTCACCCCCATTCATGGGTAAATTTCAAACCTACATGGTTAATGTTTAATGCATCAATTAAACTTTCAAAATTCTGTTCCGTGCCTCGCCAGATGACGAAGACGTCGTCGATGTATCTGGCCCACATGACGACGTCCTCCGTAAGATGGCCGGTAGGCTCACCAAAAACTACCTCCCTCTCCCACCAGCCCAGGAACAGATTTGCATACGATGGGGCACAAGAACTCCCCATCGCAGTGCCCCTGAGCTGGTGGTAGAAGATGCCATCGAAAAGGAAGTAGTTTCTGGTGAGAATGAATTGGAGGAGCTGCATGACAAAGTTGTTATGGGCACTATACTGTTCACCCCTTGTCTTGAGAAAAGACTCGACTGCCTCCATACCCAAGTTATGCGGGATGGAGGAGTACAGGGCCTCCACATCAATTGAGCCCAATTTGAGATCCGGTTCCAAAACATGCCGTCTAGGCGACGGAGTAGGTCAGAGGTATCCCTTACAAACGAAGGAAGGGTCCTCACAAAGGGCGCTAGAATAGAATCAATATAGATCCCTACATTCTGACTTAAGGAGTTAACCCCTGAAACAATGGGACGACCTCTTAGAGGAGGATACCCCTTATGGACTTTGGGTAGTCCATAAAAGGTAGCTACAGTCGGGTGTGGTATAAAAATGAAGTCAAACTCCTGTTTGCTTATCAATTCCTCTCTCCATGCTGAAAGTAACAGAGAGTGTAGGGCTTGTTGATATTCAGAGGTAGGGTCCGTTTGTAGTTTTTCATAGGTGATTGTGTCATTTAGCAGGGCCAAACACATTTGTTTGTATTGTTGCGTGTCTAGGATCACCAAATTACCGCCTTTGTCGGCTGCTTTCAGTACAATATTATGATCCTTTGACAGGGAAGATATGGCCTTAAATTCCACCTTGGTGCAATTATACCTTATGTGTTCCCTGTCAAGGGCCTCTAGATCCCCAATCACCTTCTCTAGAAAGACATCAATGCAACCAGGGTCACCTTGAGGAGGCATAAGTTCACTCTTCGATTTCAAATTAGTGAAAGGACCCTTGCCTTCGTTGGGCATTTCTTCCAAATTAAAGAGAAAGCGTACATCCTGTAAAATATCCACTGGTATGCCTAATTCCCTGCTTTCTTTTCGGTTAATCAAGGCGAAATATTTACGCCATCGAAGTTTCTTTGAAAAAAGAGTCAAGTCTTTGACCCAATTAAAGGTATTGTGAGAGGGGGTAGGGACAAAGGACAAACCTTTACTAAGAATAGACATCTCAGCTTCTGTGAGGGGCCTTTTTGAGAGATTAATGATCTGGTTAGGACTATCTGTTCTTATCCCTTCTAATTTCTCGGTGTTTGACCTCGAGTGGGGGATTTCCTTGTTCTCAACTGATAGTTGTTTCCCTGCTCTAAAAAACGTGGCCCCCCAAAATCCTGGTTACGTTGGCCTCTGCCTCTCGTTTGGCCTCTACCTCTCCCTCCCCCTTGTCTGGTAAATCCTGATTCCTCTCTATCTTTTTTCTCTTTATCACTCTCTGAGAGCTCTGAATCACTGGATATCGGGTCCTCCCTCTTTCTTTGATTACTGCCTTTATCAATACTGGAATAAACCCGATTTTCCTTAAAGTCTTGTAAGTCACGGTTGAATTGCCTATGTTTTCGGTCTTTTAGATGGAAATGAAATTTCTCAATGGTATTTTTTAATTGGATCTCTTTGTTTGAAAAGTCTGTTTCCCTTTAAACTGTTTAGACTCCTCAATCAAGTCCTTCAAGGAATTATCAAGTGCCGACAGATTTTCTTTCTCATTTAGAAGGAGCAACTGCATAAAGCGCAAAGAGCTAGCAGTTGCCTCTTCTTCCCATTTCTGCATCAGTGCAGGATTCCTACACTTCGCAGCAGGGAGTAAAGTGATTCTCAACCCCTAGGTACAATCTTGTGTTTCAGGTAATTTTCAAGGGATTGTACCTCCCACCAGGAGGACAGGTGATCTTTATAAATCTTTGTTAATTCCTTGAAAATTCCATTGAAGGACAAGGTATATTTCTTTTGAGTCAGTGTTCTTTCAGAGAACACCTCATCTGCTTCCAGCAATAACTGATCCTTATTAAGTCCCGCAGATAAGAAACCTGCCATGCTCCAGAACAATAGCAACCAAAAATTAGTAAAAACTAATTAGGCACAATCCCTAATCACGAACAGGGAAAAAGGTATCCAACCTCAAGGAGAAAAATTTACAAAAAAGATACCCTTTAAAAATTAACTTTTATTGCGATATATATAAAAATGCAAGGTCCCAAATACAAGTGTATAGTGCACGGGGGACAAAAACCCCACTAGTGATAGCAAAAAAACAGGATAGATGGGAAAAGTGTCAGGACTATGTCCCTATCCACTCCTGCTGTGAAACGACCTAGCTGAACCCTGAGTTTCCCTACCAACAGGACAGCGACTGCCCAACTTCGTCGAGTAAAAGGAGGGAAATAGAGATAAACAGGGATAGCAATTATAAGTCGTATGGAACAAAAGAGATTACATCCCCACAAACTGTTATGAGCCCAACGCGTTTCCTTAGCGTGTCACTAATTCATCAGGGGATACATCATATTTTAGGATGTAATCATAAATATTCATACTCATCATGTAAAAACTCCCAAAACAATGGAGAGTGATACTTATCCTTCAGATGTGCGTCATGGAGGGAGGAACTGATGTTGTCCAGCCTTCCAATCAGGTAGCCAGGTATGCGGTACCCAAATGTTGGTGGTGAAGCAATGTTCAGCTATATGGCTAAGGGCCACCAATAGCCCCAGCTCATTCCATCCGGTCCGGGCAGTGCTCCACAGACCAGCAGAGGTGGCGTGCGCGTGTTGGCAGGAACACCCGCACTGAGTCAGCCTGATTTAAAAGGCCGCGGGTATTTCCTAGTCCCGCCCCTCGAGTGACGCAGAATGTCACATGACCGGACCCACAGCTCGGGGCCGGTCACGTGACCAGACCGCGCCCCTCCAGGGAGGCTGGTAAGACGCCTGTCTCATCACAGGGGAGTGGTCAAAGGTCCTACAGCCTGCCTGCAAAGTATAGGGCGGACAAATCGGGACATAGAAGAAAGGAGGGTAGGACAAATTCCTCCGAATCTCCCGTCCCCGTTTTTTCTCATAAAATACAGTAATGCCAGTATAAATAGATAATAGATTCGGCATAAATACTAGAGCTTAAATTGACAGACAACTGCACTGACTAACGGGACAAGGGCAGACCACAATATTACTCTTACTGGAGCACCACTCAAAGGTGGGCATAATGGGTAGTTTATTGTTCAGAAAACGAAGTTTATTGTTCAGAAAAAGAAGTTATGAGATGCCCCACTAGGGGATACCCGATGCAAATATTAACAATCATGACATTCCTATAAACCTATTAGACCACCTATGATGTATTGAAAAGCCATAAAAGGGACAATACAACATAGGTGAGAGATGTAAATGCAAGGTACAAGGGAATAATGCAAGGTACAGGGGCTCAGATGTAACAGCCAAACAGGAGCTGGTCATTGAGGCCATTTGGGGCCATCGTGTGCAGTTCATATATCCACCATGTTTCACGTTGGAGAATCTTACGATTCCAATCTCCTCCTCGTGGTGGTTTGGGGATACATTCAACTCCAATGAATCTAACACCCTCAAAGGATCCCTCATGATGGGTCGTCACATGCGCCGCTAATGATGTACCTCTTTTGTGTTTGAGGTCACCCAAATGTTCCCCACTCGCCGTCTCAGCTCCCTTGTGGTTTTGCCGATATATTCTAGCCCACAAATACATGTTGCTTTATAAATAACCCCTTCGAACGACAGTTAATAAATTGTCGAATGGTGTACACTTTTTTGTGACTCCACTCTCAAAGGAGCGACCTTAGCGTCATGAAGGGACAGGCCACACAGCCGCTGCAGCGATAGCAGCCAATCACAGGTTTTAGCCACCTCGTCCCCTCCGGTGTTTCACAGGGGCGTTGGTAGTGGCTATGAATCAATGAGTCCCGTAGGTTCCTCCCCTGCGGTAGGTGATCTGAGGTTTGCTGGAAAGAACCTCTCTCAAGTCCGGATCCAACTGGAGAATGCTCCAGTGTCTGTTCAAAATCTCACGGATCTCCTTTGCTTGGGTGTCATAAGTGGCAATGAGTCGCACCACACTCCGCTTATCCTCCATCTCACGTTTTTCACGTGTAAGAGATGGGGATAGCAAAGCTGTACGGTCGCTCCTCAGTGCCCTTTGATATGCGACCTTTAGGATCTTCCTAGGGTAACCTCTTTCAAGGAACCGTTTTTGTAGATCCCTCGCTTGTTCCTTGAAAGCACCCAAAGAGGAGCAATTTCTTCTCAAGCGGAGATACTGCCCCGTTGGTATACCCTTCCTTAGGGGAAAGGATGGTAGCTTTCCCACCTAAGGAAGGAATTGGTCGCTGTTTCTTTTCTGTACACTCGTGTTAATACCTCACCGTTAGTGTCAGTACGGATCTGAACATCCAAGAAATTCAAGATGTCACCCCCATTCATGGGTAAATTTCAAACCTACATGGTTAATGTTTAATGCATCAATTAAACTTTCAAAATTCTGTTCCGTGCCCCGCCAGATGACGAAGACGTCGTCGATGTATCTGGCCCACATGACGACGTCCTCCGTAAGATGGCCGGTAGGCTCACCAAAAACTACCTCCCTCTCCCACCAGCCCAGGAACAGATTTGCATACGATGGGGCACAAGAACTCCCCATCGCAGTGCCCCTGAGCTGGTGGTAGAAGATGCCATCGAAAAGGAAGTAGTTTCTGGTGAGAATGAATTGGAGGAGCTGCATGACAAAGTTGTTATGGGCACTATACTGTTCACCCCTTGTCTTGAGAAAAGACTCGACTGCCTCCATACCCAAGTTATGCGGGATGGAGGAGTACAGGGCCTCCACATCAATTGAGCCCAATTTGAGATCCGGTTCCAAAACATGCCGTCTAGGCGACGGAGTAGGTCAGAGGTATCCCTTACAAACGAAGGAAGGGTCCTCACAAAGGGCGCTAGAATAGAATCAATATAGATCCCTACATTCTGACTTAAGGAGTTAACCCTCGAAACAATGGGACGACCTCTTAGAGGAGGATACCCCTTATGGACTTTGGGTAGTCCATAAAAGGTAGCTACAGTCGGGTGTGGTATAAAAATGAAGTCAAACTCCTGTTTGCTTATCAATTCCTCTCTCCGTGCTGAAAGTAACAGAGAGTGTAGGGCTTGTTGATATTCAGAGGTAGGGTCCGTTTGTAGTTTTTCATAGGTGATTGTGTCATTTAGCAGGGCCAAACACATTTGTTTGTATTGTTGTGTGTCTAGGATCACCAAATTACCGCCTTTGTCGGCTGCTTTCAGTACGATATTATGATCCTTTGACAGGGAAGATATGGCCTTAAATTCCACCTTGGTGCAATTATACCTTATGTGTTCCCTGTCAAGGGCCTCTAGATCCCCAATCACCTTCTCTAGAAAGACATCAATGCAACCAGGGTCACCTTGAGGAGGCATAAGTTCACTCTTCGATTTCAAATTAGTGAAAGGACCCTTGCCTTCGTTGGGCATTTCTTCCAAATTAAAGAGAAAGCGTACATCCTGTAAAATATCCACTGGTATGCCTAATTCCCTGCTTTCTTTTCGGTTAATCAAGGCGAAATATTTACGCCATCGAAGTTTCCTTGAAAAAGAGTCAAGTCTTTGACCCAATTAAAGGTATTGTGAGAGGGGGTAGGGACAAAGGACAAACCTTTACTAAGAATAGACATCTCAGCTTCTGTGAGGGGCCTTTTGAGAGATTAATGATCTGGTTAGGACTATCTGTTCTTATCCCTTCTAATTTCTCGGTGTTTGACCTCGAGTGGGGATTTCCTTGTTCTCAACTGATAGTTGTTTCCCTGCTCTAAAAACGTGGCCCCCCAAAATCCTGGTTACGTTGGCCTCTGCCTCTCGTTTGGCCTCTACCTCTCCCTCCCCCTTGTCTGGTAAATCCTGATTCCTCTCTATCTTTTTTCTCTTTATCACTCTCTGAGAGCTCTGAATCACTGGATATCGGGTCCTCCCTCTTTCTTTGATTACTGCCTTTATCAATACTGGAATAAACCCGATTTTCCTTAAAGTCTTGTAAGTCACGGTTGAATTGCCTATGTTTTCGGTCTTTTAGATGGAAATGAAATTTCTCAATGGTATTTTTTAATTGGATCTCTTTGTTTGAAAAGTCTGTTTCCCCTTTAAACTGTTTAGACTCCTCAATCAAGTCCTTCAAGGAATTATCAAGTGCCGACAGATTTTCTTTCTCATTTAGAAGGAGCAACTGCATAAAGCGCAAAGAGCTAGCAGTTGCCTCTTCTTCCCATTTCTGCATCAGTGCAGGATTCCTACACTTCGCAGCAGGGAGTAAAGTGATTCTCAACCCCTAGGTACAATCTTGTGTTTCAGGTAATTTTCAAGGGATTGTACCTCCCACCAGGAGGACAGGTGATCTTTATAAATCTTTGTTAATTCCTTGAAAATTCCATTGAAGGACAAGGTATATTTCTTTTGAGTCAGTGTTCTTTCAGAGAACACCTCATCTGCTTCCAGCAATAACTGATCCTTATTAAGTCCCGCAGATAAGAAACCTGCCATGCTCCAGAACAATAGCAACCAAAAATTAGTAAAAACTAATTAGGCACAATCCCTAATCACGAACAGGGAAAAAGGTATCCAACCTCAAGGAGAAAAATTTACAAAAAAGATACCCTTTAAAAATTAACTTTTATTGCGATATATATAAAAATGCAAGGTCCCAAATACAAGTGTATAGTGCACGGGGGACAAAAACCCCCACTAGTGATAGCAAAAACAGGATAGATGGGAAAAGTGTCAGGACTATGTCCCTATCCACTCCTGCTGTGAAACGACCTAGCTGAACCCTGAGTTTCCCTACCAACAGGACAGCGACTGCCCAACTTCGTCGAGTAAAAGGAGGGAAATAGAGATAAACAGGGATAGCAATTATAAGTCGTATGGAACAAAAGAGATTACATCCCCACAAACTGTTATGAGCCCAACGCGTTTCCTTAGCGTGTCACTAATTCATCAGGGGATACATCATATTTTAGGATGTAATCATAAATATTCATACTCATCATGTAAAAACTCCCAAAACAATGGAGAGTGATACTTATCCTTCAGATGTGCGTCATGGAGGGAGGAACTGATGTTGTCCAGCCTTCCAATCAGGTAGCCAGGTATGCGGTACCCAAATGTTGGTGGTGAAGCAATGTTCAGCTATATGGCTAAGGGCCACCAATAGCCCCAGCTCATTCCATCCGGTCCGGGCAGTGCTCCACAGACCAGCAGAGGTGGCGTGCGCGTGTTGGCAGGAACACCCGCACTGAGTCAGCCTGATTTAAAAGGCCGCGGGTATTTCCTAGTCCCGCCCTCGAGTGACGCAGAATGTCACATGACCGGACCCACAGCTCGGGGCCGGTCACGTGACCAGACCGCGCCCCCTCCAGGGAGGCTGGTAAGACGCCTGTCTCATCACAGGGGAGTGGTCAAAGGTCCTACAGCCTGCCTGCAAAGTATAGGGCGGACAAATCGGGACATAGAAGAAAGGAGGGTAGGACAAATTCCTCCGAATCTCCCGTCACCGTTTTTTCTCATAAAATACAGTAATGCCAGTATAAATAGATAATAGATTCGGCATAAATACTAGAGCTTAAATTGACAGACAACTGCACTGACTAACGGGACAAGGGCAGACCACAATATTACTCTTACTGGAGCACCACTCAAAGGTGGGCATAATGGGTAGTTTATTGTTCAGAAAACGAAGTTTATTGTTCAGAAAAAGAAGTTATGAGATGCCCCACTAGGGGGATACCCGATGCAAATATTAACAATCATGACATTCCTATAAACCTATTAGACCACCTATGATGTATTGAAAAGCCATAAAAGGGACAATACAACATAGGTGAGAGATGTAAATGCAAGGTACAAGGGAATAATGCAAGGTACAGGGGCTCAGATGTAACAGCCAAACAGGAGCTGGTCATTGAGGCCATTTGGGGCCATCGTGTGCAGTTCATATATCCACCATGTTTCACGTTGGAGAATCTTACGATTCCAATCTCCTCCTCGTGGTGGTTTGGGGATACATTCAACTCCAATGAATCTAACACCCTCAAAGGATCCCTCATGATGGGTCGTCACATGCGCCGCTAATGATGTACCTCTTTTGTGTTTGAGGTCACCCAAATGTTCCCCACTCGCCGTCTCAGCTCCCTTGTGGTTTTGCCGATATATTCTAGCCCACAAATACATGTTGCTTTATAAATAACCCCTTCGGAACGACAGTTAATAAATTGTCGAATGGTGTACACTTTTTTGTGACTCCACTCTCAAAGGAGCGACCTTAGCGCCATGAAGGGACAGGCCACACAGCCGCTGCAGCGATAGCAGCCAATCACAGGTTTTAGCCACCTCGTCCCTCCGGTGTTTCACAGGGGCGTTGGTAGTGGCTATGAATCAATGAGTCCCGTAGGTTCCTCCCCTGCGGTAGGTGATCTGAGGTTTGCTGGAAAGAACCTCTCTCAAGTCCGGATCCAACTGGAGAATGCTCCAGTGTCTGTTCAAAATCTCACGGATCTCCTTTGCTTGGGTGTCATAAGTGGCAATGAGTCGCACCACACTCCGCTTATCCTCCATCTCACGTTTTTCACGTGTAAGAGATGGGGATAGCAAAGCTGTACGGTCGCTCCTCAGTGCCCTTTGATATGCGACCTTTAGGATCTTCCTAGGGTAACCTCTTTCAAGGAACCGTTTTTGTAGATCCCTCGCTTGTTCCTTGAAAGCACCCAAAGAGGAGCAATTTCTTCTCAAGCGGAGATACTGCCCTGTTGGTATACCCTTCCTTAGGGGAAAGGATGGTAGCTTTCCCACCTAAGGAAGGAATTGGTCGCTGTTTCTTTTCTGTACACTCGTGTTAATACCTCACCGTTAGTGTCAGTACGGATCTGAACATCCAAGAAATTCAAGATGTCACCCCCATTCATGGGTAAATTTCAAACCTACATGGTTAATGTTTAATGCATCAATTAAACTTTCAAAATTCTGTTCCGTGCCCCGCCAGATGACGAAGACGTCGTCGATGTATCTGGCCCACATGACGACGTCCTCCGTAAGATGGCCGGTAGGCTCACCAAAAACTACCTCCCTCTCCCACCAGCCCAGGAACAGATTTGCATACGATGGGGCACAAGAACTCCCCATCGCAGTGCCCCTGAGCTGGTGGTAGAAGATGCCATCGAAAAGGAAGTAGTTTCTGGTGAGAATGAATTGGAGGAGCTGCATGACAAAGTTGTTATGGGCACTATACTGTTCACCCCTTGTCTTGAGAAAAGACTCGACTGCCTCCATACCCAAGTTATGCGGGATGGAGGAGTACAGGGCCTCCACATCAATTGAGCCCAATTTGAGATCCGGTTCCAAAACATGCCGTCTAGGCGACGGAGTAGGTCAGAGGTATCCCTTACAAACGAAGGAAGGGTCCTCACAAAGGGCGCTAGAATAGAATCAATATAGATCCCTACATTCTGACTTAAGGAGTTAACCCTCGAAACAATGGGACGACCTCTTAGAGGAGGATACCCCTTATGGACTTTGGGTAGTCCATAAAAGGTAGCTACAGTCGGGTGTGGTATAAAAATGAAGTCAAACTCCTGTTTGCTTATCAATTCCTCTCTCCGTGCTGAAAGTAACAGAGAGTGTAGGGCTTGTTGATATTCAGAGGTAGGGTCCGTTTGTAGTTTTTCATAGGTGATTGTGTCATTTAGCAGGGCCAAACACATTTGTTTGTATTGTTGTGTGTCTAGGATCACCAAATTACCGCCTTTGTCGGCTGCTTTCAGTACGATATTATGATCCTTTGACAGGGAAGATATGGCCTTAAATTCCACCTTGGTGCAATTATACCTTATGTGTTCCCTGTCAAGGGCCTCTAGATCCCCAATCACCTTCTCTAGAAAGACATCAATGCAACCAGGGTCACCTTGAGGAGGCATAAGTTCACTCTTCGATTTCAAATTAGTGAAAGGACCCTTGCCTTCGTTGGGCATTTCTTCCAAATTAAAGAGAAAGCGTACATCCTGTAAAATATCCACTGGTATGCCTAATTCCCTGCTTTCTTTTCGGTTAATCAAGGCGAAATATTTACGCCATCGAAGTTTCCTTGAAAAAGAGTCAAGTCTTTGACCCAATTAAAGGTATTGTGAGAGGGGGTAGGGACAAAGGACAAACCTTTACTAAGAATAGACATCTCAGCTTCTGTGAGGGGCCTTTTGAGAGATTAATGATCTGGTTAGGACTATCTGTTCTTATCCCTTCTAATTTCTCGGTGTTTGACCTCGAGTGGGGATTTCCTTGTTCTCAACTGATAGTTGTTTCCCTGCTCTAAAAACGTGGCCCCCAAAAATCCTGGTTACGTTGGCCTCTGCCTCTCGCTTGGCCTCTACCTCTCCCTCCCCTTGTCTGGTAAATCCTGATTCCTCTCTATCTTTTTTCTCTTTATCACTCTCTGAGAGCTCTGAATCACTGGATATCGGGTCCTCCCTCTTTCTTTGATTACTGCCTTTATCAATACTGGAATAAACCCGATTTTCCTTAAAGTCTTGTAAGTCACGGTTGAATTGCCTATGTTTTCGGTCTTTTAGATGGAAATGAAATTTCTCAATGGTATTTTTTAATTGGATCTCTTTGTTTGAAAAGTCTGTTTCCCCTTTAAACTGTTTAGACTCCTCAATCAAGTCCTTCAAGGAATTATCAAGTGCCGACAGATTTTCTTTCTCATTTAGAAGGAGCAACTGCATAAAGCGCAAAGAGCTAGCAGTTGCCTCTTCTTTCCCATTTCTGCATCAGTGCAGGATTCCTACACTTCGCAGCAGGGAGTAAAGTGATTCTCAACCCCTAGGTACAATCTTGTGTTTCAGGTAATTTTCAAGGGATTGTACCTCCCACCAGGAGGACAGGTGATCTTTATAAATCTTTGTTAATTCCTTGAAAATTCCATTGAAGGACAAGGTATATTTCTTTTGAGTCAGTGTTCTTTCAGAGAACACCTCATCTGCTTCCAGCAATAACTGATCCTTATTAAGTCCCGCAGATAAGAAACCTGCCATGCTCCAGAACAATAGCAACCAAAAATTAGTAAAAACTAATTAGGCACAATCCCTAATCACGAACAGGGAAAAAGGTATCCAACCTCAAGGAGAAAAATTTACAAAAAAGATACCCTTTAAAAATTAACTTTTATTGCGATATATATAAAAATGCAAGGTCCCAAATACAAGTGTATAGTGCACGGGGGACAAAAACCCCCACTAGTGATAGCAAAAAAACAGGATAGATGGGAAAAGTGTCAGGACTATGTCCCTATCCACTCCTGCTGTGAAACGACCTAGCTGAACCCTGAGTTTCCCTACCAACAGGACAGCGACTGCCCAACTTCGTCGAGTAAAAGGAGGGAAATAGAGATAAACAGGGATAGCAATTATAAGTCGTATGGAACAAAAGAGATTACATCCCCACAAACTGTTATGAGCCCAACGCGTTTCCTTAGCGTGTCACTAATTCATCAGGGGATACATCATATTTTAGGATGTAATCATAAATATTCATACTCATCATGTAAAAACTCCCAAAACAATGGAGAGTGATACTTATCCTTCAGATGTGCGTCATGGAGGGAGGAACTGATGTTGTCCAGCCTTCCAATCAGGTAGCCAGGTATGCGGTACCCAAATGTTGGTGGTGAAGCAATGTTCAGCTATATGGCTAAGGGCCACCAATAGCCCCAGCTCATTCCATCCGGTCCGGGCAGTGCTCCACAGACCAGCAGAGGTGGCGTGCGCGTGTTGGCAGGAACACCCGCACTGAGTCAGCCTGATTTAAAAGGCCGCGGGTATTTCCTAGTCCCGCCCTCGAGTGACGCAGAATGTCACATGACCGGACCCACAGCTCGGGGCCGGTCACGTGACCAGACCGCGCCCTCCAGGGAGGCTGGTAAGACGCCTGTCTCATCACAGGGGAGTGGTCAAAGGTCCTACAGCCTGCCTGCAAAGTATAGGGCGGACAAATCGGGACATAGAAGAAAGGAGGGTAGGACAAATTCCTCCGAATCTCCCGTCCCCGTTTTTTCTCATAAAATACAGTAATGCCAGTATAAATAGATAATAGATTCGGCATAAATACTAGAGCTTAAATTGACAGACAACTGCACTGACTAACGGGACAAGGGCAGACCACAATATTACTTCTTACTGGAGCACCACTCAAAGGTGGGCATAATGGGTAGTTTATTGTTCAGAAAACGAAGTTTATTGTTCAGAAAAAGAAGTTATGAGATGCCCCACTAGGGGGATACCCGATGCAAATATTAACAATCATGACATTCCTATAAACCTATTAGACCACCTATGATGTATTGAAAAGCCATAAAAGGGACAATACAACATAGGTGAGAGATGTAAATGCAAGGTACAAGGGAATAATGCAAGGTACAGGGGCTAAGATGTAACAGCCAAACAGGAGCTGGTCATTGAGGCCATTTGGGGCCATCGTGTGCAGTTCATATATCCACCATGTTTCACGTTGGAGAATCTTACGATTCCAATCTCCTCCTCGTGGTGGTTTGGGGATACATTCAACTCCAATGAATCTAACACCCTCAAAGGATCCCTCATGATGGGTCGTCACATGCGTCGCTAATGATGTACCTCTTTTGTGTTTGAGGTCACCCAAATGTTCCCCCACTCGCCGTCTTGGGTATGGAGGCAGTCGAGTCTTTTCTCAAGACAAGGGGTGAACAGTATAGTGCCCATAACAACTTTGTCATGCAGCTCCTCCAATTCATTCTCACCAGAAACTACTTCCTTTTCGATGGCATCTTCTACCACCAGCTCAGGGGCACTGCGATGGGGAGTTCTTGTGCCCCATCGTATGCAAATCTGTTCCTGGGCTGGTGGGAGAGGGAGGTAGTTTTTGGTGAGCCTACCGGCCATCTTACGGAGGACGTCGTCATGTGGGCCAGATACATCGACGACGTCTTCGTCATCTGGCGGGGCACGGAACAGAATTTTGAAAGTTTAATTGATGCATTAAACATTAACCATGTAGGTTTGAAATTTACCCATGAATGGGGGTGACATCTTGAATTTCTTGGATGTTCAGATCCGTACTGACACTAACGGTGAGGTATTAACACGAGTGTACAGAAAAGAAACAGCGACCAATTCCTTCCTTAGGTGGGAAAGCTACCATCCTTTCCCCTAAGGAAGGGTATACCAACAGGGCAGTATCTCCGCTTGAGAAGAAATTGCTCCTCTTTGGGTGCTTTCAAGGAACAAGCGAGGGATCTACAAAACGGTTCCTTGAAAGAGGTTACCCTAGGAAGATCCTAAAGGTCGCATATCAAAGGGCACTGAGGAGCGACCGTACAGCTTTGCTATCCCCATCTCTTACACGTGAAAACGTGAGATGGAGGATAAGCGGAGTGTGGTGCGACTCATTGCCACTTATGACACCCAAGCAAAGGAGATCCGTGAGATTTTGAACAGACACTGGAGCATTCTCCAGTTGGATCCGGACTTGAGAGAGGTTCTTTCCAGCAAACCTCAGATCACCTACCGCAGGGGGAGGAACCTACGGGACTCATTGATTCATAGCCACTACCAACGCCCCTGTGAAACACCGGAGGGGACGAGGTGGCTAAAACCTGTGATTGGCTGCTATCGCTGCAGCGGCTGTGTGGCCTGTCCCTTCATGACGCAAGGTCGCTCCTTTGAGAGTGGAGTCACAAAAAAGTGTACACCATTCGACAATTTATTAACTGTCGTTCCGAAGGGGTTATTTATAAAGCAACATGTATTTGTGGGCTAGAATATATCGGCAAAACCACAAGGGAGCTGAGACGGCGAGTGGGGAACATTTGGGTGACCTCAAACACAAAAGAGGTACATCATTAGCGACGCATGTGACGACCCATCATGAGGGATCCTTTGAGGGTGTTAGATTCATTGGAGTTGAATGTATCCCCAAACCACCACGAGGAGGAGATTGGAATCGTAAGATTCTCCAACGTGAAACATGGTGGATATATGAACTGCACACGATGGCCCCAAATGGCCTCAATGACCAGCTCCTGTTTGGCTGTTACATCTGAGCCCCTGTACCTTGCATTATTCCCTTGTACCTTGCATTTACATCTCTCACCTATGTTGTATTGTCCCTTTTATGGCTTTTCAATACATCATAGGTGGTCTAATAGGTTTATAGGAATGTCATGATTGTTAATATTTGCATCGGGTATCCCCTAGTGGGGCATCTCATAACTTCTTTTTCTGAACAATAAACTTCGTTTTCTGAACAATAAACTACCCATTATGCCCACCTTTGAGTGGTGCTCCAGTAAGAGTAATATTGTGGTCTGCCCTTGTCCCGTTAGTCAGTGCAGTTGTCTGTCAATTTAAGCTCTAGTATTTATGCCGAATCTATTATCTATTTATACTGGCATTACTGTATTTTATGAGAAAAACGGGGACGGGAGATTCGGAGGAATTTGTCCTACCCTCCTTTCTTCTATGTCCCGATTTGTCCGCCCTATACTTTGCAGGCAGGCTGTAGGACCTTTGACCACTCCCTGTGATGAGACAGGCGTCTTACCAGCCTCCCTGGAGGGGCGCGGTCTGGTCACGTGACCGGCCCCGAGCTGTGGGTCCGGTCATGTGACATTCTGCGTCACTCGAGGGCGGGACTAGGAAATACCCGCGGCCTTTTAAATCAGGCTGACTCAGTGCGGGTGTTCCTGCCAACACGCGCACGCCACCTCTGCTGGTCTGTGGAGCACTGCCCGGACCGGATGGAATGAGCTGGGGCTATTGGTGGCCCTTAGCCATATAGCTGAACATTGCTTCACCACCAACATTTGGGTACCGCATACCTGGCTACCTGATTGGAAGGCTGGACAACATCAGTTCCTCCCTCCATGACGCACATCTGAAAGATAAGTATCACTCTCCATTGTTTTGGGAGTTTTTACATGATGAGTATGAATATTTATGATTACATCCTAAAATATGATGTATCCCCTGATGAATTAGTGACACGCTAAGGAAACGCGTTGGGCTCATAACAGTTTGTGGGGATGTAATCTCTTTTGTTCCATACGACTTATAATTGCTATCCCTGTTTATCTCTATTTCCCTCCTTTTACTCGACGAAGTTGGGCAGTCGCTGTCCTGTTGGTAGGGAAACTCAGGGTTCAGCTAGGTCGTTTCACAGCAGGAGTGGATAGGGACATAGTCCTGACACTTTTCCCATCTATCCTGTTTTTTTGCTATCACTAGTGGGGGTTTTTGTCCCCCCGTGCACTATACACTTGTATTTGGGACCTTGCATTTTTATATATATCGCAATAAAAGTTAATTTTTAAAGGGTTTCTTTTTTTGTAAATTTTTCTCCTTGAGGTTGGATACCTTTTTCCCTGTTCGTGATTAGGGATTGTGCCTAATTAGTTTTTACTAACTCAGTACTGGATTGGATAAGAGGTCGTAAACTACCACCTCTTATCTAATCCAGTACTGAGCCACGCCCCCTGCACTGATCACATGACGGTGACGTCACCCCAGGTCCTTAGTGTTGTCCAACGTTCTGGTTCATTGAAGAATCCCCTTATGGATTCCAAATGCTGTTATGGTCCGTGGTAGCGGAATCCATAACGGGATGCTTCGATAACCCGAACCCCAACTTTGGACGCCGAACTTAAAACACAAGTTCGCTCAACTCTACTCATGAACCGCAATGGGAGCTACTGAAACAGTGAGTGCCGAAGCTCTCTGCTGTTTCTTGGCCAGCTGGTGGTCAGGTCTGTGTCTCAATGGTGAGATGAGACAACCCCTTTAAGATGATTCATTGCAGTAAATATTTTTTTGTTGACATTGAAATGCTCCATCTGTATACAGGAACTGTGACAAGTGCATGGACATTTTATGGTTAGAAGTTAGTCTGATAGGTAGATACTCACTCTATAAGTAGGTGCAGCACCAGAGGAGTTTAAATGACCTATAATGCAGATATCTATGTATTCTAGACATCACATGAACTGAACACGGTCACGTTCTTGTGTGACATCTCCTTACAAGAATTACTACCATCCAGTTTTCAATGGAGAATTTAAGATCTGCTTCTCAGAATGTTACCCTGATGTTCTCTTATAAGGTTGATGATGTCGCCCGAACTGTTTTTCTGATAACATCCCTTTTGTGTTTCACCTTCTTCTCCTACTTCATCGCCATTATGCTGAAGGTCTTCTTCACCACTCCTCACATGCAGGAGAACCCTCGATACATCCTCTTTGTCCACATGCTGATCAATGACACGTTATATATCATCTTCACAAATTTCATGGTAGTGTCCTACATGCATGCAGTATACTTCCCCGTGGATGTCTGCTTCACTATTAACACCTTGGGCGGCTGCTCCTTTCTAGTGACCCCATATAACCTGGCCGTCATGTCTCTAGAACGTTACATAGCCATGTTTCCCATTGAGACACTTACAGTTTTGTACACCAAAAAAAGCTAAATATGCAATTGCTGGGGTCTGGATTATAGGGTCGTCTCTAAGTTTTGCAAACTTCATTATCGCGATGTACTTAGCAGAAAGAACCCCATATTCCCTTAATGTGTTGTGTGACCGTCTAATGCTGAAGATAACCCCCATACAAAACGTGGTCAGGAGCTTCACTAATATCTTCAGCTTCACCGGAGTGGCCTTGATCATTGTATTTACCTACATTAATGTCATGTTGGTTGCCAGGAGGATCGGTTCTGGTGGTTCTTCAGCCATTAAAGCTGGGAAAACTCTGATGCTCCATGCCTTCCAACTCGTATTATGTATGGTTGCCTTCATCTCCACCGTAACTGAGGCCTACGTAAAGAATTACTTGTATTACTTACTCGTTTTAAACTATGTTTTGTTCACGTGTGTGCCCAGATTCCTCAGTCCGGTGATCTATGCGGTAAGAGATGAAGCTTTACAAAAACACATAAGAAAATATTGCTCGATCACTCATGTCTGTCGCCCACAATGAGGTTTGAAAAAATTATAATTATTCCAAAAAAGGAATGCACAAATTAATATGTTTCTCAACTCCTCCACTTATAATTTGCATCTGAGGAGTCACTAGGAGTCACTTACATTGATAAGAGTGTCATAATTTCAAGATAAAGATGGCAGAGGTGGTCATACTGGTGAACTCAATGACTGGCAACTTTTACATCAGAAACCACCTCTTTTAGCCACCAAATGTTTGCCCTATTTGAGGGGCTCAGGTCATGTATGTGATGTTACAACTGATTCTCAAGATCTTTTTCATATACTGTTGTTTTTCAAATGTCTATATTTATTACACCATATACAGTATATACTGCTGTTTCTTCAGACACTCTTGTAGTACGCCTGACGAAGAGACTGAAGTTGTCTCGAAAGCTTGCTATTTAACATCAGTGCTACTATTTTTGTTCGCCATTAAAATGTATCAAACCTGCAGAATTTTTGTTTCTCTTAATAAGAGAACTAAACTATTATTGAAAAGCAAAATTATCTATAGACAACAACAGCTCAGCCATGGAGCATTGGTCTACACGTTCATATGGGGCATTGTGGATCCTTGGAGAACAAAAAGTGAATGTCTTTGGTGACAACTACCTACTGCCAAAATCCAAGCTAACATAGCAAGGAGGTGCCAAAGGATGTTCATCTATCTCCACCTGCTGTATAATCCTGCAACTGTCATCCGGAGGAAGAAGAAAAGATTCTTCCTGACAAATACGAAACAGCTCCATAGTGTGACTGCTCTTACAGTAGAGACCTCCATAGTGTGACTGCTCTTACAGTAGAGACCTCCATAGTATGACCGCTCTTGCAGTAAAGACCTCCATAGTGTTACCGCTATTATAGTAGAGACCTCATACTGTGATCACTCTTACAGTAAAGATCTCCATAGTGTGACCGCTTTTACAGTAGAGACATCCATAGTGTGACTGCTCCTACAGTAGAGACCCCCATAGTGTGACCGCTCTTACAGTAGACACCTCCATATTATCACTGCTCTTACAGTAGAGACCTCCATAGTGTGACTGCTCTTGCAGTAAAGACCTCCATAGTGTTACCGCTATTATAGTAGAGACCTCATACTGTGATCACTCTTACAGTAAAGATCTCCATAGTGTGACCGCTTTTACAGTAGAGACATCCATAGTGTGACTGCTCCTACAGTAGAGACCCCCATAGTGTGACCGCTCTTACAGTAGACACCTCCATATTATCACTGCTCTTACAGTAGAGACCTCCATAGTGTGACTGCTTTTACAGTAGAGACCGCCATAGTTTGTCTGCTCTTACAGTAGAGACCTCCATAGTGTGTCTGCTCTTACAGTAGAGACCACCATACTGTGACTGCTCTTACAGTAGAGACCTCCATAGTGTGACTGCTCTTACAGTAGAGACCTACATAGTGTGACTGCTCTTACAGTAAAGACCTCCATAGTGTGACCGCTCTTACAGTAGAGACCTACATAGTGTGACTGCTCTTACAGTAAAGACCTCCATAGTGTGACCGCTCTTACAGTAGAGACCTCCATAGTGTGACCACTCTTACAGTAGAGACCCCCATAGTGTGACTGCTCTTACAGTAGAGACCTCCATAGTGTGGGCGCTCTTACAGTAGAGACCCCCATAGTGTGACTGCTCTTACAGTAGAGACCTCCATAGTGTGACCGCTCTTACAGTAGAGACCTCCATAGTGTGACCACTCTTACAGTAGAGACCCCCATAGTGTGACCGCTCTTACAGTAGAGACCCCCATAGTGTGACCGCTCTTACAGTAAAGACTTCCATAGTGTGACCGCTCTTACAGTAGAGACCTCCATAGTGTGACCGCTCTTACAGTAGAGACCTCCATAGTGTGACCACTCTTACAGTAGAGACCCCCATAGTGTGACCGCTCTTACAGTAGAGACCCCCATAGTGTGGGCGCTCTTACAGTAGAGACCCCCATAGTGTGACTGCTCTTACAGTAGAGACCTCCATAGTGTGACCGCTCTTACAGTAGAGACCTCCATAGTGTGACCACTCTTACAGTAGAGACCTCCATAGTGTGACTGCTCTTACAGTAAAGACCTCCATAGTGTTACCGCTCTTACAGTAGAGACCTCCATAGTGTGACCGCTCTTACAGTAGAGACCTCCATAGTGTGACCACTCTTACAATATAGACCTCCATAGTGTGACCGCTCTTACAGTAGAGATCTCCATAGTGTGACTGCTCTTACAGTAGAGACCCCCATAGTGTGGGCGCTCTTACAGTAGAGACCCCCATAGTGTGACTGCTCTTACAGTAGAGACCTCCTCAGTGTGATTGCTCTTACAGTAGACACCTCCATAGTGTGACTGCTCTTACAGTAGAGACCCCCATAGTGTGACTACTCTTACAGTAGAGACCTCCTTAGTGTGACTGCTCTTACAGTAGAGACCTCCTCAGTGTGACTGCTCTTACAGTGGAGACCTCCATAGTGTGACCGCTTTTACAGTAGAGACCTCCTTAGTGTTACCGCTCTTACAGTAGAGACCTCCATGGTGTAACTGCTCTTACAGTAGAGACCTCCATAGTGTGATCGCTCTTACAGTAGAGACCCCCATAGTGTGATCGCTCTTACAGTAGAGACCCCCATAGTGTGATCGCTCTTACAGTAGAGACCCCCATAGTGTGCCTACATTTGCAGTGTTATCATAGTCGAATCTTTCCAGCTTCTCACTACATCGTACGGAATAATAAATGGTGCCATAAGAAAATACAAAGTGTCCCACAAAAAACAAGCCCTCATGCCGCGATGTGAACGGAAAAGTAAAAAAAAAAAAAAAGTTAGGACTCCAGAAAGGCCTGGACCAAAGAATGAAAACAAAAAAAGAGAACTTGGCTGTGTCATATATATTTCATTTCACTTTTTATGCTCTGTAGATGTAATTGCACATAATTATGTAAATTGATCACATGGTATAAATACTCGGAATTACATGTATCACAGTGATTAAAAAAAAGTCTTAATGTGAATTCTCCCTGATATCCTGGAGTGATGGAATATTCTCTGCATCCCGGACATTTTACCCTGGATCACAGTGCATATTGCTGACAACCACCACTGAATATTGCAGACTGCTGCCCTGATGCTTTATCTATCCATCTCAAAGATTTATATCTATTATGGTATTTTATATGGACAAGTCACATTGATGATGTCTGTGTTCTCCCAGGATTCTAGTATATGCTGAGGAGAGCAGTATGGTAAGGGTTAAATCTTCTCTCCAGCCCGAGTCTTGATGAGGTCTCCTGGCCGGTCTGCTCTATAACCAGGCTGTGCTGTTCTCTTCTTCTCTCAGACTGGAGACAAGCCATAATCTCTGAGAGGACACTGGATTCCCTGTGTATGGAAGCTTCATGTACAGCGGGTGGCTTTGCTTGACTGCACTGAGATTAGTTCAGCCTTGTCCAGGTGGTCAGGGACTAATTTTGTGTTGTCAGTGCAACGAACCCCTGAGGTAGCGGGAGCAGAGAATGGGATTGGTAGTGGCTCTGGATATCGCAGTCTAACGCAGTGGCACGCCGCAGACTATTGCTCCCTGGGGCTGGAGCAGCAACACAGTTCCAACTATTCACAGCGCAAATTCTTTCCCAGATAGCTCGGTATGGAGGCTGGCGGGGCTGGAGGTTATGGCACTATTTGCTAATGTCTCTTTTGATAGAATCTATAGCTGGCAACTGTACTCTTGCAATAGTGGCTGTAGTGTCCACTGAACTTAGGATTCAAGGTTCTTAAGGCACAACTGGCCAGTTCAAGTCTAGGCGTGAAAGGGTGTTTTAACAGTTTCCCTCACTGCAGTGAAGTCTCAATAGCTGAAGTAGCAGGTTACCTTGCAGACTCTTATGCTGTGTCATGAAGATTCTAAGTTCTCCTCTATCTTCCTCTCTTTCTCTCCTTCTCCGGAGTTACCAAGTCTCTGATACTTGGTGACTGAGAAGAGGGAGCACAGGTTACTGTTTTCAAACTCTCCCTAAGAACTGACCTACTGTAAGTTAGGTTACTGTCACAGCTCCAGTGTGAATTCCAGCAGGCTGTTCTGGCAGAGAATTCACTGCTGGATACAAACAGAATGCCCACTGGCCCCATTAAGTATAATGGGGTCTGATGGACATCCAGCCGAATTCCAGCAGACAATACGGAGAATTGGCCGATTCCCAGCATTGTCTGCTGGAATTCACACCAGAGAGTGTCCAGAGGAGTGGAGCCAGCCCACACCTACCCTCCTATAAGCTATGAGCCAGGATTATTAATACAACCACTTACATAACATTGCATAACATTACATCATATAAGAAACAAACAGTAGATACACCGTCATCTAGGGTAGTGCATCAGCACCTCGACAAGTATTCATGATTTCGGTTTCTGTAATACGCAACCTGTAGATAAGACTGGAAGGGGGGGGGGGGGTCGGTCTAAAGCTTTTTCTGTCTCATGAGTCTTCATTTTGTGTAACAAGTCCAAGCAAGTAACACCACATAAATATTTGCTTTCAAAATAATGATACCAGACATAAGTCTGTTATCACTGCTCTGCAGTGGTTCCTGTCCATGTACAGTGACTACAGTTCTGATCTGTGGGATTTTTTGTGTTCTGCTATCTGGTATCTCTGGTAACACAATTATTTTACTGTTCAATAAGGAGTTTTTTTTGCAGATTTCAGGAGCGTCCATTGGTGCTAAAGTGTCGCCATCTTTAGTTTATTTTGAAAGCAGATTTTTATTTGGGGACACCAACCCCTTTGCTCGGTGGCTGCTCTGGTATAGTCGCTACATCGATGACCTACTGTTCATATGGTGCGGTGATGTGGCGGCCATACCGGAGTTCATCCATTTCCTGAACAGTAACACCCTCAATCGTTTTTTCACTCATTACCATCATCAGGAACGTATTGCTTTTTTGGATTTGAATTTACAAATAGACTGGATCACCCAAAAGTTTCTAAGTACAACCTACAGGAAAAGCACAGTGGGCAGCACCATACTGCGCGCAGATTTCTGCCACTCGTTCAGTACTATCAAGTCAGTTCTGACTGGGGAATTTACTTGCGCTAAAAGGAACTGCTCCACTGATGATGGCTTCAAACAGGAATCTGTTTACATAAGGCGTAGTCTGAGCAATCGTGGTTATCCCTTATGGAGTCTAAATAGAGCAGAGAACTTAGTGAGGTCAAAAAACAGAATGGATTTGTTATATTCCAACAGATCGGTCACTGTACAGGACGGTAAAACTGCTAAACTGGTGCATTTCTCCACCCCATACAGCTGTGAATTCAAAGCAATTAGAATCAGGGCTTATACACACGACCGTATTTTCTTTCCGTGTCTGTTCCGTTTTTTTGCGGACTGTATGCAGAACCATTCATTTCAATGGGTCGCCAGCTGCCAGCTGCGGTTAAGCAGCGAGGATTTAGAGTCCCCTTTGTAGATGGTAATGTTGGTACCCAGGGGTAGGATTCCCAGAGTGGTGCAGGGTGGCCTACAGTCTCTGTAGATGTTATGTACATGTGTCACAGTGTTCCTATCTGGATACGGTTGGATTCCAGACCTGGTGTGGTCCGAAGCAGTGCAAAAAGTGTAGATGAACTTGGATGATGGAAAGGTAGAATAAATGGAGTCCAGAATTTGTAGCAACGTTGAACACAGCTTTACTTGGCATGAACGGTAATCCAAACAGTTTCCAAACTTTATCTTGGCCATCAGCAAGTATTGGCATAATCTGTGGCAGGCAAACACCATGATTGGCTGGGTAAATAGGAAGCTCTTCCTCTTCTGCTGGACCTTAGCTGTCTATAGTCTGTTTCTGACTTGTAATCCTAGGAACTTCTTGTCCTGGCTTTAGAGTACCTCAAGCTTGCTTATGCTTGGTGTTGCACAGCCCCCAGTGATAAGGCTGGCATAGGCCTAACACAACCTGTCCAGGGAGGACCAGGCCTGATGAATTCCCCTAGCAGGGGTTTTCTCAGACACCCACACAACCTCTCCCCAGGAGGGGTAGGCTGGAACTGACCTTGACTAACAAAACTCCTCCCTCTCTAAAGATGGCTGGGAACTAGAAGGTTCCTCTCCAGAGAAACTATCTCTGCTCAGATTTGCTGCCACCTGCTGGTGACCAGGCACATTACACATAAAACATCACATTTGCAAGGAAATGCATATACACATTGCAGGAAGTAAATATGATAGATGACACAGGATCACACAATACAGATAGCGGGGGTACAAAAGGAGGTGGTAATGGCACTCCGGGTCATTACACCTCATTCACACGTCGGTATTTTGGTCAGTGATTTCCATGTGTGATTTTGAGCCAAAAGCAGGTGCAGATCTTTCCCTTACACCTTATGTCTGGTAATCGGCTCACAATCACTGATGGAAATCACTGACCGAACACTGATGTGTGACTGAGGCTTAGGCCCCTTTCACACCAGGGAGTATTTCAACCGGATGCAATGCGTGATGCGAACGCATTGCGCCCGCACTGAATTCGGAACCATTCATTTTAATGGGTCTGTGTACATGAACGTTGGTTTTCACGCATCACTTGTGCATTGTGTGAAAATTGCAGCATGTTCTATATTCTCCGTTTTACACGCAACGCTGGCCCCATAGTAGTGAATAGGGCTGTGTAAAAAATCCCAACGCATCTGCAAGCAAGTGCGGATGTGATGCGTTTTTCACTGATGGTTGCTAAGAGACATCGTTTGTAAACCTTCAGGTTTTTTTATCACGGGCGTGAGAAACTGAACGCAATCGCAGGCAAAACTGAATGGATTTGCTTGCGAAATCGCGCATTTTTCACTGAACACATCCACAACGCATCCGGACTTAATCCTCTCAGGCTCATCTGCAAGGGGTCTTAATGGCGCCTTCAAGTGAGGACACACCCGATGCACATGGGGCAGTATGATCAAAATATCCAAGAACTTTGTCTCTTTGGCCAATGGCACCAAGCACAAAATCAAAGAGTGCATTAACTGTAATACCAATAATGTAATATACAGTTGTGTTCAAAATGATTCAACCCCCACTGAAATTGCGTGTTTTGCCCAGTTTGACATTGATTTTGATCATTTCCATCATCTTGTTTACAATAAATCACAGAGGCCCTTGTAAGTCAGACAAATATAACATAACATTTATAATGAAATAACCACAAATGTCTTTTCTGTGCTCACATCATTATCAGTTTTATTCAACCCCCAAGTGACATTCAATCTTAGTACTTAGTACAACATCCTTTTCCAGTTATAACAGCTTTTAAACGTGAAGCATAGCTTGGCACAAGTGTCTTGCAGCGATCTACGGGTATCTTCGCCCATTCTTCATGGGCAAAAGCCTCCAGTTCAGTCACATTCTTAGGCTTGCGCGCTGCAACTGCTTTCTTTAAGTCCCACCAGAGGTTCTCAATCGGATGTAAGTCTGGTGACTGCGATGGCCACTTCAAAATGTTCCAGCCTTTAATCTGCAGCCATGCTCTAGTGGACTTGGAGGTATGCTTGGGATCATTGTCCTGTTGAAAGGTCCAACGTCTCCCAAGCCTCAGGTTTGTGACGGACTGCATCACATTTTCATCCAATATCTCCTGGTACTGAAGAGAATTCATGGTACCTTGCACACGCTGAAGCTTCCCTGTACCTGTAGAAGCAAAACAGCCCCAAAGCATGATTGACCCCCCGCCATGCTTCACAGTAGGCAAGGTGTTCTTTTCTTCATAGGCCTTGTTCTTTCTCCTCCAAACATAGCGTTGATCCATGGGCCCAAACAGTTCTAATTTTGTTTCATCAGTCCACAGAACACTATCCCAAGACTTTTGTGGTTTGTCCACATGACTTTTGGCATACTGCAGTCGACTCTTCTTATTCTTTGGAGAAGGGGGTGCGCCTGGGAGTTCTGGCATGGAGGCCTTCATTACGCAGTGTGCGCCTTATTGTCTGAGCTGAGACTTCAGTACCCGCATCTGACAAATCTTTTTCAGTTCCTCAGCAGTCACACGGGGACTTTTCTCCACTTTGCGCTTCAGGTAGCGCACAGCAGTCGAAGTCAGCATCTTCTTTCTGCCACGACCAGGTAGCGTTTCAACAGTGCCCTTTGCCTTGAATTTGCGAATGATGCTTCCTATGGTGTCTCTTGGTATGTGTAACATCTTTGCAATCTTCTTATAGCCATTGCCCTTCCTGTGAAGAGAAATCACCTCTTCTCTTGTCTTCCTGGACCATTCTCTTGACTTCACCATGTCTGTAAACACACCAGTAAATGTCTAGAAGGAGCCGAGTATCACAGTCATTTTACATCTGCCTAATTGGGGCTTATTCTGCTTGATTGCTGCTCCTTGACATCCACAGGGGTTTTCAATACCTGATCGAAGACACTTGAATGAACCTCTGTTCTTAAGAGTGGTCGTCTTTAAGGGGTTGAATAATTGTGTCAATGAAGAAATCACAAAAAAAACATTTAATACTGTATTACAAAAACAATTGATGTCATTTTAGTTGCATTTGGTTCTTTAAAAAGTCCTTGTAAGATTTCATTCTGAACACAATTACAAATGTACACTAAATTCCCTAAAACCCTTTACAGCATTGGGGGTTGAATCATTTTGAACACAACTGTACCTTATCACATGTAAAACCGGCTGCCTACAGTATGTGGGCTGCACAGCGCGACCGCTGAAAATCAGAATCTGCAAACACTTATCGGATAGTACCAACTTGGAAAATAAGAATAAAAAAACATTAAAACATATACAGTGCCATATTCTCCAGGTGCATGAAGGTAACAGTTCACACTTGGAGGTGCAAGGTATTGAAAAGGTGACTCTGCCGGTCAGAGGTGGAGATGCGCACCGCAGTCTACTGAATGCTGAAGCTAGAGGGATATTCACATTGGACACCTGTGCACCTAATGGACTAAACCTGTGACACCTGTGCACTAAATGGACTAAATGTTCCGCAAAAAAATAGAACATATCCTATTATTGTCCGCATTACAGACAAGGATAGGACTGTTCTATTAGGGGCCAGCTGTTCTGTTCCGCAAAATACGGAATTCACACAGTTGTTATTCGTATTTTTTCCGGATCTGTTTTTTGCGGACAGTTTTTTGCGGTCGTATGCATGAGCCCTTATTGTGAAGAAATATCTACCTGGCACCTTTTTGCAGATCCGTTTTTGCGGACCGCAAAATACATACAGTCGTGTGCGTGAGCCCATAAGTAGCACTAGTATTCACACCACCTTGCTACGACTAAGGGCTCATGCACACAAACGTTTTTTTTTTTTTTTCCGTTTCCATTCAGCTTTTTGAGAAACCATTCACTTCAATGGGGCTTCAAAAAAAAACAAAAAACAGATATGACTCCATGTGCATTCCGTGTCCGTATGTCTGCATGTCCGTTCCTCAAAAAAAATAGAACATGTCCAATTCTTGTCTGTTTTGCAGATGAGGACAGGCATTGTTACAATGGATCTGCAAAAAAAAAAAAACACTGATGTCATCCGTTGTTTTGGTTTTTTTGCGGATCCGTGTTTTGCGGTCCAAGAAATACATACTTTCGCGTGCATGAGTCCTAAGGGTGTTGTATACATCCGAAACGCGTCACAGAAGGTGCGTTTTTCAGGGCACTATGTTTGGCATACCTGGATTTTATGACTATTTTTCTATAAAGGATTTCATTGTTTTATCTGGAGGCTGAAAGTAACTTTTTCTTCAGTTCGCCATTATATAGATATATATCAGGGGCAGACAGCAGAGGGCCCCTGTGCAAAGAATGTGCCTGGGCCCCAAAAAAGCCAAATTTTGTGTTTGTGTCCTGCTGATTCTCTGCATTTTTGCCAGATTGTGGCCGGATCTCTGCCAGACCTCATTATAGTTAATAGGGGCGGCGGGCATTCTGTCTGCATCCAGCGGTGCTGCAGCGGTCCGGCAGGATGTTCTCTGCCAGAATCACTAACTCATAGAAACATAGAATGTGTCGGCAGATAAGAACCATTTGGCCCATCTAGTCTGCCCAATATACTGAATACTATGAATAGCCCCTGGCCCTATCTTATATGAAGGATGGCCTTATGCCTATCCCATGCATGCTTAAACTCCTTCACTGTATTTGCAGCTACCACTTCTGCAGGAAGGCTATTCCATGCGTCCACTACTCTCTCAGTAAAGTAATTCTTCCTGATGTGAAGGCAGCCAAATACAGGTCCACATACCTCTTACATCCAGTGACACCTCCTCGGATGTAAATGTTCTCTGTCCTCATCTTCTCCTTTCAGCCCAGACCACCATGATGATTTCTTTCAGCCATCTCTTCTCTCTGCAGAGTTTGACAGACAGACATCTTAGTTTCTTAGTTTTGCATCATCCTGCCACCCCTAATATTGTGCCCGCTGTGCTCCCTATACGAGTTACACACAGATAGTTCCCCTTCAATAATTATTGGCACACAGTGTCCTAAAAACTAACTGCTCCCGGGAAACAGTGTCCCAGAAACTAAGAGTGTACACATAATGGTCCCCAAAAATAATTGTGCTAAGCCGATACCGCGCTGGCGGCCCACCAACGTAACAGTGATCCCCAAAGTCCCACCAATAGAAATAATTATCTACCAGACAACACATAGTAGTAATAGTGCCCTTACAGTAATAATGTCCCCAATGCTCCCATAGTGCTCATACTAGTATTCAAGTTCCTCATAGTCCTTCAACTGTAATAAAGCTCAACATAAAGCCCTCGGTAGTAATAATTCTCTTTATAATGTGTAACAGTAGAAAAATGCCTCCTCATAATGTGCGCCAGTACATAAAAATGGCAAAATGTGCGCCAGTACATAAAATACTTCCTCTTAGTGCCCCCTGTAGAGCCGACTGAGAGAAGAAACAGCTTTATAACATTGCTACAAATCAAGCAGATAGAACAAACAGCCGCTCATCGATCAATATACCCCAGGGCGAAGCATCTGCAAGCAGGACAGGGGGAACGTTCCAACTCTCACGAGATTTCACAAGACCTGCTATGCGAGTAAGTCTACATGCACACGGCAGTGGTTTTTGCGGCCTCCGTTCCGTTTTTTTTTTTGCGGGTCCGATAGTTTCCCATTCATTTCTAGGGATCCGTTAAAAATGCGGATGCCTGTTCTGTTGCCTTTCCGCGTCCACATTTCACGTC
This sequence comes from Bufotes viridis, assembly GCA_033119425.1. Taxonomy (NCBI): domain Eukaryota; kingdom Metazoa; phylum Chordata; class Amphibia; order Anura; family Bufonidae; genus Bufotes; species Bufotes viridis. The sequence continues at coordinate 497,979,720 of CM065591.1, read as the reverse complement.
CGCAAAAAAAAATGGCATGTCCTATTCTTGTCCGCAAAAAAACGGTTTGCGGACCCATAGAGGTCAATGGGTCCACAAAAAATGCGGATGACCAACGGAAGCCATCCGTTTGTCATCTGCATCAGTTTTTTTTTTTCGGATGTTTGCTTGGAAACAAGGGCACTTGTACAGGTACTTTAAGAAACTGGTTCAAGCCTTCCGTTTTTTTTTTTTTTTTTGCGGATCCGCAAAAAAAACGGAAGACACACGGAAATACAACCTACAAAATTTGCGAACACACAGAACGGATGTGGATGTGAAATAAAAAGGAAGACGGATCCGCGATTTGCGGACACCAAAAAACCACTGTCATGTGCATGTAGCCTTAGGATGATCACGCTGAACACAGGTGGGACGCCACACAGCGAAAAACCGACTCCGCAGCTCCGTTAAAGTAACACCCCACATTTCGTGAGATTATCCAAAGTTTTTTATATTCACACCTATAATGCACAGCACACAAGCCATCTATCAAACCACATGCGTTATTTCAACGCTATATTAGCCAACTGAGGACGGCCGCCACCAGTCTTTTCGCTGGTATATTGTAATAACAACTACTGTTTAATTGATATTTTTTATTCATTGATATATTTTATTTTAGAGTCATTGCTATGTGTATTATAGTCCATTTATAAGCTAAAACTGATGTGTATAATAAATAATTGAGATTCCAAATGACGCAGATATTTAGTAGTGCCTATCTCTATTTGACAATTATATTACTTCAATGACAGGGGGATTCATTTAGATAGTAGCACCCGACCGTCTCACCTACCCGTGGAGACACTCAAATTGTTATTATTTATAACTAGAGATGAGCGAACTTTAAAAGATAGTTCGGCGTTCGGGTTGTGGTAATCGCCGCATCCCGTTATGGATTCCACTATCGCGGCATATGGAATCCATAAGGGGCGGCTTCCACCAACCCGAACTGTTGAACAGCCGAAGGACCTGGGGTGACGTCACCGTCATGTGATCAGTGCAGGGGGCGTGGCTCAGCACTGGATTATATAAGAGGTGGCCACATGTTGGCCAGGCTTTATGAGCAGCAGAGGGTAGTTGTGCAATGCCAGCTACAACATAGTCATCGCCTTTCCAGTCAACTGCCATTTTTCACAAGTGAGGAGTGGGCATTGATGTCAGACCTCTGTGAGGTTTTAAAAAACTTTGATGAATCCACACAAATGGTTAGTGGTGATAATGCTATTATCAGCGTAACCATCCCACTGCTGTGTCTACTCAAACGATCGTTGCTCACAGTTAAGGAGGACGCTCTGAATGTGGCAGACGAGGAAATGGGGGAGGACATTACACAGGGTGATACCAGACCACCCACAGTTTGTCTTCTCAGCCCAAATTGGACCATGAAGAGGAGGAGGAGGAGCTGGAGAGTCATCCTAATGTCGACATTGACGTCTTGCCTCTTGGTACTCTGGCATACATGACTGACTTCACGTTAGGCTGCCTTTCCCGCGACCCTTGGGTTATACGCATTTTAGATAACATACATTCCTGGGTGTACACCCTTCTCGACCCCCGCTACAAAGAGAACTTCTCATCTCTCATTCCGGTGGTGGAGAGGACGAGTAAAACGGTGCAATACCAGAAAGTACTTGTTGAGAGATTGCTCCAAACTTTTTCATCTGACAAAGCGGCCGGCAGAGTCCGTACTTCCTTCGGCAACCAAGGAAGGGAGACAAGGGGAACACACATCAGTTCCAACAAAGGCAGGGCAACACTCTCCAAGGCATGGGACACTTTCATAACACCCCACTATAGTGGCAGAATCACTTTGAACATACATTAGATTACTTATCCTGGGTCAGAGCAGAGGAGGTGGACACAGTTGGTTGCATGCATGGGCGTAGCTATAGGGGGTGCAGGGGTAGCAGTCGCTACTGGGCCCAGGAGCCTGAGAGGGCCCAAAGACCCTATTGCCACATAAGAAGATACACAAAGCACTGAGGGAAGGGAGGCCCAAGCTGAACTCTTGCACCAGGGCCCAGGAGCCGTTAGCAACGCCCCTGGTTGCATAACATCCGCACATGTGATTAGTAGAGGATCAAGGAAGAGAAGGGGAGATTAGCGCTGCCGGCGTATGGTAATCGCTTGCCAATGACGGTCAGGAGATGGATTGCAACCTGAAAGGATGCCCATTGTGAAGTAATACAACACAACAAGTAAGACAAGTACAGCCCAAATTCTATTCAGTTTTTTAGTTACCACTTCTTCATTTACAGAGGTTGATGGTCTTCTCAGGAGCTTTGACAATGCCACATCTTGCTCTTAAGAGATCTGTCATCAAAAACTATGTCCTATTAAGATATGTCCCACTAATAGTAAAACCAGGACTAAGGCCTATCTCAGGATTTCCTCTAGTAGTATGCTTTCAATTCACTGGGCTCATGCTTGGTAACAGTCCTGGTTTTGCCAGGACAATCCTGTGAACCAAACAATAAAATATTACCCAAAGTTTGCAGATTAGGCGTTCCTGGCGTGGGTATAAATGGTCTCAATTGAGCAACTTGAATATGCGCAAGCAAACAGACTCTATTCTCTAGAACCACACCACCCTTCCCATCATTCACATAATTCAGCCTACTGCACTTAGGGCTACCCCAATCATGCCACGACCCACGCCAGACTATCCTTTTTTATCTAATCCACACCGTAGATGTTACGTCAGTCCCTTGACTAACAGACCTCCACTACTATATAAAATTCAGATTAAAAATGCACCTTTGAGCCAGGCAGAACCAAGTCTGTGAAGGAACTTTGAGAAGATTCTCCAGAGGCTCATTTAGATCCTCGAATCTAAGATACTGAAATAGCTTTCTATTTCTCTGGTGTTATAATTAGAAATTGCTCTTGCTGATTTATCTAATCTAGGGATATCAAACTCTACTGGGAACGTTACAGCTATAAATATGTGCACCCTGCAGAAGCCTCGGAGAAGAGCAGCCGAACCCACACTGTGCCTACACTGTAATGCTGACTATAGTGCTGTGAGTATCCATTAGCTTGTATGTACATACTGAATATATAGATGATAGAAGTTAGTGACCACTTCCAGGTTTGTGTCTTTTCTGCCATATCCCGGAGAAATGATCTCAACTGTAAAGTCATACGTTGGAGACCATTGTTCTAGAGGTAAGTCTAGAGTTAGCAGTATGAGGTTGGACCCTGTCAAAGATGGGAATGAGGGGCACACTTATTACCGTCTCCTTGACCTCTATGGCTATCTCCAAGCTTAAAGCCAGACAGTATAGGTCCAAGAGCCCCGTTGTTCTAACAGATCATGGACTCCATCACTACAGGAACATGTCAAAAAAGATGCAGTATGCCTGGGTATATGCCAAGTTTTACAGGAGGTCATATGGAGGGGTCCCTTACTCAGAAACCCCTCTATAAGCTGTTCCGTGACAGACTTAAGCAATTATGGCAAGGGAAACAAATTGGGAGAGGCGCTCATAGGGTAGTAAGTAATGATATTTAGGCGTTTAGCAAAGTAGATGAAGAATGCTCACCTTTTTGGTGTTGTGTGTGTGTGGGCACAACATCCGTAAGGGCAGGCACTCGAGTGAGGGAAGGGGGTGAGGGTCGGTGCTGCCGGTACCCGTTCAATCTTTTTGGATGGGGTTGCCAAACCTCCAGAGGACTGTTTAGGACGTGATCAATGCCTGCACACAAACCATTGTGACAGACTTGAGGACTTGAGTTATCCATCTATTGCCGGCCTATGGGCATTTCTTGGAGGGTGCAGGAGATGAACTCATAGCAATCAGCAACCTCTTTTGGGCCACACAGAACCTCTGAGCTGTGTGGAACTTTTTATATGCCACCCATAGAAGTCAATAGGGCTATACCCTGATTTCAGACCAAGGTATAATGAGGGTTTTTTCTATTTGAGCCCACTCAAATTGGAAACAACAGAGCGTGCTCCACCCGTAATACAATGTCGTACGGAGCACTGATACATAGCTGCAACCATGAACAGTGAAGCCAAAGATTTCATGTACATCACCTTAGGGTGATCCATGGCAGTAAATGAATTGACCACCGATAAGCCTTTCTACTGTGGTCATTATGGAGACTTATTCTAGAGTCTGTAACAATTTAAAAAAAAATAAAAACAAAGGCATTTTTTAACATTTTTATAAAATAAAAAAATAAAAAAGAACCTTTAGAACAGTTTTATCGAACCTTTATTAGGATTTATATTAAGATCAGGGGTAGAATTAGGGTTAGGGCTCAGGCTGTTCATAAATACTAAAAAAAAAAGTATTCCTTTTTTTTTATTTACTGCTTTTCTGTTGATCAATGTACAAAAAAAAAAACAAACAAACATTAATTTACTGTTTTTCTCTTGTTCTTAAGAAGTAAAAATAAGAAAAAAAAGATGTTGTTGTTCTTTTGTTCCCACATACTAAAAAAAGTAAAAGAAAATACAAAACACAAAAAATTAAAAAGTTTTACATTTACATTGTAATGAAACTTTTTGTGTTTACAGTAAATAACAGTAAATATAAGTTCCTGATCGCAGGCCACTAGTAATGCGACTCTGTGAAAGTCTCGTGCATGTGCAGTTACTGTAAGTAAGGTACTGTACTGTAGCTTTTGTGGCGTATATCCGGCGCAGATTCTGGGTTAAAATGCTCCGTCTATATATATAGAAACTGTGATATGCCCCCAGGGACATGGACATTTTTTGGTGAGAAGTTAATCTGATAGGTAGATACTCAGTGTAGAAGTAGGGCAAGCACAAGAGAAGTTATTCATACAGCATCTATGTATTCTAGACATCTGAAGAGCTCAGCACGGTCACGTTCTTGTGTGAGATTTCCTAGAAGATTTGCTACCATCCAGATTTCAATGGTGAATTTGACATCTGCTCCTGGGAATGTTACCCTTGTGTTCTCTTATACCAAAAAGGTTGATGATGTCACCCGAACAGTTTTTCTGATTACGTCCCTTTTGTGTTTCTCCGTCTTCTTCTACTTCATCGGCATTATGCTGAAGGTCTTCTTCACCACTCCTCACATGCAGGAGAACCCTCGATACATCCTCTTTGTCAACATGCTCATCAATGACACGTTTTATATCGTCTTCACAAATTTCCTTGTAGTGTCCTACATGCATTCTGTATACTTCCCAATGGCTGTCTGTTTGATCATTCAAAGCTTCACTGGCTGTATCTTTCTAGTGACCCCATACAACCTGGCCGTCATGTCTCTAGAACGTTACGTAGCCATATGTTTCCCACTGAGACACTTACAGTTGTGTACACCAAAGAGAGCTAAATATGCAATTGCTGTGGTCTGGATCATAGGGTGGTCTCTAAGTATTGCAAACTTAATTACCACAATCTTCTTACTGGAGAGAACCTCGTATTCCCTTTATGTGTCATGTATTGCCATAAAGGTGGCCAGTCCCATACTAAACGTGGTCAGGACCTTCACCAATATATTCAGCTTCACCCTGGTGGCCTTCTTCATTGTATTTACCTACATTAATGTCATGCTGGTGGCCAAGAGGATCCGTTCTGATGGGTCGTCAGCCCTTAAAGCTGGTAAAACTGTGATGCTCCATGCCTTCCAGCTCGTATTATGTCTGGTTGCCTTCATCTCCACCGTAACCGAGTCCTATGTAAAAAGTTACACATATTTCTTAGTTGTTTTAAACTATGTTTTGTTCACATATGTGCCCAGATTACTCAGTCCGCTGATCTATGGGGTAAGAGATGAAGCTTTTCAAACACACATAAGAAAGTATTGCTCAATAACTCGTGTCTGTCGCCCACAATGAATTTTGGAAAAATGATAATTACTCCAATACAGGAGACTGCATAAATGAGTACGCTTCTCAACTTCTCCACTTCTCATACAAATGGGTGTTGTTTTTGGTAGAGAGGTCATTAGGAGTCACTCTCATAGATATCGGGGTCATAATATCAAGAAATCTCCATCGATAAAGACAGTGAAGGTGGTCATTCTGGAGGGTCAATGACTGGAGGCTTTACCATTAGATGCCTCCTCTGATGGCCACCAAATGTTTGCCCTATTTGAGGGGCTCAGGTCATGTGTGTGATGTAATGACAAGCGGAAATGGCCAGAAGCAGCAAGAGCTCAGCCATGAAGTACTGGTCTCCATGTTCATGTGAGAGAATTGTTCATCTCTGGAGAAAAACATCTAAATGTCCTAGATGGCACCTACCTACTGCCAACATCATAGCGAGGAGGTGCCAAAAGACTTCGTCTATTTCCACCTACTGTATAATCCCGCAGTCTTCATCTGGAGCAAGAATGGAAAATTCCTTCCTGACAAATATGAAGACTCTCTATAGTGTGACTGCTCTTATAGTAGAGATCTCCATAGAGTGACTGCTCTTACAGTAGAGATCTCCATAGTGTGACTGCTCTTACAGTAGAGACCTCCATAGTGTGACTTTTCTTCAATAGGGACCTTCATAGTGTGACTGCTCTTACAGTAGAGACCTCCCTGGTGTGACCGCTCTTACAGTAGAGACTTCCATGGTGTGACTATTCTTACAGTACAGACCTCAATAGAGTGTCCGCTCTTACAGTACAGACCTCCATAGTGTGACCACTCTTACAGTAGAGATCTCCATAGTGTGACCACTCGTACAGTAGAGATCTCCATAGTGTGACCGCTCTTACAGTAGAGATCTCCATAGTGTGACTGCTCTTACAGTAGAGATCTCCATAGTGTGACTACTCTTACAGTAAATACCTCAATAGAGTGTCCACTCTTACAGTACAGACCTCCATAGAGTGTCCGCTCTTACAGTAGAGACCTCCATAGTGTGACCACTCTTACAGTAGAGATCTCCATAGTGTGACCGCTCTTACAGTAGAGATCTCCATGGTGTGACTGCTCTTACAGTAGAGACCTCCATAGTGTGACCACTCTTCCAGTAGAGACCTCCATAGTGTGACCGCTCTTACAGTAGAGATCTCCATAGTGTGACCGCTCTTACAGTAGAGACCTCCATAGTGTGACCGATCTTACAGAAGAGACCTCCATAATGTGAGACTGCTCTTACAATAGAGACCTCCATAGTATGATTGCTCTTACAGTAGAGACCTCTATAGTGTGACTGCTCTTACAGTAGAGACCTCCATAGTGTGACCGCTCTTACAGAAGAGACCTCCATAATGTGAGACTGCTCTTACAATAGAGACCTCCATAGTATGATTGCTCTTACAGTAGCTATCTCCATAGTGTGACTGCTCTTACAGTAGAGACCTCCATAGTGTGACTGCTCTTACAGTAGAGACCTCCATAGTATGACCGCTCTTACAGTAGAGACCTCCATAGTGTGACTACTATTACAGAAGAGACCTCCATAGTGTGACTGCTCTAATAGTAGAGACCTCTATAGTGTGTCCGCTCTTACAGTAAAGATCTCCATAGTATGACCGCTCTTACAGTAGAGACCTCCATAGTGTGACTACTATTACAGAAGAGACCTCCATAGTGTGACTGCTCTAATAGTAGATACCTCCATGACTTGCCTACATTTACAGTGTTATCACAGTAGAATTTTCCAGCTTCCCTCTGCATTGTATGGAATAATAAATGGTGCCATTAGAAGTACAACTTGTCCTGCAAAAAAAACAAGCCTTCATAGGGCGATGTGAATAGAAAAATAAAAAAAGGTATGACTCCAGGAAGGCAGGGAGTAAAGAATGAAATCGAAAAACTGAAAAGTGGATGTGACGCTGCTCAGCACGTTTAAATATTTCATCATTTATTGTATTTTACCTTTTTATGCTCTGTATATGTAATTGCACATAATTATGTAAATTGATCACATGGTATAAATACTTGGAATTACATGTTTCACAGTGATTGAAAAACATCCCAATGTGAATAAATTGCTGAATTCTCACAAGATTCTCTGCATCCCGGAAATTCTACCGTGCAGATTGCTGACTCACTGTAATAATAATCCAGACTGCTGCTATCTATCGATCTATCTATCTATCTTTCCTTATCGTCCTTTAGGCAGCACACACAAAGGGTTAATGTCTTGTTCCCCCCCATTAGTAAATCGGACTAAATAACCCCCCTATAAAGGAGGGTACACCCGCTAGGCAACGCCTTTTTTCTTCTGTCTGGGACAATAAAGCTCACACATACAGAGGTTCCTGCTGCTGTGGAGGCCGTATGGTTGTGTCCAGAGTTATATGCATGTTAGGCTACATGCACACGACCGTATGCGTTTTGCGGTGCCATCTGTTTTGTTTTGTTTTTTGCAAATCCATTGTAACAATGCCTAAAACGGACAAGAATAGGACATGTTCTATTTTTTTTGCGGGGCTACTGAACGAACATACGGATGCGGATAGCACACGGTGTGCTGTCCGCATTTTTTGCGGACCCATTGAAATGAATGGGTCCGCATCCTATCCACAAAAAAAACGTAACGGACACAGAAACAAAATACATGGGATAATTGGGATAATTGAGCTGAGATTTAGGCTATATGCACACGAACGTATAGCATCCTTTTTTTTATGGATCCGTTTTTTTTGTGTGGATCCATTGTAATGATGCCTATTCTTGTCTGCAAAATGGACAAGGATAAGACATGCTCTATTTTTTTTTTTACGGGGCTACAGAAGGGACATACGGATGTGCATAGTACACAATGTAAAATAATGTGGAGCCCCAGTTATGGGTCTACAACACAATGAAAGCCAGATATCCCTCAAAGGAAGGAAAACCAAGCGAAGGGGTGTCTCCATTACAGAGATCACCAAATCCACCATATTAAGTGGCCCCTATGTCAAGATCCCGCTTTTTTACAAGCTTTAAGGATGTGACGGGGAAAACCTAAGCCCGGTATCCAACCACAGACAGCTGTTTCGGGGTGTTGCCCCTCATCAGTGTGGAGTAGGATTCTGGCTAACTGGGAGCAATGCCTCGGAGACTACTCAAACACAACAATAGCTGATCTCAGGGAGACCAGCTACAAAAAACACCGCGGAGCCTCACTTAAGAGTTTCAACACAGCCCCGTCACATCCCCGTCACATCCTTAAAGCTTGTAAAAAAGCGGGATCTTGACATAGGGGCCACTTAATATGGTGGATTTGGTGATCTCTGTAATGGAGACACCCCTTTGCTTGGTTTTCCTTCCTTTGAGGGATATCTGGCTTTTAGTGTGTTGTAGACCCATAACTGGGGCTCCACATTATTTTGCATATTCCTGTTTCACAGGGAGCTTTGCACTTCGGATTGCTGTGTTGAGACTCTTAAGTGAGGCTCCGCGGTGTTTTTTGTAGTTGGTCTCCCTGAGATCAGCTATTGTTGTGTTTGAATAGTACACAATGTGCTGTCAGCATTTTTTATGGATTGAAATGAATGGGTCCGCATCCTATCCGCAAAAAAAACGGAACGGACACGGAAACAAAATACGTTTATGTGCATGTAGCCTTATCCTGGAGTGGTTCTGGTGAGTTTCTCATATGCAGCGGGTGTTCCCTGAAAACTATCAATGTATGTTTCAGGGTGTATCCCTGTGAGAAGTGCTGGTTCAGCTGTTACAGGCCTGCAGGCAGCGTCTCCATCTCAGGAGCCATTTTGGAGTAGAAGTAGACAGGTGCAGCTGAGCTAAACTCGATGGGTAACATGTTAGGTAAAAAATGGCACAAGAGGTTAACTAACTCTTTCAATGTATTTCAATAGTTTGTCACAAAATGGTATGAGATAACTCTGTGCCGTGTGTTATCAGAGTCGTTTTTTGCTCAGCTACATCTGTGGCTCTGCACAGTGTGAGATCGTACTGCAGCAGCGGAATCACAGCAGCTCTAAGGATCCTGTGTCCTGGAATGGCTCATATGTAGCTGGTATGTACTGTATATGTGAGCGAAGTAACGTGTTACAATTACAGAACTCTGCAAAGTATCCCATAAAGCCATAAATGTTAGTATGTGCACCAACTGTGGACAATGTAGGAGATGTCCGCACCAACTGTGGAATATGAAGGAGATATCTGCACCAACTGTGGACAATGTAGGAGATGTCCGCACCAACTGTGGACAATTTAGGACATGTCTGCACCAACTGTGGACAATGTAGGAGATTTCAGCACCAACTGTGGACAATGTAGGAGATGTCCGCACCAAATGTGGACAATGTAGAAGATGTCTCCAACAACTGTGGACAATGTAGGAGATGTCTGCGCCAACTGTTGACAATGTAGGAGATGTCTGCGCCAACTGTGGACAATGTAGGGGAGGTCTGCACCAACTGTGGACAATGTAGGAGATGTCTGCACCAACTGTGGACAATGTAGGAGATGTCCGCACCAACTGTGGACAATGTAGGAGATGTCTGCACCAACTGTGGACAATGTAGGAGAGGTCTGCACCAACTGTGGACAATGTAGGAGATGTCTGCACCAACTGTGGACAATGTAGGAGATGTCCTTACCAACTGTGGACAATGTAGGAGATGTCCGCACCAACTGTGGACAATGTAGGAGAGGTCTGCACCAACTGTGGACAATGTAGGAGATGTCTGCACCAACTGTGGACAATGTAGGAGATGTCCGCACCAACTGTGGACAATGTAGGAGATGTCTGCGCCAACTGTGGACAATGTAGGAGATGTCCGCACCAACTGTGGAATATGAAGGAGATGTCTGCACCAACTGTGGACAATGTAGGAGATGTCCGCACCAACTGTGGACAATTTAGGACATGTCTGCACCAACTGTGGACAATGTAGGAGATGTCCGCACCAACTGTGGACAATGCATGAGATGTCTGCACCAACTGTGGACAATGTAGAAGATGTCTGCACCAACTGTGGACAATGTAGGAGATGTCCGCACCAACTGTGGACAATGTAGGAGATGTCCGCACCAACTGTGGACAATGTAGGAGATGTCTGCACCAACTGTGGACAATGTAGGAGATGTCCGCACCAACTGTGGACAATGCATGAGATGTCCGCACCAACTGTGGACAATGCAGGAGATGTCCTCACCAACTGTGGACAATGTAGGAGATGTCTCCAACAACTGTGGACCATGTAGCAGATGTCTGCACCAACTGTGGACAATGTAGGAGATGTCTGCACCAACTGTGGACAATGTAGGAGATGTCAGCACCAACTGTGGACAATGTAGGAGATGTCCGCACCAAATGTGGACAATGTAGAAGATGTCTCCAACAACTATGGACAATGTAGGAGATGTCTGCGCCAACTGTTGACAATGTAGGAGATGTCTGCGCCAACTGTGGACAATGTAGGAGAGGTCTGCACCAACTGTGGACAATGTAGGAGATGTCTGCACCAACTGTGGACAATGTAGGAGATGTCTGCACCAACAGTGGATAATGTAGGAGATGTCCGCACCAACTGTGGACAATGTAGGAGATGTCTGCACCAACTGTGGACAATGTAGGAGAGGTCTGCACCAACTGTGGACAATGTAGGAGATGTCTGCACCAACTGTGGACAATGTAGGAGATGTCTGCACCAACTGTGGACAATGTAGGAGATGTCTGCACCAACTGTGGACAATGTAGGAGATGTCTGCACCAACTGTGGACAATGTAGGAGATGTCTGTAATAACTGTGGACAATGTAGGAGATGTCTGCACCAACTGTGGACAATGTAGGAGATGTCCGCACCAACTGTGGACAATGTAGGAGATGTCTGCGCCAACTGTGGACAATGTAGGAGATGTCTGTAATAACTGTGGACAATGTAGGAGATGTCCGCACCAAATGTGGACAATGTAGGAGATGTCTGCACCATCTGTGGACAATGTAGGAGATGTCCGCACCAAATGTGGACAATGTAGGAGATGTCTGTAATAACTGTAGACAATATAGGAGATGTCTGTAATAACTGTGGACAATGTAGGAGATGTCTGCAACAACTGTGGACAATGTAGGAGATGTCTGCACCAACTGTGGACAATGTAGAAGACGTCTGCACCAATTGTGGACAATGTAGGAGATGTCTGCACCAACTGTGGACAATGTAGGAGATGTCCGCACCAACTGTGGACAATGTAGGAGAGGTCTGCACCAAATGTGGACAATGTAGGAGATGTCTGCGCCAACTGTGGACAATGTAGGAGAGGTCTGCACCAACTGTGGACAATGTAGGAGATGTCCGCACCAAATGTGGACAATGTAGGAGATGTCTGTAATAACTGTAGACAATGTAGGAGATGTCTGCACCAACTGTGGACAATGTAGGAGATGTCTGCGCCAACTGTGGACAATGTAGGAGATGTCCGCACCAAATGTGGACAATGTAGGAGATGTCTGCACCAACTGTGGACAATGTAGGAGATGTCTGTAATAACTGTAGACAATGTAGGAGATGTCTGTAATAACTGTGGACAATGTAGGAGATGTCTGCACCAACTGTGGACAATGTAGGAGATGTCTGCGCCAACTGTGGACAATGTAGGAGATGTCCGCACCAAATGTGGACAATGTAGGAGATGTCTGCACCAACTGTGGACAATGTAGGAGATGTCTACAACAACTGTGGACAATGTAGGAGATGTCTGTAATAACTGTGGACAATGTAGGAGATGTCTGCAACAACTGTGGACAATGTAGGAGATGTCTGCGCCATTGCCTCCTAGCTGAAGGCCTCCAGTGCAGAGATTGTGGAATGGTCTACTTCTCAGCGGTCAGAAGCTTTCACTCAGGTCCTTTGTGTTCATATATCTAGAAGACCTTGCTTATCTACAACTCCTTTCACCTTATCTCCTGCCTCATCTCATCTGGATGTGGACTCTGTGATCAGGAGGATTATGAAGATATTTGTTTCATGATGGCGTACCTTCATCATTAAAAGCTGTGTTAGCTCACCTTGAAATGGTTGCACCTAGGGATCAGCGAATCCACTTTGGATGAAACATCCGAAGTCGATTCACATAAAACTTCCTTCTAATACTGTACAGAGCAGGAGTTCCGTACAGTAATAGAATGTATTGGCTCCGATGAGCCGAATTTATTGCTTCACGAAGTGGTACCTTGGAACCGAACCCGAGTTCGGGAAATGTTTTTTTACAGTACAAATTAATTTATGAAGTCATTGCGCAAAGTCTCGCGAGACTTCACAAAGCAATAACTTCGGCTCATCGGAGCCAATACAGTCTTGATGCATGGCCTTGTAGATTCTGTACCTTTAAATCTTTCTTCTCCTTCTCTCTCAGGGGAACTTTTGGCAGAGGAATAGCTTGCTTGAGTAGCTGTAGTCTCAAAGATGACGGCACTCTGAAACTCAGGTCTAAGGGCTCATGCATACGAACGTATTTTCTTTCCATGTCCATTCCATTTTTTGCGGACTGTATCAATGGGCCCGCCAAAAAAACAGAAGTTACTCCGTGTGCATTCTGTTTCCGTATGTCCGTTCCACAAAACAATAGAACATGTCCTATTATTGTCTGAATTACAGAAAAGGATAGGACTGTTTTATCATAGGCCAGCTGTTCCGTTCCACAAAATACGGAATGCACACGGACGTCAACTGTATTTTTTTACAGATCCTTTTTGCGGACAGCAAAATACATATGGTCGTGTGCATGAGCCCTAACTCTGAGGAGCTCACAACATAGGTCTTCTCTGTTGCACAGCTAGACTGGAACTTCACTAACCAGGGGGCAGACCAAGGTCCATCTCTTGGCATCCTAAAGGGTGAGTCAGAATGTTTAACCTCCACTTATTCATACAATACGATTAAGTAGGCCAATGCAGCAAGAAATGCACCAGCAACTCCCCTAATGACTACGACAGTGGTACTTAATCCCTGTAAAAACCCAGAACAGCAAAGAATTCATAAGATATTAGGATTAGGAATATTACAGATAGCAAAAAAAATTAACATAAAATAAAAATAGTATCCACAAGTAAAAGGGTTCATAGATACAGAAAGAGTAACTGTGCACATCATATTTTTTATTCTGTACTGATACTAAGTTACATCCTGTATTATACTCCAGAGCTGCACTCACTATTCTGCTGGTCAAGTAACTGTGTACATACATTAATTATCCTGTACTGATCTAAGTTACATGCAGTATTTTAACTCCAGAGCTGCACTCACTATTCTGTTGGTGCAGTCACTGTGTACATACATTACTTATCCTGTACTGATCTAAGTTACATGCAGAATTTTACTCCAGAGCTGCACTCACTATTCTGCTGGTGGAGTCACTCTGTATGTACATTACATTACTTATCCTGCACTGATCCTGAGTTGCATCCTTTATTATACTCCAGAGCTGCACTCACTATTCTGCTGGTGCAGTCACTGTGTACATACATTACTTATTCTGTACTGATCCTGAGTTACATCCTGTATTATACTCCAGAGCTGCACTCACTATTCTGCTGGTGGAGTCACTGTGTACAGACATTACATTACTTATCCTGTACTGATACTGAGTTACATCCTGTATTATACTCCAGAGCTGCACTCACTATTCTGCTGGTGGAGTCACTGTGTACATACATTACATTTCTTATCCTGTACTGATCCTGAGTTACATCCTGTATTATACTCCAGAGCTGCACTCACTCACTATTCTGCTGGTGCAGTCACTGTGTACATACATTACTTATCCTGTACTGATCCTGAGTTACATCCTGTATTATACTCCAGAGCTGCACTCACTCACTATTCTGCTGGTGCAGTCACTGTGTACATATATTACTCATCCTGTACTGATCCTGAGTTACATCCTGTATTATACTCCAGAGCTGCACTCACTATTCTGCTGGTGCAGTCACTGTGTGCATACATTACTTATCCTGTACTGATCCTGAGTTACATTCTGTATTATACTCCAGAGCAGCACTCACTATTCTGCTGGTGCAGTCACTGTGTACATACATTACTTATCCTGTACTGATCCTGAGTTACATCCTGTATTATACTCCAGAGCAGCACTCACTATTCTGCTGGTGCAGTCACTGTGTACATACATTACTTATCCTGTACTGATCCTGAGTTACATCCTGTATTATACTCCAGAGCTGCACTCACTATTCTGCTGGTGCAGTCACTGTGTACATACATTACTTATCCTGTACTGATCCTGAGTTACATCCTGTATTATACTCCAGAGCTGCACTCACTATTCTGCTGGTGCAGTCACTGTGTACATACATTACATTACTTATCCTGTACTGATCCGGAGTTACATCCTTTATTATACTCCAGAGCTGCACTCACTATTCTGCTGGTGCAGTCACTGTGTACATACATTACTTATCCTGTACTGATCCTGAGTTACATCCTTTATTATACTCCAGAGCTGCACTCACTATTCTGCTGGTGCAGTCACTGTGTACATACATTACTTATCCTGTACTGATCCTGAGTTACATTCTGTATTATACTCCAGAGCAGCACTCACTATTCTGCTGGTGCAGTCACTGTATACATACATTACATTACTTATCCTGTACTGATCCTGAGTTACATTCTGTATTATACTCCAGAGCAGCACTCACTATTCTGCTGGTGCAGTCACTGTGTACATACATTACTTATCCTGTACAGATCCTGAGTTACATCCTGTATTATACTCCAGAGCTGCACTCACTATTCTGCTGGTGGAGTCACTGTGTACATACATTACATTACTTATTCTGTACTGATCCTGAGTTACATCCTGTATTATACTCCAGAGCTGCACTCACTATTCTGCTGGTGCAGTCACTGTGTACATACATTACTTATCCTGTACTGATCCTGAGTTACATCCTGTATTATACTCCAGAGCTGCACTCACTATTCTGCTGGTGCAGTCACTGTGTACATACATTACTTATCCTGTACTGATCCGGAGTTACATCCTGTATTATACTCCAGAGCTGCACTCACTATTCTGCTGGTGCAGTCACTGTGTACATACATTACTTATCCTGTACTGATCCTGAGTTACATCCTGTATTATACTCCAGAGCTGCACTCACTATTCTGCTGGTGCAGTCACTGTGTATATACATTACTTATCCTGTACTGATCCTGAGTTACATCCTGTATTATACTCCAGAGCTGCACTCACTATTCTGCTGGTGCAGTCACTGTGTACATACATTACTTATCCTGTACTGATCCTGAGTTACATCCTGTATTATACTGTGGAGCTGCACTCACTATTCTGCTGGTGCAGTCACTGTGTACATACATTACTTATCCTGTACTGATCCGGAGTTACATCCTGTATTATACTCCAGAGCTGCACTCACTATTCTGCTGGTGCAGTCACTGTGTACATATATTACTTATCCTGTACTGATCCTGAGTTACATCCTGTATTATACTCCAGAGCTGCACTCACTATTCTGCTGGTGCAGTCACTGTGTACATACATTACTTATCCTGCACTGATCCTGAGTTATACACTGTATTATACTCCAGAGCTGCACTCACTATTCTGCTGGTGCAGTCACTGTGTACATACATTACTCATCCTGTACTGATCCTGAGTTACATCCTGTATTATACTCCAGAGCTGCACTCACTATTCTGCTGGTGCAGTCACTGTGTACATACATACATTACTTATCCTGTACTGATCCTGAGTTACATCCTGTATTATACTCCAGAGCTGCACTCACTATTCTGCTGGTGCAGTCACTGTGTTCATACATTACTTATCCTGTACTGATCCTGAGTTACATCCTGTATTATACTCCAGAGCTGCACTCACTATTCTGCCTGTGGAGTCACTGTGTACATACATTACTTATCCTGTACTGATCCTGAGTTTCACAGCAAGACACGGAGGCGAGTATTGCTATCTCCTTCTTTACTTTCCACCATATAGCAGCAAAGAAAACAAATTTACATAATTAAATAACCCAGACAACAGGAACCGCCCCCTATAAGTCCATAAAAGGCAGTCCATAACCACACACTTCCTCTTTCTTTGCTGCTCCACCACAGCTAAGTACCTTTACACTTTCCTTATACTGGGATTGTGAGTTTTACTTATTTCTGTCATATATATTCATTTATTTTTCCCCTTCCTAGGTCTGGGGGTCTCTTTGGGCTTGGGGTTTTTCCCTCTCGCCCTCTCTACCTTTTTGGGGGGGTCTTCCTACCCTGTGTGAGGATTTTTCCATCCTCTGGTACCTTCTACCATTCCTTCCCTGGTTTTCCCTTCTCCCCCTTTGTTCAGCTCTTGCTTCCCCCGTTCTGTTGCGGCGTCTGCCGCTCCTTCTCTCCGGCTCTGCTGTGTGGGGTTTTTCTTAACCCCTTACCTTTCTATTACTGCGGCTCCTCTCCTTCAGGCCGCGTTTCCTGCCGTCTCCTGCGCTGCCGCGAGTTCTCGCGAGATCGCGGCTTCCTCCAGCCTTCAGGGCCGTGATCTCGCGAGACTGGCGGCGGCCATTATTGCAGTATACGGGCACTTTAATACCCGTTTACCACCATTCTGTTATGCTCCTAAGTGTTTCATGAAATTGCCTGCAGCAATGTGAAGGGTGTCAATTAGGTATTAGACCACTGGGGGAGCTGGTGAGCAGTATATATATATAGCTAGGCCAAGGCAGGCTAGTGCAGTGCAGACCCTGGAGTCTGTGAAGGCCACATGTCTCAGGCCTAGGCGAGTTCAGCAGAAGTCAACCTGGAGGCAATCCCTAGAGCAAGAGGTACTAAATGTCAAGAGGAGGTACATTATAAACTGGAGATTCAAGGATATAAGCCAGAAGTAGGGCATTGGGGCCTTGAAGCATCAATTCCAGTCAGGACGAGTCAGGAAGAAAGTAAGGTTCACCTGCAATTCCAAGTCCTGTATTATCTCCCTCTGTTTTACCTTGCTGGATGTAAGACCACTGCAATTGTGATTGTCTGCAAAAGGAACTGTTGGAAAGACTGTTTACTGTATCATCACTGTTTTCAGTAAAGTTGGAATTCTGTTTTCAAGTTACAAGTCTGCACCTCTGTTATTCCTACTATAAATACGGTGTGCCACCGTTTACTGGCACTGGCGTCACGACACCTCAGGGACCCAGCCATAGGCACGTTAAACTACAACACCAAGGGCACCTCACATTCCACCTGGCTGTGTCCCGCAAGAACCCAGAGAGTGCCCCAGAGGAACAGCGTGCCGGCCTCTCCATCACTGGCATTCCCCAGGTTAGTTCCACACATTGCCCTGACTTGGGGATGCTACATTTTGGCGTCACGAACAGGATACGCACGTTTTACGGACTGTGAGCAAAAACGTGAACTTTGTGCCTTAACCAGTTTGCCAAGTGACAAAACGCCTGTTTGTTTATTGAACTTTGCGGACCTAAAACGTACAGAAAAGTGTCCCAAAAACTTCTAAAAAGCGCTGTGCAGTGTTGCGCTATCAAGAGGAAGAAAATCGCCACTTCAAAGTGCATTTCTGTGGACTTTTTTGCTGTTTTACTACCGCTGCTTGCTGTCATTGAATTTATGCATCATGGCGCCCAAGATGGCCGCCTGAACTGTGGACTTATCTACTGCGCCATCACTACTCATTGCTGGCGGGAAAACTTAGCGCCCAACTCTGCAGCGTCACCACTTTATTCAAATTTCCCAAGCTGGACTCCACCTACCTTGGACTTGGAAGAACACAGACGCTGTTCCCCGTCGGAGTAAGTCCGAAGCTCCGCCCCTCCAGCCCGACGTCCTCGCGGGAAGGGACGCTGCGCAAGAGATTCCCGAAGACGTCCTTCCGGATCTCGCGAGATTTGGACCGCCTGCACCGGAGTAAGTACAAACTCCTGGGAGAAATCATCCTACACCGGAGAGGGGTCGCCTGGTTAGTAAGGCCCAAAAAGGGGATACCAGACTCTGTCCATCGATCGCGCTCACCGGCCAGTAACCCCGCCGGCGCGACATCGGACCTATCGCTACCTCTTAAAGGGACCGCTCAACCAATTAATCTGCATCATGTCGGACTCAGAAGCAGCCGAGCAGCCTGCCCCCAGGGAGCCAGTGGCCACCAACGGTATTGCAGCTGCCAACATGATGCCGCTGACGATGCCGTACTACTTTGGGGCTCCATGGTTTCCCGTTATGCCGGGAGGCTCATAATTTAAAAGACTTCCAAGACAAAATCCTGGCTCTGTTCCGGCTCTATCCTATTAACCCGGAGCAGCAAATGGAGATTCTGTTAGCCCAGTTGGAAGGAGCGGCCCGTCGAGAAGTCATGTCCTGGCCCAGTTCTGAGAGGAGTACCATAGAGCAGATCTTTGACCGCCTCAGCACTACCTTTGAAGTCAGGACGGTGTCTGAAATAAAGATGCGCTTCTTCAGTAAGAAACAAAAGCCTGGTGAGTCACTCCGTGATTTTGCTTTATCCCTCCAAGAGGCCTGGAGGGCCGTCATTCATATAGACCCTAGAGAGGTTGACACCCAGGATCAAACTCTGAGAGAGCAATTTATTGCGGGTGTGAATAGCGAATCTTTAAAAACACAATTGAAAATGTTGTCGGCTCAGCACCCTAACAGTATTTTCCTGGACTTTAAAGAACTGGCCATCAGTATTCTGGGACAACAGCTGCCAACGGAACCAGTGGCCCATCCCGAGCCTCCTGTCCGTAATCCTAAGCCAACGGATACCAGCCTGCCAGGGGCCAGCCAAGCCGCCCAGACTCCAGTTCCTGATACAGTAGCTGCTCTGATGGAACAGGTCAATTACCTCACTAAGAGCCTGGAAAAAGTCTGCAGGAAACTGGAAGAGTGGGAGAAACCCTTAATGCTGGAAGATGAACTCCTTTTGCCTCAAAAGCCTGGCCCCCTGCGTATCAAGAAGTTTATCCCAGAGATCCTGGAAGACGCTCAAGTGACCGGTTTAGGAACCGCAAGCGGCCTTCCTGTAATTACTGCAAGAAGTTGGGTCATACTGAATCTACTTGCTGGCAGTTAAGCGGGTCACCCTCGAGGCTGAGGACCGCCCTCGGGAGGTAGAACAACAGGTCCAAGGGATCCAAACTGGATGCCCTGTTATGTGGGGTCCCGTCCCAAAATAAACGTCCGGATCAATGGAGTGCCTTTTGAAGCGCTGCTGGACACTGGATCTCAAGTCACCACTATTCAGCAGTCCACCTTTAATCAGTTCTGGAGTTCCAGCCTGCTTACCCAGCCACCTGAGTCCTGGTTGGAGATAATTGCAAGCAATGGTAAGCCCATAAAAGTCCATGGATACTGGGAACCCACGCTCCAAGTGGGTGAAGCCACTTTACCACAGCAAGGAGTGATCGTGGTACAAACCGGGGATAAAGGGGGTCACCCTGTGATTGTTGGGACTAATGTTTTCAAAAATTGCTACCCTGAGGTACTTGAAGCTCTCCATCAGTCCCTGCCTGCAGCTTCCTCTGCCTCCAAGAAGGTCCTCCAAAAGACCATCAGCGTACTGTGTGCTCAGCAGAGGTTTGCAAATGAAAAGGAGAGATCTGCACCGCCAGGATCGGTGATAATAGACCAGTGACTCTACCTCCAAACTCCCAAACTCTCCTGTGGTGCCGTGCTGTCCTGGGAGTCCAGGGCCAAGACTATCCGGCCCTGGTGGAACCTGTCCAGATGGAGAACTACCCATATGTGCGAGCTGCCAAGTGCCTGGCGACCGTCTCCCAAGGTAAAGTACCTGTCCGTCTGATTAACCTCAGCGATCATCCTGCTGTGCTTACTAAGCACTGTCCTGTTGCCCAGCTTTCCCAGGTTTCCTTCCAGGATGTCATCCGCCTGCCTGTCACCGAGAAGCCATCAGCTGCCACTCGAGGACCTCTTCCTGCGGACGACTCTCCAGTGCCCTGGTGGAAGGAACTCCATGTCGGGACGAAGCTACCCCGCAGCATCAACTAGAGGGACTCCTGAACCTAGTAAAGCAACACCATCAAGCCTTCAGTAAGCATGCAACGGACTATGGAGAGGTCAGTGTTATCCAACACACCATACCCACTGGCTCTCATCCTCCCATTAAAGAGAGGTATAGACCCATACCACCAACTTCATACCAAACTGTTAAAGAGATGATCCAAGAAATGAAAGACTCAAACGTAATCCGGGACAGTCGTAGTCCCTGGGCTGCCCCCTGGTTTTAGTAAAAAGAAAGATGGTGGCATCCGGTTTTGTGTAGACTATAGAAAGATAAATCAGATCACTCACAAAGATGCTTACCCATTGCCACGTATTGAGGAGTCTCTAACTGCTCTAGGCTCCTCCGCCTATTTCTCCACCTTAGATTTAACCAGCGGATATTGGCAAGTGCCCATGGCCCCTGAAGATAGGGAAAAGACTGCTTTCACCACCCCTATGGGCCTGTTTGAATTTAATTGCATGCCATTTGGACTGTGTAATGCCCCGGGACCTTTCAAAGATTAATGGAGCGGTGCTTAGGCCATAAGAACTTTGAGACGGTGCTGTTGTACCTGGATGACGTTATCATCTATTCTAAAACGTATGAGGACCATTTAAAACATTTAGCTGAGGTGTTTGAAATCCTTATTAAATACGGCCTCAAGATTAAACCGTCCAAATGTCACTTGCTGAAACCTGCTGTAAAATACTTGGGACATGTTGTAAGCGCAGAGGGGGTCCAGCCTGATCCTGATAAGTTGGCTGCTGTCCGAAATTGGCCGGTTCCCACTACAGTGAAGGAAGTGAGGAGTTTCCTTAGCTTCGCTGGCTACTACCGGCGCTTTATCCCCCACTTCGCTCAAATAGCGGATCCAATCCAGGAACTCCTGAGGGGGCAACCAAAAAGAGCCCAAAGACTCCTGTCCCCATTGAATGGAATGAAGAGAGGGAGGTTGCATTTCAGTTGTTAAAGAAGAAGTTGACTGAACCTCCTGTGCTGGGATACCCAGATTACAGTAAGCCATTTCACCTTTACACAGATGCCAGTAAGAAAGGCCTGGGAGCAGTGCTGGCTCAAGTGCAAGAAGGGAAAGAGAGGGTGATAGCTTATGCCAGTCGGTCCTTAAAGGGAGCTGAAAAGAATGATCAGAATTATAGCTCTTTCAAATTAGAGTTTCTGGCCTTAGTGTGGGCGGTAACAGAAAAATTCAAAGACTATTTGGCTGCCACTCCATTTATTGCCTTCACTGATAATAATCCTCTGGCCCACCTGAACACCGCCAAACTGGGGGCCTTAGAACAGAGATGGGCCTCCCGCCTTGCTAATTACGACTTCACTGTAAAATACCGGGCTGGCCGCTCAAACGATAATGCTGATGCCCTGTCAAGGCTCCCCACTGAGATAGCACCAGATGACAAACGGGATGCCTGGGAAGATGTAGAGATGCCAGCATTTTACAACAGGTTTGCTCAACAGGACCAAGCTCAAGCTGCCAACAGTGGAACCTCTGACCCTCCATCCTTTGATAAGCCTGCATCCAGAGAAGAAAAGTGGATTAAGTTGCAATCAGAGAGTAGAGTTCTCGGTGAACTGCTGGACTTCTTCATCAGTGGCAGAACCCCTGAAAGAATTCGCGAAAGACCGCAGACCCAGAACTCATCAAATTGTGGAAGCAACGTCAACAACTGTTCCTTCGAAAAGGCCTGTTGCTGCGACGAAGCCTGGATCCAGTGTCAAATGACAGAGTGCACCAGATCCTCATCCCACGTCGTGATGCAGGTATGGTTCTAGAAATGTATCATGATAGGTCTGGACATTTTGGGGTTCAAAAGACTGAGGCCACTATCCGTAGGCGGTTCTACTGGGTTGGAATCAGAGAGGACATTGAGAAGTGGTGTCGGGAATGTACAGCCTGTGCCCTAAAGAGAGGTGAACATCATGATCAGAGAGCACCGCTGCACCCTATTATAAGTACCGCCCCTCTTGAACTGGTTGCGATTGACCACGTGAAGTTAGGAGCCCAGTCACTCAGGGTATGCCTATGCCATGACTATTATTGACCATTTCACTAAGTTTGCCGTAGCAGTGCCTGTGAAGGACCTAACAGCCAAGACGACCGCTGAATTGTTCTGGAAACACTTCCTCCTGCCTTACGGCTGCCCAGAAAAGATCCTCACCGACCAGGGGTCTGCGTTTGAGTCTCATCTGTTCCAGGAGCTGTGCCGACTACACAATTGCCAAAAGGTCCGGACCACGGCCTATCATCCACAAGGTAATGGACTCTGTGAAAAGATGAATCAGACCCTGATTGAAATGTTGAGAGCCGTGCCTCCTGAGACCAGAGGAGATTGGCCTAACCTGTTACCACAGCTCATGTATACGTACAATAATACTATCCATTGTTCCACTGGATACACTCCTTTCTACCTGTTGTTTGGGCGTCAGGGTAAATTGCCTGCAGACCATTCCCTGGACGTACAAGTGCTGGACGACATTAATCCCCTGCCTAAAACTGACTGGGTAATGGAACATCAAAGGCGCTTGCTTAATGCCAAAGAAATTGTCCAGGAGCGTATGGAAGGTGCCCGGGAGCGACAACAAAGACTATGATTTGGCGGCCCATGCAGAGCCCTTGGCTGTGGGGGACACCGTGTGGTTAAAGAACAATCACCGTACCAGTAAGCTGGACAGTACATGGGAGAGAACTCCCTATCTTGTGTCTGCCATCCCTAATGCTGAAACTCATACCTATGAGGTCACCAGAGAGGGTAAGGGTCCCCAAATTGTTCACAGAAACCGCCTAAAACTCTGCATGACAAAGGAGCCCATTGCTGGAGGCTCCGGACCCCAGTCTCCTGTGCCAGGACTTGCTGCTCAGCCTGTGGAGCCTATGCAGGCTGTGGCAGATCTATTTACTGATGCTGAACCACTCCATTGGTTCCTCACACCCTGGTTAAATTTGTTGGTGCCCGCTCCGGCACCTACTGTGCCCTCACCTCCGGAAGAGCCGGTTCAAAATGTCCTGGATCCAGTCCCCCTTGTAGAGGTTCCTCCGGCTCCTGTTGTTCCTGACCAGGGTCTCACTGGTGGAGACCCTCCTGTTGCTCCTCTCCCTTCTACCTCGATTCTAAGGGAGGAGGACACTCCTGTGTTGAGAAGGTCCACCCGGATGAACAGGGGACGTCCGCCAGTCCGTTTAGGGGACTTTGATTATACTGGTGGTGTCTCCTCCCGGGCAGTTACTACTGGAAATACCTTGCTTGACGTTTGTGCGCAAGAATGGACTCCTCCACGTGAGCCCTTGCCTGTTATACACCCCCAGGGAACCTCTGTGTGAGCATCATCCTTTCTAAGTCTATGTGCCCAGAGATGGACTCCTGTGTGCGAGCCTCTGTGATATGCTTTTATGGACTCACTCATTGTCATGGACTATCCTGGTATTCCCTAACATCCGCTGTGCCAGGTCAGCGCCCCAGTTCCACTCTGTATCCTGAAGAAAGAGAGCGACGCCCTTGTCACCGCGCTCCACCTTTTCCAGCTGGACCTGATATAATTTATGCAGATGTCATCTATTTGTGTTTATGTATGCCTGCATGTTTTCCTTTTGTCTTTCAGGAGAAGAATCCTGCTGGGTGGACCCTGTGAGAGTACGAGGTCGTACTCAGTTTAAAGTTGTGGGGTATGCAGTATACGGGCACTTTAATACCCGTTTACCACCATTCTGTTATGCTCCTAAGTGTTTCATGAAATTGCCTGCAGCAATGTGAAGGGTGTCAATTAGGTATTAGACCACTGGGGAGCTGGTGAGCAGTATATATATATAGCTAGGCCAAGGCAGGCTAGTGCAGTGCAGACCCTGGAGTACCTATGAGGTCACCAGAGAGGGTAAGGGTCCCCAAATTGTTCACAGAAACCGCCTAAAACTCTGCATGACAAAGGAGCCCATTGCTGGAGGCTCCGGACCCCAGTCTCCTGTGCCAGGACTTGCTGCTCAGCCTGTGGAGCCTATGCAGGCTGTGGCAGATCTATTTACTGATGCTGAACCACTCCATTGGTTCCTCACACCCTGGTTAAATTTGTTGGTGCCCGCTCCGGCACCTACTGTGCCCTCACCTCCGGAAGAGCCGGTTCAAAATGTCCTGGATCCAGTCCCCTTGTAGAGGATCCTCCGGCTCCTGTTGTTCCTGACCAGGGTCTCACTGGTGGAGACCCTCCTGTTGCTCCTCTCCCTTCTACCTCGATTCTAAGGGAGGAGGACACTCCTGTGTTGAGAAGGTCCACCCGGATGAACAGGGGACGTCCGCCAGTCCGTTTAGGGGACTTTGATTATACTGGTGGTGTCTCCTCCCGGGCAGTTACTACTGGAAATACCTTGCTTGACGTTTGTGCGCAAGAATGGACTCCTCCACGTGAGCCCTTGCCTGTTATACACCCCCAGGGAACCTCTGTGTGAGCATCATCCTTTCTAAGTCTATGTGCCCAGAGATGGACTCCTGTGTGCGAGCCTCTGTGATATGCTTTTATGGACTCACTCATTGTCATGGGCTATCCTGGTATTCCCTAACATCCGCTGTGCCAGGTCAGCGCCCAGTTCCACTCTGTATCCTGAAGAAAGAGAGCGACGCCCTTGTCACCGCGCTCCACCTTTCCAGCTGGACCTGATATAATTTATGCAGATGTCATCTATTTGTGTTTATGTATGCCTGCATGTTTTCCCTTTTGTCTTTCAGGAGAAGAATCCTGCTGGGTGGACCCTGTGAGAGTACGAGGTCGTACTCAGTTTAAAGTTGTGGGGTATGCAGTATACGGGCACTTTAATACCCGTTTACCACCATTCTGTTATGCTCCTAAGTGTTTCATGAAATTGCCTGCAGCAATGTGAAGGGTGTCAATTAGGTATTAGACCACTGGGGGAGCTGGTGAGCAGTATATATATATAGCTAGGCCAAGGCAGGCTAGTGCAGTGCAGACCCTGGAGTCTGTGAAGGCCACATGTCTCAGGCCTAGGCGAGTTCAGCAGAAGTCAACCTGGAGGCAATCCCTAGAGCAAGAGGTACTAAATGTCAAGAGGAGGTACATTATAAACTGGAGATTCAAGGATATAAGCCAGAAGTAGGGCATTGGGGCCTTGAAGCATCAATTCCAGTCAGGACGAGTCAGGAAGAAAGTAAGGTTCACCTGCAATTCCAAGTCCTGTATTATCTCCTCTGTTTTACCTTGCTGGATGTAAGACCACTGCAATTGTGATTGTCTGCAAAAAGGAACTGTTGGAAAGACTGTTTACTGTATCATCACTGTTTTCAGTAAAGTTGGAATTCTGTTTTCAAGTTACAAGTCTGCACCTCTGTTATTCCTACTATAAATACGGTGTGCCACCGTTTACTGGCACTGGCGTCACGACACCTCAGGGACCCAGCCATAGGCACGTTAAACTACAACACCAAGGGCACCTCACATTCCACCTGGCTGTGTCCCGCAAGAACCCAGAGAGTGCCCCAGAGGAACAGCGTGCCGGCCTCTCCATCACTGGCATTCCCCAGGTTAGTCCCACACATTGCCCTGACTTGGGGATGCTACATTATTATTCTCTCCCGATCGTCATAGCGCTGCACCTCTCCCTCAGGGTGATTGACCCTCCGGTGCCAGCGCTTAATTCAGCATTTTCCTCCTCCAGGTTAGACTTTGCCCTGTATTAGGTTTGTGTGCTGGACACTCATGGCTTCCCCCGCTCCCCAGTCGGAGGCCTCATCCCCTGAGGCTCCGGATAATGTGGATGCCCAGACCCTGGCCCTTCAAAATTCTATTTCTGCTGCCATATCTGCGGCCATGGGTTCTATGTCCGCGGTTATTGCTCAATCTGTGTCTAGAGCCCTGGCTTCCAATCCACCTGATCGACCCTTGTGTCCGTCCGAGGTTCTCGTACCTCACATGAATAACCCTCCCCAGGGAGAGGATATGATCGGTGTTAACATGTCCACCACTGAGAGCGTGCTCCGATCACGCAAGAGAGCCCCTCCGCCCAGGGCTGAAAGGCGCGTAGTGGAAATGCGCTAGAGCGCAGACAGAATCCTCTGATTCAGAGGCGGACCCCAACTATGACCCCTTTTCGGACGTGTCCCCATCCGATGAGGAGCCGTCGGATTTAGCCGTGCCTCCATCTACCTCGGCTCCCTCTGCTTCCACCCCCGCTGAGCCGGTAGATCCCCTGGCTCTTGTCGACCCATCGGGCGACTTATTGTTTGACCCGAATAGTCTGTACCACCCCAGGTCCGCGGAATGGGCCCCCCTGGAGCATGTTGGCTCCTATTTAGAGCACTGGGTACGTCAACCCTTGCCTAAGGAAACGAGGAGTAAATTGCGGGCCGAGTGCCCAAGGCCTAAAGTGCCTAACAAAGTTTGTGATACGCCGGTGGTAGATCCTAAACTGGCGCAATTCTTAGGTAAAACCGGGTGGAACCCCCGTAAAGGCATGGATGCCTCCCTTCGGGGATGCCAGGATAAGTTACTTGACGCTTTTGGGCCTCTAACTAAAATCTTTGAAATGGCCGAGTCTGCCAAACTTTCGGGGTCCCCGATAGATCCGGATGAGCTCCGGGGCTGGGTGCAACGGGCCATTTGCGTAACTGGCAACACCAACACGGCCCTCTCCATTGAGAGACGTAGGGCGATTTTATACAAAATTGATCCCAAACTGTCTAACTTGGCCCTCACGGAAGCAGGCAAGGAGGCGCAAGGCCTTTTGTTTGGCGACTCCTTCATTAAGGAGCTCGGCCGTTATGTGGGAGCCTTCACGGCATTGGATAAGGCCCAATCATCAATGAAGCGTGTCTTCCAGGGGCGGGTCTCCGCCAGGGCCGGCAGTACAAGGGGCCGACTGTCCGGCCGCTCCTCTTTCTACGCCCGAGGTTCGGGTCGAGGCTCCTACTCACAGAGACAGGGACAGTATTCCCAGGACCACAGAGCATCATCTTCCTCCTATTCCTTCTTCCCGTCAAGAGGAAGCAACTGGAGATCCAGACCTCCACACGGTGCACCTTTCACACGCAGAGCTTCCGGTAAGTCTCAATCCTCTTCCAAATTCTTCGGATCCTTCTGTGGAGGGCAGGCTCCGATGTTTTTCCCACAATTGGTCAGGAATCACGTCCGACCCTTGGGTCCTGGAGACGGTTCGGGGGTTCCGCATAGAGTTGACTTCCTCACCCCATCTGGCGGGCCTATCCTCTCGGGTACCGCCTCACCCCACGCGGCGTTGCCAGCTGGTGGACTCGGAATTGACAGATCTTCTCCGCAAGGACGCTATAGAGCGGGCTCCCCTCTCCCATCAAGGAGTGGTAAGTTCCATCTTTCTAGTACAGAAGAAAGGGGGCCAGATGCGCCCCGTGATCAACCTGCGCGCCCTCAACTCCATCGTCCGATACCGTCACTTCAAGATGGAGGGCATCCATCTCCTCAGGGATCTCCTTCTCCCGGGGGATTGGATGGTGAAACTCGATCTGAAGGACGCCTATCTTACTGTACCCATTGCGGCATCCTCCAGGGACCTGCTTCAGTTTCTTTGGCAAGGGACGCTTTGGCGGTTCACCTGCCTTCCCTTTGGACTCTCATCAGCTCCTTGGTGCTTCACCAAGCTGATGCGCCCGGTAGTCTCTTGGCTCCGCTTTCGAGGGGTGAGACTAATCGTCTACTTGGACGACATCCTCATCCTTCATCAGGACAGGCCGTCCCTGCTTCTGCACCTTCAGTGGGCAATGGACCTTATTTCCAGCCTAGGATTTCTCATCAACCGGGAGAAATCTTGCCTTTCCCCCGCTCGGCAGATGGAGTTTCTGGGCTTTGTAGTGGATTCCGTCGCGGAGTCCCTCAGTCTCCCTTCCACGAAACTACGCTCGATCCGGAAAGAGCTGAGACATGCCCTCACCCGTCCTCACCTGTCCCTTCATCATCTGGCAAGGCTTATCGGACTGCTGGCTTCGTCAATTCAAGCCATGTTTCCAGCTCCACTCCATTACCGCGCCCTCCAGAGGCTGAAGATCGCCCACCTGAGAGCGGGGGCATCCTTTGCGGACTTGATCACACTGGACACGGAGGCCCGGGAGGAAATCGCGTGGTGGCTCTCCAACCTACAGGC
Organism: Bufotes viridis; assembly: GCA_033119425.1. Classification (NCBI taxonomy): domain Eukaryota; kingdom Metazoa; phylum Chordata; class Amphibia; order Anura; family Bufonidae; genus Bufotes; species Bufotes viridis. Next base: position 497,950,702 of record CM065591.1, on the reverse strand, counting down.
CTGGAATGGCAGGGCCATCTTTGGTCTTCAACCCGAATTCACGGTGGAGTCGGATGCGAGCCTTCAGGGTTGGGGCGCCCATTGCGAAGGTGTTTCGACAGGGGGACGTTGGCCCCGGAGGAATCCCGCCTGCATATCAACGCTTTGGAGCTCCTGGCGGGCTCCTTCGCCGTTCGCAGTTTCACCAACCTGAGAGCAACCGCCTGTATACGTCTCCGGATGGACAACGTATCGGCGGTTCGCTACATCAACAAACTCGGGGGGACCCATTCGGCGACGTTGGCACGCCTGGCCAAGGATTTCTGGTCCTTCTGCCTTTCCAGGGACATCATGGTCCATGCGGAATACCTTCCGGGACTCCACAACTCTCGAGCGGATTTCAGCTCCAGGTGCTTCTCGGACGGCAGCGATTGGATGCTGGACCCGGAGATATTCTCACGGATTGCAGACGTCTGGGGTCCGTTTTCTGTCGACCTGTTTGCCTCCCGGATCAACGCACAGTTGCCTCGTTTTTACAGCTGGCGCCCGGACCCGGAGGCGGAAGCGGTAGCGGTGGATGCATTCCTGCAGAACTGGTCGACTCCTCGGCCGTATGCCTTACCTCCTTTTGCCGTGATCCCGAGGACCCTGCTCCAGATTCGACGTCAACGGGCCGAACTGGTTCTGATTGTGCCATTTTGGACTTCCCAATGCTGGTTCCCGTCTCTCCTGGAACTTCTGATCGATGTGCCGTGTTGCCTTCCCCTGCAGGTCAACTCTCTCAGGGACCCGATGGGATCTCTGCATCCTCTCCTCAGCGACGGCTCTCTCTCTCTCTCCTGGCCTGCCTGGTATCCGGCTGTCCGGTGAGATCGAGGGAATTTCGGGAGGGGCTCGTCAGCTCCTGGATAATGCATGGGCCCGGGCACCAGAAAGGCCTATCGGGCGGCCTGGAGGTCTTGGGCTGCTTGGTGCCTGGAGCGGGACTTGGATCCCGTTTCGGCCCCTGTGACGGATCTCCTGCAGTTCCTCACTTCGCTGTTCGAGGCAGGTAAGGCTTACCGTACCTTGAATCTTTTCCGCTCTGCCATTTCTTCTTCCCACAGAGGTTATGATGGGGTCTCAGCTGGCAAACACCCCTGGTTTGTCGCCTGCTGCGCGGTTCCAGGATGTCCCGTCCTCCTCGCCCGCGGTTTTCATCTACTTGGGACGTTTCCGTGGTGCTGGATTTCTTCTCGGCCTGGCCGCCTAATGGGGATCTCTCTTTACGTCAGCTTTCGGCCAAACTCTTAACCCTCTTTTGTTTGGTATCCTGTAAGCGAGTTTCGGATGTCCGGGCGTTGGACTTCGATGCTCGTTCCTTTACCCCCACCAGGGTGTCCTTCAATATTTCCCGTAGGACCAAAACCAACATCAGAGAGGTCTCTTATCCCTATTTCCCTTCTTCCCCGGCTTTGTGCCCGGTGGCTTGTCTTAAAGAGTATGAATCCCGTACTCAGGGTTTTCGCTCTTCTTCTGTCCCAAATCTGTTTCTGTGGAATATAGCCAAGGAAACAAGAGAGGCGCTCATAGGGTGAAAAACGTATTAATAGAATAGGGCCTTTTTTCTGTGGCCAAGGCGGTTGGGCTCACCTGGCGGGCATATAGGTAATGCCTTGTGGTGGCGATTCCCTGGAGAGAGATGTGGTAATGGGAGGGGTTGCTGCCTGGTGTGTCCGAAGATCCCTTTAGGTGACTGGCTAGGTCGCCGTCTCGGGTTACTTGAAGAATACAGGAATGGCTATTTCGTTGCTTTTCAGCAAACTCAGCATGTGGACATCATATTGGCGCAAAACCACGACCCGAATTGTTGTATCAACAATATTTATTCATAGACAACGCGTTTCGGGGTCTTTGAGGCCCCTTTATCAAGTCTATAAAAAAAAAAATTTATATAAAAACTTCAAATTATTTGTGGTTTAGTGGTATAAATAGTAATAAAAACGTTATTCAATGGGTACGTAATTAATAATAAAAAGCAATGTAATTAAAAGTAGATAAAATTCATAGGAATTAAAAAATTGGTAAAAGCTTTTTGTATAGGCGAAAATGAACATTCTGTGTCATAGATCATTTGATGAACACTGTCAAAAACATAACTTTGTATCTTAGATAAATTGATACTTGTATTTCTTATATATTAGTTTTTTATTTTTTAACTTTTTGTTTATTTTTTTATAATTTTTTTTTATCCTTTATTCTTTATTTCTAATTTTCTATTTCTTATCTTTCACTTTTTCTTTACACTTCTGTATGTCAATTAATACATATAGTGTGTGTTATTGTAGACAAAATGGAGAATAAAAATTACCCTTAAAAAAGCAACAGCAGAAACACATACCTGTTATCTCTATGGACCAGGAGACAAATGGGGTTAAATTTGTTGTGGTCTGTGGCAGCCTAAACCCATAGAGATAAATGTGAATATAGAGTTAGGAGAGTTATTTTGGTCTGATATCAAGCATTAATTGTTAGGGGTGTATGGGAGATATGCATTATATAAACGGAAGGTATTATTAATAGTATTCAATATGGTATTATGAATAGTGCTATGGATATTGTATGGCTATTCAGAGCCTGTTAATGTTGTCTGGCCGCGGCTGCCCGCCGGGGCTATGTTACCTACCTGCGGGAGCAGAGGAGAGCTGCTGTGTTCGGCGTTCTCTCTCCTGCACGTGGTGGGAGAGGCTCGCAGACAGGCGCGCAAGACTGTAAGCGCGCGCGCTTTCTGCCGGCCTTAGATCATGTCGGGGTTGGTGGGGCGGAGCTATCGGCAGCAGTCAACAAAGGCTGTTCTGTTGTAATTAACCAGTGCCCCATCATATTGGTCTAGGAGGAACTGATTTGCGTGATGAACTGGGAGGGTTAGTGGGTTAGGGGGTGATGAATGTAATTGGGATGATAAAGATAGAAGATAAGAAAAATATAAATTGATAAAAATAATACGAATTGATTAGATATTGGAGTAGTAAAATGAACGGGACTTGTTAGGAATTATGATGGGCTTTGTGAATATAATGAGGTTGAAAGGGTTGTATTGTGATGATTATTTGCTTGTTATGGGGTGGTGGATGTTATGGATGTGATTTGATTGGACTTGATATGGCGAGGGATGAAGAGTGAGTAAACATTAAAAAAAAAAAAAAAATTTTTAAAAATTAAAATTAAAAAAATTTATTAAAAAAAAAAAATAAAAAATTTTTTTGGGATGTTAGAATGTATGAGGCAAGGGATGGATTGTGTTGGGTGATTTGTGTGAACTGGTGGACTTTGTTATGGATGTATGATGAATAGGGACAGATGGGATGGAAGTGTGTGGAGATTTATGCTGAATGAGTGGGAGTGGGAATGGGCTTGTATATTGAATTTGGCTGGTATTTAGTTGATTCTAATGAGAAATGTTGCTCTCCAATGTAATGGGTTATATTTTGTAGAATACGAGACTGTGATGATTAATTTTTGTTAGAAACAATTGTTTTCCAATGATTCGTTAAGTCCTTCCGGTTCCAAAGTGCGCAATTTAAAGATCCAGTACATTTCTCTTTTTTGAAGTGTGCGAAATCTATCAAGACAGCTTGGGTTAATTTGTTCAATGGGTGTGAGTTTGTGTAGGCCTGGATCTTTATTGTGTTTTGCTAGGAAATGTCGTGATACGCTATGTTTTAGGTAACCTTTTCTTATGTTTGATCTATGTTTGTTCAGTCTTTCACGTATCGTCTGGACTGTTCGGCCGACGTATTGTATTCCACATTCGCACTCAAGGAGGTAAATGACAAAGGATGAGGCACAATTCAAGAAACTTTTGATAGCAAATTCTTCTCCCGTCTGGTTGCTTTTAACTGTTTTGCTTTGGTGTGTGATGTTAATGCAACACATGCATTGTGTGTGGTTACATTTATAACTGCCCAGAATAACCGGGAGTAGTTGGCCGGTTAGTTTATTTTCTGGTTTTCTCTCTCTGAGTTTGCTCGTGGCCAGTAGATTTTCATTGCAAAGACACTTTGCCCTCAAGGCAAAACAAAGTAACAAGATAACAGACACATTAATAGAACCTTCCGAAACACCAAAGACCATGCACACCGACCTCAAGCCAAAATCGAAGTTCAATCCCACACACCATAAAGGTAACCACATAGCCACATTCTTTTCGTTAGTCTCCAGTGAGATCAGAAACATCAATAGCAAAGAAAAAATTAAACCGAATTTAAGCAAAAAAGAGAAAAAAGCATTAAAGGAACTAATGGAAAAAAAAGACCTCGTAATAAGGAATGCAGACAAAGGCGGAGGTATTGTGATACAAACAAGGGATGACTATATCCAGGAAGCATGGAATATTTTGGGAGATGCTTCTTACTACGAATTACTACCCTCAAATCCCTCAGGAGAAGATGAGAAATCATTAAAAGCACTACTTAAACATGCGGAAGACAAAAACATCCTAACAAAAAAGGAAAAAGAGTTTATAACAGTCAATTGTCCTGCTCTAGCGACATTCTATCATCTTCCCAAAGTCCATAAGGATCCAAAAAACCCCCCGGGAAGACCAATTATCTCAGGGATAAATTCCCTGACAAGTAATCTCTCGCATTATGTAGATGTATATCTGCAAAATTACGTCATTAACTTAAAATCATATCTATGTGACTCGGCTCAACTAATTACGCTTATTAAAAACATTCCATGGGATCCATCATACCGCTGGCTGACGCTAGACGTCGCCTCCTTATACTCGAACATACCTCATGAAGCTGGTATTCAAGCTTCCAACTCTTATCTGATCCAAGATAGCCGCTTATCTTCCGAACATACAACCTTCATCACTGAAGCTATCAATTTCATTCTAACGCACAATGTATTCGGATTCGAAAATAAAATCTTCAGGCAGCGAAGCGGTACCGCTATGGGTACGCGCTTCGCGCCTAGCTTTGCGAACCTGTACATGGGTCGATTCGAGGAGGAATATATATTCAACCAGCACAAATGGAGCAAAAATATCATCTTCTACAAGAGATATATAGATGATCTGATCTTGATCTGGAAAGGCAATGAAGAGGAGGCAAATGACTTCACCACATACTTGAACACAAACAACTGGAACTTAAAATTCACAACAAACAGCTCTCCATCTTCCATTGAATATTTAGATCTTCTACTCTTCATTGAAGATGGAACCATTAAAACGAAAACCTTTTTCAAAAAAGTTGATAGTAATAATTATTTGGACTACAGAAGTGCACACTATAAAAAGTGGAAACAAAATATACCATTCAGCCAATTCAAGCGCATCCGACAAAATTGTTCATCTACTGCCGACTTCACCACACAAAGCAACATCTTAGTATCAAGATTCAAAACAAAAATACCCCGACGGAATTATAAAAGAAGCCCTAAACCGAGCGGGAAATCTCACACAAGAAGAGTGCCTAGACAGCCGTAAGAAAACAAGAAATCTGCAAGAATCAAATAAATACAAGACATCCTTCATTACAACTTACAATAACAATCACATGAAACTGCGCAATATCTTGTCAAAACATTGGCACATTCTAACAAATGATCCTTACCTAAAACCAGATCTCCCAAAAAGCCCCAGATCACGTTTAGAAGAGCTAAAACGCTCAAAAATCTACTGGCCCCGAGCAAACTCAGAGAGAGAAACCAGAAAATAAACTAACCGGCCAACTACTCCCGGTTATTCTGGGCAGTTATAAATGTAACCACACACAATGCATGTGTTGCATTAACATCACACACCGAAGCAAAACAGTTAAAAGCAACCAGACGGGAGAAGAATTTGCTATCAAAAGTTTCTTGAATTGTGCCTCATCCTTTGTCATTTACCTCCTTGAGTGCGAATGTGGAATACAATACGTCGGCCGAACAGTCCAGACGATACGTGAAAGACTGAACAAACATAGATCAAACATAAGAAAAGGTTACCTGAAACATAGCGTATCACGACATTTCCTAGCAAAACACAATAAAGATCCAGGCCTACTCAAACTCACACCCATTGAACAAATTAACCCAAGCTGTCTTGATAGATTTCAGCACACTTCAAAAAGAGAAATGTACTGGATCTTTAAATTGCGCACTTTGGAACCGGAAGGACTTAACGAATCATTGGAAAACAATTGTTTCTAACAAAAATTAATCATCACAGTCTCGTATTCTACAAAATATAACCCATTACATTGGAGAGCAACATTTCTCATTAGAATCAACTAAATACCAGCCAAATTCAATATACAAGCCCATTCCCACTCCCACTCATTCCGCATAAATCTCCACACACTTCCATCCCATCTGTCCCTATTCATCATACATCCATAACAAAGTCCACCAGTTCACACAAATCACCCAACACAATCCATCCCTTGCCTCATACATTCTAACATCCCAAAAATTTTTTTTTTTTTTTTATTTTTTTTTTTTTAATAAATTTTTTTAATTTTAAGTTTTTAAATTTTTTTTTTTTTTTTTTTAATGTTTACTCACTCTTCATCCCTCGCCATATCAAGTCCAATCAAATCACATCCATAACATCCACCACCCCATAACAAGCAAATAATCATCACAATACAACCCTTTCAACCTCATTATATTCACAAAGCCCATCATAATTCCTAACAAGTCCCGTTCATTTTACTACTCCAATATCTAATCAATTCGTATTATTTTTATCAATTTATATTTTTCTTATCTTCTATCTTTATCATCCCAATTACATTCATCACCCCCTAACCCACTAACCCTCCCAGTTCATCACTCAAATCAGTTCCTCCTAGACCAATATGATGGGGCACTGGTTAATTACAACAGAACAGCCTTTGTTGACTGCTGCCGATAGCTCCGCCCCCACCAACCCCGACATGATCTAAGGCCGGCAGAAAGCGCGCGCTTACAGTCTTGCGCGCCTGTCTGCGAGCCTCTCCCACCACGTGCAGGAGAGAGAACGCCGAACACAGCAGCTCTCCTCTGCTCCCGCAGGTAGGTAACATAGCCCGGCGGGCAGCCGCGACCAGACAACATTAACAGGCTCTGAATAGCCATACAATATCCATAGCACTATTCATAATACCAGATTGAATACTATTAATAATACCTTCCGTTTATATAATGCATATCTCCCATACACCCCTAACAATTAATGCTTGATATCAGACCAAAATAACTCTCCTAACTCTATATTCACATTTATCTCTATGGGTTTAGGCTGCCACAGACCACAACAAAATTTAACCCCATTTGTCTCCTGGTCCATAGAGATAACAGGTATGTGTTTCTGCTGTTGCTTTTTAAGGGTAATTTTATTCTCCATTTTGTCTACAATAACACACACTATATGTATTAATTGACATACAGAAGTGTAAAGAAAAAGTGAAAGATAAGAAATAGAAAATTAGAAATAAAGAATAAAGGATAAAAAATTTTATAAAAAATAAACAAAAAGTTAAAAAATAAAAACTAATATATAAGAAATACAAGTATCAATTTATCTAAGATACAAAGTTATGTTTTTGACAGTGTTCATCAAATGATCTATGACACAGAATGTTCATTTTCGCCTATACAAAAAGCTTTTACCAATTTTTTAATTCCTATGAATTTTATCTACTTTTAATTACATTGCTTTTTATTATTAATTACGTACCCATTGAATAACGTTTTTATTACTATTTATACCACTAAACCACAAATAATTTGAAGTTTTTATATAAAATTTTTTTTTATAGACTTGATAAAGGGGCCTCAAAGACCCCGAAACGCGTTGTCCATGAATAAATATTGTTGATACAACAATTCGGGTCGTGGTTTTGCGCCAATATGATGTCCACATGCTGAGTTTGCTGAAAAGCAACGAAATAGCCATTCCTGTATACTCCAAATCTGTTTCTGTCTTTTCGCCATCCTTTTGGGCCGGTTTCCAGTCCTACCTTGGCAAGGTGGATGAAGTGGGTTCTTTCTTTAGCAGGTATCGACACGTCCATCTTCACGGCACACTCGGCTCGTGGCGCCGCGGCTACCTCCATGGTGGTGGCAGGGGCACGTTTGGAGGATGTTCTACGGTTGGCGGACTGGTCCAGAGCTTCTACATTCAGGGAGTATTATTTTCGCCCTCCTCCTCACCCTTTTGAGCCTTTGGTTGCTTAGCTTTGAACTTGCAATAGGAGCCTCCGTGTCTTGCTGTGAAACTGATGATTTTACTAGTTCCATGACGTAAAGTCATAGTTTTATTAAAGACACGGAGGCGAGTATTGCCCGCCCTGCCCTCCCTTATTTGCTGTATGGTTTCATGTTATGTTGTACTGTTGGTTTCCAACCTTATGTCCAGTGTGTTTTAGCTTTCAGGATAGTTGGTACCTATCCCTGAGTATTCCATTTCCTCGAGTATTGTGTTACTTACCTTTATTTTCTACTCGCCTAGGTTACTGACTCTTCAGGTTGGACCCTGCTGGTTTTCGGTTTTCGCCGTCAGGATTTCACTCCCCGGTTGGCGTTCGGTCTTGATGGATGGATCCGCTTCATTGTTCTGTTCGTTTGAAGTCTTGTTCGGGTGGGGTCATACCTGGCGACCCTGGTTCTGTTTTGGTGCAATTGGACTTCCTTGTTCCGGTATTGTTTGGGACCAGTTTTCAAAGAAAGAGGAAGTGTGTGGTTATGGACTGCCTTTTATGGACTTATAGGGGGCGGTTCCTGTTGTCTGGGTTATTTAATTATGTAAATTTGTTTTCCTTGCTGCTATATGGTGGAAAGTAAAGAAGGAGATAGCAATACTCGCCTCCGTGTCTTTAATAAAACTATGACTTTACGTCATGGAACTAGTAAAATCATCAGTTACATCCTGTATTATACTCCAGAGCTGCACTCACTATTCTGCTGGTTCAGTCACTGTGTACATACATTACTTATCCTGTACTGATCCTGAGTTAGATCCTGTATTTCTTTTATTAAAATTTTAAAAACATAACAAATAAATACATATATCACACATAATAAAACACAAACCAAATACACAGAACATAACCTGTTCTTCACAATCATAACATGTTCCTCAGCACGGTACAGACAACACTGGTCCAACCCAACTCTCAATCCCCCACGCTGCATTGACACTAATCATTGTGCATGCCACATGTAGTACCTGGCCACTGAGCTGACTAGAAATTAGGTGCAGCAGCCCCTACCACCCAGGTGTCTGAATGCTCCATAGGCCCACTGCGCATAAGAGAGAGTGACCAGCCTAGGCCAGCCGATGGAGGTCTCTACCCTGGTGTAAACCTCTGTGTTAAAGAGACAATGAAGCAAAAAGTGGTCCATGCTCTCCAGCACACCATCACACTCCTCCCGGGGACACCCCGTCCTCAGAGCTCCTACACTTCAGATTGTCCCTCACATAGTTTCACTTGGAAGCAGCACCAAGTCAAGTAAAAAAAACTTCAAGGGGATCCTGATGGAATTTAAAAGCTGTAACCAGACCCCCAGATTCCAGCTTGGGCAGTTCCTGAAAGCAAGAAATTTCTGGAAATGGGTCAACAGAATCCTTTGGTTAAGGAGATTCCTTGACTAAGTCTTGATTTCCCACATGCCCAGACCCCACCGATGTAATACCTTCAGAACCAGGGCAGCATAAGCCTGGAGATGCCCATGTGGTGTGCGGAGTTTCTTCACTTGCCCCCCTGTTTCCCATTCCTGGAATAAAGGCCCAAACCATTCCAGACAGGAGACCTCTCCTTCCAGAGGTTTTTGAGATTAATCTTAATAAAGGTGTTCACCAGAAACACCACAGGCTTGACCATACCCAACCCTCCTAGTCTACTCGTACGGTAAGTAACCTCCTTCTTGACAAGGTTCAGTCTATTTCCCCATAACATCTGGAAGAACAGAGTGTAGACCTGAGTCCACAAAGGTTCTGGCAAGATGCACACACTGCCTAATTATAACAGCATAAAACCAACCCTTCCACTGGTCCACCTTCTGAGCGGTCCTACTATCCCAATTTTGATGGGGGTAATCCCCCTGGCCAAATTCAATGCCGAGGACTTTTGTAGACTCCTGGGGCTCTGGAAGGGTGTCCAGGAGATCAAAACCAGGATCTCCTCCTCCCAGCCAGAGGCTCTCACACTGATCCCAGTTGATCTTGGACCCAGATGACCCATTCTGCCACCCACAGCACCCACTCTGCCTCCTCTCTCGAAGACACAAAAATCAGCATGCGCCACCACCCTCAGTGTGATCAACCCTTCTAAGGAAAGGATCAATCATGAACACGTACAACAGCGGGCTCAAAGGACAACCCTGGAGAACCCTAGATACCACCTTAAAAGGGTAGCCAATCCAACTGTTCACAAGCGAGAAACTCTCTCCCCTGGCATACACGGTATTAAGCCAAGCAACAAACCCAAACGGCAGGCCATATCAGAGGTACTCGTGGTCAACACGATCAAACGCTTTTGCCTGATCCAAGGACAGCAAGTACCCCTTCAAGTGACCTGCCCTGCTCCATGTCCTCCCGGACGCGGAGCACAACACTAAAAGTACTGCAGACTGGAACAGAGCAGTGCTGGGCCCCAGAAAGGAGCTTTTTGTCCACACCAAGGAGTGCTATGGGATGCCAATTCTCAATGCAGAATCTCGCATGTCATACGCACCGGATTTCGGCCGAGAACTTCATTCAATATAGAGGCTGGCAGGCCCGTCGGGAGCAAATGGAGGCGTTAAGTATGATTTTTTAGTTTTTTACACTATTTCAGGTTAAATCGATTTGCTGACACGAAGCACAAGGAAATTCGGCTTCGAGGTGAATTAAATTTATCCTGAAACTCTGATCGAATTCCACTTCGTGGGATTTGATTCGCTCATCTCTACTGGCAACATTAATGGATGCCAGCGTCAATGGAATGGGTGATTAAATTATACACTGTTTTTTTTCCTACTGCCCATGCCATCCTTCACATGATGGCTTACCCCTTTTTAAAGAGACCGACGTGTCCATCTTACCACCGTCCTTGTCCTCTGACTCCAAGCTAGTCTACCCACCTGAGGAAATATTTTCCTTAGGACAAGGAGACCCGGCGTCCCCTGTAGGCCTCGATGTTACTGCAACTTCAGGAACCTCACCCCCGACCCTCTCCTCCAAAGAGGGGGCAAGGTCACCAATGGCTTGAAACCGGTTTGAGAAACTAATCAGAGGTTGCCCCTTCCTTTGGCATTTGGTGGGTGGGAGAATACCTTATGCCCTGTGCCTGGTGGTCCAGCAGGAGGCAGTGTACCTGACAGAGATTTTTAGTTAGAATGGAACTTACCATTCCATTCTCCTCCTTTTGGGCAGAAGTAGACTACTTTCTACCAAGGGAGGAGTTGCAGAAAGCTGTAGGACAGTTGAGAAAGAGTTGAGAGTTGGAGCGAGAGATTGAAGCATTATGGTGTGGTGAGGGAGTGTTTTCCCCTCACTGCTGCAGGAGCTTTGGGAAAGTAGCTCAGAGAGCAGCCCACTCCTGATATATTAAAGGACTTGGTACCTCTTAGAGGCAAAACGGAGCCAAAGACACTTACTCGGCAAAATGGGTCACAGGATACCTCACTCTCATAAGAAACAGTAACTGAAGCTGATAGGAATCAGACTGAAGCCAGAGATTAACACAGCAGAGATAAAGCAATTTTCCTAGCCAGTTTACCCCTAGCCTGCTTGAGCCAAGAGAAATAGCAACTATTGTTTGGATAACACACGTTTATTCAAATAAAATTTATAAACTTTACTAAGCCTGGACTCTACTTACTCCTCCAACTAGAACTCCTTTGTTGCCGAGAAGCCTAACCCCAAGGAGCGACAGTATCCAGGTAGGAGCCCCGTGACACAAACTATTAAGGCCACAACATACCAATCAGCATTCCTAAACACTGGGACCCGACTGGCCGTGGGGGTGGCCCGTCGCACTTAAATCTCTCTTTTTTTTAATATGTTTTTTACCCTGCTTTTCCTCTTGTTATCCCCCACTTCTTCTGTCCATGATTTTGCTATGGGAGGATACAAGGGGGGGGTCAGCACCTTCCTCTTTCTGGATCCTACTAATTTCCTTATCCAGTTCACAGTACCTTTGGGCCTCAGCAGTAGCAACAGCCTCAGGGGTGAGATCAGAGAGCAGAGCAGATGTATGGTTTGGTACCTCAGCATCCCTGTACCCCGAGGCCAGAGCTGCTTCCAGTATATAGGCCTCCAGCCCTTTATGTATGGGCCAGCCAACATGCTTACCCTGTTTAGAAGCAGCCCCAACCCAACTTTTACCATTGCTCTCTGCTTTATTGGTACTATTCATTCCACATTTTTGGCACCGCTGATCCGAACCTAGACACTGCTGATCTCCTCTCTCTTGATGCCGTTCATCAATGCAAAACAAGGGTTTTAGTCCTAGTTCTAGTGCTTTATTGAGAGGCGTAACCATCTTAGCCCCGGCAGCATTTTCATGCCTCTGCTGCCCCAAAGGAACAGCATCATCAGCTGACGGTGCCACAGGAGCTCTCGCAGCAAACTCTGGCGCCCAGCTGCCCCCTCTCCCATCAGGGAATAAACTCCAGTGTCGGAGCCTTTTTTTTTAATCGCCCACCGTAATCTTCTTGTCTGACTTTTCAGCCAATGCCGCACCAGCTCCTATATTACTGCAAACAGAGGCAGAGCTCATCGCCATGTTGGAAACCTCACTCTTCCCACTCTCCTCCACTGAGTCCACCACAGGACACATGTTGGGCTGAGAAGAGGGGCTTATACAGAGAGCCGGCCCTTCGGCTGACCTAGAGGTCCCAGAAAGGGGGGTGTATACGAATCTTACTAGGTATTCCTAGCTTCTTCTTTTTTTCCCATCCCGAGACATCTCCTCTGGCAGCTCATTATTATTATTATTATTATTTATTATTAAAGCACCATTCATCCCCTGGAGCTGTACATATGATAAGTGGTGCACATACATAATACAGGCAATTGCACTAAGCATGAACAAGCCGAGTTACAAACTGGTACAGAAAGAGAGAGGGCCCTGCCCGCAAGGGCTTACAATCTACATGGTATGGGAGAAGGACACAATAGGGGAGGGTGAAGCTGATCATGGCGGTATAGAGGCAGCAGGGTCACTGGTCGTAGGCTTGTCTGAAGAGGTGGGTTTTTAGGATTTCACTGTAGGTGAGAGTCTGATATGTTGGGGTAGCGAGTTCCAGAGTGTGGGGGATGCACGGGAGAAATCTTGAAGGCGATTGTGGGAAGAGGTGATAAGAGGAGAGAAGGAGGTCTTGTGAGGATCGGAGATTACATGTAGGATGGTATCGAAAGATCAGGTCAGAGATGTATGGAGGGTATAGGTTGTGGACGCCTTGTATGTATTTGTTAGTATTTTGAACTGAATTCGCTGGGCAATGGGTAGCCAGTGAAGGGATTGGCAGAGGGGAGAGGCAGAGGAGTAACAGGGTGACGACAGGTAGATTAGTCGGGCAGCAGAACTGAGGATAGATTGGAGGGGTGCGAGCAGGGCCGGCTCCAGGTTCGTGTGGGCCCTTGTGCGATAAATTCCAGTGGGCCCCCTTAAGGCATTTTTTTACATTTGCATGTCAACCTGTGGCTCCCACACGGTATAATGACCCCCACTGGCCCTTCACACCGTATATTGAGCCCCCCAATGCCCCCCCCACAGTATAATGACCCCCAGTGGCCCCACACACAGTATAATGACCCCACAGTGGCCCTCTATTCAGAATTATGACCCCCAGTCTCCCCCCATTCAGAATAATGACCCCCGGGGTCATTATATTGAATGGGGGCTTTGGGGGTCATTATACTGAATGGAGGGTCATTGGGGATCATTATACTAAGTGGGGGGCACTGGGGGTCATTATACTGTGTAAGGGGCCCTCACAGTGTAATGACCCCCCCAGTGGCCCCCTCACATACCTATCATTGCTGGAGCGCAGGGAAGTCGGCGGTCCTGTCATTCACTAACCGCAGCTCCCTCTCCTCAGGCCCGCTGCAGCAGTCATGACGTCACTGCTGGGCCGGGCCTGGTTTCAGAGAAGGAAATATGCAGTGATGTAGCTAGAACTGACTGGGCCTCACAGAAGATTTTAGCAGTATGACTAGGGGCACTGTACAGGGTGTGGTAAGAGGGCACAATGTAGGGTATAAAGAGGACACAATGCAGGGTATAGGGGGGCACAGTATGGGGTGAGGGGCACAGTACGGGGTGAGGGGCACAGTACGGGGTGGGGGGCACAGTCACATGAACCTGTGACGTTAGAAGGTCCTTATGGTGAATGCGGTTCAGACGCCACCATACCATAATGAGAGACAGAGGAGTGAGACAGGGGCCCAGGGCCCTGGATGGACAGGAGGGGTGGACACAGCAAGTAGGTGGAAGGGGCTCTGAGGGGGATTCATACAAGAAGTAGGGACAGGAGGTCTGTGCAGGGCAGCAATAGGAGATAGGAGGGTGAGACAGGAGCTCTGGTTACATGAGGGAGGAAAGGAGACAGCAGGGGCCCCATGAGGATGAGATAGGACAGGATATGGGGGGCAGGTGTCATGGAGGCAAGCTGGTTAATAAGGCAGTAAAACAACTAAATAGCATGAAGCTGCTGGTCTACAGCATCCAGCAGCAGCTAGGAGAGGGCCCACCAGAAGGTGTACTACATAAGTGAGATGACAGCAGTGTCATTGAAAGAAGTGTTCATAGCAGCTCGGGGGGCACCCCCAGGAGCAGGGGCCCTGGCACTTGCCTGTGTATGCCGGGTGCTGAAGCCGGCTCTGGGTGCGAGAGTCCTAGATGGAAGGCCACAGAGGAGGATGTTGCAGTAGTCTAGGCAGGAGATGATGAGAGAGTGTACAAGCATTTTCGCAGACTCAAAGTTGATTAAAAGCTCATTACCCCAAAGCTAGGTCTAGCACTCATTCCCCAAGCGCCCAGAGCCACAACTGAGTGACATTGCTGCTTGGCGTGCAGGGGTCCCACTGTACGGAACCTGCAACCCCTGCTTCTATAATTTGGGTCCACTTCTGCAAAAAGCCCTCAAACCTCGCAGTTCCTCCCGGGGCCTCCTCAAGGTCTTACTTGTGTCTTTATATTCACAGAGGTTGCTCATGACCCGGGAGCTATAGGTGGAAATGGACTCCCGGGCCCTCAGTACACTCCAGCCTTCCTCCTTGAGATCTGCTTCTCCTTAGTGAACACTTGGCTTTCTCTAAACCATTCTCACATGACCGGGCATTCAGGTCTTCTTTACTGGAACCAGCCTTGCGACTCTTCCGAATCTCCACAGACTCAGGGGAGACAGAAGCCACAATGCTGCGACTCCTGCCAGATCTGAGTCAGGGGCAGACATATCGCCTGTGTAGCCGGTTCAGCTGCACAAGGGCACAGCGTGTGAGGGGGCCCATTCATACTTGTAAAAGCGCTCACTAGTATGCAAGAGGCGATGGAGAGAAGTGCTTAGTTGCCCCTCCACTTCCTCCCTGGTCTCCTCAAGCCTGACTGCGTACAGCGCGCACTATGACCTGACGTTGTACGCAGTCAGATCACGTGACTGTGCAGCGCGGGCTGTTGGAAACCAGCAGGGCAGGGACTCACTTCAGGACAGCCCGGCGGACATGGAGATCAGGAGAGGTAAGTTTTATTTATTTTTAGTCTGATCTGAGGTCTGATTGGGGTCTGTCACTCTGAGCATCGATATGAGGGGGGGGGGGCTGAATGAGCATGGCGGGGACACATATGGAGGGATCTGAATAAATAATTAACAACTGATATTGGGGGGGGGTCCTCCTGAGCAACTGATATTAGGAGGGTCCTCCAGAGCAACTGAAGGGGTGGGGGTCCTGAGCAAGTGACATATGGGGGGTCCTGAGCAAGTGACATATGGGGGGGGGGTCCTGAGCAAGTGACATATGGGGGGGGGGGTCCTGAGCAAGTGACATATGGGGGGCCTGAATGAGCATATGGGGGGGTCCTGAGCAACTGACATATGGGGGGGGGCCTGAATAAATAAACAATTGATATTAGGGGGGGTTCCCCTGGAGCAACTGATATGGGTGGGTGTGGGGGTCCTCAGCAAGTGACATAATGGGGGCGGATCCTGAGCATGGGACATATCGGGGGCCTTAACGAGCATAGTGGGGGGAGGGGAGTCCTGAGCAACTGACATATGGAGGGGCCTGAATGAGCATATAGGGGTGGGTCCTGAGCAACTGACATATGGAGGGGCCTGAATAAATATACAATTGATATTGGGGGGGTTCCTCCTGAGCAACTGATATGGGTGGGGGTGGGAGTCCTGAGCAACTGACATATGCTGGGCCTGAATGAGCAACTGATATGGGTGGGGGTCCTGAGCAAGTGACTTATAGGGGGGTCTGAATAAATAAACAACTGATATTAGGGGAGGGGGCTCCTGAGCAACTGATATGGGTGGGTGTGGGGGTCCTCAGCAAGTTACATATGGGGTGGATCCTGAGCAAGTGACATATGGGGGGCCTTAATGAGCATGGGGGGAGAGTCCTGAGCAACAGACATATGGAGGGGCCTGAATGAGCATGGGGGGAGAGTCCTGAGCAACGGACATATGGGGGTGGGGGGCCTGAATAAATAAACAATTGATATTGGGAGGGTTCCTCTGGAGCAACTGATATGGGTGGGTGTGGGGGTCCTCAGCAAGTAACATATGGGGGGGTGGATCCTGAGCGAGTGACATATGGGGGGCCTGAATGAATAAACAACTGATATTAGGGGGGGGGCTTCTGAGCAACTGATGGGGGTGGGGGTCCTGAGCAACTGACATATGGGGGGCTTGAATAAGCAAATGATATGGGGGGGGTCCTCCTGAGCAACTGATATGGGTGGGGGTCCTGAGCAAGTGACATACGGGTGGGATCCTGAGCATGGGACATATGGGGGCCTTAATGAGCATAGTGGGGGGGGAGTCCTGAGCAACTGATATGGGTGGGTTTGGGAGTCCTGAGCAACCGACATATGCTGGGCCTGAATGAGCAACTGATATGGGTGGGGGTCCTGAGCAAGTGACTTATAGGGGGGCCTGAATAAATAAACAACTGATATTAGGGGGGGGGGCTCCTGAGCAACTGATGGGGGGTGGGGGTCCTGGGGTCCTGAGCAACTGACATAAGGGGTCTTGAATAAGCAAATTATATGGGGTGGTCCTCCTGAGCAACTGATATGGGGGGGGGGGGTCCTGAGCAAGTGACATATGGAGGGTCCTGAATGAGCATCCTGAATGAGCATCTGATATGGGGGCCTAACTGAGCAATTGTCATATGGGGGGGGGGGGGGGGCTCTGAGTAACTGATAGGGGGGGTGACATATGAGTTAGTGTGGCTATTATAATATTCCATCAATATATGGCGTAGTACGGTATGGTTACCGTGGGGCCTACATGTAGATTGTGAATGAATTCAAGGGATTGTGCCAAGTTTGGAAGGTATCCCCTAGTCACAGGATAGGGCATAAGTAACTGATCAGTGGGGTCCTGACTACTGGGACCCCCACTGATCCCAAGATCCTGTTCCCTGGATCTGATGGATGTGATCCGCCACTCCAGTCATTCTCTATGGAACTGCAGCCAAACGCTGCACTGGGCTCTTCCGGCAGTCCCATAGAGAATGAATGGGGGATGGAGCGCCCCAGTCTGGTATAGCATTCAGTTACTATGAGGCGGTAATAAGCGTCCATGGTCTTGGCAGTATTATTTGTCTGTTAGGCTGCATGGACATGTTGTGGAATACGTGCATTTTTTCCATACTGAATTGTGTGACTATGAGATCAGACAAATCTCATCAACACTTTGCATATTTTCTTCTGTGCAGAAATTGACTTGCTGTTTGGATTTTGAAATCTGCAGCTTGTCAATTGTGTTTGCAATTTTTTGGGTGGATTTCACCCTTTTCAATAGAAGAGTGAGGCCTGTTAAAAGTCAGAATGAAATCTGCGCCAAATACTGAACCACTATTACTAAAGGACTAAACACGGCTCTTACTTCTTACACAAGTATGAACTTGTGTCAGCGCCCTTTGCTATCATTTCATAGAGCGGGGGCGACCAAGCGACAAGGTACAGACGGCTAAATAATTACAACATGCAGCATCTCTTTCACAAACGATGCATGCCTTTCCTTTTATTTGCAGACCCTCTGCCCCTCTGGAATACAGCCAGCGATCACAGACCAGTGAGTTATATCATTGCTTCTTGGCTTTTTAATTCAAGGGGCGTTTCCATATGACATACTAGCGATCAACAGTGATGGACGAACATCGGCCAGGGACGTTTCGCAAACGCGCGCTCAAGATCAAATGTTCGCAAACCGCGTGTTTGCAATGGGCCCCATTCACTTTAATGGAAGGCGAGCCTGAAAAATCTTCAGGTCATATTTGCAGCCACCAAATACCTACTAGACGTACACAAATAGCCCCACAACATGGACAGTGACAAACCAGAGGGGGATCATTGGCAAAATATACCGTATGTTTTTTAATCAGGGGCCATTTTTATGCGTCTTAAAGGGAAACTCTCAAAAATGGGCCCTGCTGGAACCTCAAAAAATTTCATTTTAGGCCATGGGTGTACAGGCCCCAAAAAACAGGCATTTAACGGACATGTAGAAGCAGGTACAGTATATCAATCCCCTTAATCAGTATTTTGTGGAAGCAGGTATATCGCAGGCCTCAATCAATGGTGGATTGCTGTATGTTCGCATGTTTGCCAAATCGAGAACGTGCAAAGATCGCCACAAAATGACCACCGGGCGAACCGCAAGGCCATCTCTTGTGATCAATCTGTAGGGTAGTTCATCAATAGTATATCAGTGGGAGTCTATCTCCCGCACCACTGTTCACATGGATAGAACTGGAAGTTCTTAGCTCCTATGTAAGAGAACGGTAATCGGGGTGCACTAACCATGGGCACCCACCACACAATGTGCTGCGCTATGAACTTCCAGGTCTTTTCCCTGTGCGGCAGATGAGGACACATCATCTTCAAATAGCTGTCGGACCCAGGACCCCGGCCAGTCTATGGCTACTTTCACATCAGCGTTTTTGCTAGATCCACCAGGGATCAGCAAAAAAGCTTCCGTTATGATGATACAACCGGCTGAATCCATTCTGAACGGATCCAGTTGTATTATCTCTAAAATAGCCAAGACGGATCCGGCAGTAAAACCATTGTAATTCAATGGGCGGCGTTCTCTTTTGATCAGTATCCCATGACGGACACAAACATGCGGGAACGTAACCAAATGGAACGTAACTCATTCTGGTGCTCTCTGTTCTGTTAAGTTACATTTTGTTCCCATTGACAATAAATGGGGACAAAACTGAAGCGTTTTCCTCCGCTATTGAGATCCTATGACAGATCTCCATACCGGAAAGGAAGACGCTGATGTGAAAGTGAGAAAAAACTGCAGAAAATGGCTGCTGGGGAGGTTCTTATATAGTAAGGGGTCGGCAACTTTCCTATTGGTCGCTAGGGATGTTGCTAAGCTCTGACAGAGAAATTGCAGCCTTCTCATTGGCCCACAAGCTGCACGTGGCCTGCTGTTGGGACTGCAGGCAGCAAGGTGGCTCCTGCTGCTGGTCACCATCCTCCACCACCTGGCTCTCAGGTTGCAGCCCTGTCAACCTTTTCTCCGCCATATTGCAAAATCTGTCCTCGTTTAATAGTTTCTCCTTGAAAGGACCACTGTTCTCCCGGATCAGCGCTTTTCTGTCCTCCAATCTTTTAATGTCCTCCTCCAGACTTTTTATTTCCTCCTGAATTACTGGCCTCTTCTTTTTGGGTGCTCTCTCAGCCCTGGCATGGGACCAGCGCAGCTCCTCCCGCAGCCGCCTTGTGGTCGTACTTGCTTCTTCATACTCACGTAGGTGGCTGATGACACGGAAGCCATAGGTGGTTATTGACTCCCGGGGCCTCTGCAGTCCCCACCCTTCCTCACTGAGGTCGGCCTCACCCCCGTGAGCACTCAGCTTTTCTTCGGTGGCCCAGGAAGAACCACTGGCACTCACGGTGCCTTGCTTGCCATCCATGGTGGAAGCTTTCCAGCTTCTCCTGGTCTTCACAGACCAAGGGGGAGTAGGAGCCACATTGCTGTGATTCCTGGCGTTACGTCTCACCTTCAGGTCCTCCTGCATACAGGCCGGTGACTGGCTTCTTCTGTCCCCCGCCAGCCTGGTCCGAGGAACAGAAGCCTGGAACTTGCTCTGTCCGGTCATCCGCAGAGACTCACTCCCCCCTGGGAAGAAGAGAGCAGGCCCTGGGTGGAGAGATCCTCTAAACGATCAGACGACATTACAGAATAACAATAACAATATTAACACCTTCAGGACCCTGCAATTTTCTGTTTTTGCTTTTTCATTTTTCACTCTGCCTTCCCGGAGCCATAACTTTTTTATTTTTATTTTCACATAGCCATATGAGCACTTGTTTTTTTGCAAGTTTGTACTTACTAATGTCACCTTTTACTGTTGCATACGATGTATTGGGAAACTGGGAAAAAAATTCTGTATGGAGTGGAATTGGAAAAAAAACACAATTCCACCACAGTTTTATGGGTTTTGTTGTTACATAGTTCCCTGAGCAGTAAATCTGACCTGTGCCCTTCATTCGCCAGGTCGATACTATCAAAAAGATACCAAATTCATATTGTTTTTCTCGTTTTTTAGCACGCAAAAAAGAAAAAAGAAATTAGAAAAAGTGAATTTTTATTTTTTTGTGTTTGGATCAGTTTTTATTAAATTTTTTTTTGTGAGATAAAGAGACATTGTGATTTTTTTTTCTCCGTTACACTATTCACTGGATGGGATAAATATTTTTATATTTTATTAGTAGGGACATTTTCGATTTCGGTGATGCATTTTTCTTATTTCGGGGGAAAGGAGGTGATTTGAATTTTTTAATATTTCTTTTTTTAAATGTATTTTGACTTTTTTTTTAAGTCACTCTAGGTGACTATAACGTACAATAATTTGAGTTGTAATTTGTATTCTGTAATGAATTTTTATCCATCACAAAATACAGAATTCAGTTTATTCCAGTGCAGTTCTGCCACCATTGGAATTGGAATATACTAGTAATGGGGCTGGAAGCCTTGTAAAGGCTCAGGCCTATTACTACTATGGACTGCCTTTTCCGATCTCAGCAAAGGAGAAGGCGTTCATGGCCGGGACGCAGCAGCTATCGGTTTAAGCTCTTTTGGCCACCGTGGTCACGTTTGTCTATGGCATCTGAGAGGTTAAATTCCAGTGATCGTCATTATTGCCAATTGCAGGCATTAGCCCCAGGTCTCTGCTGTTTAAACATGTACGACGGAGGTCCAGGGAGAGTAAAAAAAGAACAAACATAACACATTACCTAACAGAGAGTCTAACATAGTTTATTTTATGAAATAATAAAGCAAAGAACACTGCAAGGTTCTATACACAGTATAAATAATCAACCGGCCCAGCCTCATTCCCACTGAAGTCACATATTGGTGGAAAATAACACACACTCAGCACATATACCTCACAATATACACTTATATAGTTGTCCCCCTCCTTTTTTTCCTCCTGTCCCTACTTCATTTTTCTCAGTCCCTCCCCCACCAAACCCTTTAAATATTACGCTACAAATAATAGCATTAACAGTAATATAGATTTACCTGCTGCTCCACCTGCCTGCTAAACCAGAACCACAACATTAATATATATATACAACATACAGTGACTTGTTTCTTAATATTAAATATAAACCGGAAATCTTAGGCTACTTTCACACTAGCGTTTCCAATTTCCGCTATTGAGATCCGTCATAGGATCTCAATAGCGGAAGCAAACGCTTCCGTTTTGCCCCCATTCATTGTCAATGGGAACAAAACTGAACTGAACGAAACGGAGTGCACCCGAATGCATTTCGTTCCGTTTGGTTGCGCTCCCATCGCGGACGGAGTAACGCTGCAAGCAGCATTTTTCTGTCCGTGATGTGGAAACGGATCCGTCCCCCATTGACTTTCAGTGGTGTGCATGACGGATCCATCCTGGCTATAGGAGACATAATACAACCGGATCCGTTCATGACGGATGCATGCAGTTGTATTATTGTAACTGAAGCGTTTTTGCAGATCCATGATTGATCCGCAAAAAACGCTAGTGTGAAAGTAGCTATATATATACAGTGTCGGACTGGGGTACCTAGGGCCCACCAGTAAAATATGTTTTGGGGGCCCACTGTACAAATACATTCAAATATTATAAAAAATCTAACAAGTTTTTTATATGAACATAAGCTGCTTGAGGTTCTGTACATTGAATATATGTATGTAGTGCAGTAAATCTAATGTGTTATGTGCCACTTGTGCAGGGGGTGGGAGACTAGGGGCCCCCCTTGCTTAGGGGCCCACCGGGGGATTCCCCTGTACGCCTGTGGGCCAGTCCGAGCCTGTATATATATATATATATATATATATACACACAATATATATCTATAAACATTTTTTAATGTATTTATTTATTACAACATGAAAACACTAAACACTAAATATCAAGTTAAACCTCACAGCCAACTCCGTACTCAGCATTAAAAAGTCCAGACCAGCCCAAGGTCAATGCCTTATCCCTCCACCCCCCAAAAAAAATAAAACTAAAAATTCCTAAACCCCTTATCCCCCTCCCCAACTAACACATACGGTACGTAAGCTATATATATTCAGTTACATACACCATAAGATACACTGACAAGTTACACACAGAGTTCAGGTTTGGTGCCTGCGAGCCTTACCTCCTCATCCACTTACCAACAGAGAACAACAATCTACAGTGTCAGTAACAGTCCACCGTCAGTAAAGTAGTTGATAGGCTCAGGCAAACGAAAGGAAAAGCTCCTCCAAAGGAGAGAGGCCTTATCTGTGCCCAGCCTCTCATACTCCAGAGAGAAGACCTTCACCAGGTCACCCACCAGAGTCTTCTGGAAATGGGTCAACAGAATTCCCTTGTAAGGAAGTCCTAATCTCCCCCACCACTAGACCCCACCGACAAGTTGCCTTCAGAACCAGAATAGCATAAGTCGTAAAATGCCTATACGGTGTGCGAAGATCCTTCACTTGCCCTACTGTCTCCCATTCGTGGAAGGGACTTCCCCAATCGGGGCACAATCCAAGCCCCACCATCCACGGCCATTTAGGCCATATCTCGGCCGCTCAACAAACAGACCTCCACAAGTGTATAATATTCACATTGAAAACACATCTTTCAGCCATGCGGAACCGAGTCTGTAAAGGAACATTAAGAAGATTCTCCAGAGGCTCATTTACAGCCACAAAACTAAGATATTAAAATAGCTTTTCATGTCTCTGGTGTTATAATTACATATTGTGCTAGCCGATTCCTTGAATCTAGGGACACCACACTCTACCGGGAGGTTCCCCCTACAACTATAAATATGTGCACCCTGCAGAAACCTCAGAGAAGCTGAACCCCTCATGTGTCTGCACTGCAATGCTGACTATAGAACTGTGAGTATCCATCATCTTGCATCTAGATACTGAATATGTAGATGATAGAAGTTAGTGACCCCTTCAGATTTGTGATGTTTCTGCCATATACAAGAAAAAATTGTTTCAACCTGTGACAATGGAGAGTCAGAAGTTGGAGCATTTTCTCTAGACAGAGGTATGGCCAAAGTTAGCTGCACGAGATTGGACCCCATCAATCGCCAGCACATGTAGTACATTCTCATTAACGTCTAGGGCAGGCATGTCCAAACTGCGGCCCTCCAGCTGTTGCAAAACTACAACTCCCAGCATGCCTGGATAGCCTCCAGTTATTAGGGCATGCTGGGAGTTGTAGTTTTGCAACAGCTGGAGGGCTGCAGTTTGGACATGCCTGGTCTAGGGCCATCTTCAAGCTTAAATCCAGAGCGTATAGCTCCAAGTGCCCCATTGTTATGACATATCATGGACTTCACCACTACAGGCACATGTCAAAAAGATACGGTCTAAGAGCGCTTTCACACTTACGTTCTGAGGATCCGGCAGGCACTTCAGGCCCGCTGGATCCGTCAGAACGCAAGTCGCCTGAAAGTATTTGAAGACTGATCAGGATCCTGATCAGTCTTCAAAATGCTTTCAGGTTACCACGCTTCTGAAGTCCTGGCTGCCATGGTACTCCGCAGAAGTGTACTTACCTGCGCTACGGCCCCCGGGTGCACCTTCATGATGTCACAGGTCCCCGCGGCACATAGATCAATGCGCCGCCCGGACCTGTGACGTCATGAAGGAGCGCCCGGGGGGCGCAGCGCAGGTAAGTAAACTGCTGCGGAGTACTTACCATGGCAGCCAGGACTTCAGTAGCATCCTGGCTGCCATGGTAACCGATCGGAGACCCAGCTTAAACTGGAGCCCCGATTGGAACTGCTGCTTGATTCCGGATCCGGATTAATGCACTTCAATAGGCATTAATTACGGATCCGGCGTTACGGCAAGTCTTTCGGATTTTTTGCCGCAGGAAAATCCGCAGCATGCTGCGGATTTTTCTCTGGCCAAAAAAACGTTTGGGTACTGAACGGATGACATCCTGATGCATCCTGAACGGATTTCTCTCCTTTCAGAATGCATGGGGATAATCCTGATCAGTAATTTTCCAGCATAGAACCCCGACGACGGAGCTGTATGCCGGAAAACAAAAACGCCAGTGTGAAAGTACCCTAAGGCAAGTTTTATATTATTTCCTATAGGTGTCATAGGGAGGCGTCCATTACTCTGAACCTCTTCTATTAGCTGTTCTGTTGTGTGTCTATACTGGCAGACTTCAGACATCCACTTGTTCCTAGACACTGGGCATTTCTTGGAGGTGTAGGAGATGGAGAAACAGCAATCAGCTTCCTCTTTAGGTCTAGTGTTGAGCGTGAATATTCAAATTGTGCATTTTTACCGCGAATATTAGCACTTCGAGAATTTGCGAATATTTTGAATATAGTGATATATATTCAATATTTTTTTATTTTTTTTCATCTGAACCCATTACCTAGTATACCTACCTGCTTCTTGCCTGTGGGCCAATGTGAGAAGGCTGTGATATTGTAATCTGTAGTGAAACATAGAAACATAGAAACATAGAATGTGTCGGCAGATAAGAACCATTTGGCCCATCTAGTCTGCCCAATATACTGAATACTATGAATAGCCCCAGGCCCTATCTTATATGAAGGATGGCCTTATGCCTATCCCATGCATGCTTAAACTCCTTCACTGTATTTGCAGCTACCACTTCTGCAGGAAGGCTATTCCATGCGTCCACTACTCTCTCAGTAAAGTAATTCTTCCTGATATTACTTTTAAACCTTTGCCCCTCTAATTTAAAACTATGTCCTCTTGTAGCAGTTTTTCTTCTTTTAAATATTCTCTCCTCTTTTACCGTGATGATTCCCTTTATGTATTTAAAAGTTTCTATCATATCCCCTCTGTCTCTTCTTACTTCCAAGCTATACATGTTAAGGTCCTTTAACCTTTCCTGGTAAGTTTTGTCCTGCAATCCATGTACTAGTTTAGTAGCTCTTCTCTGAATATCCTTCTGCAGATATGGTCTCCAGTACTGCACACAATGCTCCCAATGAGGTCTCCCTAGTGCTCTGTAGAGCGGCACGAGCACCTCCCTCTTTCTACTGTTAATGCCTCTCCCTATACACCCAAGCATTCTGCTGGCATTACCTGCTGCTCTATGACATTGTCTGCCCACCTTTAGGTCGTCTGATATAATGACCCCTAAATCCCTTTCCTCAGATACTGAGGTTAGGACTGTATCACTGATTTTATATTCTGCTCTTGGGTTTTACGCCCCAGGTGCATTATCTTGCACTTATCAACATTAAATTTTAGTTGCCAGATTTTTGACCATTCCTCTAGTTTTCCTAAATCCTTTTCCATTTGGTGTATCCCTCCAGGAACATCAACCCTGTTACAAATCTTTGTGTCATCAGCAAAAAGACACACCTTACCATTGAGGCCTTCTGCAATTTCGCTGATAAAGATATTAAACAATATGGGTCCCAGAACAGATCCCTGAGGTCCCCACTGGTAACAATACCATGGTCTGAATATACTCCATTGACTACAACCCTCTGTTTTCTGTCCTTCAGCCACTGCCTAATCCATTCAACAATATGTGAGCTCAAGTTTAAAGACTGCAGTTTATTGATAAGCCTTCTATGTGGGACAGTATCAAATGCCTTACTAAAGTCCAGATAAGCGTTGTCTACTGCACCTCCCCCATCTATTATTTTAGTCACCCAATCAAAAAGTCAATAAGATTAGTTTGACATGATCTCCCTGAAGTAAACCCATGCTGTTTTTTATCAATCAACCCATGGGTTTTTAGATGTTCCACAATCCTCTCCTTGAGTATGGTTTCCATTAATTTCCCCTCTATTGATGCCAGGCTTACTGGCCTATAGTTGCCCGATTCCTCTCTACAACCTTCTTGTGAATTGGCACAACGTTTGCTAATTTCCAATCTTCTGGGATGACACCTGTTACCAGTGATTGGTTAAATAAATCTGTTAATGGATTTGCTAGTACACCTCTAAGCTCTTTTAATAGCTTTGGGTGTATCCCATCAGGCCCCTGTGATTTATTTGTATTAATTTTGGACAGCTGACTTAGAACCTCTTCCTCTGTAAAGACACTTGCATCAAAGGATTCATTAGTCTTCCTCCCTAACTGAGGTCCTTCTCCTTCATTTTCCTTTGTAAAAACTGAACAGAAGTATTCATTGAGGCAGTCAGCTAGTTCTTTATCCTCTTCCATATACCTTCCTTCTTTTGTTTTTAATTTGGTAATTCCTTTATTTAATTTCCTTTTTTCTTATTTAATTTCCTTTTTTGAATTTGAATGTGAATTTGTGAATGTGAATTTGAATATTCTTCATTATTTTATTTATTTTCTCCTATTCGAAAAATCGGCAATGTAATATTCGCTTAATGCGAATATTCTAAAACACGAATATGTAACACTATAGAATATAGTGCTATATATTCGTTTTTTAGAATATTCGTCATTTTTTTCCATCTGAAGTCATGATTCCTCCCTGCTTAAGTTGCGTTTGGGCCAATGACTGTTCATATTAAATTGGAAAAAATAACAAAAAAAGAATATATATAGTAGCACTAGATTCTATAGTGCTATATATTCGTGTTTTAGAATATCCGAATTACGCGAATATTACATTGCCGATTTTCGAAATCAATGGAATAATCTCGAATAAAAATATTCACGAATATATGACGAATATTTAAATGAATATTCGCGAAATATTGCGAATTCGAATATTGCCCCTGCCGCTCATCACTATTTAGGTCCCCACAGTACCCCTGAGCTGCGTGGAATTGTTATATGCTACCTATAGAAGTCTATAGGCTGTACTCTGATTTCAGACCAGTGTATGGAGAGTTTATTTGTATTAGATTACATATCAATCTGAAGAAAAAACAACAGAGCAAACTCCCTCCATCATACAATGTCATGTGGAGCACTCTACTGAAACATAGCCCCTAGTAGAATCATGCAGAGTGAAGCAAAAGATGTAACGTACACCAACTTATGATGATCCGTGGCAGTAAATTGATTCTTGCTGACCTAAACATGCTCTATCTGTATACAGGAACAGTGATACAGTCAGGAACATGGACACTTTATGCATGATAGACAGATAAGCGTTCTAGAAATAAGTGCAGCCGAACAGAAGTCTAAGTGACTAATATTGCAGATATCTATGTATTCTAGACACCTGACGAGCTCAACACTGTCACGTTCTTGTGTGAGATCTCCTAGAAGAATTGCTCCCATCCAGATTCCAATGGTGAATTCAACATCTGCTCCTGGAAATGTTACCCTGATGTTGTCTTATAAGGTTGATGACGTCACCCGAAATGTTTTTCTGATTACGTCCCTGTTGTATTTCACCTTCTTCTTCTACTTTGTCGTCATTATGCTGAAGGTCTTCTTCACCACTCCTCACATGCAGGAGAACCCTCGATACGTCCTCTTTGTCCACATGCTCATCAACGACACGTTGTTCATTATCTCGACAAATTACATTGTTATATCTTACATGCATTCTGTATACATCCCCTTAATTGTCTGCTTCATCATTCAGTGCCTTGGTGGCTGTATCTTTCTAGTGACCCCATACAACCTGGCCGTCATGTCTCTAGAACGTTACATAGCCATATGTTTGCCATTGAGACACTCACAGTTGTGTACACCAAGGAGAGCAAAATATGCAATAATTATGATCTGGGTCATAGGGTTGTCTATAAGTACTGTAAACTTCATTGCCGTAACCTACTTTGCAGAAAGAAGCTCCTATCTCCTTTACGACATGTGTGCTGCTATAAAGGTGGTAAGTCCCATACAAAACATAGTCAGGACCTTCAACACTATCCTTAGCTTCACCATGGTGGCCTTGATTATTGTATTTACCTACATTAATGTCATGTTGGTTGCCAGGAAGGTCGGTTCTGGTGGGTCTACAGCCCTTAAAGCTGGGAAAACTGTGATGCTCCATGCCTTCCAACTCGTATTATGTCTGTTTGCCTTCATCTCCACTGTAACCGAGACTAATGTGAAGAATTACCTGTATTCCGTACTCCTCGCAAACCATGTTTTGTTTCAGTGTGTGCCCAGATTCCTCAGTCCACTGATCTATGGAGTAAGAGATGAAGTTTTTCGAAAACATATGAGAAAATATTGCACAATATCTTGTGTCTGTCGTCCACTACGAGGTTTGGACAAATTATATTCATTTCAATAAAGGACTGAATAAATGAGTACGGTTTTCCACTTCTAATACAAATGCATGTTGTGTTGAAATCTCTATTGATAAAGATAGCAGAGGTGGTCATACTGAACAGCTCAAAGACTGTCAGCTTTTCCATCAGAAGCCACCTCTGTTAGCCACCAAATTCTGCACTATTTCAGGGGCTCTGGTCATGTGTGTGCTGGAATTGACAAGCAGAAATGGCCGGAGGCAACAACAGTTTAGCCGCGAAGCATTGGTCTACATGTTCATATGAGGGGAAGGTTGATCTCTGGAGAACAAAGAGTGAATGTCCATGATGGCACCTACATACTACCAAAATCCAGGCTAAAATAGCAAAGATGTTCATCTATCTTTACTTATTGTATAATCCTGCAACCTTCAACAAGTGGAAGAGTAAAAATCCTTCCAGAAAAATATGAAGAAACTCCATAGTGTGACCGCTCTTACAGTAGAGACCTCCATAGTGTGACCGCTCTTACAGTAGAGACCTCCATAGTCTGACCGCTCTTACAGTAGAGACCTCCATAGTGCGATCGCTCTTGCAGTAGAGACCTCCATAGTGTGACTGCTCTTACAGTAGAGTCCTCCATAGTGTGACCGCTCTTACAGTAGAGACCCCCATAGTGTGACTGCTCTTACTGTAGAGACCTCCATAGTGTGACCGCTCTTACAGTAGAGACCTCCATAGTGTGATAGCTCTTGCAGTAGAGACCTCCATAGTGTGATCGCTCTTGCAGTAGAGACCTCCATAGTGTGACTGCTCTTACAGTAGAAACCTCCATAGTGTGACTGCTCTTACAGTAGAGACCTCCATAGTGTGACTGCTCTTACAGTAAAGATCTCCATAGTGTGACCGCTCTTACAGTAGAGATCTCCATACTGTGACTGTTCTTCAGTAGAGACCTTCATAGTGTGACCGCTCTTACAGTAGAGACCTCCATAGTGTGACTGCTCTTACAGTAGAGATCTCCATAGTGTGACTGCTCTTACAGTAGAGATCTCCATAGTGTGACTTCTTTTACAGTAGAGATCTCCATAGTGTGAGCGCTCTTACAGTAGAGACCTCCATAGTGTGACTGCTCTTACAGTAGAGACCTCCATACTGTGACTGTTCTTCAGCAGAGACCTTCATAATGTGAATGCTCTTATAGTAGAGACCTTCATAGTGTGACTGCTCTTACAGTAGAGACCTCTATAGTGTGACCACTTTTACAGTAGAAAGTTCCATAGTGTGACCGCTCTTACTGTATAGAGTTCAACAATGTGACCGCTTTCACAATAGAAACCTTTATAGTGTGACTGATTTAACAGTATAGACCTCCATAGTGTGACCGCTTGTACAGTAGAGAGTCCCATAGTGTCTGTTCTTACAGTAGACCCCGCCATAGTAAGAACGTTCTTACAATAGACACATCCATAATATGACTGCTCTTACAGTAGGAACCTCTGTAGTTTAATCACTGTTACAGTAGGGACTTCCATAGCGTGACAGCTCTTACAGTAGAGTTCCATATCATGACCTCTCCTACAGTAGAGATCTACATAGTGTGACCATTCTTTCAGTAGAGTCCACCACAGTGCGACCATTCTTACAGTGGATATCTCTTTAGTGAGATCATTTTTACAGTACAGATCTCCATAGTGTGATTGCTATTACAGTAGAGGGTTCAACAACGTGACTGCTGAAACCATATGAAACCATTAAAAACAGGCTCGGTGTCTTGCTCTTAATATTCAAGTGGCTATCCTCAATGACATGGGGAGCATTTCCTGTCCTGTATATAAGTCCAATTGTATTACTAAGGTGCTTTTATTGCCAGAGTGATTATAGCCAGTGGGTGGATGGCTAGAGTATCTCCTAGCATCCACAACTGGGTTAACCTTGTAAACAAAGTGAAGGCCTATGAAAAACTTTAATACAATTCTCAGAATAAGTTAGAAGTTTGTTCTAAAATATGGTCTTTATGGTGGAGAGTTTCAAGGTTTAGGGGTTGTATTCTCTTCTTTTTTTTCTATTAGTGTGACCGGTGTAGTGTCCGTGTTTGGGGTGGCTCCAATGCTACCATTGAGGTGTCACCATGGGTTGCTGCTCTCCAAAAGGGATGGTATGGCATAGTGAAAACAATGGGCAATGAGTCCAGAGAGCCAGGGTCTCCAGTAACCCAGTGTGTATCTTTACTGGAGAAATGTAGGTACAAAACAATACAGGTGAGATATAGGGCTAAGACCTGTCCTAGGTTTCTAATATGGCTTAGATGTTTATACAGCTAGACCTGCCAATACTGTTAATACATTTCATATGTTTATATGTTAGAAACAAAAGCAGAGTTATTTACTGTGACTTATATATTGTGTTCACAGAAGCAGAAAAGATAATATACCTTTAAGATTCATTATATGACTGTAAGATAAGCTCAATGACAAAGCACAATTATTAACAGAAAGCATAGAGTTAAGCTGTTGTTATTGAGCAGGTGTTGTGGCCAATCACAGCCAGCCTCATACTCAGCCTGTGTGGAAAATTCCCTAGCAGGAGCTACCAGAATTCATTACACCAGAGGAGAGAAGCTGAAGAGACTTTCACTCCAGTCAGAGCTGAGTTTATTGAAGCAAAGAGGCCAAAATAGGTATTTAGAACAGTTATATAATGTTCCTATTGGTAATGTAGTGATTAGAACTGTATGCTGGACTAGTTATATGTGTTTACTTACAGTTCCACCAAATTGCGACCAAATTGCAAGGCAACCAATCTGTGAATAGTTCACACAAACTGCTCAAATGAGTTGTATAGACCAAACTACAAACCAAGTAGAACCATTGGTTTAACCTCAGATATACCTCTCAGAGAGATCGTAAAGGGCTTAACTAACTCAAAGTGAGCGTACAGATACTGAAGAGAGAAATATATCCACCATTTTATGTTGAGTTACAAGATTGAACAGTTGAACCACCGTTTTGTGATACTTTATTCAACATGTGTTTTGTACATGGAATATCTGCTGCGGAGACGGCAATGTTATATATGAAGAAAAGTTGAAGTTAATAAAGAAATTATCTTAAGTATTTGGTGTGTACTTTAAGCCTACTGTTTCGATAGAACGGCGCTAGAAGAATTAAAGCAGAGTAACAGTCTGGTTGGACTAAAAAGTTAGAGATATCAAAATTATTCTAATGCCACAGGGCATAAGGCACTTCATTATGCTTCACCTGCCAGAGGGCTGGCTTCCCCAGTGTCCTCCCTGGCAGAAGAAGGGTTTGATGCTGAAGAAAGGCCGGAGTTAGCTGTCCCTTTCTCGCAGAAGGCTTTTTAACTGGCCAAAGGCTGGAGGCCCACGGTCTGTAGCTTAGAATCCCCATCTCAGTGTTTTCTTCTGGTCACTCATGCAGACTGGCATGAGTCCCCCCTCCAAGCACTGTTCCCTAACTGCAGAACACTAGGGGTTCTGACTGTTCTCCTTTTATACAGTTTCCATCTGAATTAGAACCTTCTAGTGGAAGGGGTGGGTGGAGAAACTCAGCACAAACAGTTACATTGTTACACATTCTGTCAGTCATAGACTTACATTAGAGCTTCAGTGATACTCAACAGCAATGTCACAGCAGTTTTTTCAGACACAAACATGATTTTAGACATAACAACAGAGCTAAACCAGACATTCAAAAGGTCAGTCTGTCTGGTTTTGGTGGTAAACCCTTCTTTAAACCCTATGGCAGCTGTGGAAAATTACCAGTTTCTAATTCAAAGTCCCAAAAGTCTTTCAGTATTCGTTAACCTTTTCCATAGAGCCTAGCAAATACAGTGCAAATGAACAGGATATATCAAAACATACATATAAGGCAATGAAAGGTAACCCTTTAAAGTGAAATAAATCAAAGACTTGATGAATTTGAATAAGGGGAATATGCAAATGCCCTCAAATGTCCAGACTTCAGTGTATCCCTGCTCCAGGGTACTACAACAGATCTTATAGTTGAGATTTCCATAGTACAACAGTTCTTATAGTACAAACACCCCCTGAGAGACCACTCTTAAGGTAGAGAGTTCCATAGTGTAACTGCAGAGAACTCTACTGTGACTGCTCTTACAGTAGAGAGCTCAATAGTGTGATTGTTTTTAAAGTAGAGACCTCCATAGCGTGACTACTCTTACAGTAGAGACCTCCATAGTGTGACTGCTCTTACAGTAGAGAAATCCTTAGTGTGAATGCTCTTCCAGTAGAGATTTCATTAGTGTGACTGTTCTTACAGTAAAAACCTCCATTGTGTGACTGCACTTACAGTACAGACTTCCATAGTGTGACCGCTTTTACAGTAGACAGCTCCATAGTGTGACCACTCTTACAGTAGAGACCCCCACAGTGTGACAGCCCTTACTGAAGAGAGTTAAATAGTGTGACAATTCTTACAGTAGAGACCTCCCTAGTGTGTCCGCTCTTACAGTAAAGATCTCCATAGTATGACTGCTCTTACAGTAGAGATCTCCATAGTGTAACCGCTCTTACAGTAGAGACCTCCATAGTGTGACAATTCTTACAGTAGAGACCTCCCTAGTGTGTCCGCTCTTACAGTAAAGATCTCCATAGTATGACTGCTCTTACAGTAGAGACCTCCATAGTGTGACCGCTCTTACAGTAGAGATCTCCATAGTGTGACCACTCTTACAATGGAGACCTCCATAGTGTGACTGCTCTTACAGTAGATATCTCCATAGTGTGACTGCTCTTACTGTAGAGACCTCCATAGTGTGACTTCTCTTACAGTAGAGATCTCCATAGTGTGACTTCTCTTACAGTAAAGACCTCCATAGTGTGACTGCTCTTACAGTAGAGACCTACGGTACATAGTGTGACTGCTCTTACAGTAGATATCTCCATAGTGTGACCGCTCTTACAGTAGATATCTCCATAGTGTAACCGCTCTTACAGTAGAGACATCTATAGTGTGACTACTAAATGATCACAAGAAGCATATAATGTAGATAATACTATAGAGTAGAGATGAGCAAACCAGTTCATTATGAACTGCCCAAAAAATGTGTCAAAACCGAATTTTTTTTCAAAAGGTTTGCATTTTTCTACTATAGATTACATTGGATTCAACACTGGAGTCCGGCTAAGCCGAACACTGTACCAATGTTGATCTGTCATCTATAGTAGGAAGTACTTTATATGTTTCTCGTGATCATTTACTTTTGCGTGGGCTTAGACATACCTCTTATCTACTTATTACTATGGAGTTTAATATATGGAGGGATTATATTTACTATGTTAATTTCAAGCATGAGATGTACCCTTGTATGCAGGAATAGCGATTATTTGATATGACATGTGAGCATCTCTGGGTGCGATTGTGTTACCATATCATTAGGTGACAAATTGCATACTAGCTTCCTACTCTAGATGTTGGCCAATCTTTGTAACTAGAAATGAGCGAATTTAAAAAAATTCGATTCGGCTGAATCGCCAAATTTTCCGGAAATATTTGCTTCGATACGAATTTATTCGCTGCGAAACGTGTCAACAAAGCTTCCTGTCTGTGGCTGCCTTCATCTTTCACCATCTCGAGGCGATCCTGGCTGGGGGGGTATTGGTTTACCGGTGTTTTATGCTTATCAAAGTAAACCCCCGAGTGAAGTGAGTAGAATCTCATATATGTACAAGAGTACATAAAAATTTATGAAAATAAAATGAATAAATAAATATAAAATCAGTGTGTATGGGGTTAAAAATCAATATAAAAGGCTAAAAACCACCGATAGTGGTGGCTGGCACAATGACAGAGTGTGGAGTTGGCAGCAGCATGAGAAAGCCACAGAATGGCACAATAACAGAGTCTGGAGGTGGCAGCAGAATCAGGAGGCCACAGAGTGACACAATGACTGAGTCTGGAGTTGGCAACAGCATCAGGAGGAAGCCACAGAGTGGCACAATGACCAAGTGTTAAAATGGCAGTAACATGAGTAGGCCACAGAGTGGCACAATGACAGAGTCTGGAGGTGGCAGCAGCATGAGAAAGCTACAGAATGGCACAATAACAGAGTCTTGAGGTGGCAGCAGAATCAGGAGGCCACAGATTGGCACAATGACCGAGTATGAAGTTGGCATCAGCAGCATGAGGAGGCCACAGAGTGGCACAATGACCAAGTGTTGAGATGGCAGCAGCATGAGTAGGCCACAGAGTGGCTTAATGACAGAGTCTGGAGGTGGCAGCAGCATGAGAAAGCCATAGAATGGCACAATAACAAAGTCTGGAGGTGGCAGCAGAATCAGGAGACCACAGAGTGGCACAATGACCGAGTCTGGAGGTGGCAGCAGCATCAGGATACTATAAGACAGAGTTCAGACTAAGCAGATATGTTTCTACACTCAGAAGTGCATAACCATAAGGCAAATAGAGTAAATCAACTGGTTAAAAGATGGCTGCACAATAAATCATAAACTAACAGGAAAATAAAAAAGGGGGTCATTCCAAAAGTTGGCAGCATCAGGATACCACAGAGTGGCAAGGTGACATAGTGTGAAGATGCGGAGAGAGAGTGCGAGGGTTAAACGGATCCTGTGGACTGGGTGTCCAAGGAACCTGAAATAACTTGAGGCACCAGGGGATGGAAGAGGCAGACTAAAAGGGGACAGGGGTGTGGGGCTGCTGTACAGGGTCTACCTTGCAGACAAGTCTGCCGGTCAAAATAGAGAAGAGCAAAAGAGGGGCGGGGAAATTGGGTGTGGGAACACCCAGGGGTGTATATATCACGAGGCAAACAAGGCATTTGCCTAGGGCGGCACTTGCCAATGGGGAGGCAAAATGCTGGTATACTCAGATCCGATGGTATATTCTAACCTCCAGCCAGTCATTCCCATGGTGATGGGGACACTTGCCTGGGGGTTAGAATATACCATCGGATCTGAGTTTTCACGATCTCAGTGAGATTTTGAAAACTCAAATCCGATGGTATATTCTAACCACCAGGTATTCCCATGGTGACGGGAACACTTGCCTGGGGGTTAGAATATACAGGGCCCCTCCGCTCAAAGTATTATACATTTATTAACTGTAATATATAACTTTAACTTTAAATGAGCGCTTATCTCTTTACTAGGGTATCTTACTCTCAGCTCCGGTAACAGGCAGTGCGGGCAGCGCTCACTCACTGATGTCACATGCCTGCTCCTCCCACTAGACAGCGCAGGATCGTGACGTCAGTGAGTTAGCTGAGAGTAAGATACCCTAGTAAAGAGATAAGCGCTCATTTAAAGTTACAAATTACAGTTAATAAATGTATAATCCTGCGAGCGGTGGGGAGGGGATCTGTGGATGGCACTGTCATGCGGAGGGGATCTGTGGATGGCACTGTCATGGGTGGGGGATCTGTGGATGGCACTGTTATGGGGGGGGATCTGTGGATGACACTGTCATGGGTGGGGGATCTGTGGATGGCACTGTTATGGGGAGAGGGATCTGTGGATGGCACTGTTATGGGGAGAGGGATCTGTGGATGGCACTGTTATGGGGAGAGGGATCTGTGGATGGCACTGGTATGGGGGGGATCTGTAAATGACACTGTCATGGGGAGGGGGATCTGTGGATGGCACTGTTTAGGGGAGATCTGTGGATGGCACTGTTATAGGGAAGGGGATCTGTGGATCATGGATGACTGATCTTTGTAAAGTGGTTGAATTTACACTTTATATTATTATATCTAAAGATTCTCTTAAAATAATAGATGCAACATTTGGTACAGAAAGCACAAAATATCGGCCTACGTTATTCACTTTTAAATACAGAAAGGAAGATGTAAAGCTCTAACAGGAAAGGGTGGAGTCTAAAGAGGAAGGGGTGGGGTTTACAGAGGAAAGGGTTTGGCCTTGACAGGAAGAGGTGGGTCAAATTTATATTAGGGGGTGCCCGAGTTTAGTCTCGCCTAGGGCAGCACAAAACCAAGACACACCACTGGGAACACCCCCAATGTCCCGCGGTGGTGACCCTGGAATAGCACTAATCCACTAGGTGAGATGGCCGTTGGAACTAATGGTGGAGGGGTTGGAATTCAGTACAGCAATATCATAAAAGAAAATATCATAAAAAGGAATAAAATAAATAAATAAATATAAAAGCAGTGTGTATAGGGTTAAAAATCAATATAAAAAAATTATTTTATTCTAATTCATAAACATCCATCTCAACGCGTTTCGGGACACGATGTCCCTTCATCAGGAGCAGTTTGCGCTGGAGATGGCAGCAGCAGCATCAGGGGACCACAATTTGGCAAGGTGACATAGTGTGGAGATGGCAGCAGCAGGATTCCACAAAGGCATGGATGATCTAATCAAATGCATCAGAAATTGGTGGGTGGAAATCCTGGCTGATCCACGCCTAATTCATCTTGACAAAGGTCAGTCTCTCCACATTTTGGGTGGACAGGCGAGTTCTCCTTGGGGTCATGGCCCCCGCCGCACTAAATACCCGCTCTTATGCCACACTACTGGCCGGGGAGGACAGCTTTTCCAGGGCAAACTCGGCCAGTTGCAGTCACAAATCCAGTTTGGCTGCCCAGTACTCCAGCGGATCTTCAATGTGGATTGGCAGGGTGCACTGCAAGTATGCCACCACCTGCTGGTTCAGGTCCTGCTCCTCCTGCTGATGAGTAGTTTCTTCACTATACGGGTGAAGAGAGCTGCTCATCAGCGACTGTAGACTCAGGCTACTGCTGATGGAGCTGGTACTGCTCCTGCCACCCCACCCCTCCCCAGCAGCCATGCCAGTGGAACGTGAGCGCAGATGCCACCACTTGAAAAGGGAGGGACTGCAGCACCAGCAACTTGGACAGGAGCACATTCAGCTTCTGCGCTGTTGGATGCGTGCACGCATACTACAGTCTCTTGGCAATCGCTTCGGTGATTGATTACTGACGAAATGACTAACGAGGAGGAAGAGGAAGGAGCATCTGGACCAGCAGAAGATAGGAATGACTGACAGCTCCTTTCGGCTGAGGTGGTAGAGCCTTGACTGCCTGAAACCCGATGCGTGTCACTGGGTGATGCAACGGTTGCTGCGGCAGGCTGGGCCACCACATAGGAGCTACGGCTCTCCCAGGCCACTGTATGGCGACGCTGCATATGTTGACGCAGGGCCGTAGTGCCAACATTGGCACCCTGGCCACGCTTCACCTTCTGCCCACAGATTCGACATATGGCCACGTTCACCTCCTCTGGCGCTTTGAAAAAAAACTGCCACACCGCCGAGTAGGGGATTTTCCCGCCAACAGTCTGCACTGACTGACTGCTACCACCGCTGCCTTCATGAACCCCTGCACCACTACTTCCCTGGGCAGGTAGGCTGCTGCGAAGCAGGTGGTCTACCCGGGCACATTTGGCTTCTGACCTCCCACTGCTGCCACCCTGCTGACTCCCAGCCATGCTACAACCTTGCTGGCTCCACCGCTGGCTCGCGGGCAAGCTGCCACCCTCTTCTCCTGATGATGATGAAGGGCCTTCAGCACCCCGCTCCCAAGTGAGATCGGCTTCATCGTCATGGAGTAGTGTCTGCACGTCACTATCGTCCTCCTCAGCGGCCTCTGGGTCAGAAGCCTGACCACTCGCAACACCACCACCCACGCCACTCTCCTCATCACTACTTGCTAGCATAGCGGAGGATGCGGCAGATGTTTCCTCCACATCTTGGCTGGGCAGTAGCTGCTGACTGTCCTCTAGTAGATCTTACTCGCTGAAAAGTGTAACTGAGCCTGCAGCATATACTACTTCTTACGATGAGGGAACAGAAAATGACAGAGGCAGGTTGAGGAGAGGTGAGGGCACAGGGCCTGCTCCAGGGACATGCCAACTGAGGGTTGTGTCTGACGAACCCACAAACTGTTGGCTGGGGGTGTCTGATGTCACTTGGGATGAAGTGGATGACCGAGTTAACCAATCAAGAACCGCTGGGTTGCTGGTCAACACACGACCACTAGATGACACCGGGAGCTCAGGCCTCTCGCTGCGACTGCTGCCACGCCCCTTACTGTGCTGCGACCTCTGCCTGCACCAGAAACAATTAGGCCTCTGCCACTAGGCCTGGCACTTCTCTGTCAGACATTAGCTGAGCAAAATAAATTAAAAGCAAATTAAACACCCCTAAAAGCAACGAATATATTTTTATTTTTCTACTGAAATAGGCCACTAAACGCTTTCACCACAAATAACGGCAACAGTGAATTGCGTATATATTTTTCTTTTTTAATGAAACAGGCCACTAAACGCTTTTACCGCAAATAACGGCAACATTGAACTGCGTATATGAGGCACTATGAGGGATGGAGGAGCATTGGGTGTATACTGGCACTACAGGGGAGAGGATTATATATATATATATTGGCACTAGAGGGGGGATAGAGGAGAGTGATTTACTGGCACTACAGGGGGGCATTGTATATACTGGCACTACAGCAATCATATATATACTGGAACTATGGGGAGGGTCAGAAAATCACTGTATGCTGGCACTACAGGGGGCATCATATATGTATTGGCATCAGAGAGGGGGACAGGAGCATTATAGAGTGGAACTATGGAGGGGAACATTATGTATATTGGCTGTGGGAGCATTATTGGGCATTGCTAATAAAGGGGTTATTATTGGGGAGTATTATCACTATTGGGGGTACTATTACTAAAGAGGGCAGTCTGGGAGCACTATTACTATAGGTGTACTATCTGTATGTCCCTGTTATTTCTGACAGTATAGTGTTTGTGGGCATGGGAAAGCACGTTGGCAAAGTATTGGAGGTATGGTATTGGTAGGATGACACAGTGGTCTGTATAAATTTGTAAGTTGATCTGGGCACTTCTTAAACTTGGGGTCTGATCCGGGGTCTGCATAAATTTGGAGACTAATCTGAATAAATTTAGTGGTCTGTATAAATTTGGGGGTTGATCAGGCTTATCTGGTTAATATCTATCGATCAAAATGTACTATGTACCCCAAAATGAAAACATCAACTCATCCGCAGAAAATGAGCCCTCACACAAGACCATCTAAAAATAAAAAAATATATATGGCTCTCAGAAAATGGCAACACAAAAACCTGATTTTATTGAAAAATACTTTTATTGTGTAAAACAGAAAATTTAAAAATAGACATATTTGGTATCTCTATGTCCATAATTATCCGTTTTATGAAAATGCCATTAAAAATTAAAATACAGACTATGCCAGAACAGCCACTTTTCGGCACCTCGCCTCCAAAAAATCCAAACATAATCATTCTTTTCTGAACCCTGCAGCGTACCCAAACAGCGCTTCACCCCCACATTTATGAAATTTCCATACCCAGTAGAACCGACCTTACATTTTAAAGGACGTGGTGTGTCCTAGATGACACTGGCCGGGCACAACATATTGGGCACTGTAATGCCATATCTGAAAAACTAGTAATTTTCACTTTGCACAGTCCACTATGCATTTATTTCCGCAAAATTCTTGTGGCGTCAAAATGCTCACTCCACCCCCTAATAAATACGTTGAGTGCTGTAGTTTACAAAATGAGATCACTTCACTCCCGAGCCTCTAGCGCAGTGATGGTGAACCTTTTATAAAGTGCCCAAACTGCAACCCAAACAGTCCAGTATAGTATATCTTCCATGTACTTTATCTTTTAGCTATAATAACCTACCTACATTCAGTGCGCTGCCTGTGCTGTTCATAGTGCGCCCTGCGCTGATAGATGGCAGGAAAAGTCTAAGGCATATTGGTACACCTTAGACATTTCGAGGGAGTGGGTGCCCACAGAGAGGGCTCTGAGTGCCGCCTCTGGCACCCGTGCCATAGGTTCACCATCACTGCTCTAGGGTGTAAATCACCACATTGGTATTCAAAATGAACACAGTGGTTTTTTTAACTCCTGAGCCCTCTCATACGTTCAAGCAAAAGATTGGGGCAATATGTAGGGTGTTTCTAAAACCAGGGACCACAGCATAATAATTATTATATAATCATAATTATTGGGCACTGAAATGGGTTATCTGTGGAAAAATGTCAAGTTTCACTTTGCACCATCTGTTTTGCAAAACACCTGTGGGGTCAAAATGCTCTCTACACAAATGGGGTCACTTTTTGGGGGGTTTCCACCTTATGGGTACCTCAGGGTTTTTTCAAATGCAACATGGCACCCAAAAACCATTTCAGCAAAATTTACCCTCTAAATGGCACTCCTTCCATTCTGAACTCTGTGTTGTGCCCATACAGCAGTTTACGACCACATATGGGGTGTTTTCATATTCAGGAGAAAATCAGTAACAAACGGACAGGGGATTTTCTCCTGCTACCCCTTGTGAAAATGAAAAGGCGACATTTTGTTTAAAATGTAATGTGTTTCTATTCTATTTATTCTATTCCAAAGGAGCTCTGAAAAATGAAAGTCGGAATCTGGTTGTTATGTCATCTCTTTTGACAAGCACTGACTGAAGAGACAGAAGAGATTGTAGGCAGCAACTAAACAAGAAGAAGAAATGGCACGCAGCAACTAAACAAGAGAAAGAGACCACATGCAATTACTGCAGAGGATGAAGAAATGACATGCAGAGACTGCAGAAGAGGAAGACATGGCATGCAGCGACTGCAGAGGAGAAAGAAATGACATGCAGCGAATGCAGAAGAGGAAGACATGGCATGCAGCGACTGCAGAGGAGAAAGAAATGACATGCAGCGACTTTAGAAGAGGAAGACATGGCATGCAGCGACTGCAGAGGAGAAAGAAATGACATGCAGCGACTGCAGAAGAGGAAGACATGGCATGCAGCGACTGCAGAGGAGAAAGAAATGACACGCAGCGACTGCAGAAGAGGAAGACATGGTATGCAGCGACTGCAGAAGAGGAAGACATGGCATGCAGCGACTGCAGAGGAGAAAGAGATGACATGCAGCGACTGCAGAAGAGGAAGACATGGTATGCAGCGACTGCAGAAGAGGAAGACATGGCATGCAGCGACTGCAGAGGAGAAAGAAATGACATGCAGCGACTGCAGAAGAGGAAGACATAGCATGCAGCGACTGCAGAGGAGAAAGAGATGACATGCAACGACTGCAGAAGAGGAAGACATGGCATGCAGCGACTGCAGAGAAGAAAGAAATGACATGCAGCGACTGCAGAAGAGGAAGACATGGTATGCAGCGACTGCAGAAGAGGAAGACATGGCATGCAGCGACTGCAGAGGAGAAAGAGATGACATGCAGCGACTGCAGTTCAATATGGAGGGTCACAGCACTCAGTTGGCTTCAGAGTTTTAGTAGGGTGCACGTCAAAAGCTTCTTCCCGACTCCACCTCAGGAATACTAGTATAAATAGAAATTCCGTATGACAGCACACCAAGGTTCTTTTCAATGCACTTTTATTTTGCCGGAAGTTACAGATAATTATGCAACGTTTCGGGCCAATTTGTGTTGCCCTTCATCAGGCTAATTGCTGAGCTGCGGGGATACTGGGTCCGGCATGCAGCGACTGCAGAAGAGGAAGACATGGTATGGAGCGACTGCAGAAGAGGAAGACATGGCATGCAGCGACTGCAGAG
This sequence comes from Bufotes viridis, assembly GCA_033119425.1. Lineage (NCBI taxonomy): Eukaryota > Metazoa > Chordata > Amphibia > Anura > Bufonidae > Bufotes > Bufotes viridis. The sequence continues at coordinate 497,908,297 of CM065591.1, read as the reverse complement.
GAGAAAGAGATGACATGCAGCGACTGCAGAAGAGGAAGACATGGTATGCAGCGACTGCAGAGGAGAAAGAGATGATATGCAGCGACTGCAGAAGAGGAAGACATGGTATGCAGCGACTGCAGAAGAGGAAGACATTGCATGCAGCGACTGCAGAAGAGGAAGACATGGCATGCAGCGACTGCAGAAGAGGAAGACATGGCATGTAGCGACTGCAGAGGAGAAAGAAATTACATGCAGCGACTGCAGAAGAGGAAGACATGGTATGCAGCAACTGCAGAAAAGTAAGACATGGCATTTTGCGACTGCAGAAGAGGAAGACATGGCATGCTGCAACTGCAGAAGAGGAAGACATGGCATGCAGCGACTGAAGAGGAGGAAGAAATGACATGCAGTGAATGCAGAGGAGGAAGAAAAGTCATGCGGCGACTGCATACGAGGAAGAAACGTCATGCAGCAACTGCAGACCAGGTAAACTCCCGAGTCCAGGCACCCCCCCAATCAGCTGTTACAGGGAGCCGCCATGCTCACAGTTACTCTGGTGAGCGTGGTGGGCTTCTGGTAGCTTTCCAAGCAGGGCGCCGTATGTTTTATAGTGGCTTTGCTCTGTATTTCAGCTCAACCCCATTGACTTCAATGGGGCTGAGCTGCAACTAGGCCATGTGACCGACACAGAAAGGGGTTGCAGCAATCACGGGTTTGTGGACATCCACCAATTTGATATTGTTGACCTATCCCGAGGATAGCTCTGCAATATAATTTACCGGATAACCCCTTTAATCCCATATCCTGTACACAAGGGATAATTTGTTACAACCGGAACACCCCTTTAAGTCTTAATTAACTTTTGACCAATGATGCCACAATACAAGCTGTTGTCGGAGGCTGGTACCTAGGCAGGACTGGCTAACCATGTAATGTGTAAGGAGGCCTCCTGTCTCTCCCTCACCTTTTTTTTGTAGATAAAGGATCAGCAGAGGTTTACTGTATGCTCTCCTTTCAGAACGCATGCATGCTCGGCTTAGCTGAGCGTTCAGGTGTATGGGAAGTTCGGGAGAAACAGCTGTCGGTTAAACAGTAACTCCTGCAGAAATCCAGAACTGCAAAGAATTCATAGGATATTAGGAATATGACAGATAGCAAAAAAGTAAAAAATAAAAATATTAGGCTACTTTCCCAATAGCGGACAGACGGATGTGACAGGCTGTTCAACCGACGGAACAGCCTGTCGGATCCGTCCTGCCACTAGTGAACACGTGCCCCCGGACTACCTCTCCGGCCCCTTTGACTTTAAAGGGAGTTCTGGCGGAGGCACGGCGAGAGGCTGCCGGAATAAATCTCGGACATGTCGTAAAAGAATATGTAAATACAGATATAGTAACTGTGTACATACATTATATATCGTACGTACTCATAGATTCTAAGCTCTTGCGAGCGGGGCCCTCATTCCCCTGTTCTAATTATTGACTTGTCTGTTGCGATGTTATTTATGACTGTTTGTACATGAACTGTATTGTGAAGCGCTGCGGAATATGTTGGTGCTGTACAAATAGAGATTATTCATTATTATTATATTACTTATCCTGTACTGATCCTTCTATGTTTGTGTAGAAACCTTCTTTCCTCCAGACGCAGAGGATGTCCCCTCGTCACAGTCCTGGGCATAAATAGATGATGGGAGTGATCTCTGTACTGACCCCTGATATATTTATACATAGTTATTAGATCTCCCCTCAGTCGTCTTTTTTCTAAGGTGAATAACCCTATGTTTGATAATCTTTCAGGGTACTGTAGTTGCCCCATTCCAGTTATTACTTTAGTTGCCTTCCTCTGAACCCTCTCCAGCTCTGCTATGTCTGCCTTGTTCACAGGAGCCCAGAACTGTACACAGTACTCCATGTGTGGTCTGACTAGTGATGTGTAAAGTGGTAGGACTATGTTCTCATCACGGGCGTCTATGCCCCTTTTGATGCAACCCATTATCTTATTGGCTGCGGCAGCAGCTGCCTGACACTGGTTTCTGCAGCTTCATTTGCTGTTTATTAAAGTTCCTAAGTCCTTCTCCATGTCAGTGTTACCCAGTGTTTTACACCTGAGTTCCTCCAGTAAAGAAGCACAATGGTTACTGCAGGCCCTGACTCTCTGGACTTATTTCCCATAGGCGTACACCACATCCCTTACTATCCCTTCCGGAGAGCAGTAACACGTGGTGACACCTTGACGGTGTCTAGAGGACCATGGGCGTAGCTATAGGGGGCGCAGAGGCAGCAGTCGCTACCGGGCCCAGGAGCCTAAGGGGGCACAAAGACCCTTGTGCCACATAGGAAGACACACAAAGCACTGAGGGAAGGGGGGCCCAAGCTGAACTCTTGCACCCGGGCCCATGAGCCATTAGCTACGCCCCTGTAGAGGACCCAGCTTCGTGTTGGGCCACGGCAAACCTGGCCACTACAAAATCCTCACTGGTTGGGAGTTCCTAGTGTGGGTCTAAATGGTCCAAATTTGGCAACTTGAATGTGGCTAAGTATACAGACTTTATTCTCTGGAACTCAGCGAGCCCCTTTAAAAGAATAAAAGTCTCTCTTTATTCATTTCAAAATAGGAGTTGTAGTACAACCCAGACGATGAGGTATAGTGGCTGGCACAGCGGTAGATAATGGTACCTCTGGTATGCTATCTTGCTGAAATCTCTCTTCTGAATTTCTTGCTAGAAAAAGGTGTTCATTAAGTAATACTGGCTTTTTGTCTTAACCTGGGCTGGATGTGATCTAAGGTGATGGGTGTTTGAGACATAGTCCCTCATCTGTAGCAGGGTCTGCATAGCTGTGGTTCCTGGTTACAATGCTGACTAATGCTGTAGCTTTGTAGAATATCTATAGTTTTGTCTTTCTGGAGTAGTAGTCTCACAGATGAGTTGGTTTTCTGGTCTCTAAGGCCCTTGGAGTAGGAGCAAAATGATGTGCTTTCTCACTCCTCACCGTGCTAGTTAACACGTCTTCCCTTGGCAGGAAGTAGTAGAGCACTTCGACCAAGAGTGGAGGAATAGGGTGGTTGGCCCCATTCCTCATACCAACCATACCCCATCTGCAGGTGTACATTGCTAATATGACAAAACAATATAAACCAAACATTGGCAGATACCCCCTGCACTGGAGTACTGCACCTCCCCATCATTCACATGGTTCACTCTACTGCCCTTAGGACTGCTCCAGTCTGGTCAAAACCTAAACCCCACTATGGCCCGTATAGGCCACACCATAGGTTATGCTATCTCAGCCACTCGACAGCCAGACCTTCACTACTGTATAATATTCGCATCGAAAATACACCCTTAAGCCAAACAAAACAAAGTTTGTGAGGGAACTTTGAGACGATTCTCCAGAGGCTCATTTACAGCAGCAAAAGTAAGATATGAAAACAGCTTTCTATGTCCCTGGTGTTATGATTTCATATGGTGGTCACTGATTTCTTGAATCCAGGGATATTGCACTCTACTGGGAGCTTCACAATAAAACTATAAATATGCTTCAGAAAAGTCAGAGAAGAGAAGCCGAACCCCTCATGTGTCTACACTGTAATGCTGACTATAGAACTGTGAGTATCCATCAACTTCCATATAGATACTGAACATATAGATGATAGATGTTAGTGAAACCTTCCAGGTTTGTGTTTCTTCTGCCATATCCAAGAGAAATGGTGTCAACCTGTGGCACTGGAGACCATTGTTCTAGAGGTACGGCCAGAGTTAGTAGTATGAGGTTGGACCCCATCAATGGCTGGAATGAAGAGGAACATGTATTATAGTCTTCTTAACGTCTACGGCCATCTCCAAGCTTAAAGCCAGACAGTATAGCTTCAAGGGCCCCATTATTATAGCAGATCACAGACTCTACTCCAACAGGCACATGGCAAAAAGATATAGTCTAGCCAAGTTTTATATTAGGTCATATGGCTGTCATAGGGAGAGGTCCATTACTCAGAAAGCCTTCTATAAGCTGTTCTGTTGTCTATTCTGGCATTTCTTGGGGTGCAGTAGATGGACTCATCCTCTTCAAGGCCACATAGTTCCTCTCATCTCTGTGGAACTGTTATATGCTACCCATGGAAATCTATGGGGCCGTACTCTGATTTAACAGTTGTATGGAGGGTTTTTTTCTTTTAGATTCCATATGAATCTGAAGAAAAAACTACAGAGCAAACTCCATCTCTAATACGGATCATTATACTGAAACATAACCCCTAGTAGAACCCATGGACTGTGATGCCAGAGATGTAATGTACACCAACATAAGATGATCCATGGCAGTAAATTGATTCTTACTGACCTACACATGCTCCATCTGTATACAGGAACAGTGATGATATGTCCTCAGGAACATGGACATTTTATGGATAGAGGTCAGGATGATGGACAGATACTCTTTCTAGACGTAGGTGCAGCACTAGAGAAGTAAATTATAATGCAGATATCTATGTATTCCAGACATCTCATGAGCTCAACACTGTCATGTTCTTGTGTGAGACTTCATAGAAGAATTGTTACCATCCAGATCTCAATGGTGAATTTCACATCTGCTCCTGAGAATGTCACCATGATGTTCTCCTATACGAGAAAGGTTAATAATGTCATGCAAGCTGTTTTTCTGATTATGATCCTTTTGTGTTTCACCTTCTTCTTCTACTTCATCGCCATCATGCTGAAGGTCTTCTTCACCACTCCTCACTTGAGGGAGAACCCTCGATACGTCCTCTTTGTCCACATGCTCATCAATGATACGTTGTTCATTATCTCGACAAATTACATTGTGGTGTCTGCCATGTATTTTGTATACTTCCCCATAATCCTCTGTTTCATCATTCAATGCATTGCTGGCTGTATCTTTCTAGTGACCCCATACAACCTGGCCGTCATGTCTCTAGAACGTTACGTAGCCATATGTTTTCCATTGAAACACTTACAGTTGTGCACACCAAGGAGAGCAAAATATGCAATCGCCGTGATGTGGGTCATAGGGTTGTCTCTAAGTATTGTAAATTTCATTGCCGTGACCTACTTTGCAGAAAGAACCTCATATCTCCTTTATGACATGTGTGCTTCTGTAAAGGTGGTAAGTCCCATACAACACATAGTCAGGACCTTCAACACAATCCTGAGCTTCACCATGGTAGCCTTGATCATTGTATTTACCTACATTAAAGTCATATTTGTTGCCAGAAAGGTCGGTTCTGGTGGTTCTTCAGCCCTTAAAGCTGGTAAAACTGTGATGCTTCATGCCTTCCAACTCATACTATGTACGGTCGCCTTCATCGCCACCGTAACCGAGACCTATGTAAAGAATTACTTGCCTTCCTTACTCCTTGTAAACCATATTGTTTTAAAGTGTTTGCCCAGATTTCTTAGTCCGCTGATCTATGGGGTAAGAGATGAAGCTTTTCGAAAACATATAAGAAAATGTTAATAGTCATAAAGACCACGCAGCTCCCGACAGATACAGATCCGACCAAACTGTAGTAGATAGACACTGTCTCGGTATAGTCAGTCACTTTTATGTCTAGTGTGTCAAGCAAGCAACTGCTGTTAAGGGCAGACACAAAAATCTGATTTCCACTCTAGCAGCCAGACTATTAGGGTCACTCCCAAGCCTAGACTGCTATACGGCAGATACAAAAGGCGGGTTGCAAAAATCAGCCGGACTATTTGGGTTACTCCCAAACCTTGACTGGTGTTAGATTTAGAAACTAAGCATGAGATTCGATCTCTGAGAATGAGAAGTGATAGCGGGGGTCCATTTGTGGATAAATTACGTATGTCGATTTAAGAATGGAAATATATAACTAATCTGTGTTTGGCTGGGTAATAAGTGGGATCCTGTATAAAATATGTGGATATGGATCTTGACTTGTGTTCACACCCCTTGTATATGAAGAAGGGGAACTAGGGAATTAGAATAGTTTGAGGAAATATAAATGTTTTGGGGTATGAACTCCTATTTGTACATGGAAGTTTTATTTTATACTTATTTTTTCTTTGATTGTACAATATGAATTAGATGTGGGTATGCAATTATGTATGAGAAGATACGGAATGAATTCAAATCAAAGTATAAAAGGTAATTTATGTAAATCGAGGGAGAAGTTACTTCCGGCAAGGTATAAGAGACAAACCCCCGAAGGGTGGTACATGTGCCCCTGACGAAGCGAAGGCGAAACCCGGGTCGGGCAAGTGGCGGGAGACCGATTTTAAATTGTATATGTCTATGTTTTATGGAATAAATACTGGTGTTAGCAGTACTTCACTATTTGGCCATTCTGTCCTTTCCAATATAGGAGGTGCAGACGAGAGTTATTGTGGAGTCCATGCTTGACATAACAGTGATTGACTATACCGTGACAGTGTCTATCTACTACAATTTGGTTGCTTCTGTATCTATCTGGAGCTGCGCGGTCTTTTTGACTATTAATTGGACCTTGGTGTGAATTGGACTCGCTACGCCGGAGACCAGGAATAGCTAAAGTTTTTATTCATATAAGAAAATATTGCACAATAACTCCAGTCTGAGGTTTGGAAAAATTATAATCACTGCAATAAAGAATTGCACTCATGAATAAGCTCCTCAACTTGTCATACAAATGGCTGTTGTTTTTGGCAGGGTGGTCACTAGATGTCACTCACATTGATAGCAGGGTCATGATATCAAGAAATCTCTATCAGTAAAGATAGCGAAGGTGGTCATACTGGAGAGCTCAATAACTGTCAGCATTGTTTTTCCATTAGAAACCAAATTTTGGTCTGTTTGAGGGGCTCAGGTCATGTGTGTGCAGGTATGGTCAAGCAGAAATGGCCAGAAGCAACGGCTTAGCCATGAAGCAATGGTTTACATGTTCATAGAAAAGGATGGTTGATCTTTGGAAAACAAAAAGTGAATCTCCTTGGTGGCAACTACCTACTGCCAAAATCCAAGCTAACATAGCAATAAAGTGCTAAAAGATGTTCATCTGTCTCCACCTACTGTATAATCCTGCAGTCTCCATCGGGAGGAGAAGAAAAATCTTTCCTGACAAACAGAACAAAGCTCCACAGTGTGACCGCTCTTATAGTAGAGACCTCCATACTGTGACTGCTCTTATAGTAGAGACCTCCATAGTGTGACCGCTCTTATAGTAAAGACCTCCATACTGTGACTGCTCTTATAGTAGAGACCTCCATAGTATGACTGCTCTTACAGTAGAGACCTCCATAGTGTGACTGCTCTTATAGTAGAGACCTCCATAGTGTGACTGCTCTTACAGTAGAGAGCTCCATAGTGTGACTGCTCTTATAGTAGAGACCTCCATAGTGTGACTGCTCTTACAATACAGATCTTATTAGTGTGACCACTCTCACAGTAGAGACCTCCATAGTGTGACAGCTCTTATAGTTGAGATTTCTATAGGGTGGCATCTCTTACATTAGAGACCTCCACTGTGTAACCGCTCTTAGAGTAGAGAGCTCCATAGTGTAACAGCTCTTTCTACAGAGACATTTACAGTATGACTGCTGTTACAGTAGACATAAATAGAGACTGCTGTTATAGTAGAGTTTTTCATGGTCTGACCACTCTGTCAGTAAAGAGTTCCATAGTGTGACTTCTCTTAAAATTGACAACTCTATGGTGAAACTGCTCTTACAGTAGAGACCTCCATAGTGTGACCGCTCTTACAGTAGAAACCTCCATAGTGTGACCGCTCTTACAGTAGAGACCTCCATAGTGTGACTGCTCTTACAGTAGAGACCTCCATGGTGTGACTGCTCTTACAGTAGAGACCTCCATAGTGTGATTGCTCTTACAGTACAGACCTCCATGGTGTGACTGCTCTTACAGTAGAGACCTCCATAGTGTGATTGCTCTTACAGTAGAGACCTCCATAGTTAGAGCAGCAACTTAAATTGTGTGACCGCTCTTACAGTAGAGACCTCCAAAGAGTGACTACTCTTACAGCTAAGAACTCCATAGTGTAACTGCTCTTACAGTAGAGACCTCAATAATGTAACTGCTCTTATAGTAGAGACATCCATAATGTAACTGCTCTTACAATAGAGAGCTATATAATGTGACTGCTCTTGAAGTAGAGATCTCCATAGTGTGACTGCTCTTAAAGTAAAGACCTCCATAGTGTGACCGCTCTTACAGTAGAGACCTCCATAGGGAACTACTTTTACAGTAGAGACATCCTTAGTGTGACTGCTAAATGATTACAATAAATAGATAATACTATAGATTAGAGATGAGCGGATCAGTTCATTACGAACTTCCCAGAAATGTATTCTCAAGACAAACCCGAAGCTTTTCCGGTTCACTTCAGACAAATCCAGTAAAACAGCACGCAGCATTTAACTGCACATGTCAGCGGGAAAAAGCACGAGAGGAAGAAGAAGGGTGCTCACATGACCCTGAGAGGAAGAGGCGGGGGAAGGTTTGCCCTGATTGTCTCATGGGCCGACAGACATCCTGGATGAGCCAATCAGTGTTGCAGCAGACAGGAGGGTGCCCGAGCAGAATGTCATGATCTTCGGCACAGTGTACAGTCTCAATCAAGCTTCTAGTCTAGTTCAGGGACAGTGAAGAGAAAGGTTAGAAAGCAGAAGAATTGTTTAGAATAAGGAAAGGCAGGGAAAACATTCTGCCAGGGAGCAGGGGGTTGAGGCTGGGTATGCCAGGTAGGGCCTTCTAGCTGTAGTTACTGCCTTATCATACAGCTGCAGCTGCTGCAGAACATCAAAAGCAGCTACCTGTAAGAACATTTCATTTTTTTCTTCATATTTGAACATAAAAGACAGAAGTTTCCCTTATTGCCAGCTTTTTTCCTATTTATGCTGCAGTGCTGACTGCTGAGTAACTAGTGTACATTTTGTATTCAGTGCATTATATCCATCCGTGCTAAACTAATTGCATTGTAGCAGAAGCATTTTACAGCAATAATGCCATCTGATGCGGCCGAACAATAATTTTTTTCACAGCATCATATCTGTACTGTTTTTAAATGTTTTGCATGTAGCAAAAGCAATAACATCATTTTTCTACCAGTGAAATTGAACGTAAATTTTACTCTACAAAGGAATCAAACCACCTTTCTTTCTCAGTTCAAGTGTTGGTATGGGGTGGAATTAGCCCAATTTAAGTGTACAAAGTGTTTTTCTGTCCAGAGAGTACCATTTAAATCTTAGTGAAAACAACTGAAATAGTAGTACAAAATCTGTGACAGAGCATCTGCAGAGAGTTCAAGTGTTTGTTTGGGTTGCAAAAATATCAAAATAAGTGTACAACACATGTCTTACAATTCGGTGGATAGTGTTTTAAATCTCTCAGAGAAAACACCTGAAATAGTAGTGTGAAATCTGTGACATCTCTGTACAGTTCAAGTGTTGGTGTGGTTTGCAAAAATCGCAATATAAGTGTACAACTCATGTTTTACAATCCAGAGTGTAGTGTTTTAAATATCTGAGTAAAACCCCTGAAATAGTAGTCCGAAATCTTGGACAGGCATCTCCAGACAGTTGAAGTGTTGGTGTGGGGTGCAAAAATAGCAATACAAGTGTACAACACATGTTTTACAATCCAGAGGGCACCGTTTTAAATGTCTGAGTAAAAACACCTGAAATACTATAGAAAAATAATAATAATACCGAGCACCAAAACATCCCATAAAAGAAATGTCTTTTATTAAATAGATATTATTAAAAATATAAACATTAATTTCCCCCAAAACAATACTCAGGAAACAGGTTACAAAAATGGAGGGAACAGGAACCCCTCAATACTGGTTGATACCAGTGTATATAGTAACACTTACATCAACTAGTCATAAAATGACAACTGAGAAATAGGCAAAAGACAACTAATGATTAAATAGAGATGCAATACGATCTACTGGTAAAATATAGTTATGCCAAAACATCTATGACACCAGAACAATAAAGGGCAAACACATAGCTACTCAGGGCAGTCATATTCCTAACACAGGAGTAAAATAAGCTAAACAGGTATGTTCCCTAACAAGTAATTAACCCATGTACCCCGGATAATGTGCATAAAAAATTGCTTACCCCTGAAATACTAGTCTGAAATCTGGGACATAGCCTCTGCAAACAATTCAAGAGTTGGGATGGGTTGCAAAAATAGCAATACAAGTGTATAATGCGTGTTTTACAATCCACGGGGCACCTTTGTCTAAATGTACTTTTTCTGGCCTCTGGCCTCAGTGGTGTAGTGGGACTCATATGGGCAGGAATTCTGACCCCATTAAGGTATACTTTTTGGATGCATGGTCCCCCAACAAGCTACTGTTTTTATCCCATAACACGTGTGTATTCAAACACCATCTGCAACCAATATGGGACAATTTGTGGAAACTTTGGAATATGAAAAGGCATGACACATGCCATGGCCCAGTGAGTTTTGAAACATGCTGCATGTTTGCGCCGTCAAATGTGCCAAATATAGGCACTACAGGGGGGATTGAGGAGCATTATATATTGGTATGACAGGGGCAATGTATATACTGGCACCACAGAGGGGAGGCAGGAATATTATATACTGGAACTACAGTATGATACACTACTCACAAAAAGTTAGGGATATTTGGCTTGTGGGTAAAATTTCAGGATGAACCTAAAAGGCCTGTACAGGTGAACTTAATGTGACCTTCTCTAAACTTTTAAATGCCCATGTCCAACTGTTCAGTGTTTCGGTACTTTTTACACAATTTGCTGTTCTTTAACAAGGAGCTTAACAGCAAAATTGACAACAAGTGTTTGATCCATAATTTGCCCTATAAATTTCCTGGTTCAGTTAGACTTGGCATTTAAACAGTCCTCCTCATCATGCTGTTCATATTTTGACAGCATGAGACCAAGATGATACCTAAATAGTTGATCAACAGTACCTCGCCATTGCGAGGCTTCAAGGAGGATGTTCTCAGACGTAAGTGGCCACTGAGCTTAGAGTGTCCCAGAGTGTCATCAGCAGGTTGAAACAGAGATACAGAGAGACTAGAAGAGTCACAGAAAGGCAGAGAAGTGGACATCATTTGGCATATCCCACACTGATGATGACCGCTACATTGTGAACCATATCCTGCAGAATCAGACACATCTACGGGAGGTCAAAGGCACCCAAATGTCACGTCAGACAACCTGCAAGGGTACCTGACCACACCACTAGGCACAGGTGTCATCGTCTTGCATGGGCCAGGCAGCATCTACGCTGAACCAGGAACCAGTGGCCTCAGTGCTGTTCACTGATGAAAGTCGATTCACGCTGAGCAGAAATGATGGCCGCCAACGATGTTGGAGATATCAAGGAGAAATCAATCCATCAGCCTCTGTTTGACTTTGGCGGTGTTACAGTGTGTGTGTGTTTAGTTAATACAGAACTAAACTACACTTTGCGAATGGTACAGTGACAAGCCTATACTACTTGAAGAACATAATTAATCCAGTCACTGTGCCTCTGCATAAACAACACAGGCCTACAGTAATTTCATCTTTATGTAAAACAATGCGCCAGGAAACCCACGCAAACCACGGGGAGAACGTACAAACTCCATGAAGATGTTGTACTTGGTCAAACCTAGGATCTAACCACTGAGCCACCATGCTGCCCAGCCTAACTTCAATGGGGCTGAGCTGCAACTAGGCCATGTGACTTACCAACTTACCATTCCATTCTCTCTAGTCCTGCTTCGTACCAAGGCAGGGGTTGCAGAAAGCTGTATTTTAGTTGGAGAGTTGAGCGTGCAGTTCAGAGTTGGAGTGAGAGAGTGAAACATCATGGTGTGGTGAGGGAGTGGTTCCCCTCACTGCTGCAGGAGCTTTGGGAAAGTAGCTCAGAGAGCAGCGCAATCCTGATATATCAAAGTACTTCTGAGACTAAAAACGGAAACAGGAAACAGTAAAAGACCATACTCCGTAAAATGGATCACAGGATACCTCACTCTCGTAAAGATAATAACTGAAGCTGATAGGAACCAGACTGAAGCCAGAGATTAGCAAAGCAGTAAAGAGATAAAGCAAAGTATTCAAGTTTACCTGCCAGTTGACCCTTAGCCTGCTGGAGCCAAGAGAAAGATCAAGTATTGTTTAGATGACACAAGTTTATGCCAAGTTTATTCAAGTAAAACTGTTGAAATTAACCAAGGCTGGACTCTACTTACTGGACTCTACAACTCCTTTGTTGCTACAGAGCCCCACCCCGGGGAGCGACAGTATCCAGGTAGGAGCACCATGACACAAATATTAGGCCTCAGTATACCACTCAGCGTTCCTAAACACTGGGACTCGATCGCCCCTGGGGGGGCAGCCCGTTGCACATGGTGCTCCCGGGTGTTGGACCCCCACAGATCTGATATTGATGATTTATCCTCAAGATAGCCCTGCAAACTAATTTACCGGATAACCCTTTAAATCCCCTATCCTGAACACAGGGGAAAATTTGTTACAACAGCAATAATGCCCCAGCCATTCCAACACACAGTCTCATGTAAGAAACATCACTGCCTCCCAAACCGCCCCCATCATACAGTACCATGTAAGGTTACATGCACACGAATGTAAAAAAAAAAAAAAGGCCGTTAAAAGCAGACGCTTCTTTATGACCATTTACTAACTCTTTGTGCGTCACTTTTTCTTGCCATCTGGCTGTCAAAAACAAATGAATTTCATTGACCTATCCCAACCTCCCCATAGTGGCCCCAATTGTAAATAATGCCCCAATATTGGCCATGAGCATAAATAATGTTCCCCATAATGTCCCCCAGCAGTAATAATGTGACCTATAGTGGCCCCAGCATTAATAACATTCAACATAATGGCCACCCAGCATTAATAATATCCCCGATAGTGGCGCCCACCATTAACAATGTTCACCATAGTAGCCCCAGCATTAATAATGTTCCCCATAGTAGCCCCAACATTAATAATGTTTCCCATAGTGGACCCCAGCATTAATAATGTCCCCCAAAGTGGCCACCAGCAGTAATTATGTCCCCCATAGTGGCCCCAGCATTAGTAACGTCCCCCATAGTGGCCCCCTGCATTAATAATGTCCCTCATAGTGGCCTCCAGCTTTAATAATGTCCCTTATAGTGGCCCCAGCAGTAATAATGTTCCCCATATTGGCCCCCAGCCTTAATAATATTTTCCATATTGCCCCTGCATTAACAATGTTCCCCATAATGGCCCCCAGCATTCAAAACATTCCACATATTGACCCCAGCATTAATAATGTCCCTCATAGTGGCCTCCAGCTTTAATAATGTCCCTTATAGTGGCCCCAGCAGTAACAATGTTCCCCATATTGGCCCCCAGCTTTAATAATATTTCCCATTTTGGCCCCAGCATTAATAATATCCCCCATAGTTGTCCCCAGCATTAATAATATTCCCCATATTGGCCCCCAGCATTAATAATATTTTCCATATTGCCCCCTGCATTAATAATGTTCCCCATAATGGCCCCAGCATTAATAATGTTCCCCATAATGGCCCCAGCATTAATAATGTTCCCCATATTGGCCCCCAGCATTAATCATATTTTCCATATTGCCCCCTGCATTAATAATGTTCCCCATAATGGCCCCAGCATTAATAATGTTCCCCATAATGGCCCCAGCATTAATAATGTTCCCCATATTGGCCCCCAGCATTAATATTCCACATACTGTATTGGCCCCATCATTAATAATGTCCCCGATAGTTGCCCCCAGCATTAATAATGCTCCCCATAATGGCCCCCAGCATTAATAGTGTCCCCCGTAGTTGCCTCCAGCATTAATAATGTCCCTCATAGTGGCCCTAGCATTATTAATGTCCCTTAGATTATGATGGTCCTGCGTGACCTATTGCTGGGCAGTAGCCCTTACCCTGTTTTCTATTGTCTTTTTCTGTAAAATGTCATTTGAAATGAAAAATGAATAAAATCAGATTACACATAATAATGTCCCTCAGATAGTGGCCCCAGAATTAATAATGTCCCTAATAGTGGCCCCCAGCATTAATAATGTCCCTCATAGTGGCCCCAGCAGTAATAATGTCCCCATACCTTATCCACTTTTATGAGCGGGGACACTCGCTTCTCATTGGATGCATCAGGACCTGATGTAATCGTGTGATGTCATCACGTTGGGAGTGCAGGTCCTGCTGCATCCAATGAGCAGTGTCCCCGCGCGTTCGATGAGGGGAGTATTTTTAAAATTATTTTACCTCCTGAAATGTAATTTCTCCCGACTGTACCTGTTTTTATCAGCTGTTACACGGGCGCACTCCTGTCTAAACAGCCCTCTAAAAACAGTCCCATTGATTTCACCACTAAAAATAGGACATGTCCTGTGTTCTGACCGCTGCTATTCACTAGCCGGTAAAAATAAAAAATTAAAAAAACTGCTGTGTGAACAGCGACATAGACTGTAACTGTACAATATTTTAGACATGCATTCTCCACTTGGAGATATATGTTACAATAGTTATATCTAAAATACATACATATTTATTAAAAATATAGACTAATATATACATAAAACCCCAAAAAAGGACAGAAAGTTGAAAAAAAAACAAAAAAAGAAAGAAGAAGGAAAAAGGCTTAAGGCCGTATTAAACAATAAAGGCAGAGTGTGTCGGCGTCCCACGTGGTATCGCTGATATCGCCGAAGGACCTGGGGTGACGTCACCGTCATGTGATCCCGTGCTGAGCCACGCCCCCTGCACTGATCACATGACAGTGACGTCACCCCAGGTCCTTCGGCTGTTCAACAGTTCGGGTTGGTGGCAGCCGCCCCTTATGGATTCCATATGCCGCTATAGTGGAATCCATAACAGGATGCGCGACTTACCACAACCCGAACGCCGAACACCGGACTTTTTTTTAAAGTTCGCTCATCTCTACTCCTTACTAAAGAGCTATCATCTTATTTAATATCTGCTACATACTGCTACCTCTTGTAACAGAAGGCTGACCTATATTATAGCACCAACATGAAATACAATATATGGATCACTATAAGATCCACATTATGCAAGGTATAGGGCTGGTTTATATTATAGCACCAACGGTGATTTGAATATATGAACCATCATTGAGTCTTCTAAGGAAGGACTGACAGAGGAATACTCTGAACTAAACATAAACATGGATCTGATATACTGAGATTAACTAGCGTCTCTACATATTGCATTTTCCATATTGCAGTTGGGTTGACCCATCCTCTATCGATTGAAAATTACCAATGCTGTACACAAATCAATATTAGATATAAATATATATATATATATTGTCTCAGCAGAATTCAGTATATTGAGATATATATATACATTTTTCTACGGATAGAGTGTACAACCATCAGTGCTGTATAGAATAAGCTATTTGACAAAATAATCACATTTACTCTCTGTCACACATATAGTACAATCTACCTTTATTGCCTAATACAGCCTTAAACTTATTTCCTTTTTTTTGTGGGGGGGGAGGGGGGGTTCAACTTTCTGTCCTTTTTGGGGGGTTTTATGTATATATTATTCTATATTTTTAATAAATATGTATGCATTTGAGATATAACTATGGTTCTTGAAATATTTTATTTATTGAAGTAATAGGGTGAATCATCAGCCTTAAAAGATCTCCAAAAAGAAAAAGAGATCGTCATCCGCCCCGCAGATAAGGGGGGATCTATCGTCATACAAGACCTAGAGAAATATAATATAGAATGTATGAGACAACTGTCAGATAATAGCACTTACCAAAAACTTCCCAATGATCCTACGAATCGGTTTTATGCAGAACTTTTAACTTTTTGTGATGAAGGTAGAATGAAGGGGATTTTAAATGAAGAAGAGTATAAGTTTTTATTGAACAAAACCCCACAGATACCAATGTTTTACAGCTTACTGAAAGTGCATAAGGAGCAAGACAATCCACCGGGTCGACCGATTGTGTCCCGTATTGGTTCGCTAACTTCAAATCTGTCCCAATATGTCGATGAATTATTGCAACCCAGAGTGCGGAATGTTCCATCTTATACAAAGGATACCACCCCAATTATAGAGATAGTGGAAAAACTTGTATTTAAAGAACACTGGATTATTGGGTCACTGGACATCCAATCTCTATATACAATTATTAACCATGAGAAAGGAAAGGAGTCAGTCAGAGCTCAATTATTGTTGGAGAAAAGGTTAAATGAGGAACAGATTGACTATTTAATAGAGGGCATAGATTTTATTTTAACCCACAACTATTTTAATTTTGAAGGAGATTTTTATTTGCAGATATAAGGGACTGCCATGGGCACCAGGTTCGCCCCCAGTTACGCTAATTTGTTTATGGCGGATTTTGGAAAGACAGCATATTTTGCCCAAGATGGGGGCGGACCTGGTGCTCTGGCAGCGCTATATCGATGATATCTTTTTCATTTGGCAGACAGGCAGAGAAAGACTGGATGTTCTTCTAGAAGAAATTAATTTGACTCACAGTAATCTTAAATTTTCAGGGAATATTAGCTAAGAGTCACTTGAATTTTTAGATCTAAAAATCTCTGTCGAACAAGATCATTTTATATGTAGCACCTTTTTAAAACCAATGGCTAGAAACAGCTACATTTTATTTAACAGTTGCCACCTCCCTAATTGGCTTATTAATATCCCTCAAGGTCAATTCTGCAGGGTTAAACGTAATTGCACATTGGAACCACAAAGCTATTGAAATGAAAGAAAAATTTTTAGAGAAGGATTACCCTGTTGAGATTTTAGATACAGCATATATGAAGGTTAAAAATATGGATAGAACAACATTTTTTGAGAAGAATAGGGCACACAAACCTGAGTCTGAACAAGAGAACCTGAGACTTATCCTACCCTTCAGTGGAGATTATAGAAAGATACGCCGTATTATTAATAATCATTGGCCTTTATTACAGAAAGACAAAATAATAGGGGCACTAATACCACCACACCCTAGAATCACCTTTACAAAGGCCTCTAATTTAGGTCTTAAAGTGGCACCGACAGTCAAGAATCAACCCACCAAGAATCCTACTATTTCCGGGTGGATGGGCCTTCAGGGTTTCTTCAGATGTGGCAGTTGTAGAAACTGTAAGATTACATCCTTCCCAAAAAGAATAACAGAAGTAACATCAACTACTAATAAGCATCGACATGAAATCAAAGATCTTTTAACATGCAATTCTGATAATGTTATCGATATCATGGAGTGTCCCTGCAGACGACAATATGTAGGGAGGACTAAAAGAACTTTTAAAAAAACGTATTGCAGAACATGCCGCTAATATAAAGAAAGGCTTTGACAATCATTCCTTGTCTCATCATTTTAAAACCATTCATAATCAAGACCCCTCCGGGATGAAATTTATGGCAATTGACAAGGTAGAAAGGGAATGGAGGCGCAGTAATCATATAGAGAGGATGTCCCGATTAGAAACAAAAAGGATTTTTGAATTTGACACACTGTTACCTAATGGCTTAAATGCAAAATTTGAACTTTTTGGATTCTTATAGGATGGGCACCTGTCTGATGATGATTAACCGGACTTTTATTGTCACTTGGTCCGGTTCTTCCCTAACAGACAGGTTCCCACCCCTTTCTACTATCTCTACTACTCTTCTTTGATACTCGATTTTATCTAGAATTTTATCTATATTTTACCTTTATTTCTATTATTTATTCTATTTTATATTCTCTATGATACTACTGGAAAGATTTTATTCTACTTTATATATATTTATATACACTTTGCTCTCTATGCTTGGGAATGTTTTTAGGTAGAAACGCACTGATATCGCACCAATGATGCACCGGTGCAGTGACTGCGTTTTTTTCCTATATGGTACAGTTGTGTTCAAAATTATTCACCCCCCAATGCTGTGAAGGGTTTTAGGGAATTTAGTGTACATTTGTAATTGTGTTCAGAATGAAATCTTACAAGGACTTTTTAAAGAACCAAATGCAACTAAAATGACATCAATTGTTTTTGTAATACAGTATTAAATGTTTTTTTTGTGATTTCTTCATTGACACAATTATTCAACCCCTTAAAGATGACCGCTCTTAAGAACAGAGGTTCATTCAAGTGTTTTCGATCAGGTATTGAAAACCCCTGTGGATGTCAAGGAGCAGCAATCAAGCAGAATAAGCCCCAATTAGGCAGATGTAAAATGACTGTGATACTCAGCTCCTTCTAGACATTTACTGGTGGGTTTACAGACATGGTGAAGTCAGGAGAATGGTCCAGGAAGACGAGAGAAGAGGAGATTTCTCTTCACAGGAAGGGCAATGGCTATAAGAAGACTGCAAAGATGTTAAACATACCAAGAGACACCATAGGAAGCATCATTCGCAAATTCAAGGCAAAGGGCACTGTTGAAACGCTACCTGGTCGTGGCAGAAAGAAGATGCTGACTTCGACTGCTGTGCGCTACCTGAAGCGCAAAGTGGAGAAAAGTCCCTGTGTGACTGCTGAGGAACTGAAAAAAGATTTGTCAGATGCGGGTACTGAAGTTTCAGCTCAGACAATAAGGCGCACACTGCGTAATGAAGGCCTCCACGCCAGAACTCCCAGGCGCACCCCCTTGCTGTCTCCAAAGAATAAGAAGAGTCGACTGCAGTATGCCAAAAGTCATGTGGACAAACCACAAAAAGTTTTGGGATAGTGTTCTGTGGACTGATGAAACAAAATTAGAACTGTTTGGGCCCATGGATCAACGCTATGTTTGGAGGAGGAAGAACAAGGCCTATGAAGAAAAGAACACCTTGCCTACTGTGAAGCATGGCGGGGGTCAATCCTGCTTTGTGGCTGTTTTGCTTCTACAGGTACAGGGAAGCTTCAGCGTGTGCAAGGTACCATGAATTCTCTTCAGTACCAGGAGATATTGGATGAAAATGTGATGCAGTCCGTCACAAACCTGAGGCTTGGGAGACGTTGGACCTTTCAACAGGACAATGATCCCAAGCATACCTCCAAGTCCACTAGAGCATGGCTGCAGATTAAAGGCTGGAACATTTTGAAGTGGCCATCGCAGTCACCAGACTTAAATCCGATTGAGAACCTCTGGTGGGACTTAAAGAAAGCAGCTGCAGCGCAAGCCTCAAGAATGTGACTGAACTGGAGGCTTTTGCCCATGAAGAATGGGCGAAGATACCCGTAGATCGCTGCAAGACACTTGTGTCAAGCTATGCTTCACGTTTAAAAGCTGTTATACCTGGAAAAGGATGTTGTACTAAGTACTAAGATTGAATGTCACTTGGGGTTGAATAAAACTGATAATGATGTGAGCACAGAAAAGACATTTGTGGTTATTCCATTATAAATGTTATGTTATATTTGTCTGACTTACAAGGGCCTCTGTGATTTATTGTAAACAAGATGACTGAAATGATCAAAATCAATGTCAAACTGGTCAAAACACTCAATTTCAGTGGGGGTTGAATAATTTTGAACACAACTGTATATTAACTGAATATGTACATTCGTATTGAATTAATTTTTGACTTCAAGACTGCTAAAGTATGAATTTTGACATTTATTTGCCTAAGACATTGCTATACGATCAATACATCGATTTATATGAACTCCATTTGTAATCCTTTTTAACTCTCTTCAAGCCAGTTGGTCAGCCCAGGAATTACCAATTAATACTATCCCTATAAAATAAAGGGTTGGAGTGGGGATGCTTACCATTGAGGATGGGGTGAACTTGCAGACCCTGAAACGCGTCTGGTACCATATCCCTGCAAACGTGAGCAGATCCACCAAACATCCATCGGCAGTCATCCAGAAGGAAGTGGGAGTATCTGCAGATCGACATCCGCGCAAACCCACGGCTGACACACGGTACAGGGCCGGAATAACCACGAGCCCACGTGTGGAGAAGTGAACCGCCGGCGTGGTCTACATATAGGAAGAAGCTCCCGATACCGCTGGAAACAAGCGCAGGGAACTATGATACCCCCCACAATCTGGAAAACACTTACCCGATGATAACTGGAATAAAGGTACATTCGAGATCGCTTGCAAGCGAATGAATTAGCGGGACGCCGCTACTGTCTCCGTTGGAGTGGGACGCCACTCTTTATAGGAGATATAATTACAATACCTTAACATTACGCACGGGCTGACACTGGTACAGAACTAAAGCAAAATCCGAGGGAGAGTGGATTTAATCCTGGATATTTTTCTCCTTGGAGATTTACGCTATTTATTTATTTATTTATTAAGGGCGTTATTGTACACACAATTGATATCTTTGCTGTTATTTATTGATGCTTATTTTTGCTACTTTTAATCAATTTATTGAATGCTATTTATAGTTTTTATATTTTCCTTTAATAAATATATTGACTCTTTATATGGTCCTAGATTTCTGTGAGTGCCCTACTTTACTATATTAACTTCCCCTTTTTTTATTCGAGTGAGTGAGCTCGATTAGGTAAGGTGCACCCCTTTGGTTGTCAGATACCCTTGTGCGACATCAATTTGTATCCCTATAGGGTGAATCATATAGACAGAGCCAACTATTATACAAATATAGACTGCAACTGGTTATAAAAATGGCGGTGTGATGGACGCTATGTAAATTGCTGTCCACCTGGCCAAAATAACATCACTCCCTCCCTTCAGCCCCTCCAATATACAGTCCCATGTAAATAACATCACTCCCTCCCTTCAGCCCCTTCAATATACAGTCCCATGTAAATAACATCACTCCTCTCCCTTCAGCCCCTCCAATATACAGTCCCATGTAAATAACATCACTCCCCTCCCTTCAGCCCCTCCAATATACAGTCCCATGTAAATAACATCACTCCCCTCCCTTCAGCCCCTCCAATATACAGTCCCATGTAAATAACATCACTCCCCTCCCTTCAGCCCCTTCAATATACAGTCCCATGTAAATAACATCACTCCTCTCCCTTCAGCCCCTCCAATATACAGTCCCATGTAAATAACATCACTCCCCTCCCTTCAGCCCCTCCAATATACAGTCCCATGTAAATAACATCACTCCCTCAACCAAGCAGGGAGGTGGTGTAAGACAGGAGAACTACAACTCCCAGCATTCCTTTGGCTCTCACACTGAATCTATCCTTCACATACCTCTCCTCATGTCACAGAATTAATCACAGGGTCTTCTTTACTAGTTCTCCTCTTCATAGCTTAGCTCCACCCCCTCCCACACTGATTACATGACAGTGACATCATCGCAGGTCCTTGTCCACCACTGAGCTCTGCCTCCAGCACAGATCACATGACTATGATGACATCACAGGTCCTTCAGCTCCTGCAGGGTGTCCTGGTCAGTAGTCATCCTTGTTTTTACATTATCTGTGGACTAGCAGGGGGCTCTGGGCAGATGCCTCAGTGTGGTAGTGCTGCAGCGCAGGGATTCAATTGTACAGTCATATGTGTCCAGCAGTCAGTACTTTTGGGGCCTGGGACAAAACATCCAGGGCCCAGACCCCAAATGTTTAACCTAGTGACGCCCATGCTGTAGAATTGCCACCCGGCCAGTATCTCACCGGCAAGGCAGGTAATTTAGTGGCCCTGCCGGTGCCGGTAAATTTTGTGCCACATCATCACACTGGAGCACAGGTCCTGTCCCGAGCTTCCAGTCAGCAGAGAGCGTTCACGGCAGCGCATGCAAATGGAGGAGGTGAGTCCTTATTATTATTTTTTTTTGCAGAAGCAAACTGGGGGCACTAAAGGGTGGCATTATTCTTCCTGGGGGCACTAATGGGTGGGATTATTCTTCCTGGGGGGCACGTATCAGGGCATTATTCTTCTTGGGGCATGGGGGGTATTATTCTTCCTGGGGGGCACTAATGAGGGCATTATTCTTCCTGGGGCATAAATGAGGGGCATTATTCTTCCTGGGGGCACTAATGGGGGCACAAATGGGGGCACTAAATGTTAAATAATATGTGAAATAATATTAATTGGTATTTAATATAAAGGATTTATTACACAACACACTGACACCGTCTATATTAATATACATGGATGATGGGAGGTCTGTATGGAAACGTCAAGACCTGTATTTGAAGTCTCCATATATGACAATGTAGAAGCACATACATTAGTAATACACGCCTGTATCTATGGTTTAATTGACTGACAGAGACAGACAAGGTAGTCGTCTTCTTACTCTCTCTCTGTTGGGGGTTGTTGCTGCTGAAGAAGATGGAAGACACACATGGAGCCTGAGAGATTCCTTCCCTTCAGCAATGATACTTTATGGACTTTCATATTCACGCATGGACAATAGACTAAGACTTTTCCTAAACTATTTTTGCAAGTAATCAACTTTGATGAAGACCAAAAATAAATCACATTATTCATTTTTTGTATAACTCTTTTGGAATCCTGGTGATGAGTCCTCCGGATGTTCCTTACTCCAGATAACACATACACTATATTTGGAGAGGATTACCAAATCAGTTTTATATTTTTCATGCATATTTATTACATTTGGCGAGCCATTGCTATACCACCATATTTAAGCTTGAAGAGGGGGAAGAGTGAAATAAAAAATAATTTTCAAGCTTTAATAAGTCAGAGAATCTAAGAAGAATCTTCTGAAGGAGGACAAGTGCCAGAATTACCAAGACGTGCTGATGACAGAAGCCCAGCCTTGAATCTACTGAGGTTGTCAGTATGGAAATAATAAATTCTATTGCTGATAAGAGTAGCTTACAATTTAAGTTTATGCCTAGTAAACAGTTAGATCTGCAGATGATATGGTTTGGTTTATATGCAGAATGTGAACAGGAAAACAAGAAGATAGACTGTAAACGTATTTCAGTCAGTAAAGAGAAAGAGAAAATAAGGAATATTGTCCATATGGTGAAGGTCTTTCACACATTAGTGTCAGATAGATCCATGTATAATTGTACCAGTGCAATTCCAACCACAGACGCTGTTATCTGTGAAGATGCATCAACTGAGTGTGGAATTTGCAATAAAGTAGAGGAAAGTAAGAATGATGAGGATTTGAGAACTTGGCAGGATGAGATAAAACACATACAGTACGTATGATCTCTGCTGAAGGGGACCTTAATCGTATAGATGAGGAAAGGTCAATACAACAAGAGAAGGCTTTGCAAATCTCTGCTGAAGGTGACTTTGTGTCAGTAGACAATGGCAAGGCTATATACCAGCAGACATTGCATATTAAGGCCAGCTTACAGATAAAATTGCAGAAGCAATTCATGAAAATATGCAAAGAAATTCCCACATATGATGCAAACTTCCATGTGTGCAGGAATTCTGAGATTTTTGAGAGCCATGCAGACAGATTTGAATTATCAAATGAAAAAAAGGAATCGATTATTTAGATTGTGGCTTCCTGTGATTTTTTTCTAGGAGTCTAGCATTGAAACAGGTTGATGATAATGAGTTAAACGAGTGGGGTTTTGATAGTGATTTTCAAGGATTAAAAGAACTGATTTGGTGCACTAGAAGTGACAGCATGCCTACATAGGAAATTCTAAAGGAATTAAACATTGGCAGAAAGGAATCAACATTTGGCTTTATGTCCATGTTTGAACGGACATACAAAGCGGTTATTGAGAATGCCAAACCTTCACATGTTTGTCAGAAAGTTTACATTTTTAGAGCCTTCTATATTGGTTTTGGCTTCAGAGAAATAAACATTATTTCAGGCTGTAAAGTTTCTGGACATTATGAGGAAGCACATGAAGCAGAACATGTCTCCATCACATACAAGAAGTGTAGAGAGAACACCAGTAGATGTAAGGATAGACAGAACCCGGCCTAAGAAGACCCAAATATCATATACATGTAAAAGAAGTAAATATACTCTTTATGAGGAATGTAGAAAGTTACATGTAATGTTTAGACCCCATCCTATGATAAAATCAGTCACAGACACAAATACACAGACACCAACTGTAACTGAACATAACTGTGTCAGCAATCTACAGATAGACCGACTCCAGAGCAGGATTTACAGAGGGAACAAGGTCAAATTTATAAGGTATATACCAGTCTAGAGGCCAAGGGTAAAGACATTCAAAACCAGATGGGTTTTAAATGTGATTATAATGTCATTATTAATAAAAATATAAGAAAATGCAGTTAATGGATTTCTTAAATGAACTAAAAGATTTAGAAATTTTTAAACCAGTCACATTGAGCAGGATATTCCAGGATCTCATCAACAGAGAAGTTAAAAGAAGAGGGTTAAACATTGGCTAGAAATAAGTCTATTGAGGACAAACATATTGGTAATGGTTTCGGCCTAGATAAGGATAAGAATTTGTTTTTCGCATTAAGTTTAGCTACATAAAAGTTCTGATTAATTATAAGACAATGTATAACATAATTATTATATGTTTTACATAAGTATACAGAGACATGTGATACTTATTGTAAGATTAGCACATTGTAGGATAAAATGTATTTAAATGATGGCTCCATCCTCTCTTCAAACTTTTGTACAAGGACATGTAGAGGTTGGTTCCTTATATATATGTTAAAGGCAACAATAAATAAAGTTGATAAAGTTTTAGTAGTTATAATTCTATGGTATAAAAGACAGAAGCTATAATTATAGAAGTAACAGGATCCTATTCTCTTGTCTTGAGTCTAAAGACATTCCTCTCACTATATATAATGCAGGAGGTCAGATAATAGAAGAATAAGGTTTTTGTATATTCTTAATACAGATAATATTGTTGGGAAATACGTTTCTGTTGTAGCTAATGCTGTTTTCTATTTTTATATTTTCTTGAGAAGCAGCATTTGACTGAAATCAAAATTTTCATTCCTTAGGTATCTTCTCCACATTAAAAAACAAGAAGTTTCATAATTGCATGGAATGTCTAGTAATGAAACTTTAAATCCATTTGACTAACAGAATAAAACGAAATACTGTATAAGAGAATAAAGAGGTTGTAACTTACATTGCGCATGAAGCATGGTTCTTCTTGTGTTTAGCCATGGTGAGAAAGCATGTGGTCAGTTGATGGACAGGAGCACATGATGACATTTGTGATATTTTGTCTAAGAATAGGTTAATGGTATGTCTATGTATATGGAAAGGCCTAATTCTAGAAATTCAAGGATTAAGTTTATGCAAAATACTAAATTGTTGTTAATTTGTGGTCCACAAATGAAGTATTTCAGGTTTATAACTGAAATTTCTTTTATAATGCTCATTACAAAATAATATATACATAGGGTTAAATTATATCATTTTATTAATTGAAGTTTTTTGACTATATGAGCGTGTGATGATGTAAGAGTGATGTGAGCAGCTGCTGTGCCATGTGAGTATGTATGAAATCTGTCATAAGACCGAGCATGTAACATTTGAGTTAGGAATTATTAAATAATACCTGGTTAAAAGAGGTCATATTACTTATAATTACATATCAGATATATTGTAGGATTATATAACATATTTCATAATCTGTGTTACCAATTAAATATCTAAACATTTATACTGGAAATTAGATAAAGGATAGTTGTCTAAATTGTGTTAAGAATATGGATAATATTGAGGCCTTATAATAGTAATGTGCCACACATATGTCCATGAAGACATTTGATCTTAGTACAGTTAAAGGTTCTATAACATTATAAGTTATATTAAGTTAAATATTTGATGAGCCAGTATATAGAATCATAAAGATCCACCGGTAAAAGTTTAAATTTAATTTACAAATGTTTCATGGTAATATTTTTATACGATTTACTTTCTATAAGATTGTTGTATTTTTGTTTTTCAAAAGTGGTTCAATTTATTTATAAGTAATGATTTATTATTGATACTACACACACAACTATATCTTCATATACAGAACTATATCATCATACACAGGAAGGTATTATATATTGTATACATGCTAGTAATATATTGGTCTTAATGTGAATGAATATTATATATACTGTAGATTCCAACTGAACATTTATAAGGGTTTCACGATTCTTAGGTTATTTTATGGTAAACCATACAGAAGTGATGGCCAGAGATGGTCAAGGCATACTCATGTATCACAACCGGCGTACCGATCACAGACATGTGACGCAAAGGTAGGGAAAAGGGGAAGCCCTGTCCAAGGGAGAGGGAAAGGTGGTGACCCCTAACTCACCTTGAAGCTGGCACCTGACTGCCCTGACGTCCCTAGACGATTTCTTCACCCGTACGCCGATCACGTGCCTAAACCCTGGCTTTCCTTAAGCTGAGCCCTAAGTAGTGAATAGGGCAGTGGAAGCACTAGCCCTCACTACTAACACTAAAGAAAAACACCAGGGAGAGGACAGACAATACAGACAAAACATATAAGCCCAGGTGGGCGACAACAGCGGACAACAAAAGCCCAACAGGGATCCGGAGGGTAACGCTCTGGTACGACAACCATGAACAAAAGCTCCAGTGGGTCAGTATAGAAGTCCAGGCAGGAAGCTCTATATCTGGCAACCAGAGAAGTGGGAAGGGGGAATATAAGGAGGTTGGGAGTGGCGGACAAGAAACAGCTGAGGAGAAGAAGCTACGGATCCCTGAGTGAGACAAAAAGGATTGCAAGGCAAACACAGAAAGCTACCATTAAGTAACAGCGCGATCTTTACCCATAGAGTGCGCAGCCACCCGCTGCGACTTCCTGATCCCGGGTATAACGGAGTCAAACGTGGCTCCTAACACCCTCGTGACATCATGTCTCCCAAAAGTTAAAGTCTAAGAATAATAGTCAAACTTAGTAAACTTAAGTGTCAATAAGTATTGGTATATGGAGGAAAGAATGCAAATACAAGGGTATAATGAAATATTATATAGTTCTCTATTACACAATTGTATGAACCAGTCATCTAATCAGGATATGTGAGTACGATATACATGAACTACATGGTAGTCATAAAGTTACTCTAATTGTTACTTGGGATATTGCATTCCAGATGTGAAAGGAGTGAATCCTGAATCACTGACAGATACTGAAACTCATTAATGGTCATTCAAATATAAGGGTCTACTATATTGGAAAGCATATCCAGCTATGGGGATTATGTTTGCTTTCAAAAAAAAGTTTAAATTTACAGCTGTTTTCTATTTGAAGAAGAAAATAATGTCTCTATATCTAATAGAGTAATATCTCATATTTCATGCAGAATATTACTTTATTAAAAAGGTAAAGATTTGGTTTTACTGTGGAGAGATATATTTTGTGTGATCAATTCAATTACTTAATATAATTCTTATTTTTAAAAATTCCACAAAGATACATGACTGAAGGAATAAAGATAAAAAGGTTACGCTTACATAAAGGGGATTTTGTATTAGGATAAAATTTTCAATAATATATATCCATCTTATGTTGAACTATAATGGTATAAATGAATGGTATGGTACACTGTGATACTATAGGTTAGGAATAATAACCAACTTTGGTGTAACAATAGGAAAGAAGAAGATATCTTTAATCAAGACTAAAGTCAACAGGAAATGTAATGTTTTCTAGAGACTGTGATATTTATGAAGTCTATAAAAATAAAGACTGATATGCAGAGTCCCAGGTAAAAGACTGTGTTATATTCTGGGAAGGGTGTGAAGATAGGGGGCGCTGCAGAGTAATCCAAGACAAGGATGAAGAGTACCTGAAACACACCTGTCCATAGACATTTCCAGAGGTAAAGCTCACAGCAAGAAAGTTCTGTCCACACAGAAAGGGGGCCTGTGACAGAAGGACTGGCATCCAAAATAGAGAACTGAGCTCAAGGAGAGCGAATGCTGAAGAGCTTTAGTAAGTAATTTAGATCTAGAATAGCTAGGGTTCAAGAGGTGAGATATTTAGCACCTAGGTTGTTTTTTTTTTCCCTGAAAAAGCTATTCCATTGGATTGCCATAAATACCTCTGTGAAGCTCAGGAATCTGCTACTTGTGATACTAAAGCTAAAATCTGTGTTAAAGGACTACTTTCATTTCACTTGTAAATAATCATGCCGAGAACGAAAACCTTCATATGAGACTAAATGGACAGTTACTATCAAAATTGTTCTCCAAATTCCTTATAATGATCTACCATGTTATAACTGGTGAGAAAGAAGGGGAATGACAAAGAAGTCACAGCTGTTCATGACGCTTCTGAAGAGCACCAAGGAATTCCTGATATGCAAGTCAAAATCTGTGCCCAGGAAAGCTGTGTTACCACAAGTCGTCAGAAGTGATAGATCTTGTACATGAACATCATACATTTCAATTTAAGGATTGCACATCCTCTACATACAGTTCTATCAATCAATCACATTATAGACTTTATGTGAGTCAAATTTATGATGAATAAGTCAAACTACAGTGTCAAGACTATGATGAGACCAGAGGAAGATGATGAAGATGATATGATAATCACAGTTTACCATATGTTCAGCAAATATTATTATTTTGTTGAAAAATAAATATTTTAAGGACAATTAATTTATAAAGAAGAATGAAGAGTCCAAGATAATTATAAAATTAGATTTTGTGGGTTCGAAAAGATATATCTCACCCTCAAGAGGGGGAAATGTTAAATAATGTGTGATATAATATTAATTGGTACTTAATATACAGGATTTTTTACACTCCACACTGACACCATCTATAGTAATACAGATGGATGATGGGAGCTCTGTATGGGAACGTCAAGACCTGTATTTGAAGTCTCCATATATGACAATGTAGAAGCACATACATTAGTAATACACGCCTGTATCTAGGGTATAAATGATTGACAGAGACAGACAAAGGGGTCGTCTTCTTACTCTCTCTCTGTTGGGGGTCGTCTTCTTATTCTCTCTCTGTTGGGGCTCGTCTTCTTACTCTCTCTCTGTTGGGGGTCGTCTTCTTACTCTCTCTCTGTTGGGGCTCGTCTTCTTACTCTCTCTCTGTTGGGGCTCGTCTTCTTATTCTCTCTCTGTTGGGGCTCGTCTTCTTATTCTCTCTCTGTTGGGGGTCGTCTTCTTACTCTCACTCTGTTGGGGGTCGTCTTCTTACTCTTTCTCTGTTGGGGGTCGTCTTCTTACTCTCACTCTGTTGGGGGTCGTTGCTGTTGAAGAAGATAGAAGGCACACATGGAGCCTGAGAAGGAGGCTCCTACCCTTCAGCAATGATACTTTATGGACTTTCATATTCACGCATGGACAGTAGACTAAGACTTTTCCTAAACTATTTTTGCAAGTAATCAACTTTATAAATCACATTATAAATTTTTTATTTAACTCTTGTTGAACCCTGGTGATGAGTCCTCCGGGTGTTCCTTACTCCAGATAACACATACACTATTTTTGTAGAGGATTATCAAATCAGTTTTATACTTTTCATACATATTTATTACACTAATGGGGCCATTACTCTTACTGGGGGCACTAATGGGGGCATTAATTCTGGAGGCACTAATATTACTGGGGTACTAATGTCGAAAGTATTAATTTTGGGGTGCTAATGGGGGCATTACTATTACTGCGGGCACTAATGTGGAGAGTATTAATTTTGGGGGTGCTAATGGGGGCATTACTATTACTGTGTGCACTAATGTGGACAGTATTAATTTTGGGGGCGCTAATGGGGGCATTACTATTACTGGGGGCACTAATGTGGGCATTATTAATTCTGGGGGCACTAATGGGGGCAATAATATTATTGGGAGCCACAGTATGATAGCGACTTAACACCCCGTGTTAAGCTACGCCCCCACCACCACACCCTCTTTGGAGTGTGGCATAATTTGGCCTGTATTTTTTGTTAGGAAAGGTTGCAACCCTACCATGCTGCTAAAGCTATTTAGCAGGCTGAATGAGATCTAAACCTGCATATCATTTGGATTATGGTGTTCTGGTCCATTGGGGCATAGAGTCCCTGAACCCATCAGGTTCTGCCAGTTATAGGTTTACTCGCTTGCTGTGCTCCCAGTTGTGTTTGTTGTGGATTTGGATTGCTTGTTATATTGACCTTGGCTTGCTTTTTGACCTCCCTCTGTCTTGTGATTCTGCACTATGATACCCAACTAGTTCAGACTTGGCTTATTTTTCACTACCCTCCATCCTCTGATTTTGTACCGTATTGTCCTCCTGGATTCTACCTTATTCCGTACAACCCTTCTCTGTGTCTTTGCGTTCCATATATTTCTGTCTGTCTTGCACTGAAGCAGAACAGGGAATGACGACCAGTTGCGGGCTTGCCTCTTAGGGCTTCCACTGCAAGTAAGCAGAGAAAGCGGATTGGGTTCAGCCAGGGTTCACTGTGCGTGTGTGTTTCCCTGCCTACTGTGCTGACAACATTCCTGCCACATAGTGGCCTGTATTGGTATATTTCACTTATAGCTGCCGAAGCCTGCTTGAGGTTTCAGGCTATTAGTACAGTGTAAAAAGTTCCTCTATCTCAACAGGGGAAAGCTGTTATGGCAGCAGGAGCATGCGGCCTCCACTTCCTGAGTGCTCAGATGCAATGGTCACATTTGACCATATGAGGGGTGAAATGTATGCCATCAGCCGTTTGTGCCATATTTGAAACAGTATAAACCCGGCGGCTATGGTGCCTGCTGAGAGCGGCCGTCATGTTTAAAGATGCAACATATATGGCAGAGGTCACAATTGGGTATTGGTACTTTTGGCAGTGTGGGCAGGTGCCAAGTCCTGCTGGAAAATTAAATCAGCATCTCCATAAAGCTTGTCAACAGAGGGAAGCATGAAGTGCTCTAAAATTTCCTGCAGACGGCTGTGCGGGCTTTGGACTTGATCTAACACAGTGGACCAACACCAGTAGGATTCATGGCTCCCCAAACCATCAGTCACTGGTGGAAACTTCACACTGGACCTCAAGCAGGTGCGATTGTTTCCTCTCCACTCTTCCTCCGGATTTTGTGACCTTGATTTCTAAATGAAATGTAGAATTTACTTTCATCTGAAAACAGAACTTTGGAGCTCTGAGCAACAGTCCAGTCCTTTTTCTCCTTAGCCCAGGTAAGGCGCTTCTGATGTTGTCTCTGGGTCATGAGTGGCTGGACACAAGGAATGTGACAGTTGTAGCCTATGTCCTAGATAAGTCTGTGTGTGGTGGCTCTTGAAGCACTGACTGCAGCTGCAGTGAACTCCTTGTGAATCTCCTCCGAATTATTGAATGGCCTTTTCTTGACAATCCTTTAAAGGCTGCATTATCCCTATTGCTTGTGCACCTTTTCCTATCACATTTTTTCCATCCAAAGACCTTTTCTGGCTTGCACTTCTTGTGAAGGATGTCGATAACTGTCTTCTGGACAACTATTAAGTCAGCAGTCTTCCCCATGATTGTGTAGCCTACTGAACCAGACCACACCATTTAAAGGCTTAAGAAACTTTCATAGGTGTTTTGTGTTGATTATCTGAATAGAGTGTAAAGGCGGGTTTACACGCATATGTTACAGTTGATTGTCGGAAGGAAGTGTTCCTTTCCAACAATCAGCTGCTTGTTCAGTAAAGGAGACCTCTGTATATACAAACGATACACTTACAATAGCGATCCCTCGTCCCCATACAGAATCAATGCTTCTGGGCAGCAGGTCGCTGTTTACATAGGACAATCTGCTGCCCCGAAATGAAATGATAATTGATATGCCTACATGAACAACAGGATCAGAGTCACATTTAGATGGGTAGATTGTTCCCGATAATCTGCCCCAATATTGGGCAGTCTAAATCCACCTTAACACTATGAGTCTGAAATATTTAACTTTTTCACAATATTAAAATTTTTTTGACATCCTGAATTTCAGGTTTTTATTAGCTGTAAGTCATAATCATCAAAAATAAAATAAAAAAAAGCTTGAAATAGATCACTCTGTGTGTAATGAATCTATATAATATATAACATATTAACATAGTAACATAGTTTATAAAGCCAAAAAAAGACATTTGTCCATCCAGTTTGGCCTGTCATCCTGCAAGTTGATCCAGAGGAAGGCAAAAAAAAAACTGTGAAGTAGAGGCCAATTTTCCCCACTTAAGGGGAAAAAAATTCCTTCCCGACTCCAATCAGGCATCAGAATAACTCCCTGGATCACCGACCCCTCTAATATTATTACACTCCAGAAATACATCCAGGCCCCTCTTGAACTCTTTTAGTGAACTCACCATCACCACCTCCTCAGGCAGAGAGCTCCATAGTCTCACTGCTCTTACCGTAAAGAATCCTCTTCTATGTTTGTGTACAAACCTCCTTTCCTCCAGGCGCAGAGGATGTCCTCTCGTCACAGTCACAGTCCTGGGGATAGTTATTAGATCTCCCCTCAGTCGTCTTTTTTTCTAAAGTGAATAACCTAATTTTACTGTACTGTAGTCCCCCATTTCAGTTATTAATTTAGTTGCCCTCCTCTGAACCCTCTCCAGCTCTGCTATGTCTGCCTTGTTCACAGGAGCCCAGAACTGTACACAGTCCTCCATGTGTGGTCTGACTAGTGATTTGTAAAGTGGTAGGACTGTGTTCTCATCACGGGCGTCTATGCCCCTTTTGATGCAACCCGATATCTTATAGGCCTTGGCAGCAACTGCCTGACACTGGTTTCTACAGCTTAGCTTGTTGTTCACTAAAATTCCAAGTCCTTTTCCATGTTAGTGTTACCCAGTGTTTTACCATTTAGTATGTACGGGTGACTTGCATTATTTCTTTCCCATGTGCATAAACTTACATTTGTCAGTGTTAAACCTCATCTGCCACTTATCTGCCCAAGCCTCCAATCTATCCAGATCCCTCTGTAGCAGTATATTGTCCTCTGTAGTATATTTATACAGTATACTGTCCTCTTCTGTGTTAATTACTTTACCTGATTGCCTGATTGGAGTCAGGAAGGAATTTTTTTCCCCTTAAGTGGGGAAAATTGGCTTCTGCCTCACATGGGTTTTTAGCCTTCCTCTGGATCAACTTGTAGGAAATAGGCTGAACTGGATGGACAAATGACTTTTTTAGGTCTTATATACTATGTATGTTACACAGTTTAGTGTCATCTGCAACAATTTATATTTTACTGTGCAAGCCTTCTACAAGATCATTAATGTATTGAAGAGAATAGGGCTCAGTGCTGACCCCTGAGGTACTCCACTAGGTACAGTGACCCCTCCAGTACTGACCCCTGAGGTACCCCACTAGTGACAGTGACCCCTTCAGTACTGACCCTGAGGTACTCCACTAGTGACAGTGACCCAATCTGAGTGTGTATCATTAATAACAACCCACTGTTTTCTAACACTCAGCCAGTTACTTACCCACTTAGACATTTTCTCCCAGTCCAAGCATTCTCATTTTATATACTAACCTTTTCATGTGGTACAGTGTCAAATGCTTTGGAGAAGTCCAGATATACGACATCCATTGATTCGCCGCTGTCAAGTCATAAAAATGATTAAATTCATTTGACATGACCGATCCCTCATGAAGCCATGCTGATATGGCATTATTTGCTTATTTTCATTGAGGTACTCCAAGATAGCATCTCTTAGAAAACCTTCAAACAGTTTACCCACGTTTATCCAAGTTTAACCTAAATGTTAAACTTACCGGCCTATAGTTTCCGGGCTCTGTTTTTGAACTCTTTTGAATATTGGCACCACATTTGCTATGCACCAATCCTGTGGAATACTCCCTGTCAGTATAGAGTCTTTAAATATCAGAGGCTATGGCTATGACATTACTTAATTCTTATAGGATACGGGGTGTATGCCATCTGGTCCTGGCGATTTGTCTATTTTAATCTTTTTAAGATGCCGCTGTACTTCTTCCTGGGTCAGACAGGCACTTTTAATGGGGTAATTTACTTTTATATTCTGCATTTTATATTTCTACATTTATTTTCCTCAGTGAATACAGTGGAGAAAAAAAATATTTAATAGCCTTGCTTTCTCTTTATCACTCTCTGCAACTCCTCCCTCATTACTCTGTAGAGGGCCGACACCTTCAAATTTATACTTTTTACTATTTATATAATTGAAGGGTTAGGGTTAGTTTTGCTCTCTTTGGCCATTAATCTTCGGGCGCATAAAGAGTCAACATAGTTGTCAATTACAGAGTGGTGAGGTGGCAACCGCAAGAGAAGTCAACACCGTGGCCCAGTCACAGAGTGGGGATGTTGGGCAGGGCTGGCTCCAGGTTCATGTGGCCCCTTGGGCAATAAAGTCTCAGTGGGCCCCTTACACAGTGATAACTCTCTAAGTAAAGATAATTTAGTAGATATCACCTGCAGTCCTATGTAACAGCACAAATAACACAGTCATGGCTATCTGAGTACAGAACATGTAGTAGTGTTACCTGCAGTCCTATGTAAAACCACAGATAACACAAGTGCTGATAATGTGGTAGTGTTATCTGTAGTCCTATGTAAAACCACAGGTAACACTAGTGCTGATAATGTGGTATTGTGTCCTGCAGTCCTATGTAAAACCACAGATGACAGTAGTGCTAATAATGTGATAGTGTTACCTGCAGTCCTATGTAAAACCACAGATGACACTAATGCTAATAATGTGTTAGTGTTACCTGTAGTCCTATGTAAATCCACAGATGAGACTAGTGCTGATAACGTGGTAGTTACCTGCAGTCCTATGTAAAACCACACATGACACTAGTGCTAATAATGTGGTAGTGTTACCTGCAGTCCTATGTAAAACCACAGGTAACACTAGTGTTAATAATGTGTTAGTGTTACCTGCAGTCCTATGTAAAACCACAGATAACACTAGTGCTGATAATGTGGTAGTGTTACCTGCAGTCCTATGTAAAACCACAGATAACACTAGTGTAGATCATGTGGTAGTGTTACCTATATCCTTAGTGTGCCTCCCTGTGTCTCTCCCATGGACTCCATGCTGGCGGCACTGCCTCCTCTTCCATCTTCTTCTTCTTGCCCTGCACAGAATGTCCTGATGCAGCTGCGTTAAGGCATAGGAACACTGTTGGCGTGGTGATGGTGACACACACACAGGGAGAGACACACACAGGGAGACACACACAGGGACAGACACAAACAAAGGGACAGACACACACACACAGGGACACACATACACACAGGGACAGATACACACACAGGGAGACACACACAGGGAGACACATACACACACAAGGACAAACACATACATACAAGGACACACACACAGGGAAAGACACACACACTGGGACGGTTAAATACACACAGGGACAGACACACACACAGGGATACAAACACATAGGGACAGACAGACACACACACACAGGGACAGACACTCACACACAGGGACACACATACACACAGGGACAGACACACACACAGGGAGACACACACAGGGAGACACATACACACAAGGACACACACACATGGAAAGACACACACACTGGGACGGTTAAATACACACAGGGACAGACACACACACAGGGATACAAACACATAGGGACAGACAGACACACACAGGGACAGACACACACACAGGGACACCTGTGCGATGGTGAGATCGTCAACCAACTTCTATCTAATGTGTGTGGCCACCTCTAGCGGACATTAAAATGGAATTCCACCTTTAGTTATGCTCCAACCTTTTGTTACCTTCTTATATGACTCCCACTGATTCCCAGTACTGGGGGGGACATGGACTGGTGTTTAAAAGGGAATTATAAACATGTACCAGAAGGTGGTCTAAACTGTGCCCCATTAGGCAGTGGCTAGACTGTGGAATGGAGTCTAAGCAATGCCTTAGACACACACAGGAGCAAACACACACACACAGGGGCACACACATAGGGACAGACAGACACACACACAGCGGCACACACACACACACACAGGAACAGATAGACACACACACACAACTAGGCCTCACCACATTAAAGTCAGGCTCCGGTCTGTACAGGAACACAGCTCTCTGTTCCTCTGGCTCCTCCCCCACTGGTCACATGGGCGGATGACATCAGGAAGGTCCTTTAGCCCGGTAGGAAACTCCATCTACCCTGAGTCCTGGGGCCGCCCACCCCAGCAGTACACTCAGCTAAAATTTTCTGCATTGCTGGGGTAAGCTACCCTAGAATTCAGAACAGGCAGTTTAATGAAGACTAGGACACATCTGCAGGAGCGAGCGGGCACAGAGTGCCCCCCCAGTAGCAGTGGGTGCTGACGCTGGCCCTGATGTTGGGGCACAAGAGCAGTGGCAGTAACAGCACAAGATGGTGGGTGGTAGTAGAAGAACATGGCAGCAGGTGTGTGGCATCAGGCGAGTGGCAGCATCAGAATAGTGGCTGAAGCAGGTGGCCAGAAGAAATGGGTCTCTTTTCACAAAGTGTTGGTGTGGCACCATTGATGATCTAGTCTGATGCATCGTTGTGGTCGTGGTGCTGTGATTTCCTTTGGCCCTAGAATAATGCCCAGTGTTCAGAGGCCACATACCCTGAACTCGAAAAATTCTGAGGACATAGTTGACTGGCTTACACAGGAAACCCAATCTTCTACAGCTTCCGCTCGGAATCTTGACGCACCATCCTCCTCCAGCTCAGCTTCGGGCACCTCTCAAGTTACCACTCGCCCGCCCGCCGCAACCACCACCACTACCACCACAGCCACCACAGCCGCTTCAGTTGATCCGTCAGAGGAGTTATTTACACATCAGTTGGGTGCAATTAGTGATGCGCAACCATTATTGCCAGAGGATGTAGATAATAGGGATATGTCTCAGTCAGGCAGCATTACACACATGGACGTACGGTGTGATGATGATGATATTGTACCCGCTGCTGCTTCCTTTGCTGAGTTGTCAGATACAAGTGAAATGGTTGATGATGACGATGTGTCCACGGATGCCACGTGGGTGCTTGCTCGAAGAGAAGAAGAGGGGAAAGTTCAGAAGGGGAGACAGAGAGAAGGAGGAGACGAGTTGAAAGCAGGGGGAGGTCGTCGCAAGGAGCTAGTGGAACAGCCAGACAGCACGCCAATCAACGCATGCTGTTGCCACCACCAGAATGCCGTCATTGGAAAGCTCAGCAGTGTGGCATTTTTTTTGTGTGTCTGCCTCTGATAACAGCGATGCCATTTGCAACCTGTGCCAAAAGAAACTGAGTCGTGGGAAGTCCAACACCCACCTAGGTACAACTGCTTTGCGAAGGCACATGATCTCACATCACAAACACCTATGGGATCAACACAATAGTACAAGCAGCACACAAACTCAAAGCCACCATGCTCCTCCTGGTCCAGCATCTTCAGCCACGTCAACCACTGCTGTCCTCCCTGCCCCCTCTCAACCACCCGCCACTCCTCCTCTCACCTTCAGCAGTTCCTCCTCATCTGCCCACAGTCAGGTGTCTGTCAAGGACATGTTTGAGCGTAAGAAGCCAATGTCACAGAGTCACCCCCTTGCCCGGCATCTGACAGCTGGCTTGTCGGAACTCTTAGCCCGCCAGCTTTTACCATACCAGCTGATGGAGTCTGAGGCCTTCAAAAAATTTGTAGTTATTAGGACACCGCAGTGGAAGGTACCCGGACGAAAAATTTTTTCACAAAAGACAATCCCCAACCTGTACTCTATTGTGGAAAAGGAAGTCATGACAGGTCTGGCACACAGTGTTGGGGCAAGGGTCCATCTGACCACTGATACCTGGTCTGAAAAGCACGGTCAGGGCAGGTATATCACGTACACTGCGCATTGGGTAAACCTGCTGACGGCTGCCAAGCATGGATTGCGTGGCTCTGCAGCGGAGTTGGTGACACCGCCACGACTTGCAGGCAGGCCTGCTGCCACCTCCTCTACTCCTCCTAATCCATCCTCTTCACTAACCTCCTCGGCTGAGTCCTCTTCTGCTGCTGCATCTTGCTCCACATCAACTGCACCCCCCCCCCAGCTCCCCGGGGGCTATTCCACATCCCGGATACGACAGTGTCACCCCGTCTTGGGGTTGACTTGCCTGAAAGCAGAGAGCCACACAGGACCAGCACTCCTGTCTGCCCTGAACGCACAGGTGGATCAGTGGCTGACCCCGCACCAACTGGAGATCGGCAAAGTGGTGTGTGACAACGGAAGCAATCTGTTGGCGGCATTGAATTTGGGCAATTGTCACATGTGCCGTGCATGGCACATGTGTTGAATCTGATCGTACAATGCTTTTTGTGTAAGTACCCAGGCTTACAGGACGTCCTCAAGCAGGCCAGGAAGGTGTGTGGCCATTTCAGGCGTTCCTACACGGCCATGGCGCACTTTTCCGATATTCAGCGGCGAAACAACATGCCAGTGAGGCACTTGATTTGCGACAGCCCGACACATTGGAATTCAACACTCCTAATGTTCGACCACCTGCTCCAACAAGAAAACGCCGTCAACGAGTATTTGTATGACCGGGGTGCTAGGACAGCCTCTGCGGAGCTGGGTATTTTTTTGCCACTGTGGGGAGTCGCTCTGGTAGACGGTGGTGCGGGTGCAGTATAGAGGCAACAGGGAGTCCAGAAGGTGCGGAAAACAGTGTTTTATTCACACTTGTATCAAAATAACAGCAGAAAGTCAATTGGTGTTAAGTCACACACATCAGCAAATGAAGGGGAAAACAAAATGTCCAAACACAGGTTCCATTCACCTGGCAGGTTTGATGTGCGGGTTCGCACCTGGCTGTCAGCCCAGCCGCAGGACAATCCTCCTTCAGGGTTCCAGGACGGCTGCACGCCTCCTTGCTGGGCACGTCCTTCCACCCCAGAGAGCTCCACACCACTAGCAGCAGCTTCCAAGACAATCACTCTCACAGCTGGTGGTGCTGGCTGAGTTTATAAACCCAGCCCAAAACCAGGACTGGGACGTGGGGAGCAGCCACCCACCCTACACTTTAGCTGCTCCCGGTAAGAGCCGGCCCGGATCGGCTTTGCAGCCATGCTACTTAGCAAATGTGTCAGTAGCACTACCTGCTACTGACATCAACAAACGGCTCCTACCTCACCGAGGCTATGAACCTCGGTGACACGTACCTACCATCTAGGACGGCACCCTGCACCTTACCACATACCCCCTTTGTTCAACCCTGAGGGGTGGACACAGGACAAACAGTGTACCCGGGAGAGCGCGTCTGCATTTTTTAATAACCGGCCCGCTCTGTGCTCCACCGTGAATTTAAAATTCTGTAGGGACAGAAACCACCTGGTGACCCGGGCATTCCTCTCTTTGGCTTGGGACATCCACTTTGAGTGGGGAGTGGTCGGTCACCAGGCGAAGCTTCTGCCCAACAGGTAATAACGGAGGGCCTCGAGTGCCCACTTGATGGCCAGGCACTCTCTCGACTATGCTGTACCTAGTCTCTGCTGGGGTGAGCTTGCGGCTGAGGAAGACAACGGGATGCTCCTCCCCGTTGACTTCCTGCGACAGTACCGCACCAAGGCCAACCTCAGAGGCGTCGGTCTGGACTACGAAATCCTTCCTGAAATCGGGTGTCACCAAAACCGGGGACCCACACAGGGCCGATTTCAAGGCGGAGAAAGCCTTTTCCGCCTGCTCATTCCAGCGGACCATCCCTGTCTTACGCCCCTTTAACAACTCTGTCAATGGCGAGCGATAGTAGCAAAGTGGGGCACAAACCTCATGTAATACCCCACAATCCCCAGGAACGACTTTACCTGCCTGGTGGTGACCGGTCGGGGCCAACTCCGTATTGCCTCTACCTTATTTACCTGAGGCTTGATGACTCCCCGCCCAATGACATATCCCAGGTATTTGGTCTCTTCCAACCCAATCGCACACTTCTTTGGATTGGCGGTTAGACCAGCTTTCCTCAGGGCATCTACTACCGCCTGCACTTTGGGCAAATGGCTTTCCCAGTCGGTGCTGTGGATGATTACATCATCTAAGTAGGCCGAGGCGTACCGGCGATGTGGTCGCAGCACTATGTCCATTAACCTTTGGAAGGTGGCGGGGCGCCATGCAGGCCAAAGGGTAACACCTTGTAGTGATACAGGCCCTGCGGGGTAACAAGCGCGGTTTTTCCTTAGCCGACTCCGTTAAGGGTACCTGCCAGTACCCTTTAGTGAGGTCCAGCACAGAAAAATAACGGGCTTGTCCTAAATTTTCAACAAGCTCGTCTACCCGGGGCATGGGATACGCGTCAAACTTGGACACTTCATTTAACTTGCGAAAGTCGTTGCAGAACCATAGCGTCCCATCCGGCTTAGGTATTAGGACTATGGGACTGGCCCACTCACTTTTCGACTCCTCAATGACATCGAGCTTCAACATTAATTGCACTTCCTCCGCGATGGCCCGCCGCCGAGCCTCGGGTACCCGGTATGGTTTTAACCGGACCTTGGCCTGAGGCTCAGTGAGCGATGTCATGTCGGATGAGGGACGTGCGGCCAGGGAGGTCCGAGAACACATCCGTGTTCCGACTGAGGAATTCCCTGACTTCCTGAACTTGTTTGGAAGACAGGCTGTCTGCAATTTTACCGTGGTTACGGCTTCACAGGCCTCGAACTGTGGGGCTGGACCCTTTTCACCTAGAAGCCCTGGCCGGGGCTGTGGTCGTCGGCCGTGTCCCTATCTTTCCACGGCTTTAGTAAATTCACGTGGTACACCTGCTCCGGCTTGCGCCGCCTGGCTGGTGTACTTTGTAATTACTTCCCCTACCTTCTCGATCACCTCATAGGGGCCCTGCCACCTAGCTAGGAATTTGCTGTCAAGGGTGGGTACCAGAACCAAAACCCGGTCTCCCGGATTGAAGTCCCGTACCCGAGCCTGACGATTGTACACCCTACTCTGGGCTTGTTGCGCTGCCTCCATATGCTCCCGGACCAAGGGCAACACCCTTTCCATCCGTTCCTGCATCTGGGCGACATACTCAATGACACTTTTGTGGGGGACAGGCTGCTGTTCCCATGCTTCCTTGGCGATATCCAACAGGCCCGAGGGTGTCTGCCATAAAGCAGTTCGAAGGGCGAGAACCCAGTAGAGGCCTGGGGTACCTCTCGCACTGCGAACATGAGATAGGGCAGAAGCAGATCCCAGTCCTTCCCATCTCTAGACACCACCCTCTTTAACATATTTTTTAGAGTTTGGTTAAACCTCTCAACAAGACCGTCCGTTTGCGGATGGTAAGCGGACGATCCGTAACTGCTTTATACGCAACAATTTACACAGTTCCCTCATTACTTTGGACATAAAAGGGGTCCCTTGGTCTGTCAGAACCTCTTTTGGCAGGCCCACACGGGAAAACATTTCCATTAACTCCTTGGCAATGAGCTTAGCTGAGGTATGTCGCAGAGGCACCGCCTCCGGATACCGAGTGGCATAGTCGAGAACTACCAGAATGTGTTGGTGGCCCCTGGCAGACTTTGGTACAGGCCCAATTAAATCCATAGCGATTCGCTCAAGCGGTACTTCAATAATTGGCAGAGGTACCAGAGGACTACGGAAATGAGGTTGGGGGCTAGTTATCTGACAGGTTGGACAGGACTTACAATAATTTTCTACCTCCTTGAACACACTGGGCCAATAAAACCGCTGCAGTATGCGGTCCTGGGTTTTCTGCCACCCCAGGTGTCCCCAAGAACATGTTGGTGGGCAAGCTCCATGACAAGCTTGCGATATGCTGTGGGCACCACCAACTGTTCAACAGGTTCACCTCGGATTTGGTTCACCCGATACAACATATCCTGTAGAACAATAAATCGTGGGAACATTAATTCAGCCCCTGGTTTCTGGGGTTTGCCATCAATTTCAGCACATTCTCCCAGGCCCTGGTTAGGGTTTGGTCCCGGTGTTGTGCGGTCCCAAAATTTTCCCGGAGACATTGAGGTCTGCCAACTCAGGTCCCGGTGGCAAGTCCTCCGTGTCTCCCACCATTACACTCAGTGGGGTTGTTTCCCCCTCTCCCGCTGGAGCAGTGGTCACCCCTACGGCCGGCCCTTCAGACTCGGGCTCCCAGGGTTCTGGCCTTCCAGCAGTATCAGGCCACTCTGCTAGGGTCACCCCTGTCTCGGGTCCCTCAGATACCTTTATTGCCGGCCACAGCGCCGGAAAACCGGGGAAGTCCCTCCCAAGTATTAGTTCGTGTGGGAGTGTAGTAGCGACAGCCACCTCGTGGGTCCACCTACCAGCCGCTGTGGACAAAGTCACTAGTGCAGTGGGGTAGTCTTTCAGGTCTCCGTGGATGCACAGGACCCCGACTTTACGGCCAGTATACTCCGCAGGCCGTACAAGGGCAGCCCTTACCAGGGAGACTAAACTCCCAGCAGAGCCACCGCCAGCGAATCTCCCACCTCTACCTGACACAGGTGGTTATGGTCTTGCACCTCACGGGTGCCAGTTGCGCTACAGCTTCCGTGCATGCAAGGAGTGGCGACCCCGTAGTTCACCTCCATCAGCTCATCCCGATGCGGACAGTCGGCCCTGATGTGGCCTGGCTCCTGACACCTCCAGCATACCACGGGAGGCGGGCTCGCAGGGGTATATTCCGTGCAGGCCGCTCTGTCGCGGACGTTGGAACTGGGGCAGAGGCCTCCGGGGTTTAACTGACCCCTTCCCAGCAAGACTCCCCTGCAGGTTTCTGGTGGCCTCGTGCCGCTCCACCAGGTCGACCATCTCCAGGGCATTGGTGGGCGATACCTGGCCGATCCAGTGCTGGAGAGGGTAAGGCAAAGCCCTCCAGAAGACATCGGCTAACAGACGGTCGAGCATAGCAGTGGGAGTCAGTATGTCTGGCTGCAGCCATTTTGCAACCGTTGTAGCAAGTCATAGTATTGTGGCCGGGCGGGTTCAGCCGGGTTAAACTCCCACTGATGCAC
Organism: Bufotes viridis; assembly: GCA_033119425.1. Taxonomy (NCBI): domain Eukaryota; kingdom Metazoa; phylum Chordata; class Amphibia; order Anura; family Bufonidae; genus Bufotes; species Bufotes viridis. Next base: position 497,865,537 of record CM065591.1, on the reverse strand, counting down.
CCGCTGGGCCTGGACCAAAACATTCACCCCCAGTCTTGCCAGGATCTCACCTTTCACAGTCGGGTAGTCAGCTGCTTGGTCACCTGGGAGGTCAAAAATACTTGCTGGGGTCCAGACGCCAGGAACGGAGCGATGACCTCTGCCCACTGTTCTCGGGGTAATTTCTCCCTCACGGCCACCTTCTCGAACACCGCCAGATAGGTCTCAACATCATCCGAGGGGGTCATCTTAGGGATCGCGGTGCGGACAGCTTTCCGGGCATCGTGAGCGCGGTGGGGCGCTCCTGCCGCTTGCAACGCCATCACGTGCTGTAACAGTAGCTGGTTGGTCTCCCGCTGCTGCACGTTAGCCTCTATGAGGGCTTTCACAGCCGCCTCCATTTTGTCGGGGATCACAGGCTGCAACTTTGCCGGCTTAATATAGGACATTCACTTTTGCCCCGCAAAAAACAAAGTTCGGCGTTCACGCCAGCCTCACTGCGCATGCCCGCATCCGACACCAAATGTGGGGAGTCGCTCTGGTAGACGGTGGTGCGGGTGCAGTATAGAGGCAACAGGGAGTCCAGAAGGTGCGGAAAACAGTGTTTTATTCACACTTGTATCAAAATAACAGCAGAAAGTCAATTGGTGTTAAGTCACACACATCAGCAAATGAAGGGAAAACAAAATGTCCAAACACAGGTTCCATTCACCTGGCAGGTTTGATGTGCGGGTTCGCACCTGGCTGTCAGCCCAGCCGCAGGACAATCCTCCTTCAGGGTTCCAGGACGGCTGCACGCCTCCTTGCTGGGCACGTCCTTCCACCCCAGAGAGCTCCACACCACTAGCAGCAGCTTCCAAGACAATCACTCTCACAGCTGGTGGTGCTGGCTGAGTTTATAAACCCAGCCCAAAACCAGGACTGGGACGTGGGGAGCAGCCACCCACCCTACACTTTAGCTGCTCCCGGTAAGAGCCGGCCCGGATCGGCTTTGCAGCCATGCTACTTAGCAAATGTGTCAGTAGCACTACCTGCTACTGACATCAACAAACGGCTCCTACCTCACCGAGGCTATGAACCTCGGTGACACGTACCTACCATCTAGGACGGCACCCTGCACCTTACCACACCACGTTACTGAATGCTCATGCGCAATGCCTGTAGGTTCATGCGTCCTTTTGAGGAGGTGACAAACCTAGTCAGTCGCACCGAAGGCACCATCAGCGACCTCATCCCATTTGTTTTCTTCCTGGAGCGTGCCCTGCGAAGAGTGTTGGATCAGGCTGTAGATGAGCGTGAAGAGGAAGAGGAAGAGTTGTGGTCACAATCACCACCAGAAACAGCCTTGTCATCATCGCTTGCTGGACCTGCGGCAACGCTGGAAGAGGAGTCTGAGGAAGAGGAGTCAGAGGAGGAATGTGGCGGCTTTGAGGAGGAGGAAGACCAACCACAACAGGCACCCCAGGGTGCTTGTTGTTGTCACCTATCTGGGACCCATGGTGTTGTACGTGGCTGGGGGGAAGAACAGACCGTCAATGACATCAGTGAGGACGAGGAACGGGAGATAAGTAGCTCGGAATCCAACCTTGTGCAAATGGGGTCTTTCATGCTGTCATGCCTGTTGAGGGACCCTCGTATAAAAAGGCTGAAGGAGAATGACCTGTACTGGGTGGCCATGCTACTAGACCCCCGGTATAAGCAGAAAGTGGCTGAAATGTTACCGAATAACCTGAAGTCGGAAAGGATTCAGCAGTTCCAAAACAAGTTAAAAAGTATGCTTTACACAGCTTATAAGGGGGATGTCACAGCACAACGGGAATCTAACAGGGGAAGAGCTGAATGTAATCCTCCTCCTACCACGACCACGCCGGCAAGGACAGGATGCTTTACAGACGTGTTGTTGATTGAGGACATGCAGAGCTTTTTAAGTCCTACGCATCGCCGCAGCCCTTCGGGAGTCACCCTCAGAGAACGACTCGACCGACAAGTAGCAGACAACCTCGTCTTAACAGCAGATATCGACACTCTGAGGAGCGATGAACCCTTTCACTACTGGGTGTGCAGGCTTGACCTGTGGCCTGAGCTATCCCAATGTGCAATAGAACTTCTGGCAGCTTCAAGTGTCCTGTCAGAAAGGACCTTCAGGGCAGCAGGAGGTATTGTCACTGACAAGAGAAGTCGCCTCGGTCAAAAAAGTGTTGATTACCTCACCTTTATTAAGATGAATGAGGCATGGATCCCGAAGGGACTGACAATGATGGAGACAAGTTTGACTATATAAGGCCTGATGAGATGCCTTGGGCATCGGCAGCGGCTGCAACAATACCTAATTTTTCAGGCATGTGTACATGCCTAATTTTTCTGGCCTCTGGTGCTGCACTGTGGCTTCAAAAACAAAACAAATGTGTCAATTCCCCTTCGTGATCGTTACCTTGTTGTGGTGAAGGGGCTTGCGTATCACAATGAAGTGACCACTTCTATGAGTGTGTTGGCAATGTTGGCACACCCAAGATGATAAGGCCGTGGCTTCATTGTGAACAGACCAAAAGCGATCGGTTGGATAATTTTTCATAGAAAAAACATTAATTTTCTTTGTGATCATCTAAGTTGATCATTAACCCCTTCAGCCCCCCTAGCTTAAACACCCTTAATGACCAGGCCACTTTCTACAATTCTGCACTACACTACTTTCACCGTTTATTGCTCGGTCATACAACTTACCACTAAAATGAATTTTACCTCCTTTTCTTCTCACTAATAGAGCTTTCATTTGGTGGTATTTCATTGCTGCTGACATTTTAACTTGTTTTGCTATTAATCAAAAATGACCAAACTTTTTGCAAAAAAATAACATTTTTCACTTTCTGTTGTAAAAATTTTCCAAAAAAAAAACTACATTTCTATATAAATTTTTCTATAAATGTATTGTTCCACATGTCTTTGATAAAAAAAAAATCCAATAAGTGTATATTTATTGGTTTGGGTAAAAGTTATAGCGTTTACAAACTATGGTGCAAAAAAGTGAATTTCGGCATTTTGAAGCAGCTCTGACTTTCTGAGCGCCTGTCATGTTTCTTCAGGTGCTAGAATGTCAGGATAGTATGAATACCCCCCAAATGACACCATTTTAGAAAGAAGACACCCCAAAGTATTCGCGGAGGGGCATGGTGAGTTCATGTATCATTTCATTTTTTTTCACAAGTTAGCGGAAAATGACACTTTCTGAGGAAAAAAATAAAATAATAAAGTTTCCATTTCTGCTAACTTCTGGCAAAAAAAAAAAATCTCCCACGGACTCACTATGCCCCTCAGTGAATACCTTGGGGTGTCTACTTTCCGAAATGGGGTCATTTGTGGGGTGTGTTTACTGTTCTGGCATTTTGGGCGGGGCTAAATTGTGAGCAGCCATGTAATCTAAAGGTACTCGTTGGAATTTGGGCCCCTTTGCGCACCCAGGCTGCAAAAAAGTGTCACTCATGAGGTATCGCCGTACTCAGGAGAAGTAGGGCAATGTGTTTTGGGGTGTATTTTTACATATACCCATGCTGGGTGAGAGAAATATCTCTGTAAATTGTCAACTTTGCATTAAAAAAATTTAAAAAATTTAAAAAGTTGTCATTTACAGAATGACAAATGTTATGTTCGCGACATTTCTATGCCCCAGCTGCATTGGTGACTTTTTCCTCCTCCTCTACCTTCGCCTTGTGCTTCCACTGAGGTCCCGGTGTCAGGTGGGAATGCAATCAGCAGCGCGTCTACCAGCGTGCACTTGTACTCTTGTATCTTCCAATTCATGCTCCAGTGACGGAATTAAGGACAGCCCATTGTCCTTGTAGCGGGGATCCAGCAGGATGTCCACCAAATAATCAGTACTGGTTAGAATGTGGGCTACTCGGCGGTCATTGCGCAGGCACTGCAGCATGTAGTCGCTCATGTGTGCCAGGCTGCCCAGAGGCAACGACAAGCTGTCCTCTGTGGGAGCTGTTTCGTCTGTATCACCCCAGCCACGCTCCAGTGATGCCAATGGGCTCCTTTGGGTGCCACCCTGCTGTGAACATGGTTCCTCCTCCTCATCCTTCTCCAGGAATGTGACCTAGCTGGACAGTTGTGTACCTGGCCTCTGTTGGTGCAGGAACCCACCCTCCGAGCCACTTGTGAATGACTGGCCTGATAATCGTAGGAAATTATCCCTCTTCCTCCTCCTCTTCTTCCTGTGCCACATCCTCTTCCATCATCGCCCAGAGCGTTTTTTCAAGGAGACATAGAAGTGGGATGGTAACGCTGAGGACGGCGTCATCGGCCCTGGCCATGTTGGTGGAGTACTCGAAACAGCGCAACATAGCACACACGTCCCGCATTGAGGCCCACTCGTTGGTGGTGAAGTGGTGCTGTTCCGCAGTGCGACTGACGCGTGCGTGCTGCAGCTGAAACTCCACTATCGCCTGCTGCTGCTTACACAGTCTCTCCAGCATGTGCAAGGTGGAGTTTCACCTGGTGGGCACGTCGCATATGAGGAAGGCCGAAGTTATGCTGCAGCTCACACAGGCGAGCAGCAGCAGGGTGAGAATGCCAAAGCGCGCACAGACTGCCCGCTCTTTTTGCAGCAGATGTGGGCATATCGGGGTAATTTTTTGGGAAACTCTGCACCACAAAATTCAGCACATGCGCCAGGCAAGGGATGTGCGTCAAACCGGCTAGGCCCAGAGCTGCTACGAGATTTCACCCGTTATCGCACACCACCAGGCCGGGCTCAGTGGCACCAACCACTCATCGGTCTGTTGTTCCATGTGCAACGGGCGCCTCCCCCTAGGGCCCTCTATGTAATGCAACCCAGGTATAGGAATGCCGAGTTGTATAGTGTGGCCTAAAATGTCCCTTTATATGTGTCACGGTGCTCCTACCTGGATACGGCTCGACCCCAAGCTTTGATTCCGAAGCAACAAATAGGGTAAATAATTGAGGGATTGGAAGAAAATTTTAGTCCAGACCTTTATAAAGTTGAACAGCAGCTACTGTATATTTGAATAAATGTTTGTCCAAGAGAATCTTCAAGCTTTTTCTTGGTCCCAGCAGGCTTTAGAATTAAACTGGCAGGCAAACTTGACTCTGCTACATCTGTTTCTCTCATGCTCTGCTTTTCTGACAGGCTGACTGTATAACTTTGCTTCCTCTGTATGCTGCACTTCTGTTCTGTATGGTCTGTCTCTAGAATAGGCCAATTTCCTCCTGGCTCCTGAGGCTCTAAGCTTTGGCCTCCAGGGTGCTCTGGCTGGCTTGGACACATCCAGCAGAGACGTGCCGCCCCTGCACACCTGTCGCCCACTTCTCTCCGGGGGGAAAGCTCCATTCTACCAAAATGCAGCTCTGCTGTGTTTGCTGCCACCTGCTGGTGAACCATTACATTACACATTAACATAAACTTGCAAACGTTAGAAATGTACATTGTGGAGGACCTAGATAAAATATATAAGATGACGTTTTGTTAGCCCATTAGAGATACTGTAGTAGCAGGGTGCAGAAGTGGCAATGCCACTCTGGGGTGTTACACATGCCCATCCACAGCTCCTGCGTGTTTTTTTTATTTTTTCCCCCAAACAGATGAGTTTCAAAGCAGCCTACTATTGTTTCCCTCTGGCTGTGCTGAAGTTGGTGGTGCAGGTGTTACGCTGACCGGATGAGGATGCAGTAGAGGAGGAAGCGGAGTAGGATGAGGAGGCAAGAAGAGGCAACTAGAAATGTCTTGCAATCCTCAGTGGCGGAAGGACATGCACCAAATTGCTATCCGCCTCACGCCCAGCTGCCACTGCGTTTACCTAGTGTGCAGTTAGGGTGATATAACGTCCCTGGCCGTGCTTACTGGTCCACGTATCGGTGGTTATGTGGACCTTGCCACAGATGGCGTTGTGCAGTGGCAGCTGGGAAACACGTACTGTGGGACAACCATAACGTTTTTAAAAGTGTCCGTTTCCACCAGACGGAATGACTGCATTTCAAAGGCCAGGGAATGCTGGTGGGTAGGGAAGTACTTCCTCTTTCTCTCCAGTGTTTGGGGGATGGACAGCTAAAAGCTTCCATGGGACAGTGTGGAGATGCTTGGTGACAGTGGTGGAGGTGGTGGTGTTGCTGCCACATTGTCTGTTTGCCGGGTAACAGGAGCCCCGGTCACTCCAGAGGGGGACAAAGAGGCCGAGACTGCAGCAGAAGGGGGATCAGGAGGAGCCTGAGATATTTTGTGGCTTTTGAGGTGTTTACTCCACTGCAGCTCGTGCTTTGCATTTAGATGCCTGGTCATGCAGGTTGTGCTAAGGTTCAGAACATTTATGCCTCGCTTCAGGATCCGATTGCAGAGCGTGCAAACTACTCGTGTCTTGTCGTCAGCACATTGTCGGAAGAACTGCCACACAAGGGAACTCTTTGGAGCTGGCCTTGGTGTGCTCATTCCCTGGGTGCCGTGGGCAGTAGCAGGCGTACTGGCTAGGGGACGGCCACTCTGCTTTTGCACCCTTTTGCTGTGTGGCTGACGCAGTGTGACCACTACCTCTTCTACCGAACTGCACACGTTATTCGTATGACCTTGATTCCATGTATGGTCTCGAACCTCACCATCCCCTACATCATCTTCCACCCACTCCTCACCCCTGCCCTCCTTGCCAGTCTGCACACTGCAGAAAGCCGAAGCAGTTGGCACCTGTGTTTAGTCATCATCAGAGATGTGCTGTGGTGGTCTTCCCATGTCCACATCCTGAAACATAAGTGGTTGGGGCAGGGCTAGGTGGATGGCCCTGGGAAACGCTGCCAGCAGAGTCATCAAAAAGCATAAGAGACTGCTGCATGACTTGGGTCTCAGACTGCTTGCCTGATTTTCAAGGGGGTGAGGTGAAAGATGCCCATGGGCTGAAGGTGCCAACTCTGCGCTTTCAGCAGGGGACCGGGTGGGAGACAATGTGAAGGAACTGGAGGCACTGTCAGCCACCCAATCTACTACCGCCTCTACTTACTCTGGCCTCACCATTCGTATACCGGAATTCAGGCCTACAAAATAATGCTGAACGTTCTGTCGCCTACGTGCACCTGACAAAAGTGTTTCATTTGGGCGTGTAGCTGGCACAGATCGACCACGTCCTCTCCCTGCAACAGGAGCTCCACCAACACCAGCAGCACCACGACCATTCCATGTCCCTTTTTTGATGTTCTGCTCATTCTTTGAGGTCACCTACCGAACTAACAGACAGATAAAATATATTAACTTTTCTGTCACTGATGCAGTGCAGGTGTACCTCACACACAAAATGGGTATATGTCACCCACCGAACTAACAGACGTATTAACTATATTAATTTTCCTGTCACGGATGCAGTGCAGGTGTACCTCACATCAAAAATTGGTATATATCACACACCGAACTAACAGACGAATTAACTATATTATTTTCCCTGTCACGTATGCAGTGCAGGTCTAGCTCACACCAAAAAAAGGGATATGTCACCCACCGAACTAACAGACGGATTAACTATATTAATTTCCCTGTCAAGTATGCAGTGCAGGTTTACCTCACACCAAATAAGTGTATATTGCACCCACCGAACTAACAGCCAGCTTAACTGTTATATTTTTGTGTCAGGTGTACAAAGATGGTACATTACACCCACAAAAAAATCACTATAGGTCACCTACAGAATAAATAGCCAGATTCCTAACACTCTCCCTCACTTCAGCTGCCTGCTTCCTGTCCCTGTAGTACTCAGAGCTGATGGGCGGTGCTACATATGATCCAGCTTGTATAGAGGTTGTGTCACATGATGCACTGTCCAATCACAGCCGAGCCATTACTAAGCATTGCTGTCATGGCTTCTAAGTGCCCTCAGCTTAAAAGCTTGTTTATTGGCTGCCCCGAAGCCTTTCAACAAGCTTTATTAAATGCTTGAACACCGAACTCGAACCCGTACTTTTGCTGCAAAGTTCGGGTTCGGGTCCGAGTACCCGAACTCTCAAAGATCGGTACGGACTCGAACTTTGCAGTTCGGATTCGCTCAACACTAGATGTAATATTATATCTGGCCCTTTTTTTGTTTTTTTCTTTTTTAAAGGAGTCTAGGTTACGGCAGTTTCAGCAGGGAGATTGGTCAGCGGAGGTTTATTTTTCCGAATTTCAAAGGTGGGCCACGAATACTTTGTGGAATGACCAGGCTCTCAGGAGACAGTTTTGCCAGGGGTTGTCAGAGAAAGTAAAATACACACTTGCGCTGTATTAGACTCCAATGTCCCTTGAGGCCGCTATGTCGCTATCTATAAGAATTAATAGACGCCTTAGGGATAGGCCGAGGAGTTCTTGTCCTCCAGAGACTTTTCTCAGGCAGGAGTCTGTTTGTTCTGACTCAGACTAACCTATGTAACTAGGGGGAGCCACTCGTCAGGTTGGTCCTCCTGAGGTTCGTCGTAAGATTGAGGTCTGGTTTTTCTGTGGTCAAAGGAGTCATTTTACTGGAGCTTGTCCATCCGGACCCAAAAAGAAACAACCGCTGGAACTACTGACCCCAGGTTGTGGGGAGGATGACAACCTGGGTGTATACATCTCCTCCATACATGTCTCAGTTTGTTTTGCTAGCTATGGTAGTTTTGGGTAATAAAACTGAGACGATCTCTGTTTTTTGGACAGTGGGGCTGAGGTCAATATTGTGGATGCCCTATTCGCTCAGACTCTGGGTTTTTCTTTCAGTCCTTTATCTAGATCAATCTCCATATTCGCCATCAACTCTGCTCCTATTACTCAAGAGAACCTAAGACAGCTATGTCCTTGAAGGTCTTCCCACTCCTATGGTATTAGGTCTTCCCTGTCTGGTAGCGCATAATCCGGTTGTTTATTGGCAGGCCAGGGAGATATTGGAGTGGAGTTACCTGCCATATCAGACATGATAATAGTGTTCAGTGTAATATCAATCCGGATATGCCTATAGTACTGTGGCTGGGGGGTTGGTTCAAAAATGGAACACATAGCAGTGGGGCTTGGGCGCCAAATCTTTTGAGACACTAGTGCAGCGAGCCCAGGAGGAGTGAATGGAGGATGAGAGTGATAGTAATAATAATAATCTTTATATAGCTTTACCATATTCCACAGCATTTTACAATTCAGAGGGTCCATGTACAAAACAAAGGACATCACAAAGTTACCGGCTAATATCCAACTGAAACACTAGGAGTGAGGATCCTGCTCGCAAGAGCTCACAATCTATGAGGAAGTGGTGGGAGACACAAAAGATAGTTGATTGTTATATGAAGTGGCGCAGCCTCCTTTGTCCTAAAAGGAGTGGTGTAAGCCGATCTGCATGTGCTAGTGCTTTGTAGGTGGGGATTACTGTCGGATGATCGAGTTCAGGTCTGAAGAAGAGGAGTTGGGGGGGGGGGGGTTACTAGGGGATTGGTCAGTTTATGAAGCATGATAAGCCTGCATGAAAATATGTGTTTTTAAGGCACGTTTGAAGGTAGGCAAGTTGGAATTTGACCAGTTTTTCTAGGGCAGAGCATTTCAGGGAGTAGGCGAAGCCGAAGAAAACTCTTGACGACGGGAGTGAGAGGTACGAATTATGTTGGATGTTAATCTTAGATCACTGGCAGAATGGAGAGGACGAGTAGGGTGGTAGACGGAAATGAAGGAGGAGATGTATGGAGGTGCAGCACTGTGGAGAGCTTTGTGGGTGAGGGTGAAATGTTTGAACTGTATTCTGTGGTGGAAGGGCAACCAGTGAAGTGACTGGCGCAGGCTAGAAGCATCAGTCTAGTGGGTGGGCAGATAAATGAGCCTGGCTGCAGCATTTACAGATGTGGCAGAGTTGTGTCACAGTCATAAGATGCTAACTAGATGTGATAACTCACCAAATGTGTGTGCAGCGTCCCACTTATGTGTGTACAAGTGGTCCCCTTCAAATTCCTGTGTGATTATTTGTAATTAATATATTGTGTTTCCTAATATCAGGCTGGCAATGTCATTACCTCTATTCACCCCTAGGTGGTGCTGGCGCCACATACTATATATAGCTGGGGGTTTGCTTATTCAGAGTAGTGTGTGTGAGAGTTGGAGAGGAAGTAGTAAGTGGATTCAGTAGTAGGAGAGGAGAAAGAAGTGTATGGAGGAGCAAAGCAGGCTCAGTCCAAAATGTAGCTGCCATTCTTTCCTCTGGGCCCTGATCAAGCCTGGAGATGACAGACCAAGTAGTCTCCGCAGCCCAGCACAAGACAGAGATCTATGTCTGAATATAAAGCAAGTCTAGTGAAGATTAGAGCTGAGTCTAGCCAAGGGACTTTACAAGCACTAGTGATCAGGAGGAACGTGAAGGTACCTGGACACCACTGGATGATTAGTGCGCAGAATTATCCCTTTTCACTAAACGCCTTTTGGGACATAGTGAACCTGAATACTTCAAGAGAGCATCCTATATCAAATAATCTAGCAGAGTTTGCCTGCCTCGAGGGAGAACGCCCTTATTGGATTGCTCAACATAAAGTAAGGAAACCATTATATTCAGTACCTGAGTGCTAGAGATTGTACTTAGTGCAAATTTAACAATTCTTCGCCTGTAAAGTAACAGTATAAAGAAAACTCCTCAACTGACAATTGCCAGACCCATTATAAGGAATCACGAGTAAACCAACATCTGGATTATTGCTTTTGATACACAAATGAACTGTAGCCACAGTCCTGAGACTATTGATTCAGTAAAAGTTCAACTGTGTTTTACTACAACTGACTCCTCATCCTTTCTACTACTCTCAACATTTGCACCTTACGGTGGTGGCATCACGAACACCGGGGCCCAGCCACCCAAGTACCCTAAGCATTTTCATTACCATCAAGGGCACCTCAACTTCCGTCTGGCTGGTGTTCCCTGCAATAGAGAGTGCCCAGGAGGATTTAGTGCCATCTTCCCATCCACTGCACTGCCGGCCCAGGGAGGCTTGGCTAACCGTGAGTAAATGAACTACTACCCTCATCGGCTCACCGTAGCCTCACATGTTGCCTCTGTGGCCCGGCACGCTGCATGTGTGTTAACTCTGCTACACCTGTAGGACAGACTGAAGGGGTAAGAGTTTAGTGAGAAGAAGACCAATTAGTAATGAATTACAGTAGCCAAGATGAGAATAAAGCAAAGCAACAACAATAGTTTTGGCCATTTCCACTGTAAGAAAAGGGCGGATTTTGGAGATGTTCTGGAGGTGCAGACGACAAGAGAGTGTAAGTGATTGGATATGGGAAACAAAGGAAATATCTGAGTCAAACGTGACCCCAAGTGCTGCCCAGGAGTTATGACAGTACCGCAGACCAAAATTGAAATATAAAGTTAAGGTTGGTTAGTAGATGGGGGAAAGACAAGAAGTTTGGTTTCTGAGAGGTTCAGTTTTAGATACAGAGAGAACATGATGTTAGAGACAGCTTCCAGACAATCACTGGTGTTTTGGAGTAAAGCAGGGGTGATGTCAGGGGATGAAGTGTATAGTTGGGTGTTATCAGCATTGAGATGGTACTAAAAAACAAATCTACTGATAGTCTGTCCGAGTGAGGCTGTGTAGAGAGGGAAGAGTAGAGGACCTAGGACTGAACCCTGAGGAACCCCAACATCATGAGGAAGAGGAGAAGTAGAGCCAATGAATACACTGAAAGGAGCAGCCAGAAAGATAGGAAGAGAACCAGAAGAGAGAAGTGTCCTTAAGGCCAGTTGAGTAGAGCATGGTGAGGAGGAGTTTGTGGTCTACCGTATCAAACGCTGCAGAAAGATCCAGAAGAATCTGTAGAGAATAGTTGCTATTCCTTTTTGCTGTCAGGAGATCGTTAGACACTTTAGTAATCTGCAGAGTGGAGATTGCAAAAGGCAGATTATAAGTGTTCAAGAAGAGATTTTGCAAAACAGGATAGGGAGCACGTGGAAGTGTAGGAAGGATCAAAATTGGTTGGGGACTGGAATTATTTCCTGCCAGATTGTAGCTCTGGCACATGGATTACAATGGCAACCAATACACCCCCAGTGTCATGAAGTAACAGGAGTGTGAACCCTTTCTTCCCTCAGGGCACAACCTAATGTTGGGGCTAGCCTGGTGGTAGATAGGGTGTCCTTGGTTTTGTAAGTTTGGTAAACGCGCAAGGCAGGTATAGGTGCAGCGGTGACGTGACCAGGCCAGTTGTAATAAATGTCTCTCTTTCCTAAAGTGCAGAATAGGAGTAGTAGTACTTCCAACAGTATCAAGCCACAGTTCCAAAGCACATAACATAGTGCAAGTTCTTCCCAATAACAATGTATGGACAGATAGTCGTAATAATGGGGGTTGTGGTACTCCTTCTCTCTGTCTTTTTGTAGAACTTTAGGTACGGAATTGAGGGTTTTGGTATAGGATCTGTAATTCCCAGGCTGAGGGACACAGACTCAGGATACAACTGGACAAACCATCTCAAAGTGTGGAAGGGAGCGTTAGCAATGCTCCCTCTCACAGAAGCAAAGTCCAGTGGCGTACAGACAATTCATGGGGCCCCAGTGAGAGACTGATCCATGGGCCATCCCCCCTTCCCCCCGCCGCCCCAGTGGCGGATCCAGAGCCTGGTCTAGCAGATCGCTGACGAGGGGGGGGGGGGGATTCAAATTTTTAAGAACAGGTTCCCTACTCAACGGCTGACCCGTACTTGAGTCGGTGATCCTGTACAGTCTGTATTTGCCGGCTGCACGAGCATGAGTTCAGTTAAGTTCAGTGTCTTCGGTGCGCAATCCCGTCCTGCGGCTCATGATCCCGCGAGACCCACTGCGGGAGGTCACGGGTCTCGTGGGATTGTGCGTCGAAGTGATTGAACTCATGCCCGCGCAGCCGGGAAGTACAGGATCAGCGAGACCCCCACCAGCGCGAGGCGTTAGGCGGCGGCATAAGTGGCCTAATAGAAGAGCCGTCTCTGAGCACTACTCCAGGGGCCAGGGGTCCAGGGGAGCACCCAGAAATTTTGTCTAGGGGGGGGCCGAAAAGAAAAAAAGTGTGTGGTGCAAAAAATGGCCCTACCCATTTTTCTAAGCCCATTCTACTTATAATAGGCCACTCCCAACAAACACTGTACAGCTGAAATAATATTGTTGAGGATAAAGGTAAGAGTCTCACCCTCATCCTACATAGACATAATGTACCCAATACTCCACAATACAGGGCCCAACATAAAGCCCCTGTACTCACACTGCCCCCCACGTAGCTCCGTGGCAGGAGCTGTTACAGTTTCACTTCCTCCCTCCTAGTCCTGAAGGCACCAAAAGCGGAGTGGAGGAGGAGCTGCGCGATATTGAAGGTGTGTAGGTCTGGATGGGGGCCCGGTTCTACACATCTTACAGAGAGGGGAGGGCCTGTCCTAGCTGCACTGCCTGCTTCACATTATACAATAGACAACAGCAGGCTACAGCCAGGAAGCTCCTCTACTCTCCTCCCTCCCCAGATCCTGCTCCAGGCCCGTGGTTCACCCCACAATCCGCCACCTGCCCGTGGACTGCTGCACCATTGGCCGTCCTCATCCAGCTCTGAATCCTCCTTCTGCAAATGGCAGGGGGGGGATCTGGAGCATCTCCTCTCCTACATAGCGCCACATACCACTTACATCCAGTGATGTCACCTTTGATGTAGATGTTCTCTTTTCTCATCTTCTCCATTCAGACCAGACCGCCATGATGATTTTTCAGCCATCACCCGTCTCTGCAGAGATTCAAAAACAGACATTAGTTTCCCACTTTTCCATCATCTTCACATCTTCTGAACACCCCATCCTGCCACCCCCAATACTGTGCCCGCTGTGTTCCCCAATACTATACTGCAGAAACTGTCCCCTGAAAAATATATGTACCACACAGATAGTGCCCCCTTCTACAAATATTGGCACACAGTGCTCTAAAAAAAATAACTGTGCCCAGTAAATAGTATCACGGACACTAGCAGTGTAAACATATTGTCCCCAAAAATAATTGTGCTTCTAAGCTGATACTGTGTCAGGGTGCCCACCAAAGTAACAGTGCTCCCCAAGTTACCACCAATAGAAATAATTCTCTGCCTGAGCACACTTAGTTATAATGCCCCCATAGTGCCCATACTAGTGTGATCATGTTCCCCATAGCCCCCAGTAGCAGTAAAGCTCACCATAATGCACCCATGTAGTAATGATTCTCCTTATAATATGACAGTACAAAAAATACCCCTGCTTAGTGCCCGCAGTTGAGCTAATGTCCCCATAATGTATGCCGGTATAAAGTACCTCTATATAGTGCCCCAGTAAATGCCCCCGTAGGGCTCCTCGCCCCCTTCTCTATAGTCCCCCGATAATTTGCCAGTATAAAATATCCCATCTTAGTACCCCCAGCACATGCCTCTATGGTGCTTCTCTCCCCCACAGTGCCCCCCATAAAATGCCCCTTTGTAGAGCCCCCAGCAGATGCCCCTATAGTGCTCCTCTCCCTCATAATATGCCAGTAAAAAATGCACCTTCTTAGTGCCACTAGATGCCCCCATAATATGCCAGTAAAAAATCCCTCTTCTTAGTGCCACCAGATGCCCCCATAGTTCTCTCTCTCCCACAGTGTCCCCGTAATGTGCCAGTTAAAAATTCCCCCCCTTAGTGCCACCAGATGCCCCATAGTGATGTTCTGCCCTATAGTGCCTCCCATGTGAAAAATACACCTTAGTGCAAGATGCCATAGTGCCCCCTATATTGTGCCCCCCCCCCCCCCCAAAAAAAAAAAATGGTGCCCCCTAAAATGTGCCATGTATAAAAATAAAAAAAAAGAACCACTAATACTTACCTTCATGAGGCTAGCAGCAATGCGATGCAGACATCTTCCGGCCTGTGACCCTATTCTGAGGTACTGTACCAATAATTCCACTGACGGCTACTACAGTAGTAGCTAAAATCCAGAACTGCAAGAATTCATAGGATATTAGAAACATCACAGATAGCAAAAAGTAAATAAAAAACATTACTTGTCCACAATTAAAGGGGTATTTAAATACAAAAATAGTCACTGTATAGATACATTACATTACTTATCCTGTACTGATCCTGAGTTACATCCTGTATTATACTCCAGAGCTGCACTCACTATTCTGCTGGTGCAGTCACGGTGTACATACATTACATTACTTATCCTGTACTGATCCTGAGTTACATCCTGTATTATACTCCAGAGCTGCACTCACTATTCTGCTGGTGGAGTCACTGTGTACATACATTACATTACTTATCCTGTAATTATCCTGAGTTACATCCTGTATTATACTCCAGAGCTGCACTCACTATTCTGCTGGTGTAGTCAATGTGTACATACATTACTTATCCTGTACTGATCCTGAGTTACATCCTGGATTATACTCCAGAGCTGCACTCACTATTCTGCTGGTGCAGTCACTGTGTACATACATTACTTATCCTGTACTGATCCTGAGTTACATCCTGTATTATACTCCAGAGCTGCACTCACTATTCTGCTGGTGGAGTCACTGTGTACATACATTACTTATCCTGTACTGATCTTGAGTTACATCCTGTATTATACTCCAGAGCTGCACTCACTATTCTGCTGGTGCAGTCACGGTGTACATACATTACATTACTTATCCTGTACTGATCCTGAGTTACATCCTGTATTATACTCCAGAGCTGCACTCACTATTCTGCTGGTGCAGTCACTGTGTACATACATTACATTACTTATCCTGTACTGATCCTGAGTTACATCCTGTATTATACTCCAGAGCTGCACTCACTATTCTGCTGGTGCAGTCACGGTGTACATACATTACATTACTTATCCTGTACTGATCCTGAGTTAAATCCTGTATTATACTCTAGAGCTGCACTCACTATTCTGCTGGTGCAGTCACTGTGTACATACATTACATTACTTATCCTGTACTGATCCTGAGTTACATCCTGTATTATACTCCAGAGCTGCACTCACTATTCTGCTGGTGCAGTCACGGTGTACATACATTACATTACTTATCCTGTACTGATCCTGAGTTACATCCTGTATTATACTCCAGAGCTGCACTCACTATTCTGCTTGTGCAGTCACTGTGTACATACATTACATTACTTATCCTGTAATTATCCTGAGTTACATCCTGTATTATACTCCAGAGCTGCACTCACTATTCTGCTGGTGGAGTCACTGTGTACATACATTACTTATCCTGTGCTGATCCTGAATTACATCCTGTATTATACTCCAGAGCTGCACTCACTATTCTGCTGGTGGAGTCACTGTGTACATACATTACTTATCCTGTACTGATCCTGAGTTACATCCTGTATTATACTCCAGAGCTGCACTCACTATTCTGCTGGTGCAGTCACTATGTATATACATTACTTATCCTGTACTGATCCTGAGTTACATCCTGTATTATACTCCAGAGCTGCACTCACTATTCTGCTGGTGCAGTCACTGTGTACATACATTACTTATTCTGCACTGATCCTGAGTTACATCCTGCATTATACTCCAGAGCTGCACTCACTATTCTGCTGGTGCAGTCACAGTGTACATACATTACTTATCCTGTACTGATCCTGAGTTACATCCTGTATTATACTCCAGAGCTGCACTCACTATTCTGCTGGTGCAGTCACTGTGTACATACATTACTTATCCTGTACTGATCCTGAGTTACACCCTGTATTATACTCCAGAGCTGCACTCACTATTCTGCTGGTGCAGTCACTGTGTACATACATTACTTATCCTGTACTGATCCTGAGTTACATCCTGTATTATACTCCAGAGCTGCACTCACTATTCTGCTGGTGCAGTCACTGTGTACATACATTACTTATCCTGTACTGATCCTGAGTTACATCCTGTATTATACTCCAGAGCTGCACTCACTATTCTGCTGGTGCAGTCACTGTGTACATACATTACTTATCCTGTACTGTTCCTGAGTTACATCCTGTATTATACTCCAGAGCTGCACTCACTATTCTGCTGGTGCAGTCACTGTGTACATACATTACTTATCCTGTACTGATCCTGAGTTACATCCTGTATTATACTCCAGAGCTGCACTCACTATTCTGCTGGTGCAGTCACTGTGTACATACATTACTTATCCTGTACTGATCCTGAGTTACATCCTGTAATATACTCCAGAGCTGCACTCACTATTCTGCTGGTGGAGTCACTGTGTACATACATTACTTATCCTGTACTGATCTTGAGTTACATCCTGTATTATGCTCCAGAGCTGCACTCACTATTCTGCTGGTGCAGTCACGGTGTACATACATTACATTACTTATCCTGTACTGATCCTGAGTTACATCCTGTATTATACTCTAGAGCTGCACTCACTATTCTGCTGGTGCAGTCACTGTGTACATACATTACATTACTTATCCTGTACTGATCCTGAGTTACATCCTGTATTATACTCCAGAGCTGCACTCACTATTCTGCTGGTGCAGTCACGGTGTACATACATTACATTACTTATCCTGTACTGATCCTGAGTTACATCCTGTATTATACTCCAGAGCTGCACTCACTATTCTGCTTGTGCAGTCACTGTGTACATACATTACATTACTTATCCTGTAATTATCCTGAGTTACATCCTGTATTATACTCCAGAGCTGCACTCACTATTCTGCTGGTGGAGTCACTGTGTACATACATTACTTATCCTGTACTGATCCTGAGTTACATCCTGTATTATACTCCAGAGCTGCACTCACTATTCTGCTGGTGGAGTCACTGTGTACATACATTACTTATCCTGTGCTGATCCTGAATTACATCCTGTATTATACTCCAGAGCTGCACTCACTATTCTGCTGGTGCAGTCACTGTGTACATACATTACATTATTTATCCTGTACTGATCCTGAGTTACATCCTGTATTATACTCCAGAGCTGCACTCACTATTCTGCTGGTGCAGTCACTGTGTATATACATTACTTATCCTGTACTGATCCTGAGTTACATCCTGTATTATACTCCAGAGCTGCACTCACTATTCTGCTTGTGCAGTCACTGTGTACATACATTACATTACTTATCCTGTAATTATCCTGAGTTACATCCTGTATTATACTCCAGAGCTGCACTCACTATTCTGCTGGTGGAGTCACTGTGTACATACATTACTTATCCTGTACTGATCCTGAGTTACATCCTGTATTATACTCCAGAGCTGCACTCACTATTCTGCTGGTGGAGTCACTGTGTACATACCTTACTTATCCTGTACTGATCCTGAGTTACACCCTGTATTATACTCCAGAGCTGCACTCACTATTCTGCTGGTGCAGTCACTGTGTATATACATTACTTATCCTGTACTGATCCTGAGTTACACCCTGTATTATACTCAAGAGCTGCACTCACTATTCTGCTGGTGCAGTCACTGTGTACATACATTACTTATCCTGTACTGTTCCTGAGTTACATCCTGTATTATACTCCAGAGCTGCACTCACTATTCTGCTGGTGCAGTCACTGTGTACATACATTACTTATCCTGTACTGATCCTGAGTTACATCCTGTATTATACTCCAGAGCTGCACTCACTATTCTGCTGGTGCAGTCACTGTGTACATACATTACTTATCCTGTACTGTTCCTGAGTTACATCCTGTATTATACTCCAGAGCTGCACTCACTATTCTGCTGGTGCAGTCACTGTGTACATACATTACTTATCCTGTACTGATCCTGAGTTACATCCTGTATTATACTCCAGAGCTGCACTCACTATTCTGCTGGTGCAGTCACTGTGTACATACATTACTTATCCTGTACTGATCCTGAGTTACATCCTGTATTATACTCCAGAGCTGCACTCACTATTCTGCTGGTGGAGTCACTGTGTACATACATTACTTATCCTGTACTGATCTTGAGTTACATCCTGTATTATGCTCCAGAGCTGCACTCACTATTCTGCTGGTGCAGTCACGGTGTACATACATTACATTACTTATCCTGTACTGATCCTGAGTTACATCCTGTATTATACTCTAGAGCTGCACTCACTATTCTGCTGGTGCAGTCACTGTGTACATACATTACTTATCCTGTACTGTTCCTGAGTTACATCCTGTATTATACTCCAGAGCTGCACTCACTATTCTGCTGGTGGAGTCACTGTGTACATACATAACTTATCCTGTACTGTTCCTGAGTTACATCCTGTATTATACTCCAGAGCTACACTCACTATTCTGCTGGTGCAGTCACTGTGTACATACATTACTTATCCTGTACTGATCCTGAGTTACATCCTGTATTATACTCCAGAGCTGCACTCACTATTCTGCTGGTGCAGTCACTGTGTACATACATTACTTATCCTGTACTGATCCTGAGTTACATCCTGTATTATACTCCAGAGCTGCACTCACTATTCTGCTGGTGCAGTCACTGTGTACATACATTACTTATCCTGTACTGATCCTGAGTTACATCCTGTATTATACTCCAGAGCTGCACTCACTATTCTGCTGGTGGAGTCACTGTGTACATACATTACTTATCCTGTACAGATCCTGAGTTACATCCTGTATTATACTCCAGAGCTGCACTCACTATTCTGCTAGTGCAGTCACTGTGTAAATACATTACATTACTTATCCTGTACTGATCCTGAGTTACATCCTGTATTATACTCCAGAGCTGCACTCACTATTCTGCTGGTGGAGTCACTGTGTACATACATTACTTATCCTGTACTGATCCTGAGTTACATCCTGTATTATACTCCAGAGCTGCACTCACTATTCTGCTGGTGCAGTCACTGTGTACATACATTACTTATCCTGTACTGATCCTGAGTTACATCCTGTATTATACTCCAGAGCTGCACTCACTATTCTGCTGGTGCAGTCACTGTGTACATACATTACTTATCCTGTACTGATCCTGAGTTACACCCTGTATTATACTCCAGAGCTGCACTCACTATTCTGCTGGTGCAGTCACTGTGTACATACATTACTTATCCTGTACTGATCCTGAGTTACATCCTGTATTATACTCCAGAGCTGCACTCACTATTCTGCTGGTGCAGTCACTGTGTACATACATTACTTATCCTGTACTGATCCGGAGTTACATGCTGTATTATACTCCAGAGCTACACTCACTATTCTGCTAGTGCAGTCACTGTGTAAATACATTACATTAGTTATCCTGTACTGATCCTGAGTTACATCCTGTATTATACTCCAGAGCTGCACTCACTATTCTGCTGGTGCAGTCACTGTGTACATACATTACGTTACTTATCCTGTACTGATCCTGAGTTACATCCTGTAGTATACTCCAGAGCTGCACTCACTATTCTGCTGGTGCAGTCACTGTGTACATACATTACTTATCCTGTACTGATCCTGAGTTACATCCTGTATTATACTCCAGAGCTGCACTCACTATTCTGCTGGTGCAGTCACTGTGTACATACATTACTTATCCTGTACTGATCCTGAGTTACATCCTGTATTATACTCCAGAGCTGCACTCACTATTCTGCTGGTGGAGTCACTGTGTACATACATTACTTATCCTGTACAGATCCTGAGTTACATCCTGTATTATACTCCAGAGCTGCACTCACTATTCTGCTAGTGCAGTCACTGTGTAAATACATTACATTACTTATCCTGTACTGATCCTGAGTTACATCCTGTATTATACTCCAGAGCTGCACTCACTATTCTGCTGGTGCAGTCACTGTGTACATACATTACTTATCCTGTACTGTTCCTGAGTTACATCCTGTATTATACTCCAGAGCTGCACTCACTATTCTGCTGGTGGAGTCACTGTGTACATACATAACTTATCCTGTACTGTTCCTGAGTTACATCCTGTATTATACTCCAGAGCTACACTCACTATTCTGCTGGTGCAGTCACTGTGTACATACATTACTTATCCTGTACTGATCCTGAGTTACATCCTGTATTATACTCCAGAGCTGCACTCACTATTCTGCTGGTGCAGTCACTGTGTACATACATTACTTATCCTGTACTGATCCTGAGTTACATCCTGTATTATACTCCAGAGCTGCACTCACTATTCTGCTGGTGCAGTCACTGTGTACATACATTACTTATCCTGTACTGATCCTGAGTTACATCCTGTATTATACTCCAGAGCTGCACTCACTATTCTGCTGGTGGAGTCACTGTGTACATACATTACTTATCCTGTACAGATCCTGAGTTACATCCTGTATTATACTCCAGAGCTGCACTCACTATTCTGCTAGTGCAGTCACTGTGTAAATACATTACATTACTTATCCTGTACTGATCCTGAGTTACATCCTGTATTATACTCCAGAGCTGCACTCACTATTCTGCTGGTGGAGTCACTGTGTACATACATTACTTATCCTGTACTGATCCTGAGTTACATCCTGTATTATACTCCAGAGCTGCACTCACTATTCTGCTGGTGCAGTCACTGTGTACATACATTACTTATCCTGTACTGATCCTGAGTTACATCCTGTATTATACTCCAGAGCTGCACTCACTATTCTGCTGGTGCAGTCACTGTGTACATACATTACTTATCCTGTACTGATCCTGAGTTACATCCTGTATTATACTCCAGAGCTGCATTCACTATTCTGCTGGTGGAGTCACTGTGTACATACATTACTTATCCTGTACAGATCCTGAGTTACATCCTGTATTATACTCCAGAGCTGCACTCACTATTCTGCTAGTGCAGTCACTGTGTAAATATATTACATTACTTATCCTGTACTGATCCTGAGTTACATGCTGTATTATACTCCAGAGCTGCACTCACTATTCTACTGGTGCAGTCACTGTGTACATACATTACTTATCCTGTACTGTTCCTGAGTTACATCCTGTATTATGCTCCAGAGCTGCACTCACTATTCTGCTGGTGCAGTCACTGTGTACAGACATTACTTATCCTGTACTCATCCTGAGTTACATCCTGTATTATACTCCAGAGCTGCACTCACTATTCTGCTGGTGCAGTCACGGTGTACATACATTACATTACTTATCCTGTACTGATCCTGAGTTACATCCTGTATTATACTCCAGAGCTGCACTCACTATTCTGCTTGTGCAGTCACTGTGTACATACATTACATTACTTATCCTGTAATTATCCTGAGTTACATCCTGTATTATACTCCAGAGCTGCACTCACTATTCTGCTGGTGGAGTCACTGTGTACATACATTACTTATCCTGTGCTGATCCTGAATTACATCCTGTATTATACTCCAGAGCTGCACTCACTATTCTGCTGGTGGAGTCACTGTGTACATACATTACTTATCCTGTACTGATCCTGAGTTACATCCTGTATTATACTCCAGAGCTGCACTCACTATTCTGCTGGTGCAGTCACTATGTATATACATTACTTATCCTGTACTGATCCTGAGTTACATCCTGTATTATACTCCAGAGCTGCACTCACTATTCTGCTGGTGCAGTCACTGTGTACATACATTACTTATTCTGCACTGATCCTGAGTTACATCCTGCATTATACTCCAGAGCTGCACTCACTATTCTGCTGGTGCAGTCACAGTGTACATACATTACTTATCCTGTACTGATCCTGAGTTACATCCTGTATTATACTCCAGAGCTGCACTCACTATTCTGCTGGTGCAGTCACTGTGTACATACATTACTTATCCTGTACTGATCCTGAGTTACACCCTGTATTATACTCCAGAGCTGCACTCACTATTCTGCTGGTGCAGTCACTGTGTACATACATTACTTATCCTGTACTGATCCTGAGTTACATCCTGTATTATACTCCAGAGCTGCACTCACTATTCTGCTGGTGCAGTCACTGTGTACATACATTACTTATCCTGTACTGATCCTGAGTTACATCCTGTATTATACTCCAGAGCTGCACTCACTATTCTGCTGGTGCAGTCACTGTGTACATACATTACTTATCCTGTACTGTTCCTGAGTTACATCCTGTATTATACTCCAGAGCTGCACTCACTATTCTGCTGGTGCAGTCACTGTGTACATACATTACTTATCCTGTACTGATCCTGAGTTACATCCTGTATTATACTCCAGAGCTGCACTCACTATTCTGCTGGTGCAGTCACTGTGTACATACATTACTTATCCTGTACTGATCCTGAGTTACATCCTGTAATATACTCCAGAGCTGCACTCACTATTCTGCTGGTGGAGTCACTGTGTACATACATTACTTATCCTGTACTGATCTTGAGTTACATCCTGTATTATGCTCCAGAGCTGCACTCACTATTCTGCTGGTGCAGTCACGGTGTACATACATTACATTACTTATCCTGTACTGATCCTGAGTTACATCCTGTATTATACTCTAGAGCTGCACTCACTATTCTGCTGGTGCAGTCACTGTGTACATACATTACATTACTTATCCTGTACTGATCCTGAGTTACATCCTGTATTATACTCCAGAGCTGCACTCACTATTCTGCTGGTGCAGTCACGGTGTACATACATTACATTACTTATCCTGTACTGATCCTGAGTTACATCCTGTATTATACTCCAGAGCTGCACTCACTATTCTGCTTGTGCAGTCACTGTGTACATACATTACATTACTTATCCTGTAATTATCCTGAGTTACATCCTGTATTATACTCCAGAGCTGCACTCACTATTCTGCTGGTGGAGTCACTGTGTACATACATTACTTATCCTGTACTGATCCTGAGTTACATCCTGTATTATACTCCAGAGCTGCACTCACTATTCTGCTGGTGGAGTCACTGTGTACATACATTACTTATCCTGTGCTGATCCTGAATTACATCCTGTATTATACTCCAGAGCTGCACTCACTATTCTGCTGGTGCAGTCACTGTGTACATACATTACATTATTTATCCTGTACTGATCCTGAGTTACATCCTGTATTATACTCCAGAGCTGCACTCACTATTCTGCTGGTGCAGTCACTGTGTATATACATTACTTATCCTGTACTGATCCTGAGTTACATCCTGTATTATACTCCAGAGCTGCACTCACTATTCTGCTTGTGCAGTCACTGTGTACATACATTACATTACTTATCCTGTAATTATCCTGAGTTACATCCTGTATTATACTCCAGAGCTGCACTCACTATTCTGCTGGTGGAGTCACTGTGTACATACATTACTTATCCTGTACTGATCCTGAGTTACATCCTGTATTATACTCCAGAGCTGCACTCACTATTCTGCTGGTGGAGTCACTGTGTACATACCTTACTTATCCTGTACTGATCCTGAGTTACACCCTGTATTATACTCCAGAGCTGCACTCACTATTCTGCTGGTGCAGTCACTGTGTATATACATTACTTATCCTGTACTGATCCTGAGTTACACCCTGTATTATACTCAAGAGCTGCACTCACTATTCTGCTGGTGCAGTCACTGTGTACATACATTACTTATCCTGTACTGTTCCTGAGTTACATCCTGTATTATACTCCAGAGCTGCACTCACTATTCTGCTGGTGCAGTCACTGTGTACATACATTACTTATCCTGTACTGATCCTGAGTTACATCCTGTATTATACTCCAGAGCTGCACTCACTATTCTGCTGGTGCAGTCACTGTGTACATACATTACTTATCCTGTACTGTTCCTGAGTTACATCCTGTATTATACTCCAGAGCTGCACTCACTATTCTGCTGGTGCAGTCACTGTGTACATACATTACTTATCCTGTACTGATCCTGAGTTACATCCTGTATTATACTCCAGAGCTGCACTCACTATTCTGCTGGTGCAGTCACTGTGTACATACATTACTTATCCTGTACTGATCCTGAGTTACATCCTGTATTATACTCCAGAGCTGCACTCACTATTCTGCTGGTGGAGTCACTGTGTACATACATTACTTATCCTGTACTGATCTTGAGTTACATCCTGTATTATGCTCCAGAGCTGCACTCACTATTCTGCTGGTGCAGTCACGGTGTACATACATTACATTACTTATCCTGTACTGATCCTGAGTTACATCCTGTATTATACTCTAGAGCTGCACTCACTATTCTGCTGGTGCAGTCACTGTGTACATACATTACATTACTTATCCTGTACTGATCCTGAGTTACATCCTGTATTATAATCCAGAGCTGCACTCACTATTCTGCTGGTGCAGTCACGGTGTACATACATTACATTACTTATCCTGTACTGATCCTGAGTTACATCCTGTATTATACTCCAGAGCTGCACTCACTATTCTGCTTGTGCAGTCACTGTGTACATACATTACATTACTTATCCTGTAATTATCCTGAGTTACATCCTGTATTATACTCCAGAGCTGCACTCACTATTCTGCTGGTGGAGTCACTGTGTACATACATTACTTATCCTGTACTGATCCTGAGTTACATCCTGTATTATACTCCAGAGCTGCACTCACTATTCTGCTTGTGCAGTCACTGTGTACATACATTACATTACTTATCCTGTAATTATCCTGAGTTACATCCTGTATTATACTCCAGAGCTGCACTCACTATTCTGCTGGTGCAGTCACTGTGTACATACATTACATTATTTATCCTGTACTGATCCTGAGTTACATCCTGTATTATACTCCAGAGCTGCACTCACTATTCTGCTGGTGCAGTCACTGTGTATATACATTACTTATCCTGTACTGATCCTGAGTTACATCCTGTATTATACTCCAGAGCTGCACTCACTATTCTGCTGGTGCAGTCACTGTGTACATACATTACTTATTCTGCACTGATTCTGAGTTACATCCTGCATTATACTCCAGAGCTGCACTCACTATTCTGCTGGTGCAGTCACAGTGTACATACATTACTTATCCTGTACTGATCCTGAGTTACATCCTGTATTATACTCCAGAGCTGCACTCACTATTCTGCTGGTGCAGTCACTGTGTACATACATTACTTATCCTGTACTGATCCTGAGTTACACCCTGTATTATACTCCAGAGCTGCACTCACTATTCTGCTGGTGCAGTCACTGTGTACATACATTACTTATCCTGTACTGATCCTGAGTTACATCCTGTATTATACTCCAGAGCTGCACTCACTATTCTGCTGGTGCAGTCACTGTGTACATACATTACTTATCCTGTACTGATCCGGAGTTACATGCTGTATTATACTCCAGAGCTACACTCACTATTCTGCTAGTGCAGTCACTGTGTAAATACATTACATTAGTTATCCTGTACTGATCCTGAGTTACATCCTGTATTATACTCCAGAGCTGCACTCACTATTCTGCTGGTGCAGTCACTGTGTACATACATTACGTTACTTATCCTGTACTGATCCTGAGTTACATCCTGTAGTATACTCCAGAGCTGCACTCACTATTCTGCTGGTGCAGTCACTGTGTACATACATTACTTATCCTGTACTGATCCTGAGTTACATCCTGTATTATACTCCAGAGCTGCACTCACTATTCTGCTGGTGCAGTCACTGTGTACATACATTACTTATCCTGTACTGATCCTGAGTTACATCCTGTATTATACTCCAGAGCTGCACTCACTATTCTGCTGGTGGAGTCACTGTGTACATACATTACTTATCCTGTACAGATCCTGAGTTACATCCTGTATTATACTCCAGAGCTGCACTCACTATTCTGCTAGTGCAGTCACTGTGTAAATACATTACATTACTTATCCTGTACTGATCCTGAGTTACATCCTGTATTATACTCCAGAGCTGCACTCACTATTCTGCTGGTGCAGTCACTGTGTACATACATTACTTATCCTGTACTGTTCCTGAGTTACATCCTGTATTATACTCCAGAGCTGCACTCACTATTCTGCTGGTGGAGTCACTGTGTACATACATAACTTATCCTGTACTGTTCCTGAGTTACATCCTGTATTATACTCCAGAGCTACACTCACTATTCTGCTGGTGCAGTCACTGTGTACATACATTACTTATCCTGTACTGATCCTGAGTTACATCCTGTATTATACTCCAGAGCTGCACTCACTATTCTGCTGGTGCAGTCACTGTGTACATACATTACTTATCCTGTACTGATCCTGAGTTACATCCTGTATTATACTCCAGAGCTGCACTCACTATTCTGCTGGTGCAGTCACTGTGTACATACATTACTTATCCTGTACTGATCCTGAGTTACATCCTGTATTATACTCCAGAGCTGCACTCACTATTCTGCTGGTGGAGTCACTGTGTACATACATTACTTATCCTGTACAGATCCTGAGTTACATCCTGTATTATACTCCAGAGCTGCACTCACTATTCTGCTAGTGCAGTCACTGTGTAAATACATTACATTACTTATCCTGTACTGATCCTGAGTTACATCCTGTATTATACTCCAGAGCTGCACTCACTATTCTGCTGGTGGAGTCACTGTGTACATACATTACTTATCCTGTACTGATCCTGAGTTACATCCTGTATTATACTCCAGAGCTGCACTCACTATTCTGCTGGTGCAGTCACTGTGTACATACATTACTTATCCTGTACTGATCCTGAGTTACATCCTGTATTATACTCCAGAGCTGCACTCACTATTCTGCTGGTGCAGTCACTGTGTACATACATTACTTATCCTGTACTGATCCTGAGTTACATCCTGTATTATACTCCAGAGCTGCATTCACTATTCTGCTGGTGGAGTCACTGTGTACATACATAACTTATCCTGTACTGTTCCTGAGTTACATCCTGTATTATACTCCAGAGCTGCACTCACTATTCTGCTAGTGCAGTCACTGTGTAAATATATTACATTACTTATCCTGTACTGATCCTGAGTTACATCCTGTATTATACTCCAGAGCTGCACTCACTATTCTACTGGTGCAGTCACTGTGTACATACATTACTTATCCTGTACTGTTCCTGAGTTACATCCTGTATTATGCTCCAGAGCTGCACTCACTATTCTGCTGGTGCAGTCACTGTGTACAGACATTACTTATCCTGTACTGATCCTGAGTTACATCCTGTATTATACTCCAGAGCTGCACTCACTATTCTGCTGGTGGAGTCACTGTGTACATACATTACATTACTTATCCTGAGTGGCACTCACTATTCTACAGGCTTCAGAGGCTGAAATCTCCCAGCATTTTCTACTTGTACAGTGTAAATATAGAGCTTGGTCTGGTAATTTGTATTTTGGGAAGTGTGGTCCTTACACCAGACATTGTACAGTCATCTAATGAAGAATAAAACTACCTGACCCCTCATTAATAATACAGGAGAGTCAGGATGGAGCTTCTTGGCCGGAGCAGAGGAGGTGGACACTGATGGCCGCATAGCATCGGCACGTCTGTGATGCGTAGGAGATAGAAGCAGCGAAGGGGAGATGCATGGCAACCGCTCACTATTGAAGGTCAGGAGACAGATGGATGCCCATTGTGCAGTAATACCTTCTAATATTGTACATTATTCACCGAAAAAGGTGGTTTCATGTGGTAGGGTCATGGGCGTAGCTATAGAGGGTGCAGAGGTAGCAGTCGCTACCGGGCCCAGGAGCCTGAGGGGCCCCAAAGACACTTGTGCCGCATAGGAAGACACACAAAGCACTGAGGGAAGGGGGGCCCAAGCTCAACTCCTGCACCGGGGCCCCTGTGCCGTTAGCTACGCTCCTGGGTAGGGTGTAATATGGGGTTTCTCAAGTGGTTCCACTTTAGAACATAGTTGCAGCCCGAAGTCTATTCAAACAGTTTAACATTACTTATCACTTCTTCACCAAGGCTTGTATTAGACCAGCAGACGTCTCGCAGATAACAATCAGATCGAAGATCTTGCTACTCGTTAGCGACCAAAAAAGGGGTTATTACTTTGAGTGATGTTCTTTTGTACTTTTGCTCATTAATCGTTCATTACGAAGTACCAAGCCTCTATGTGGTCTAAGCGAGTAGACGACTCCATATACTGTACACTATTCACAAAAAGTTAGGGATATTTGGTTTTCGGGTGAAATTTATGGAAAACTTAAAAAGTTCACACTGCAGTGATATTATACCATGAAAGTCGGTCATTTAAGTAGAAGCAGCAATGGTGATGTCCTCATCTTAAAGGGAGTCTGTCCCCTCTTTTTCACCAATATAACTCACCACACTGCCCCACAGAAGATTGCATATGATTTCCAAGCATCCCTGGGTGCACTCTGTGTCTGTATTCCATGTCCAGGAAAACAGCACCTAAGTGCCCAAAGCAAACCAGACTGAAGGGGGGAGGACTGCTTTAGCTGCTCATATCTTGGTATTAGTACCAGCTAGAAATATGGGCCTTGTTTGAAAGCTGGTATTTCAACCTTTCAAACTATAGAACCGCTGCATTATATCCACTATATCAGAAGATATAGCCGTTAGAAATCGAGTCAGGAATGAAAGCTGTTTTTACACTTGGGAGGTTAGGGTGGCCACTTGCTTCACCCTAGAAAGCCGGACCTCACCGACCATGCCCCAAACCATGTCCCCACCACCAGCTGTAAAAACACAGGGGAGGAGAGGGTAGAACTTTCAGACCGGAAGGTGAGCTGGGGGCAGCTCGGGGTGCTTCGTTCCCCCTCAGTCAGCCACAGGGAGCCATGTCTGTGGCTCTAGTGACTGATTGGGGGTGAGAGAAGCCTCAGTCAGTTGCTTGAGCTCACGCTCAGACAGCGCAGTCAGTGCTGCTGTCTGAGCGTGAGCTACTGAAAGGGTGGACATCCCTGTGTCCATCTGGGCACTGCGCCGGACGGAGGACAGGGAGCCAGAAAACCGGAATGTCCGGCCTAAAACCAGACGTCTGTCCACCCTAACACAGGTATGTCTGGAAAGCGTTTTGAAATCTTCTATAAGGCAGTGTTGTTAGGTATATTGGTGAAAATTAGGTGACACTCCCTTTAAACAAATTATTAAAATTAAAGCCATCACCAGTGCTGGGTATACCGCCACAAAATGTCAGTGTCTCAACTTGTCCTGTGGCCTTGAGCATCAATTACAATTTGACAATGACATCTCCTGCTGTTCACAAGTTGACTTATTGTCTGCTGAGGCATGGCATCCAACTCTTCTTGAAGGGCGGCCGTCAGGTCATTAGGTTCTGGGGTACAGAGTTACGAATCCCTCTACATGACGACTCAGCTGATCCCATAGGTTTTCAATGGGATTCAGGTCTGGAGAAAGTGCAGGTCGCTCCATTTGAGGCCCGCCAGTCTCCAGCAGCTGTTCCTTAATGATGTGACCTCGATGAGCTGGCGCATTGTCATCCGTGAAGATGAAATTAGGCCTGTGTTGTTCCTGCAGAGGTACAATGACTGGATTAATGATGATATTCACGTAGAATGGGCTTGTACCATTCACAAAGTGTAGGGCAGTTCTGTATTGACTAGACACACCTGCCCACACTGTTACACCACTATCACCAAAGGCTCGTCTGCTGACAACAGTGGCTGATACATAGCCCTCTCCTTGACGTCTCCAACTTCGTTGGCGGCCGTCATTTCTGCTCAGTGTGAATCAACTTTCATCAGTGAACAGCTCTGAGGCCCGCTGGTCCCGGGTTTAGCGTAAATGCTCCTTGGCCTATGTAACGCGATGACGTCTGTGCCTGGTGGTGTGGTCAGTTACCCTTGCAGGTTGTCTAGCAAGCAGACTACACTGATGAAAACAGTCTTAAATGGTCTGACATGACACTTGGGTGCCTCTAGCCTCCATTAAATGTGCCTGGAGTTGTATGGCATTCATCATCCGATTCTGCAGGGCATTGTTCCCAATGAAGCGGTCATCAGTGTGGGATGTGGCCAGTTTCTCTGTTACAACTTGCTGATGACACTCTAAGCTCCGTGGCCACATCTGTCTGAGAACCTCCTGTTTAAAGCCTCGCAGTAGCGAGGTACTGTTGATCAACTGTTTAGGTATCATCTTGGTCTCATGGTGTCAAAATGTGAACAGCATGATGAGGAGGACTGTTTAAATACCAATTCTAATTGAACCAGGAAATGTATAGGGCGATTCAAACTTCTGTTGTGATTTTTACCGTTAAGCTCCTTGTTAGAGAACAGTAAGTTGTGCAAAAAGCCCTGAAACATTGAACAGTTGGACATGTGCATTCAAAAGTTTAGAGAAGGTCACATTAAGTTCACTTGTAAATGTTAGAGGTGATTTTAGGTTCATCCTGAAATTTCACTCACAAGCCAAATATCCCTAACTTGAGTAGTGTATATATATATACAAACGGATCTGTGACCGAGGATAATCTTTTGCATTTATCATGAAATATCATGATTGGCGAGAAACAAGCGATTTATGGTAACATAGTTTATAGGGCTGAAAAAAAGACATCTGTCCATCCAGTTCAGCCTGTTATCCTGCAAGTTGATCCAGCGCAAGGCCAATTTTCCTCACTTTAGGAAAAAATTCCTTCCCGACTCCAATCAGGCAGTCAGAAAAACTCGCCGGATCAACGACCCCTCTCTATAACCTGTAATATTATTACACTCCAGAAATACATCCATCACCACCTCCTCCGGCAGAGAGCTCCATAGTCTTACTGCTCTTACCGTAAAAAATCCTCTTCTATGTTTGTGTAGAAACCTTCTTTCCTCCAGACACAGAGAATGTCCCCTCGTCACAGTCACAGTCCTGGGGATAAACAGATGATGGGAGTGATCTCTGCACTGACCCCTGATATATTTATACATAGTTATTAGATCTCCCCTCAGTTGTCTGATAATAATAATCTTTCTGGGACCTGTAGTCCACCCATTCCAGTTGCTGCTTTAGTTGCCCTTCTTTGAACCCTCTACAGCTATGCTATGTCTGCCTTGTTCACAGGAGCCCAGAACTGTACACAGTCCTCCATGTGTGGTCTGACCAGTGATGTGTAAAGTGGTAGGACTATGTTCTCATCACGGGCATCTATGCCCCTTTTGATGCAACCCATTATCTTATTGGCCTTGGCAGCGGCTGCCTGACACTGGTTTCTATGGCTTAGTTTGCTGTTCACTAAAATTCCTAAGTCCTTTTCCATGTCAGTGTAACCCATTGTTTTGCCATTTAGTATGTACGGGTGACTTGCATTATTCCTTCCCATTCCTTCCTTGCTCTTCATTTAATCGCTCATACTTATTACATCTCGTGAGGCTCATTCAATTACGATCGCATTAATGTCATTCAGTGCAATATTTTTTCTGTCTAATATAGGCTTTAGAGTGGTTGATGGTCTTTTGTGAAGCCTCTACAATTGCTTTTAAGGGCTCTGTCATCCCAAACCATATCCCACCAACATAAACCTACCGGGAGCTCCCTCCATTACTGTTAAAACCAGGACTAAGGCCTATCTTAGGATTTCCTCTGCCAGTCAGATGGTCTGAATTCTCTGGGCTCATACATGCCAACAGTCATGGTTTTGTCAGGACAATCCTGTGAACCAAACAGTAAAATGTGCTGGATATATGGAAACCTTACCCAAAGTGGTAAGGTTTCCTTGTTTGGGCATAAATGGCACAAATTTGACAACTTGGATATGGGTATAGTATACATACTATTCCTTGAAACCCACTACACCACCCTTCCCATCAGCCACATGGTTCAGCCTACTGCTCTGAGGACTACCACAATCAGGCCACCACCAAAGCCACACTATCCATGCTTATACCGTATAAGCCACACTGTAAGTTATGCAATCTCAGCCACTCCATAATCAGTACACAAACCAACTGAAAGGTGGCATGAAGCAGGATGTGCTCAACCCAAAAATGCAGTTGTGCATATATATACAGGGGAGCAGATCCTGCACTTGTGGCCCGTTGCTAGAGGCGATCCCCAGCAAAAACGTATACGGTGAGGATGTCCGCAGCGGACCACAAGTACCACAATAGACATCCTACACAAGATGGCAATAGTGTGGATGTAATAAATAATATAACAATATAGCAATAACAAATGACAAGACAGGTGCACACTGCGGTCTTACTGAGCCCTCAAACTGATGTTAAAATTGAGAGGTCAGTCAACATGTCCTACAGTGGAGGACATGTCTTAAGCCCGAGCACCGCGTCAAGGTCTCTCAAGTAGCTTGGGACCTAACACTCACCTACCTGTGCCATATGGGAAATACCAGGGGCCAGTGGGCAAAATTGCAGAAATGTATTAGGCCGACTCGCAGCAGACTCCTTAGTTACTTCCAGCATGTAACCATGCCTGCAATGGGAGGAGGGAGAGGGCTGTGAGCCCTCTACATCCTGCTTCATGCCACCTTTCAGTTGGTTTGTGTATATATAATTTTTTGGAGGTGTATAAACTCCCATGTAAAAGTAGCCTGTTTTCCATCCACAGGCTACATTTAGGTGCACCTGTGAGGACCGGGCCATATCAGCCAGTCTTGGGTGGGGCTCACAGCCTTCTCCCTCCTCCCATTGCAGGCATGGTTACATGCTGGAGGTAACTGAGGAGTCTGCTGTGATTCTGCCTAATACATTCCTGTAATTTTGCCCACTGGCCCTGGTATTGCCCATATGGCACAGGTAGGTGAGTGTTAGGTCCCGAGCTACTTGAGAGACCATGGCGCGGTGCTCGGGCTTAAGACATGTCCTCCACTGTAGAACATGTTGACTAACCTCTCAATTTTAACATCAGTTTGAGGGCTTAGTAGGGCCGCAGTGTGCACCTGTTTTGTCATTTGTTATCACTCCATAATCAAACCTCAAATATTGTATAATATACACATTAAAAATACACCTTTGAGCCAGGCAGAACCAAGGCTGTGGAGGAACTTTGAAATGATTCTCCAGAGGCTCATTTACAGCCTCAAAACTAAAATGCTGAAATAGCTTTCTATGTCTCCGGTGTTATAATTATTATTAATATATTACGCTCAATGATTCCTTGAATCCAGGGATGTCGCGCTCTACTGGGAGCTTCACTCTACAACTATAAATATGTGCACCATGCAGACGCCTCAGAGAAGAGCAGCCGAACCCCTCGTCTACACTGTAATTCTGACTATAGCGCTGTAGGTGTTCATTAACTTGCATGTAGATACTGAATATATAGATGATAGAAGTAAGTGACCCCTTCCCTTATTGTCTCTTCTGCCATATCCAAGAGAAATGGTCATCAGGAGAGTCATAAGTTGGAGACCATCGTTCTAGACAGAGGTATGGCCAGAGTTAGCAGTATGAGGGTGGACTCCATCAATGTCTGGAATGAAGGGGCATATTTAATACGGTCTTCCTAATGTCTATGGCCTTTTACAAGCTTATATCGAGAGAGTACTGCTCCAAGGGCCCCATTATTATAGCATAAGTGAGGGGCCCAGATCATGGACTCCATCATTATAGGACATGCCAAAAAAGCCAAAGTTTGCCTGGGTCTACACCATGTTTTATATTAGGTCAGATGGGTGTCATAGGGACGGGCTCATTACTTAGGAACATCTCTATAAGTGATTGATAAGCTATTTTATGATAGTCCATTCTGGTGGACGTGAGTCATTTTTTAGGGGTGCATGTGATGTACTCAAAGCAATGAGGTTATAACAAGTTATCCTCTATCCACAGGATAGGGGTTAACTATCAGGCTGAAGGGGTCCTACCCCTGTGGAGCCCCCTGAAATGGATGGAGCAGCTGGTTGGAAAATCATGCCGCAGCTCCATTATTTTCCATGCTGTACTCGGCTTTGTTCGGCGCTCCCATAGAAATGAATGGAGCGATGGAGCACTTTTCCGATCAGGTGCATAGGGGATAACTTGTTATAACTGGAATACCCCTCTAAGGCCACACAGAGCCTCTGATCTGTGTGGAACTGTTATATGATACCCATAGAAGTCAACGGGCCGTACTCTGATTGCACACCAAAACATATGGATTTTATTTATTTTTTTCAGTTGGATTACACATGAATCTTAGGGTGGAAAAAACAACAACAGCGCATGCTCCATTGAAAGACGACTTAATATGGAGGACAACTCTAGAACCCACAGACAGTGATGCCAAAGATGTAATGCACAACACCTTAAGATGATCCACGGCGGTAAATGAATTCTTATTGAAATTAAAATGCTTCGTCTGTACACAGGAACTGTGAGACATCGCAAGGAACATGGACATGTTATGGATAGAGGTTAGTCTGATAGGTAGATGCTCATTCTAGAAGTACGTGCAGCAGAAAAGAAGTCTGAAAGTTATAATGCATATATTTTTTCTAGACATCTGACGAGCTCAACACTGTCACGTTCCTGTGTGAGATCTCCTAGGAGAATTGCTCCGATCCAGTTTCCAATGTTGAATTCCACATCTGATCCTGCGAATGTTACCATGATGTTCTCTTATACCAACGAGGTTGATTATGTCACCAGAACTGTCTTTCTGATTACATCTGTTTTTTGTTTCACCTTCTTCTCCTACTTCATCGCCATTATGCTGAAGGTCTTCTTCACCACTCCTCACATGCAGGAGAACCCTCGATACGTCCTCTTTGTCAACATGCTCATCAATGACACCTTGTTTATCATCGCGACAAATTTCATTGTGGTGTCTTACATGCATTCTGTCTATTTCCCCGTAATAGTCTGTTTCATCATTCAAAGCTTCTTCGGCACTTTCTTTCTAGTGACCCCATACAACCTGGCCGTCATGTCTCTAGAACGTTACATAGCCATATGTTTCCCACTGAGACACTTAGAGTTTTGCACACCAAGGAGAGCAAAATATGCAATTGCTGGGGTCTGGGTGATAGGATTGTCTCTAAGTACAGTAAACTTCATCACTGTGATCTACCTAGCAGAAAGAAACTCGTATTCCCTTTATGAGTTGTGTGGTGCTATAAAGATAATAAGCCCCATACAAAACGTGATCAGGGCCTTCAACAATATCCTCAGCTTCACCATGGTGGCCTTGATCATTGTATTTACCTACATTAATGTCATGTTGGTTGCCAGGAAGGTCGGTTCTGGTCGTTCTTCAGCCCTCAAAGCTGGTAAAACTGTGATGCTCCATGCCTTCCAACTCATATTATGTATGGCCTCCTTAATCTCCACCGTAACCGAGACCTATGTGAACAATTACATGTTTTACTTAATCATTTCAAACTATGTTTTGTTCACGTGTGTGCCCAGATTCCTCAGTCCGGTCATCTATGGGGTAAGAGAAGAAGCTTTCCGAAAATATATAAGAAAATATTGTACAATATCTTGTGTCTGTCGTCCACAATGAGGTTTAGAAAAAAAAGAATTATCCCAATTAAGGACTGAATAAATAAGTGCGCTTCTCCACCTCTCATATAAATGGGTGTTGTTTTTGACAACGAGGTCATTAGGAGTCACTCCTATTGATATCAGGGTCATAATATCATGAAATCTCCATCAGTAAAGATAGCGGAGGTGCTCATCCTGGAGGGGTCAATGACCGACGGCTTTTTCCTCAGATTGCCCTATTTAATGGGCTCAGGTCATGAGTGCTGTACTGACAAGCGGAAATGGCCAGAAGCAGCAACAGCTCAGCCACGAAGCATTGGTCTCCATGTTCATGTGAGAGGAGAGCTGATCTCTGGAGAACAAAAAGTGAAGCTTGACTGAGGCCCCCAATTACCAAAGAGGCATTTTTTTTAACTGCGCAGGACCATTTTTTAGGCACTTTTACATCATTGGTGGCACCTACCTACTGCAAAACTCCAAGGTAACAAAGCAAGCAGGAGCCAAAACACTTTACCTCCATAGTGTGACCCCCTACAGTAGAGACCTCCATAGTGTGACTGCTCTTACAGTAGCTATCTCCATAGTGTGACTGCTCTTACAGTAGAGATCTCCATAGTGTGACTGCTCTTACAGTAGAGACCTCCATAGTGTGACCCCCTACAGTAGAGACCTCCATAGTGTGACTGCTCTTACAGTAGAGATCTCCATAGTGTGACTGCTCTTACAGTAGAGACCTCCGTAGTGTGACCGCTCTTACAGTAGAGATCTCCATGGTGTGACTGCTCTTACAGTAGAGACCTCCATAGTGTGACCGCTCTTACAGTAGAGACCTCCATAGTGTGACTGCTCTTACAGTAGAATTCTCCATAGTGTGACGGCTCTTACAGTAGAGACCTCCATAGTGTGACCGCTCTTAAAGTAGAGACCTCCATAATCTGACTTCTCTCACAGTATAGACTTCTATACCCCATAATGTGACCTCTCTTACAGTAGAGACCTCCATAGTGTGACCACTCTTACAGTAGAGACATCCATAGTGTGACTGCTCTTACAGTAGAGACATCCATAGTGTGACTGCTCCTACAGAAGAGACCTCCATACAGTGACCGCTCTTACAGTAGAGACATGCATAGTGTGACCGCTCTTACAGTAGATACCTCCATAGTGTGACCGGTCTTACAGTAGAGACCTCCATAGTGTGACCGGTCTTACAGTAGAGACCTCCATAGTGTGACCGCTCTTACAGTAGAGACCTCCATAGTGTGACCGCTCTTACAGTAGAGACCTCCATAGTGTGACCGCTCTTACAGTAGAGACCTCCATAGTGTGACCGCTCTTACAGTAGAGACCTCCATAGTAGGACACTGGATTCCCTGTGTATGGAAGCTTCATGTACAGCGGGTGGCTTTGCTCTCCTAGATCAGGGGTAGGCAACCTGCAGCACTCCAGCTGTTGTGAAACTACAACTCCCAGCATGCATATTTACTCTGCTCTTCTCCAAACCTATATAAAAATGAATGAAGCATACTGGGAATTGTAGTTTCACAGCAGCTGGAGTGCCGAAGGTTGCTGATCCCTGTCCTAGACTGGGATTAGCTCAGCCTCGTCCAGGTAGTCAGGGATTAATGTTGTGTTGTCAGCATCTGGACAACTATTCATGACTTTGTTTTCCGTGATACACAACCTGTAGATAAGACTGGCGAAGAGGTCATTCTAAAGGTTTTTCTGGCTTGTGAGTCTTCAGTTTGTGTAACAAGCAGTCTACACCGTACCTTTTACTCCAGGGAAAGGCAATCCCACCACACTGGTTGTCACATATGGTGGAGGATGCGGGCAGGAGATTGTAAGATCTGTCACATATGGTGGAGGATACGGGCAGTGCATTGTAGGAGCAATCACATATGGTGGAGGATGCGGGCTAGACATTGTAGGATGTGTCACATATGGTGGAGGATGCATGCAGAGCATTGTAGGAGCAATAACATATGATGGAGGATGCGGGTTAGACATTGTAGAATCTGTCACATATGGTGGAGGATGCAGGCAGGCCATGGTAGGAGCAATCACATATGGTGGAGGATTTGGGCTAGACATTGTAGGATGTGTCACATATGGTGGAGGATGCGGCCAGGAGATTGTAAGATCTGTCACATATTGTGGAGGATGCAGGCAAAGCATTGTAGGATGTGTCACATATGGTGGAAGATGTGGCTAGACATTGTAGGATCTGTCACATATCGTGGAGGATGCGGGCTATACATTGTAGGATCTGTCACATATGGTGGAGGATGCGGTCAGGAGATTGTAAGATCTGTCACATATGGTAGAGGATGCAGGCAGGACATTGTAGGATGTGTCACATATGGTGGAGGATGTGGCCAGGAGATTGTAAGATCTGTCACATATTGTGGAGGATGCAGGAAAAGCATTGTAGGATGTGTCACATATGGTGGAGGATGCGGCTAGACATTGTAGGATCTGTCACATATGGTGGAGGATGCGGTCAGGAGATTGTAAGATCTGTCACATATGGTGAAGGATGCAGGCAGGACATTGTAGGATGTGTCACATATGGTGGAGAATGCAGGCAGGACATTGTAGGGTGTGTCAGATATGATGGAAGATGCGGCCAGGACATTGTAGGATGTGTCACATATGGTGGAGGATGCGGCTAGACATTGTAGGATCTGTCACATATGGTGGAGGATGCAGGCAGGACATTGTAGGATGCGTCACATATGGTGGAGGATGCAGGCAGGACATTGTAGAATCTGTCACATATGGAGGAGAATGCAGGCAGAAACGTTAAGTGCCTTTAATCCACTGAAGAATAGCCTGTTTGAGTCAAAAAGTACATGTGGATATCGTACAAGAACTTTATTAACAAATCGCATGGTCAAAAGTGAGAAAACTGAAGATTTTTGTGTCAATAGAACTGATTGCTATCATTGAATAAACTTTCCTATGCACCTAAAATGGCCGCCTGAAGTGTCTTTATTAA
The DNA here is from genome assembly GCA_033119425.1 of Bufotes viridis. Lineage (NCBI taxonomy): Eukaryota > Metazoa > Chordata > Amphibia > Anura > Bufonidae > Bufotes > Bufotes viridis. The sequence goes on along the minus strand of CM065591.1, from coordinate 497,826,313 downwards.
TTGTACTGCACCATCACTGTGCAGAACGCCCGTTCGGCGGGAGAAAAGTGCGGGAAAATATTCTTGCTACGTCACTATAGACTTTCCATTATGCCGCCTGGTGGTACTGCCCCCCTAATGCAAGTGAACCAAGGGGGCGGACCAGAGGGAGAAGTGTGTGCCAGCCCAATTGAGAGGGATGACGTACGTCTCTGTGGAGAGATTTTCGAAGGACCAGTGCGCGGCAATATGGCTGACCCTCCTGCTCCCCAGCCTGATAGAGGGGAGAGTTCTAGAAAGAAGAAATAAGCTACCAAAGTGCCTGCGGAGGCTGCCGGTGGTCCACAATAACCCCAGTGGCCCTCAGAAGTCGCTCTATTGTTAGTGGGGTAGCGTGACGACATCTATGAGATCATGTGGGAGAAGTGTGCGGCCTGTTATGCCTTCAGGTATGGTTCATACTATACTCCAGGTCCATCCTTGAGACCAGTAGAGCCAGGATTCGTTATTAGTGTTGATCGAGCACCAAAGTGCTCAAGTGCTCGGGCCGAACACATCGGGATGCTCTACAGAGCACCAGAGCACAATGGAAGTCAATGGGAGAACCAAAGCATTAAACCAGGCACCCCATGCACTGAAGAGGGGAGGGTGCCTGGTTCACAGTAAAAGGTCAGAAATTGATGGAAACACAACCAAAATGGTTCGGGAACAGCATGGGGAGGATGTCTGGATGCATCTTGGACTCCCAAGTCGCTGCTGGGAACGATGTTGTCCAAGTAGTACACCACTTTTACAGACTGACAATGAAAGTAAAAGGGCTGCCAAAAATTAAAAATTAAGTAACAAGCACTCCATTCCACCCTTTATTACACATAAAGGAGGGCATCATACACACCCTTGAAAAATTATGATTGATGGCCTGCTGGTGACCATCTAAAACGTTAGGAGAAAGGGCCTGCTGGTGATCCTCTAAAACATTAGGGGCGAGGGCCTGCTGCTGATCTGACCATCTAAAACATTAAGGGTGAGGGTCTGCTGATGAGCTGACCCTCTAAAACATTATGGGTTAGGGCCTGCTGGTGAACCTCTAAAACATTAGGGGTGAGGGTCTGCTGCTAAGCTGACCCTCTAAAAAACATTAGAAGCGAGGGCAGCCTTATAAGCATGTTGATTTGATGGAGGAGGAGGAGGACAAGAAACCATATACCCTTTTTTGTGGTGGAAGGGGTGCATGGGAATACAGTGTATTCTATCTACACCATAAAAGCCACATTTAGAGTGCCTTCATGTTCATCAGCTTTCCTCTGGTGTCGAAAAGTCAGGGGCAATCCAGGCCTTGTTCATTTTGATAAGAATCAACCTGTCAGCATTTTCAGTTGACAGGAGGATACGCTTATCAGTTATTATGCCCCCAGCAGCACTAAATACCCACTCTGACAAAACACTGGCGGCAGGGCAGGCCAGCACCTCCAAGGCGTAGGGCACCAGTTTGTGTCATGTGTCCAGCTTGGACACCAAGTAGTTGTAAGGCACAGAGTGATCACTGAGGACGCTGCCACGGTCTGCTATCTTCTCCTTCACCATCTTCCAAAACTTTTCCCTCCTTGTGACACTAGGCCGCGCATCAGTGTGAGGCTGCTGGCGGGGTGTCATGAAACTGTCCCAGGCCTTGGAGAGTGTTGTCCTGTCTCTTTTGGAACTGCTGTGTGTTCCCCTCATCTCCCCTCCTCGGTTACTCAAGGAACTACGTACTCTGCCGCCAGCATTGTCAGCTGGAAATTTTTGGAGCAATTTTTCCACAAGGGCCTTCTGGTATTGCACCATTTTGCTAGTCCTCTCCACCACAGGAATGAGAGATGAGAAGTTCTCTTTGTAGTGAGGGTCGAGAAGGGTGAACAACCAGTAATCGGAGTTGGCCAAAATGCGTATAACGCGAGGGTTACGGGAAAGGCAGCATAACATAAAGTCAGCCATGTGTGCCAGAGTACCAACAGACAAGACTTCGCTGTCCTCATCGGAAGGATGACTCCCAATCTCCTGATCCTCTTCCTTCTCTTCTACCCATCCATGGTGAACAGATGGAATAAACCTGCTATGGGTACTACCCTCTGTAGCAGAGGCAACGTCTCCTGTTCCTCCTCCACCTCATTATCATCATCCAATTCGTGCTGGGAAGACGACCTAGCGGTGGTCTGGCTGTCACCCTGTGTACTGTCTTCCCCCATTTCCACCTCTTCCACATGCAAAGCGTCTGCCTTCATTTTAAGCAGCGAGCATTTCAGTAGACACAAAAGTGGGATGGTTACGCTGATAATAGCGGCATCGCTGCTCACCATCTGTGTTGATTCCTCAAAGTTTCGCAAAACCTCACAGAGGTCAGACATCCATGCCCATTCGTAGCTTGTGAAGAGCAGAAGCTGACTGGAAAGGCGATGACCATGTTGCAGCTGGTATTCCTCTACTGCCCTCTGCTGCTCACAAAGCCTGGCCAACATGTGAAAAGTGGAGTTCCAGCGTGTGCTCACGTCGCACACCAGTCGGTGAGCTGGCAATTGCAAGCCTTGCTGCATCATTGCCTGTAAAATATCATCCAAATGTAAAATAAATATATATGAAAAATATAATAACTGGTTTAGTAATCTTCTCCAAATATAGTGTCTGCTTATTTTGAGTAAGGAACACCAGAATTACTCATTCACCAGGATTCAGCAAGAGTTATATGAAAAATGAATATTGCAATTTATTTTCAGTCTTCATAAAAGTTGATTACTAGTGTTGAGCGAGCACCAAAGCGCTTGCGTATGTTCTACCAAGCACAATGAAAGTCAGTGGAAGAACCCCAGGCACCGCCTGCTCAGATAAGAAGAGGATGTCTGATTCACTATAAAAATTGATGGAAAACTCACTGAAATAGTTTAGAAACAGCATGGGGAGGATGTCTGGATGTATCTTGGACTCACATCATATATATATATATATATATATATATATGTAACAGACAACCACACAAAGGCTATATGCCAAAAGCTAGGTATATGCAAGCCAACAACCTATCCATGAGACATATAGCCAATATACCTTGCAATGGCAGCCTTGTGCAGTAAGATACACAGTAAGCCTCAAAGTCACTTTATATCTATTTGACGGCTTGGTGGAACTGTGTAGCTAGATCATTATCATTAGGGTGACAAAAAGTTTTCTGATTGTCCTAACATAATATTCAATAACCTTTCTATACAGTTTTGTCATGTTAACTCATTTGCATAAACATGGGCTTATGGGAAATACATGCAAATGAGCAGAATCTGCCTTGTTTTTTAGCTAATGGTTCATAGTCTTGTCATAAGGCTATGCAACAAATAGAGGGAGCTGTTCATGACTCATGTGAACAGCGTCCTCTATTAGATGCATAGTGATATGACAAGTGCTGTGGGCCAGATTTATCATTAGCTAAAGTCACTTTCATGGAGTGAAAAAGTCACAAAAGAAAATGCGCAATGTCACGCCAGTGAGGACCATGCTTATCTTATGCAACGTTTTAATAGAACATGCGACTGAGATCCCGGAATATCCTGCTCAAAGTGACTGGTTTAGAAATATCAAAATCTCTTAATTCATTTAAGTTATCCATTAACTGCTTTATCTTTAATTTTTCATCAATAATAACAGAATTATTACATTTAGAACCCATCTGGTTTTGAATGTCTATACGTTTGTCCTTTAGATTGGTATCTGCCTTAGAAATCTGAGAAACCCGACCTTGTTCCCTCTGTAAATCCTTCTCTGGAGTCAGTCTATATGTAGATGGCTGAGAGTTATGTTCAGTGACAATTGGTGTCTGTGTATTTGTGTCTGTGACTGATTTTATCATATGACAGGGTCTAAACATTCCATGTAACTTTCTGCATTCCTCATAGAAAGTATCTTTGCTTCTTTTACCTGTATATGATATTTGGGTCTTTTCAGGCCTGGTTCTATCTATTTTTTTATCTGCCCTTGTATGTGATGAAGACATGTTCTGCTTCATGTGCTTCCTCATAATGTCCAGAAACTTTGCAGCCTGAAATAATGATGGTTTCTCTGATGCCAACACTAATATAGAAGGCTCTAAAAATGTAAACTTTCTGACAAACATGTGAATGATATTTGAAAGTTTGGCATTCTCAATAACCACTTTGTATGTCCGTTCAAACATGGACATAAATCAAAATGTGGATTCCTTTCTGACAATTTATAATTCCTTTTAGAATTTCATATGTGGGCATGCTGTCACTTCTAGTGCACCAAATCGGCTCTTTTAATCTTTGAACATCAGTATGAAAAATCCACTTATCATGAACGTTTCGTTGCTAGACTCCTAGAAAAATTAACAGGAAGCCACAATCTAAATAATCTATTCTTTTGTTCAGTTGATAATTCAAATCTCTCTGCATGGCTCTCAAAAATCTCAGAATTCCTGCACACATGGAGGTTTGCATTATATGTGGAAATTTCTTTGCATATTTTTATTAACTGCTTCTGAAATTTTAATTGTAAGCTGGCCTGTTCAATATGCAACGTCTGCTGGTGTGTATAGACTTGTCATTGTCTACTAACACATCTTCACAGGTCACATCATGTGTGGTTGGAACTTCACTAGTACAATTATAGATACATAATAGAAAGATAGATAGATAGATAGATAGATAGATAGATAGATAGATAAGAGATAAAATATTTATAGTATTATTTTATAGATAAATAGATAATAGATAAATAGATAGAAAGAGGAATAAATAGATAGATAGATAAAGGTACTAGGCCTGGAAACTAGGGAAAAGGGAAAAGGTCACCACCTGGTAAGTCCCTAAGATGAAAGGCTACCGGATTAATATGGCAGTGATCTTATATGGTCCAATAAGCCTTGGACCCAACTTCCAAGAAGGTACTTTCAGTCTCTTAGAGCTTCTGACCCCTGTCACTGGAGTGACCGTGACAGTGCCCCCCCCCCTTCTACAGGTGGCCTCCGGACACCCAGAACCGACCTTATCCGGATGAGCTCTGTGGAAGACTTTTACCAGACAACTAGCATTGACGTCGGACACTGGAACCCACATCCTCTCGTCTAGTCCGTAACCCCTCCAGTGAATGAGATACTACTATCCTGGCGATCTGAAATTCCGGATTACCGTCCACCATGACGGGGGGGGGGGGCAAGGAGGACGGTTCAACAGGTTCGACATATCTCTTCCACAACGACTTATGGAACACATTATGAATTTTCAAAGCCTGAGGAAGTTGAAGATGGAAGGCTACCGGATTAATAATGGCAGTGATCTTATATGGTCCAATAAACCTTGGACGCAACTTCCAAGAAGGTACTTTCAACTTAATGTTTCTTGTGGACAGACACACAGAATCACACACCCTCAGGTCGGGACCATTCATACGTCTCCTGTCAGCCACACGTTTATACTTGTTGCCCATTTTTTTCAGATTATTTTTAATTTTCCGCCAAATAGATAACAAAGAAGAGGAAAATCGTTCCTCCTCCAGTATACCAGAAATCTCCATACCAGAAAATGTGCCAAATTACGGGTGGAACCCATATGCCCCAAAAAACGCCAACTTACCAGTGGACTCCTGCCTATGGTTATTTATAGCAAACTCGGCTAAAGACAAAAATGAAGACCATTCTTCCTGGTTCTCCAAGACAAAACATCTCAAATAGGTCTCGAGATTCTGGTTAGTGCGCTCAGTCTGTCCGTTCGACTGAGGATGAAAGGCTGAAGAGAAGGACAGTTGTACCCCCAGATGAGTACAGAACACCTTCCAGAATTTGGAAACAAACTGAGTCCCCCTATCAGACACCACATCAGAAGGAATACCATGTAATTTGACAATGTTGTCGACAAACAGTTGAGTTTTAGCATTAGGTAGACCAGGCAATGCTATAAAGTGCGCCATCTTACTAAAACGATCAACAGCAACCGAAATCACAGTTTTTCCTGAAGAATTAGGTAAAGCTGTAATAAAATCCATGGATAAATGAGTCCAAGGTCGGGACGGGATGAGCAACTGATGTAAAGATCCTAAAGTGTTACCTTCGCACATGCACAAAGACTACAAGCTGACACATAGTTCTCAACACACTTGCGCAACTCCAGCCATCAGAATCTACAAGAGATGAGATCAACAGTGGATCGGCTCCCAGGATGTCCTGTGAGAACCGTACAGTGACGTACACTTTGTGACGTAATTCAGAAGGAACAAACAACTTCCCCGGAGCACAAGAATCCAGAGCATCTCCCTGGGCCTCTACACCTCTGCCTCAAGGTCGGGATATAGGGTGGATATAACTACCCCCTCAGGCAATATCAGACCCCCCCCCCCCCCGGAAAGGTACTTGACAAAGCATCAGCCTTGACATTCTTGACCCCAGGGCGATAGGTGACGATTAAATAAAATCTGGTAAAAAACAATGACCATCTGGCCTGCCTTGGGTTCAGTCATTTAGCCGACTTCAAGTAAGCCAGATTTTTGTGATCGGTAAGCACAGTAATAGGATGAATTGCTCCCACCAACCAATGACGCCACTCCTCAAAAGCCAACTTGATGGCCAGCAACTCTCTATTACCCACGTCATACTTTCTCTCTGCTGCTGAGAGTTTCTTAGAGAAAAATGCACATGGGCGCTATTTATTAAGTGAAGGACCCTGCGACAAGACTGCTCGCACCCCTACCTCGGATGCGTCAACCTCCATAATGAATGGCTATGACACATCCGGTTGCACCAGTATAGGAGCAGAAGCAAAACATTCTTTCACTGCTGAGAAGGTTTGTAATGCCGCATCAGACCAGGTTGAGACATCCGAGCCCTTCCTAATCATGTCTGTTAAAGGTTTAACCACAGACAAGTAGTTCAAAATGAATTTAAAGTAGTAGTTGGTGAATCCCAAAAACCGCATAAGCGCTTTCAAATTTTTGGGTCGATCCCAGTCCAACACAGCACGGACCGTCTCTGGATCCATACGAAAACCTGAAGGTGAAAGTAGATAACCCAGGAATTGCACTTCCTGAACTGCAAATACGCACACACTTTTCCATCTTAGCATACAATTTATTCTCTCTTAGGATCTGTAAAACCTGTCTCACTTGATCCTGAAGAGTCTCCAAGTCTGGAGAATAAATTAGTATGTCATCCAGATACAAAACAACAAACCTCCCCACCAGATGAGAAAAGGTATAATTAACAAAATTCTGGAAAACCGCAGGAGCATTAGTTAACCCAAATGGCATGACCAGACTCTCAAAATGACCCTCTGGGGTATTTAATGCCATCTTCCATTCATCCCCTTCCTTGATCCTGACCAGATTATATGCCCCCCTTAAATCCAACTTGGAGAAAACCTTGGCACCTACAATCTGGTTAAACAAGTCAGGAATCAAAGGAAGGAGGTACAGATCACGGACCATAATCCGATTGAGCTCACGGAAGTCCAGACATGGCCTGAGAGTTTACAAAGAAAAACCCTGCTCCAACTGGGGATTTGGAAGGTCTAATATGTCCCTTAGCCAAACTCTCGGCAATATGCCCTTACATGCCCGCTCTTTGGGGTTCAGAAAGGTTATATAGCCTAGATTTGGGCAACTTTGCTCCGGGAATAAGATTAGGACAATAATATTCCCGATGTGAGAGTAACCCCCTGGCAACCACTCTCAGAGAATACATCAGAAAAATCTGAAATAAAGGAGGGAACAGCGTTAGTGGTCAAGACAGAAAGAGATGTATTAAGGCAGTTGTCCATGCAATAATCACTCCAATCGAGAATCTGTCTTGCTTGCCAGTCAGTGGTAGGATTATGTTTGCTCAACCATGGTAAACCCAGAACCAACGGAGCAGGCAGACCCTCCAGCACAAAACATGAAATGGATTCCTGATGAAAACCACCCACTCTTAAACGGATCTCCTGCACCCTCTATGACAAATATTTCTGAGTAAGAGGTGCGTAGTCTATTGCAAACACCGAAATATTTTTTTCTAACGCACTTGTTGTCAACCCATGCATACGGACAAACTGACTATCTACTATGTTAACCCCTGCCCCACTATCAATGAACACCTCAATTCCCACAGTTTTGGACTCTAGTGCCACTTTAGCAGACAGGAGAAATCGGGTACTACCAGTAAATGCCAAAAGTAAGTTCTCTGACTCCCCACCCACACCACCAAGAATAAGATGGGAATTAGACGTTGACGCTTGACGCAGAACATTTTCACTTTGATACTGAACGTAAGGACAAACATTAACAAAATGTCCCCTTTTTCCACAGAGAAAACATACTCCCTTCTTATGACTAACACTCTTGCAAGTAGGTCGAGGGGTAGCTCCCCCTAACTGCATAGGTTCTTCACCAGGCATAAACTCAGGAGTCTCTCCACCAAAAGTGTCGGAGGAAGCCGTCATATTATATGATAGTTCGTCTTGAGAGTGAGTAACCTTAGATCTCTCTCACGATTTTCGTGAAAAGCCAACGCGTCCTGTAGCTTATCGGATAATCCCTGGCAAAATTTGCTACAGAGAGCTGGATTATTCCACTCCGTATCTGTAGCCCATCTCCTAAATTCAGAGCAATAGATTTCTGCAGAACGCTCTCCCTGCCGTAAACCACATAACTTGGTCTCGGCCAGGGAGATCTGATTCGGATCATCAAAAATTAATATTTATCTATTAAATCGATAGATAGATAGATAGATAGATAGATAGATAGATGCTAGATAGATAAATAAATAAGGTGATTCATAGAAGCGCATAATAGGATTTAATAGCTTGATAAACTGGATTGATAGAACAGATAGATAGATAGATAGATAGATAGATAGATAGATAGATAGATAGATAGATAGGGAGATAGATAGATAGATAGATAGATAGATAGATGATAGAGAGATTGATAGATAGATAATAGATAACATATTTATAGTGTTATTTTTTAAAGCCGGATTATAGATAGATAATAAATAGATCAATAGATACCGTATTTTTCGCCCCATAAGATGCACCTAGGTTTTTGAGGAGGAAAGTAAGAAAAAAATTTTGAACCAAAGGGTGTTGCCTTTTGGTGGGTTTTGAACTAATGGTGGTCTGTGGCTGACACTGTTATGGGGGATCTGTGGCTGACACTGTTATGGGGGTCTGTGGATGACGCACTGTTATGGGGGATCTGTGGATGACACACTGTTATGGGGGATCTGTGGATGACACACTGTTATGGGGGATCTGTGGATGACACACTGTTATGGGGGATCTGTGGAGGACACACTATTATGGGGGATCTGTGGAGGACACACTATTATGGGGGATCTGTGGATGACACTGTTATGGGGGATCTGTGGATGACACTGTTATGGGGGATCTGTGGATGACACTGTTATGGGGGATCTGTGGATGACACACTGTTATGGGAGATCTGTGGATGACACACTGTTATGGGGGATCTGTGGATGACACACTGTTATGGGGGATCTGTGGATGACACACTGTTATGGGGGATCTGTGGATGACACACTGTTATGGGGATCTGTGTCTGACACTGTTATGGGGGATCTGTGGATGACACTATTATGGGGGTCTGTGGCTGACACTGTTATGGGGATCTGTGGAGGACACTGTTATGGGGGATCTGTGGCTTGACACTACTATGGGGGTCTGTGGCTGACACTGTTATGGGGATCTGTGGCTGACACTATTATGGGGGTCTGTGGATGACGCACTGTTATGGGGGATCTTTGGCTGACACTGTTATGGGGATCTGTGGATGGCACACTGTACGGGGGGTCTGTGGCTGACACTATTATAGGAGTCTGTGGATGGCGCACTGTTACGGGGGATCTGTGGATGAATACGTTATGGGGATCTGTGAACACTGTTATGGGAATCTGTGGATGACTAATGGGGGATCTGTGGATGACACACTGTTATGGGGGATCTGTGGATGACACTGTTATGGGGGTCTGTGGATGACACTGTTATGGGGGGTCTGTGGCTGACACTGTTATGGAGGTCTGTGGATGACACACTGTTATGGGCGGGTCTGTGGCTGACACTGTTATGGGGATCTGTGGATGACACTGTTATGGGGGTCTGTGGGTGACACTGTTATCAGGATCTATGGATGGCACACTGTTATGGGGGATCTGTGGATGAAGTACGGTTATGGGGGATCTGTGGATGACATTGTTATGGGGGATCTGTGGATGACTCACTGTTATGGGGGATCTGTGCATGACACTTTTATGGGGAATCTGTGGATGACATTGTTATGGGGGATCTGTGGATGACACTGTTATGGGGGATCTGTGGATGACACTGTTTTGGTGGTCTGTGGATGACACACTGTTATGGGGGATCTGTGGATGACACTGTTATGGGGATCTGTGGATGACACTGTTATGGAGGTCTGTGGATGGCACTGTTATGGGGGATCTGTGGATGACACTGTTATTGGGATCTGTGGATGACACTGTTATTGGGATCTGTGGATTACACTGTTATGGGGGATATGTGGATGACACACTGTTATGGGGATCTGTAGATGACACTGTTATGGGGGGATCTGTGGATGACACTGTTATGGGGGATCTGTGGATGACACTGTTATGGGGATCTGTGGATGACACTGTTATGGAGGTCTGTGGATGGCACTGTTATGGGGGATCTGTGGATGACACTGTTATTGGGATCTGTGGATTACACTGTTATGGGGGATATGTGGATGACACACTGTTATGGGGATCTGCAGATGACACTGTTTTGGGGGATCTGTGGATGACACTGTTATGGGGGATCTGTGGATGACACTGTTATGGGGGATCTGTGGCTGACACTGTTATGGGGGTCTGTGGATGACACTGTTATGGGGATCTGTGGATGACACTGTTATGGGGGATCTGTGGATAGCACTGTTATGGGGGATCTGTGGATGGCACTGTTATGGGGATCTGTGGATGTCACTGTTATGGGGGATCTGTGGCTGACACTGTTATGGGGATCTGTGGATGGCACTGTTATGGGGATCTCCTGTCTGCTACTTAAGTTAGTTAGTAGGACAGGCTGTTGTATTTAAGAGTAATATTATTGTTAAACAATGCCTACACCACTATAGGATTACTACAGTGAGCAGGGCCTGGTGCAATAGAATACAGTGACTGCACCGGGCCCCGCTGCCATTCCTAAACCAGATGCCGACCCCCAGCCCCTCCTCCCTCTCTGCTGATACAGCCGTTGGCCACCCTGTGCAGCATGCGGTCGGCGGTGTATCAGTGTAAACTGCAGCATTCGCCCCATAAGACACACTGACATTCCCCCCACACACACACACACACTTTTGGAGGTAAAGTGTGTATTATAGGGCAAAAAATACATTAATAGATAAAATATTTATAGCATTATTTTATAGATAATAAATAACTAGATAGATGAATAAATAGATAGATGCTAGATAAAATATTTATAGTGTTATTTTTTTAAGCAGGATGATAGATAGATGGAAAAGGAGGAAGCAGCACATTATATTACATATGGGTGCAAAATCAGGCTTTACAAACCGGCACCAGGGTCACATCAATAGAAATGGAACAAAGCCAGCAGCACTCCGATATAGTCAAAAGGGTTGTGAAGGTTTATTCACCCAGTGTCATAATAGCGACGTTTCAACCACTTGTTGCGGTCTTTCTCAAGCTATGTGAACATGTGTTCAAACAGTGATATATAAAGGTGAAATCATTTATTACAATAATTCGTCCAATTAAGCTAAATTATCAATTCATGTCTGCATTACCCATTGCAGTTGGATTTCTGACTGGCGACCCGGCCATGATCCACCGCACCTCATTGTGATCCTGGTATCATGTTTACTTCAATGTTTGTTTGGGTTTTTAAGCACTTTATGATCTCTCTGAGAGGTATATCTGAGGCTTAACCAATAGTTTGATTTGCTCAGTTTGAGCGTAGTTTGGTCGCAGTTTGGTGGAACAATAAACAAACATATACAACTGGTCTCAGTATACAGTTCTGATCACAGTATCAACAATACGAACATTAGATAACCATTCTAAATACCTATTTGGCATCTTGCTCCCATAAAACACAGCTCTGACTGGAAATGTCTATCCAGCTCCTCTATGCTGACTCCAGAAGATTCTGCTAGGGCATTTCCCACACATACTCAGTGTGAGGTTGGCTGTGAATCGTTAAGACTCCTGGGCAGTAACAACAGTTTAACTCTATGCTTTCTGTTGTTAATTCTGCTGTGTCATTGAGCTTACCTTGCAGTCACTTACTGAATCTTAAAGGCATATTATCGTTTCTGCTTCTGTGAACACAATATATAACTGTTATATGACGTCCAGAAATATGAAATCCCTGTAAATAACTCTCTTTCTGTCTCTAATATATAAACAGATGAACTGTATTAAATGTATTGGCAAGTCTAGCTATATAAACATATAAGTCATATTGGCAACCTAGGACAGGTCTTAGCTGGCCAGCTACACTCCCACCAAAATTACCAATAATTCTATGTTCTCTGCAGTAGGACTTAAACATGAATTTGGGGAATTTTCCCTCAGGTTCTCAACTTTCCAAGTGTCTTTTATCACTCTCAAGCAAAACAACTAACTTCTGTATAGGACGTTCCCACTTGAGTGGAGTAGTGAGACGTTTTCCTTTATTGTCAAGTTTTGAGTCTCCTATTTGTAACAACACTCATCTTACTGTATCAATCTAATGATCACAGCACTCGGGCTAATTATGATCGGTTTGGGTGCACGTCACAGTTGTTGCAAACTCTACCTTGTTGAACTCAATTGATACAGGATAGATGAGACAGCACTCCAGATTAGTTGTATGCTAAGTGAATTTATTCAGCCGAACATGGTGTTGCAACTCAATATTACAACGTTTCGGGCATAATGAGTGCCCTTCATCAGGCTGATGTACAAAAGAGAAAAAAGAAAAAGAAAAAAAGAAAAAAACACATATGTGATCCTTCTGAAAGTACATATATGGCCTAAATTGAACAGAACAATAAAGCTTGTGCAAACACCAGATTGGTGACAATTCCCTTGACGTAAGGGGGTACATACATGCTCTGCAAGAGCTGAGTACATCAGAGAAATGAATTGAGATAACAAACCACCATACAAGTAATGCGTAGACAACAACTGAGAGAAGGGGTATCTATCACCACTGAAAGTAATGCCTAATGTCAGTGTGTGTGGACAATAAGTAGGTGGATGAGGTTTCCCGAGGAGGTCTGCTCTGGGAAGGGTATGGATTCTTTTAACATATTCCTGTAGGATATGGTCCGGGAATCCCCTTGTGAGGAATTTACTTGACATCTCGGACAGACGAGAGGCGGTGGTGTCCGGGTCTGAGACGATGCGTTTTACCCTCATCAGTTGTACTCGCGGGAGAGAGAGATGGATTTTGTGGCCGAGTACTAGTAATAAAAAAGCCTGCATCCCCTGCTTTACGACCTTTTCCCATTTAAGCCATGAGATCAGGAGGATTGTAAATAAACATTGGCCCATTCTGTCAAATAACTTCCCCTTGATATTTAGTGAGGAACCTCTTATGTCATACAAGCGAGCAAAAAATCTCAGAGATAAATTGGTACAGTACGATCTCGGCCCAAACAAAAAACATAACATTCAAAGCACCATCACAGGGACACCCATCAAGGCCACATACCCATGTCTCTCGTGTGCCCAATGCGGCAACGTCTCTAAAGGCCTGACGTTTACACATCCCACCACCGGAAAAATATTTAATATCCAGGGACATTACTCATGCCATTCCAGCTACATGAGTTACCTAATCAAATGCCCCTGCAGTTTAGGATATGTGGGCGAAACCACCCAAAGTATTAAAGAGCGCATATCCCAACATAAGTCAAACATACACACCCAAAAAATGGACGCTCCTCTCGTGGAACATTTTACCAATTTCAAACACACAGTAAGCCAACTACGATTCCAAGTGATTGACTGAATACCCCAACCCAGACGGGGCGGTAACCGCGAACTGCTACTATAGGAGAGAGCGATGTCATGGATCCGACTCCTTAATACCCTGCAGCCAAACGGATTAAATAGAGAATATATATTGGACTGACTAAATAATGTTTCTTATTTTCCTGTACTGTGTTTGATCTCATGCACTTATTGTTTCTCGTTCACCAATTATTAATGTTTGCTCTCTTGTCTTGCCTCCCCATAGGTCCGAAGTCGTCTAATAACGGGTGGCGACACCCGTGAAGCACGTGCCTTGGTCCATATCTTCTCCTCAGCAGCTCTGGGATATATGTCATTGGTGATGTGATATATTGATCTGTGATATAATGATCTGTTTAATTTTTTCGAATATATTTTTCTCTGGTGTATCTATCACCACATCAACATATGTACTGATATACATATATACTATCACCTTCTATCATCCTTGTACATGATCATTTCATCCTCCGTCTATGGTCAATCCCTCCTTCCTTTGGTCCTTTGGTCCATTTCCAGCTAATATATTTAACCTATGTAGCCAATACATTCCATCTATGGGCTTACCTTTATTCCTTTTGACCTTTTCAAAGATGGCCACCCGTTTACCTAAACTATAATGAGCATGCGCAGATTTCCCTCACACACTCGGCCCGCCTCCTGTCATCTCAGCCGGGCCACGCCCCGCTCCTCCCCTCTGTTCCCGCGGGAACTGGAACGTGAACACCCTTACCCGTGCCACTTCCGCCCAGCGTGCTCGACCTATTTAAACATGGAGCCTTGGCGACATTTCCCCGCCGGCTGCCTGCTTCCATAAGCGTGCTCACAGTAAGTACACATACTGTTACTATACCTTACTAACGCTTTAGCTATACCTCTGATCTATCGGTGACTGCTCCTAGTACTTCCCTGGCCCCAAATGGGATTTATGCCTTAGTACAATGTGCAGGGCTCTGTATGGAACCCACCCACCTATTGAGGAACCCACCCCCCCCCCCCTATCCTTCTGGGGCATATATGTTTTTACGAATTTGGCAGCTAACACTATACTGTAGGGTACTTACCCCTCTTACAGAACTACCACGTATTCTCCATTCCCATTTGTGTTGCCATGTTACCAAGGACCCATATTGTCCTTGCCACCCATGGGCTACATCCACAGGGACATTCCTTTAAGCCATAGGTATAATCCCTTTAAATTATGCTGTTTTATATATATATCCAGTCACGTACCCTAATGACATATTGTTCGTCCAGCCCATACATGGACATAGCCCCTATTGGGTAGATATCTATATTCAGCCTCTGCACTCAACGTATATGCACTCAGCCCATGCATTATGTACCCAGCCTACACTTTATGTATTCAGCCCAGTGTACTCAGCACATACAACATGTATCCAGCTTACACGTTATGTACTCAGCAGTTGTTTTGTACTTAGCTTATACACCATGTACCCAGCTTATGTATTCAGCTTATATACCATGTACTCACCCAATCATTTTCTCATCCCTTCGCCTAAGCATTGTGGACCTCATCCACCTACTTATTGTCCACACACACTGACATTAGGCATTACTTTCAGTGGTGATAGATACCCCTTCTCTCAGTTGTTGTCCACGCATTACTTGTATGGTGGTTTGTTATGTCAATTCATTTCTCTGATGTACTCAGCCCTTGCAGAGCATGTATGTACCCCCTTACATCAAGGGAATTGTCACCAATCTGGTGTTCGCACAAGCTTTATTGTTCTGTTCCATTTTCTGCCATATATGTACTTTCATATGTATCACATATGTGTTTTTTTCTTTTTTCTCTTTTGTACAACAGCCTGATGAAGGGCACTCATTATGCCCGAAACGTTGTAATATTGATTTGCACCACCATGTCCGGCTGAATAAATTCACTTAGCATACAACTAATCTGGAGTGCTGTCTCATCTATCCTGTATCAACACTCTTCTTACTAGTTTGTCATCTTTTGAACTTCTAGAACTTTGGCCAATTTCCATTGCCTTCTAGGTAAATCTTCTTTCACTAACACTATGTCACCAACTTGGACATTTCTTCTGGGTGTTTGCCATTTACTTCTTAGCATCAGATTGGCTAAGTACTCTTTCCTCCATCTATTCCAAAACTGTTCTGATAGATATTGAACTCTTCGCCATCTTCTTTTGGCATATAAATCCTCTTTGGTGAACTTGCCAGGCGGTGGCTGTATGTAATCAGACTTAAGGTGAAGTAGATGGGTGGGAGTTAAAGGGTCCAAACTTGTTGGGGCGTTGATGTTATCAACTGTAAGTAGACGACTGTTAACAATAGACATTACTTTATAGAACAGGGTCCTAAGTGAAGCATCATCCATTCTTCCGACGTTCCTTTTCAACACTTAACTTAACACATTTCTTACAGCTCTGATTTGTCTTTCCCAAACTCCTCCAGTATGGCTTGTATGTGGAGCATTCATGTGAAAATCACACTGTTTCTCTAACAAATACTCAGTTACTTTTTCTTTATTAATCTCCTTTAGAGCTTTCTTCAATTCATTCTTTGCTCTGACAAAATTAGATCCTTGGTCAGATCTAAGCTCTCTGACAGTACCTCTAATGACTATGAAACATTTCAAGACGTTGATGAATGCGTCAGTTGACATATTGTATCTTCTACCATTTCCAGGAGAATCACTCTGGAACTTAGACATATAAATATTAGTCCATATCTCTTGTACTCCTTGCCGTTCTGCTTGGTGATGAATGGGCCAAAACAATCCATTCCCTTATATAGAATTGGTGGTGATGGGTTTACACAATCTGTCGGTAAATCTTTTTTGCTCTAAGGTAGGTCTACGTGCCTTTCTACAGACTATGCATTTACTTATATACTTTGCTATAACTTTGCTTTTTTTCACTATACAGTAACCACCTTCTCTCAAACAGCTTTGGGTAAAGCTTCTTCCCTGGTGTAAGGATTTGTTGTGGTAGTGATCAATAATCAATCTTGTGAAGGTAGAATTTTTAGGTAGAATTGCTGGATGCTTCACTCTGCTAGGTAATTATGCATTTTCCCATCTCCCTCCCACCTTCAGTATAACATCCTGCAGAACAAGATTAAGCTTGTACAATAGGTGGTTGTTTGGAAGCCTTTTAGGTTCTTGACTAAATCTCTAACTCTTCACTGTAGAATCTTTGTTGAATGAGTTATGACTGTTTCTTCAGCTTTAATTCTTTACTCTACATTCCATCCCAATCCAAGAACATTCTGAACTGGAAGATGATCATAATTGAGATCTACATTCTTCATTGTTGATGCACGTTCAGAGTCACTGATGAATTCCAGTACCTCTCTGTTGATGAATTTGTGAAGGCGCAGGTTTCCTCTTGCGCATAATTCTTGCATTTCTTTCAACTAGTTTGATTGCAGATTCTGTGGACTCTAGAAAAACTTTTTATTCGAAGTAGGTGGCTCTGCCAGTATAAAAGAGAGACCTAATTGGTGCTCTATATCCGTTGATACCAGCTTCTATGTATCAGAAATAATGAAAAATTACTTAAACAGAAGAAAAGGGATATGGCACTCAAACTCTGAAGTATCAAAATCACAAACTAGTTTAATACCGATAAAGATAAAACCTTATACATCAACTTAAAAATAGCAATATAAAACCAAATAAAAGAACAGCCACATTCAGAAAGCAATCATCTATTCTTCCCAACTTGTCTATCTATAACTTCGTTGCAAAATATATATCGCATTCGATTTTCTGTATGCGATTTTATCGTGTGCGGTTTTTTCGCATGCAAAAATTTCTCTTCGCAACTGCTGTCCTCGTTTTTATTATTATATTCAGCTGGTATCACTGGAAGTATTCTTTAGATATTTTAAACACATGTGTTTTTTGAAAAAAGCTCGCAGAGAGGAATTTCCAACATATCCAAAAAATGTAAACTGAATCACAAAATGTCCCGTCCAAATCTATAGGTCTTTATATATTCACGGTGCTGTCTAATCATTTATGTCCAATTTATCATTAGCAGCAATGTTCAAAACAGCAGTTAACGGTAATACGGGTATCCTTTTCAGACCTGTATGTCCTTATAGATTCACAGTGATATGCAATCACTTGTACTCGATTTCCCAGCTACGGTATTCGGCGTGATCATATGCAGAGATACAGGTAGGGAATTGAATAGACAATTGGTGGCGTCCCACCACTAAATAGAAAAAGTTCTTCCTCCTACCTTCTCTTGCGATTCCTTATGTGTGATCGCTTACCGACCTTGCCGGGCTGACTGCAACTGGTTCAGATTTTCGTAGCTTGAGTACTCAGATTTTTCAGCTGGGTCTACTCCTTTCTGGAGTCTCCTAGTGTAGTTTCCTATGCAGCCAGGTGTCTCCTCAGGTAACCAGATTTTCTTTCTGTTTAGATCGAGTATCTGCCAAAATTCTTTAGTGCGCACTAAGTGAACTTGATGTCACGGAGATTACAGTTTTTCCCATACGCGTTTCGAGGTACAACATTTAACCGACCTCTTCCTCAGTGGTAATCTAACCTCCATTGTGACATCCTTTAAATACACTCCTTCTAATTGAAGGATGATGGCCACTATTGTGGGGGATAAGACTATTTTTGGCTACTTCTTTTTGAAATGTACTGCAAATAATGTTTCTCCCTTCTATAGATAGTTTAAGATCCAAAAATTCCAAACTATCTGAGTATTTATTGATGGAGAGGACTATATTTCTATCATTCCCATTGAGCTTCTGAATGAATGTATCCAATGACTCTTCGCAACCATTCCATACCAGTATAATATCATCTATGTAGCGGAGCCATAGTACCAGGTCCGTCCCAAGGTACGGGGTTACAGTTGACTCCTCCCAACCAGCCATAAATAGATTGGCGTAACTTGGGGCGAACCTGGTACCCATGGCCGTACCGCACTCCTGTACATAGAATCCTGACCCAAAATGGAAGTAGTTGTGTGATAAGATGAACCTCACACATTCCTCCACAAAATCAATTTGATCAGGGACCAATCTGCCTTCCTTCAACAATTGTTCCCTCATTGCCTCGATTCCCTGTCGATGATCTATTATCGTATACAATGACTTCACGTCTAATGTGCATATCCTCCATCCTGGGTCAAAATTTAACTGCTCCAAAGTCCTTATTACCTGAGTGGTGTCCTTAATGTAGGACCGCATTTTTTTCACTGCCGGTTGTAGTAGTCTATCAATGTACATAGATAGATTACTTGTAATTGACCCAATCCCAGATATAATTGGGCGGCCCGGTGGTCGGACCGGATCCTTATGTAGCTTGGGCAAACAATAAAATATGGGTACCCTCGCCTGTGTGTCATTGATAAACTCACATTCTTGTCTATTCAGGATCCCTTTCACTAATCCTACTTCACATAGTCGTTTCAATTCTTCCTTGTATTTCACCGTTGGGTCAGACAGTAATTTTTTATATGTAGTCTCGTCTCCTAATTGTTTCAAACACTCTTCGTTATATTTGTCTTCCCCCCACACCACTATTGCCCCCCCTTTATCCGCTGGTCTAATTATTAGCCTCTCTTTCTTTTGTAGCTCCTTAATAGCCATAATTTCCTGATTTGTGATATTGTATCGTATCCCAGTATTCTTAATTTTCCTTATATCATATTCAACTGCTCGACGGAATGCTATTATTTCTTCACTTAATACGCATGCGGGTACGCATGCGAAAAAACCGCACACGATAAAATCGCATACAGAAAATCGAATGCGATATATATTTTGCAACAAAGTTATAGATAGACAAGTTGGGAAGAATAGATGATTGCTTTCTGAATGTGGCTGTTCTTTTATTTGGTTTTATATTGCTATTTTTAAGTTGATGTATAAGGTTTTATCTTTATCGGTATTAAACTAGTTTGTGATTTTGATACTTCAGAGTTTGAGTGCCATATCCCTTTTCTTCTGTTTAAGTAATTTTTCATTATTTCTGATACATAGAAGCTGGTATCAACGGATATAGAGCACCAATTAGGTCTCTCTTTTATACTGGCAGAGCCACCTACTTCGAATAAAAAGTTTTTCTTGGTAATTAGCTTCTAGAAGGTAGAGCTCACTGTATAAAAGATGGACATCTGGAGTTATGCTGAAAATAAACGCATGAATGTTGAATCATACAACTTTGATGTACATCAAAAAGAGGAAGTGTCTGAACATATCTCAATGACTGACCTATTTAGAGAAGCAGAGGTATTGTTATTAAAACAACTGAGACAAAGATGGGAGATTAAATCTTTACAAAGATATATTAATGAAGATGTTATCCCGAAAGGGTTACGTCTAATTAAAACTCCGGCTCAGGATCTATGGAGTCCAGATTTTGATATAGAATGGAATACCTTATTGAAAGAGCAATCAAAGTTGTGGATTCAACTAATTATTAAACGAAGGATGAATATATTAGAAGAGGTGACCAGCCAACTCAATGGTATAAAAGAAAAATTGATAAACTACAGAGGAATGAAGAGTATGATGTCTGGCAGCAAAGACTGTGTAAGAGTTTGGATAGGGTAGAATATGAAATTATGGATAAAAATCCAAAAAATCAAGAAATATGTATCAGTAGAAAAACAGGGAATAGAAACACAACAGACACAGAGGACACAGAGTGTAGATATAGAAGTGTCACACGAGCAACACGAACAGAGAGCACAAACAAGAGGTGGGTTTGGGAGACAAAAATCCCAGGAGGGAAAGGGAAAGAGAGAGATAATGGGTATACAATTCCTGTGAGCAACAGGTATGAGACACTAAGAGAGGAACAACATTTTTAGACAGAACACAGCCACATTACAAAACACGTGGATGGGGAAGGGCACAGGCTCCACCGTACGATTACCAGCAGAACCGGGGAACACACACTTACAATCTCAGATACAAACAAGGAGATCGGACACACAAATATGGGGAAGAGGGAAGGAACAGGAACAATTATCAGACACCAATCAAGGAGAATACGTCACAGAGGAGAGAAGAATGGAGGGGGGAAAGAGGAGAACACGGAGAGGAAGGAGAAAGATACCCAAGAAGACACAGATAGAAGAGGTTACACAAGATGTTATAGTGAATTTGATTGATACAGTTCTCACAGATGCACAAAAGAAATTGTTAAATAAGGGGTTGAAATTTGCACCAACAAATAAAATGAATCATTTTGATGCATATATCGGAATTGAAAAATTTGTTAGAAAATTATGTTTAAAAAAATATTTTCTAAAAAAACCTGTTGAAAATACACCTTTGGTGCCAGACAGATACTCACACACAGAGTTAAAGAAAAAGTCAAGGAAATATCCAGTTCAGGAATTAAGTGAAGAAATAATAGCATTCCGGCGAGCAGTTGAATATGATATAAGAAAAATTAAGAATACTGGGATACGATACAATATCACAAATCAGGAAATTATGGCTATTAAGGAGCTACAAAAGAAAGAGAGGCTAATAATCAGACCAGCGGATAAAGGGGGCAATAGTGGTGTGGGGGAAGACAAATATAACGAAGAGTGTTTGAAACAATTAGGAGACGAGACCACATATAAAAAATTACTGTCTGACCCAACGGTGAAATATAAGGAAGAATTGAAACGATTATGTGAAGTAGGATTAGTGAAAGGGATCCTGAATAGACAAGAATGTGAGTTTATCAATGACACACAGGCGAGGGTACCCATATTTTATTGTTTGACCAAGCTACATAAGGATCCGGTCCGACCACCGGGCCGCCCAATTATATCTGGGATTGGGTCAATTACAAGCAATCTATCTATGTACATTGATAGACTACTACAACCGGCAGTGAAAAAAATGCGGTCCTACATTAAGGACACCACTCAGGTAATAAGGACTTTGGAGCAGTTAAATTTTGACCCAGGATAGAGGATATGCACATTAGACGTGAAGTCATTGTATACGATAATAGATCATCGACAGGGAATCGAGGCAATGAGGGAACAATTGTTGAAGGAAGGTAGATTGGTTCCTGATCAAATTGATTTTGTGGAGGAATGTGTGAGGTTCATCTTATCACACAACTACTTCCATTTTGGGTCAGGATTCTATGTACAGGAGTGCGGTACGGCCATGGGTACCAGGTTCGCCCCAAGTTACGCCAATCTATTTATGGCTGGTTGGGAGGAGTCAACTGTAACCCCGTACCTTGGGACGGACCTGGTACTATGGCTCCGCTACATAGATGATATTATACTGGTATGGAATGGTTGCGAAGAGTCATTGGATACATTCATTCAGAAGCTCAATGGGAATGATAGAAATATAGTCCTCTCCATCAATAAATACTCAGATAGTTTGGAATTTTTGGATCTTAAACTATCTATAGAAGGGAGAAACATTATTTGCAGTACATTTCAAAAAGAAGTAGCCAAAAATAGTCTTATCCCCCACAATAGTGGCCATCTCCCTAGATGGCTTCTTAACGTACCTTATGGACAATTTAGGCGTGTAAAACGTAATTGCACGAGAGACAATGAATTTGAGGAGGAGGCGCAAAAAATGAAAGAAAATTTTATAAAAAAGGAATACCCAAAAGTATTGGTTGAAACCGCATTAGATAAAGTCCGGACCCTGGATAGAAAAATGTTTTTTGAGGAAAAAACAAAACAAAAGGCAGAATGTATGGAAGAACCAGTGAGAATTATACTACCCTTTAATGCACAATATCGTAAACTGCAACATATTATTAAGAAACATTGGCATTTTTTAAGGGACGATAAAGTGTTAGGTACATTTGTACCCCTGATGCCTCAAATAATATATACTAAGGCGCCAAATCTGGGTCTTAAAGTGGCCCCGACAGTCAAAATAAAAAATATAAAGAAAAGAAATATGCCTAGCGTGTTAGGCTTGAAAGGCTTTATCAAATGTGGTTTGTGTATAAACTGTCGTTCAACACACTTTCCGAGAAAAACTATAGATATAGTATCTCCAACCAATTCATATACATATAAAATAAAGGAATTTCTCACATGTAATACGGAAAGCGTGATCTATGCAATTAGGTGCCCTTGTAATAAGTTATATGTCGGCCGCACAAAGAGAGTGTTGAAGAAAAGAATAGCAGAACATCTTAACAAGATCAAAAAGGGATATATGGATCATCCACTCTCCAGACACTTTAAAGAATGCCACGGACAACAAATCAGTGGACTTAGTTTTACAGCAATTCAAACAGTAGAAAAAGACTGGAGAGGTGGAGATCATATACACAAAATGTCAAGGGTGGAGTCCAAATGGATCTTCAACTTGAACACGCTAACACCCCATGGTCTTAATACTGAGCTGGAAATCTTTGGCTTTTTATAGGATGGGCGCCACCCCCCGACGGGTAGTCGGCTGGTATAGTCTTACGTACATCCGACTGCTCCTTTGGGGATGGCCTCCACTCTTTAGTCTCCATTCTAATCCCGTTGGTTTGGTCTTGTCACCTCATAGAAAAGGGGATTGAAGAATATTATAATTAAAAAGAAGTTATTAAGATGCATAATTGAATGTTATGAAATTAAAATGTGAAGTAATGGAGGTTGGGGAATGAATTAGTATATATTTTTATTGGAAATGTTAAAAAAAATTTTATGAGCAATCTTCTCCGAATAAAACGCATGTGCCCAAAAAAACGCAAAAGAATCGCAACAAAAACGCAATAGAGTTTTGAAAAAAAGGTCAAGTGGATAAAATAATTTAGGAAGAATGAGATGATTCGAAATAGAAATAAAAATAAAAACAGTCTTGAAGTGGATAAATATTTGTGAAATCCAGACCATAATTTTGTTGTGTCTTTTTGAGGAGTCCATCCCGGATTTTGTGGACAATCATCCTTCAAGTAGAAGGAGTGTATTTAAAGGATGTCACAATGGAGGTTAGATTACCACTGAGGAAGAGGTCGGTTAAATGTTGTACCTCGAAACGCGTATGGGCAAAACTGTAATCTCCGTGACATCAAGTTCACTTAGTGCGCACTAAAGAATTTTGGCAGATACTCGATCTAAACAGAAAGAACATCTGGTTACCTGAGGAGACACCTGGCTGCATAGGAAACTACACGAGGAGACTCCAGAAGGGAGTAGACCCAGCTGAAAAATCTGAGTACTCAAGCTACGAAAATCTGAACCAGTTGCAGTCAGCCCGGCAAGGTCGGTGAGCGATCACACATAAGGAATCGCAAGAGAAGGTAGGAGGAAGAACTTTCTCTATTTAGTGGTGGGACGCCACCAATTGTCTATTCAATTCCCTACCTGTATCTCTGCATATGATCACGTCGAATACCGTAGCTGGGAAATCGAGTACAAGTGATTGCATATCACTGTGAATCTATAAGGACATACAGGTCTGAAAAGGATACCCGTATTACCGTTAACTGCTGTTTTGAACATTGCTGCTAATGATAAATTGGACATAAATGATTAGACAGCACCGTGAATATATAAAGACCTATAGATTTGGACAGGACATTTTGTGATTCAGTTTACATTTTTTGGATATGTTGGAAATTCCTCTCTGCGAGCTTTTTTCAAAAAACACATGTGTTTAAAATATCTAAAGAATACTTCCAGTGATACCAGCTGAATATAATAATAAAAAACGAGGACAGCAGTTGCGAAGAGAAATTTTTGCATGCGAAAAAACCGCATGCAAAAATCGCATGCGAGAAAAATCGCATGCGAAAATATCACATGCGAAAAAACCGCACACGATAAAATCGCATACAGAAAATCGAATGCAATATATATTTTGCAACGAAGTTATAGATAGACAAGTTGGGAAGAATAGAAGATTGCTTTCTGAATGTGGCTGTTCCTTTATTTGGTTTTATATTGCTATTTTTAAGTTGATGTATAAGGTTTTATCTTTATCGGTATTAAACTAGTTTGTGATTTTGATACTTCAGAGTTTGAGTGCCATATCCCTTTTCTTCTGTGGACTCTAGACTTATAAGACCATGATCTACATAAAAGATTTTCTTAAGAAAATTTGCAGCTGATGGGCAATCCTTTTCATTCTGATTGGCCAGGTACTTTATACCATAATTGGCGCAACCTGGAGACAATGCTGCTCCGAACAAGTATACTTTCATTCTGTATTGTGCTGGTTCTGTATCTGTATCTCCGTCCTCCCACCATAGGAAGCTCAGGAAATCTCTATCTTCATTCTTCACATGAAACTGGTGAAACATCTTTTCAACGCCACACATGACCGCTACGGGATACTTTCTAAATCTACAGATTACTCCAAGCAGAGTGTTCATAAGGTCTGGTCCTTTTAACAGATGATCATTCAATGCAACACCATCAAATTTTGCTGAGCCATCAAATGCTACTTTAATATTATCTGGTTTTCTTGAGTGGTAAACTCCTTGATGTGGGATGTATCACACTTCTCCTTCTTTAGGTCGACTATTGACCTTCTCTATATGTCCTTCTTCGAGGATGCCTTTCATGAATTTCAAATAATCCTTTTTGAGTTTGGGATCTCTTCCCATCTTTTTCTTCAAACATTTCAACCTTGCTAGGGCAAGATCTCTGTCATTCGGCAGACTAGGTCGTTTCCTAAATGGTAAGGGCATTTTAAGATGACCTTGTTTATTCTGCTAAATGCTATCTTCTGGAGTGTGTATGAAATTTATGTCTTCTTGGGATACACTCTTTTCTTTAGAACTTATGTCTTCAAAATCAGATTCAAGGATCTTGATTACTTTCGCTGGACTTACGGTTGGTAACTCTTGGACAGTGATTCGATGACACAATCCTGTCACCTGTCTTGAGTTTGCAATCTGCTGTTTTCCTCCAACAACACTCCATCCTAGATCAGTTTGAACAGCGTAGGGTTCACCCTTTCCTCCTGTGATTACCTTTTGTGGTACCAAAGCTTTGAGACAATCGTAACCTATCAACAGTCCAACACCAAACTCTTTCAGCAGGGACATTTCATGAGATATAACAGATAGGTGCTCCCATTTATTGGTTGTTTCACAGGTAGGTATGCGATCTCTATCTAGTGGTATATCGTCTTTTGTATAAGCTGGAGGTAGATCTAATATGAAGTTTGAATGAAGTGTAGTGGTGTAGGATGGCGTCCTTTTCAAACGCTGCATGTAGCCTATTTCTTACACTCCTTAGTAACATGGCCTTTTCTTAGGCATCTGAAACACAGTTAGTTATCAGTTAGTTATCAAGTACACATTTTTCTTTTCATCTGGGTACTTCTTCTTCAATTGTTGGCACTTGTGTATGGAGTGGTTTTCTCCACAGAACATACACTTTAGGGTAGTCTGAAGATTTTTCGGTTCTGTCTTTCTACTGATCTCAGTAACTTTGAACTTGCTCTCGTAGGAATCTAGACCTTTAGCTGCTGCGTTGGTTGCAAAGCTAGTTGCTCTTATACATCTTATATCTCTTGCAAGCCTTTCTTCTAAGGATTGTAAGACATAAGATGTTGTTACTGGATTACATGCTGTTCGAGCTTCCTTATTGACAAACTCAGAGAACTCTTTAAAACTTAAGAGGTCCTTAACTAGATCTAACTGTTCGGTCACATTGCGATTCCATCTAGAAGCCACTTCTTCAGGTAGCTTAGCTAGCATCCTGTGGTTTTCTAGATATTCATTTAATACTTCTAGTCCTCGTACATGTGGGATAGCATTGCTGCATGCTTGTAGGAGGTCATCACCATACTTTTGGAGTCTAAAGTGTTCTTTAGGACCTATTTTAGGCCATTTTATAAATTTCTCTCCAAAAGCTCTTTGTACTAAGAAAGGATGACCATATTTTGCATTCAATTTTTCCCAAGCTTGCTTGTAGGCTTCTTCGTCTTTTCTATAGAAGTTACCTTCAAGAACTTCCTTTGCTTCTCCACCAACATATCTCTAAAGATAGAATAACTTGTCAACTGGACTGAAGCAATGATGCTCGATGATCATTTAAAAACTTGCCTTCCACTCTATGAACTTCAGTACGTCTCCTGAAAATATAGTGGGTTCAGGAACGCGAAGTCTAGCGAGGACTGTTCTCTGTTGTCTAGCTGGGACAATAGTTGTAACATGCTCCTGATCGTTGCCGTGACATCTAGGAATAGAATTACAGGGTTCTATTTTCTCACTCAGTTTAGAATTAGGTGAGTCCCTTTCTTCATCTTTTACTGTAAAGATAGAGGGTAAATTTACATTCCTTTTTCCTGACACTGGACTAGGTCTCTCTTTGTCTTTGTGAGCAGGGATGGAAAGATAATGACTTATTTTCTCACTAAGTGCTGGAGATTTCCTTCCATCCTCCTGGGCATATGGAGGAAAATAGGAGTCTGTTTCTTCACTTAGTACAGATTTGAACCTAAGACTACTCTGATTCATATCCTCTTTGTGTACTCTGAGTCTGGCTCCCATGATCTTAACTCATTTCTGCCTTTCCAGACGTTTCATCTGTTGGCACTGTTTCTCCATTTCAGCTTACTTTGCAGCCATCAGCTGGCACTGCGCCTCGATGGCAGCTTCCATCTCAATTTCTGCTCTCTTGACAGCAAGTTGTTCATCTAATTCATTTCTCTTGGCTGAAGTACTTGAGGACTCTGATATGGGGTTGGCACTTCTGCTAGCGAAGGAAGTCCCACTTGAGATTGTGGTTCCACCTAAGGACCTAGCATAGTCTCTCATGAAAATCTTATTTATTCTCTTTCTTGCTTTAACTTCATCATAGTTTAATGCAGATGATAGTTTTCTCATGAGCTTTACTAAATCTTTAGTGACCGCAGTTAATGTGTCCATATTCCTTACAATATCCTGGGGAGATATCGTAAATGACGACTGGTTGACATATGCTGCCATAAGCTCTGATTCAGATTCTTCTACCGGCTCTACCATTTCACTCAAGTTCTTTTTTATACTATCTTGCTTTAGCTTTCTACGAATGTTTTTAATGTATAATTTCCACCTCTCATACATTCTGGCAAACTTTTTCTCTTTCAGTACTGCTTCTTGCTTCAAAATTTCCATCATTTTTGGGGTCGGTTTTTGGCACGTGATGAAAATCTTTGTTCATTTGTTTGGGCTATATTTGTTTGAGGCAAGACTAATGCTGCATCAGACTCTTCTGACTCAGACAGGTTCTCTTGCTCTTCACCTTCTATCCTATCTATCTTTGTATCCTCTAACAGTGGCATGGTAATACTAGGCTCAGACATTTTACTTTAAATGCTATAACAATCAATACAAATATTAAAGGACCTTTCACTTTAAATGAAATATTAATAAATGCAGAAATAAATGACTTTCCCTTTAAATGTAACAGCGATAAATGCAAGCAATAAATGACTTTCACTTTAAATACTTTAGAGTCCGTGTGCTACAAACTGTCCTTTGTTCTACTTTAACCCCTTAAGGACGCATGACGTACCTGTACGTCATGGTTTCCGAGTCCTTAAGGACCCATGACGTACAGGTACGTCATGAGTTGTTCCGATCACTGCTGCTCAGCTGGCAGTGATCGGAACAAGGTACCTGCTGAAATCATTCAGCAGGTACCTTGTTACAATGCCCAGGGGGGTCTTGTGACCCCCCCATATCGGCGATCGCTGCAAACCGCAGGTCAATTCAGACCTGCGGTTTGCAGCTTTTTGTGCGATTTCTGATCCCCGCGGTCTGTGACCGCGGGGATCATAGGGTTAATGCCCCCAATGTGTTTATTTTTAACCCCCCCTGCAGCCCCCAATCATATTGTGGCTGTGGGGGTGCAGGGGGGGTGGTTGCGGGCGGCGGGAGGCGGTGCGGGAGGCGGGCGGTGCGGCGGGCGGGATCGCGATTGCGATCCCCCGCCCGCCTCCTCTGTAATGTTTCCCTGGTGTCTAGTGGGTCTATCAGAGTGTCAGCACATTGCTGACACTCTGATAGAAACGGCTGGCATCTGTGCTTGATCAGATGCCAGCCGCTTAACCCTTTCCGTACCGCGGTCCGCACGGACCGCGGTATGGAAGGGTTAACAGGAGGGAGCTCCCTCTTCCCATCGGGGGCTGCTGTGCCTTTGCAGCCCCGAACAGGATGGGATCGCAGAGGGAGGGGCTCCACTCCTTCTGCTTCAATCACCCGCTGCCCTCTTATGGCAGCGGGTGATGGCTGCCATGGAGACAGGACGCTTCAGAAGCGTCCTGTGTCCATGGTGCTGAAAGTCTGAATAGACCTGCTAAAGGTCTATTCAGACTTTGTAAGTACTAAAATACAGTACAGTGCACTATATAGTGTACTGTACTGTATTATACAGACACCAGATCCACTGGATCTTTCAGAACCAAGTGGGTCTGGGTCAAAAAAATGTAAAAAGTGAAAAAAGTAAAAATGAAAAAAACACATATCACTGAATAAAAAATAAAAAAAAATACACTACACATATTAGGTATCGCGCGTCCGTAAAAATCTGCTCTATAAAAATATCACATGACTGAACTCGTCAGGTGAACGCCATAAAAAAAAAAAAAATGGTGTAAATAAGCCATTTTTGGGCAACTTACATCACTAAAAATGTAATACAAAGCGATCAAAAAGCGTATGCCTCCCAAAATAGTACCAATCAAACCGCCATCTCATCCCGCAAAAATGAGCCCCTACCTAAAACAATTGGCCAAAAATAAAAATCTATGCTTCTCAGACTAAAACATGATTTTTTTGTTTCAAAAATGCTTTTTAGTGTTAAATGTATAAAAAAACTAAAAAGTAGACATATTGGGTATCTCCACGTCCGTAAGAATCTGCTCTATAAAAATATCACCTGACCTAACCCCTCAAGTAAAAACTGTAAAAAAATTAAATAAAAACTTTGTCAAAAGCCATTTTTTTGTCACCTTACATGACAAAAGGTGTAATAACAAGCGTTCAAAAATTCATATGACCCCCCAAATAGTGTCAATCTAACCGCCACCTCATCCCGCAAAAAATGAGCCCCTACATAGGACAATCGCCCAAAAAAAAAACAAAATATGGCTCTCAAACTATGGAGACACTAAAACATGATTTATTTTTGTTTTAAAAAATGATATTATTGTGTAAAACTTATAAAAATAAATAAAAAGTATACATATTAGGTATTGCCGCGTCCGTCACAACCTGCTCTATAAAAATAACACATGACCTAACCCCTCAGCTGAACACATCAAAAAAATAATAATCAATACGGTGTCAAAAGCCATTTTTGTCACCTTACATCACAAAAAGTGTAATAGCAAGCGACCAAAATGTCATATGCACCCCAAGATAGTGCCAATCAAACCGCCATCTCATCCCGCAAAAAATGAGCCCCTACATAAGACAGTCGCCCAAAAAAAATTGTGGAGACACTAAAAAATAATTTTGTTCAAAAATGCTTTATTATGTAAAACTGAAACAAAAACCCCTAAAAAGTAGTCATATTTGGTATTGTCGCGTCCGTTACAACCTGCTCTATAGAAATAGCATACAATCTAACCTGTCACTTCAACAATGTAAATAGCAAAAAATAAAAACGGTCCCAAAACAGCAATTTTTTTGCAAATTTTCCATTTTAATCCATTTTTCCAGTAACAAAGCAAGGGTTAACAGCCAAACAAAACTCAATATTTATTGCCCTGATTCTCTTGTTTGCACAAACACCCCATATGTGGTCGTAAACTGCTGTATGGCCAAACGGTAGGGCGTAGAAGGAAGGGAACGCCATATGGTTTTTGGAAGGCAGATTTTGCTGGACTGGTTTTTTTAACACTATGTCCCATTTGAAGCCCCCCTGATGCACCCCTACAGTAGAAAATCCAAAAAAGTGACCCCATTTTGGAAACTACGGGATAAGGTGTCAGTTTTGTTGGTATTATTTTAGGGTAAATATGATTTTTGGTTGCTCTATATTACACTTTTTTTGAGACAAGGTAACAAAAAATAGAAATTCTGAAATTTCATCTCCATTTGCCAATAACTCTTGTGGAACACCTAAAGGGTTAACAAAGTTTGCAAAACTGGTTTTGAATACCTTGAAGGGTGTAGTTTCTTAGATGGAGTCACTTTTATGGAGTTTCTACTCTAGGGGTGCATCGGGGGCTTCAAATGGGACATGGTGTCAAAAACAGTCCAGCAAAATCCACCTTCCAAAACCATATGGCGCTCCTTTCCTTCTGCGCCCTGCCGTTAGGCCATACAGCAGTTTACGACCACATATTGGGTGTTCGTGCAAACTACAGAATCGGGGGAATAAATATTAAGATTTGTTTGGCTGTTAACCCTTGCTTTGTTACTGGTAAAAATGGATTGAAATGGAAAATTTTTCAAAAAATCGAAATTCTGAAATTTTATCTCCATTTGCCATTAACTTTTGTGGAAAACCTAAAGGGTTAATTACGTTTGTAAAATCAGTTTTGAATACCTTGAGGGGTGTAGTTTTTAGAATGGGGTAATTTTTGGGTGGTTTCTATTATGTAAGCCTCGCAAAGTGACTTCAGACCTGAACTGGTCCCTAAAAAGTGGGTTTTTGAAAATTTCTGAAAAATTTCAAGATTTGCTTCTAAACTTCTAAGCCTTGTAACGTCCCCAAAAAATGAAATGGCATTCCCAAAATGATCGATACATGAAGTAGACATATGGGGAATGTAAATCAATAACTTTTTTTGGTGTTATTACTATGAGTCCTTAAGGGGTTAAAGTCCCTTATTCCTGAACACGAAAACGTCTCTTTATGCCAAAGCCTATATGCAATGATAAGTAATAAAAAGGAAAGCTCTGACCTTTTTGAAGAGCAGGATTCTGCGATCTGAAGGTTGCTGGAGCAAATTTCAGTCTTAAAGGAGACGTGTCTTTTCTTGCTTGCACTTGCTCAATCAGTTTTTCTTGATATGATGCGATGCTCTGTGCTGACTTGCAATGCTCTGTGCTGACTTGTGATGCGCTGGCTTGGATACGTTGCTGCAGGCTTTGGGCCTAATGGCGGGAAACTAGCTGGCTGCAGTATGTGGCCTCTTCGCGGATAGCGGTGCAGGCACTCTGGCTCTAGACTTTGGCCTCTCACCATGCGCTCTTTCTCTGACTATCTTGCCTTTGATGTTCTGCCACTTTAAGAGGCGGCTGCAGTTTGACTAATACACACGTTCTATGGCCTCTATGGTAGCTCCACTTAGGTGTTTTTGCTTGCTCGCTCAGGTAACAGTTGCTGTGCGTCGGTATATGCTGCTGCTCTAATGCGCTCTTTACTGTGCAAGTTGTGGAGCGCTATCGCTTCATCCTCTGAAGGGTAATAGTTTCACTGTGACAGGTGCAGCACTATGAAGTTACTTTTGCGCTGTGGCATTAGAAGAATTTGATATCTCCAACCTTTTAGTCCAACCAGACTGTCTATTACTCTGCTTCAGTCTTGTTTCTTTTGAACTAATTCTTCTAGCGCCGTTCTATGGAAACAGTAGGCTTAAAGAGCACACAAAATGCTTGAAATAACTTCTTTTTTAACTTTAACTTTTCTTCATATATAACACTGCCACCTCTGCGACAGATAGTCAATGTACAAACACGTGTTGCATAAAGTAGCACAAAATGGCGGTATGCATAAAATGGTGGTTTAACTGTTCATTCTTGTTATTCAACATAAGTGGTGGATATATTTCTTTCTTCAGTATCTGTACTCTCACTCTAAGTTATTTAAGCACTTTATGATCTCTCTGAGAGGTATATCTGAGTTTTAACCAATAGTTGGATTTACTTTGATTTGCTCAGTTTGCGCAGTTTGTGCGTAGTTTGGTCACAGTTTGGTGGAACTGTAAACAAACATATACAACTGGTCTCAGTATATAGTTCTGATCACAGTATTAACAATATGAACATTATATAACCATATATATTATACATTATATTAAATACCTATTTGGCCTCTTGTTGCCATAAAACACAGCTCTGACTGGATGTGTCTGTTCAGCTCCTCTCCTCTGGTATATACTGACTACAGAAGATTCTGCTAGAGCAGGGATGCTCAACCTGCAGCCCTCCAGTTGTTGTAAAACTACAACTCCCACCGTGCCCTGTAGGCTGTCCAGGCATGCTGGGAGTTGTAGTTTTTCAACAGCTCGGGGGCCATAGGTTGGGCATGCCTGTGCTAGGGGATTTCCCACACATGCTCAGTGTGAGGTTGGCTGTGATTGGTTAAGATTCCTGGGCAGTAACAACAGTTTAACTCTACAGTCATGGCCAAAAGTTTTGAGAATTGCAAAAGTATTGGAAATTGGAAAAGTTACTGCTTAAGTTTTTATAATAGCAATTTGCACATACTCTAGAAAGTTATGAAGAGTGATCAGATGAATTGCATAGTCCTTCTTTGCCATGAAAATTAATCCCAAAAAAACCTTTCCACTGCATTTCATTGCTGTCATTAAAGGACCTGCTGAGATAATTTCAGTAAACGTCTTGTTAACTCAGGTGAGAATGTTGACGGGCACAAGGCTGGAGATCATTATGTCAGGCTGATTGGGTTAAAATGGCTGACTTGACATGTTAAATAGAGGGTGATGCTTGAAATCATTGTTCTTCCATTGTTAACCATGGTGACCTGCAAAGAAATGTGTGCAGACATCATTGCGTTGCATAAAAATGGCTTCACAGGCAAGGACATTGTGGCTACTAAGATTTCACCTCAATCAACAATTTATAGGATCATCAAGAAACTTCAACTTCACGCCAGTCCAGCAAGCGCCAGGATCGACTCCTAAAGAGGATTCAGCTGCGGGATCGTAGTGCCAACAGTGCAGAGCTTGCTCAGGAATGGCAGCTGTCAGGTGTGAACGCATCTGCACGCACAGTGAGGCAAAGACTTTTGGAAGATGGCCTGGTGTCAAGAAGGGCAGCAAGGAAGCCTCTTCTCTCCAAAAAAAACATCAGGGACAGATTGATCTTCTGCAGAAAGTATGGTGACAGGACTGCTGAGGACGGGGGCAAAGTCATATTCTCCGATGAAGCCTCTTTCCGATTGTTTGGGGGATCTGGAAAAAGGCTTGTTGGTGAGCGCTACCATCAGTCCTGTGTCATGCCAACAGTAAAGCATCCTGAGACCATTCATGTGTGGGCTTGCTTCTCATCCAAGGGAGTGGGCTCACTCACAATTTTGCCCAAAACACAGCCGTGAATAAGGAATGGAACCAAAACACCCTCCAACAGCAAAAGTGAAGGCAAAAGTGATAACTAAGTGGCTCGGGGACCAAAACGTTGACGTTTTGGGTCCATGGCCTGGAAACTCCCCAGATCTTAATCCCATTGAAAACTTGTGGTCAATCCTCAAGAGGCGGGTGGACAAACAAAAAGCCACTCATTCTGAGAAACTCCAAGAAGTGATTATGGAAGAATGGGTTGCTATCAGTCAGGAATTGGCCCAGAAGTTGATTGAGAGCATGCGCAGTCGAATTGCAGAGGTCCTGAAAAAGAAGGGCCAACACTGCAAATACTGACTCTTTGCATAAATGTCATGTAATTGTCGATAAAATCCTTTGAAACGTATGAAGTGCGTGTAATTATATTTCACTAGATAAATAGTAGATAGATACATAGATAGATAGATAAATAGGACAAAATGGGACGACAGAATTGGCACCCGGGAAAGTTGGGTGCTGCAATTAGCTATTGTTAATATTTATAAATGATATATATCTGTGTTAGATGCGGTGATCATATATTTTGCTTACATCAGGTATGCCTTCGATTTTATTAAACACGATCGTATATAATTAAAGCAAATCTCCTTCACAGATCCTGCAGGATCTAACAAAGGGACTTCATCAGTTCCCTTTCCAGGAACTGTGGTGACATCATCAAAGCTAATTTAGCTTTAGGAAGATAGACGGATCAGTTGGACATTGTCAATATTTATAACGGCTTAGTAAGACGTTAATACAAGCTTAATATCATTTTATTTTTAAAGATATTGAAACTTAATTGAATTACTGACATGATATCAGATCTAACAGAATAAGGGTCATTCAATTGGCTGTGTTTAGTTGTTTTGGGCGTTTGACGGGCGGCGCTTTGGGAGGGACTGGGAGGGGTTGTGGGTGGAGTGGGTGAGGAAAGGGGCGTGTCAACCTGTCACTTTTAGTTTGACGAGACGTGTAGAGACTATGCTACTCTTATTATTGATCAAAAATATGTCGGGCCCATCTACCAGCGACAAGGTGGCTTCTAACAGACAGGACCTACTCTAATACAGGCCTCTCTTGGACTTTGGAAGTTAAACTTCATGGACTTCTGTCTTTTTCAACCATATTAAGGCTAGTTGCACACTAGCGGGTGTTCACACGGCGGGTGAACAGCCTGTCGGATCCGTCCTGCTGCTAATTCAAGTGCGCCCCCGGACTGCTGCTCCGTTCCCATTGACTATATTGGGGGCAGAATTCCGGCAGCAGCGCGTGGAGAGAGGCAGCCGGACTAAAAGTACTGCATGTTGTACTTTTAGTCCGAATGCCTCTCGCCGTGCGCTGCCGTGCTGCTGCTGGAACTCCGCCCCCGCCCCTATTATAGTCAATGGGGACGGATCAGCAGTCCGGGGGCAAACGTGAACTAGCGGCAGGACTGATTCGTCAGGCTGTTCACCCGACGGAACAGCCTGACAGACTCCCCTGCCGCTAAGGTGAAAGCAGCCTAACTATGTAAGTTTCTGGGCGAACAAACGCTACAAGGATCTATCATATTGTAAAATGTAAAAGCCGTCAGGAAGCGCTTTTTTTTATATAAGAGTGCCACCTGCTGGCTGTAAAATTAACTCTCAGCCTGCAGGCTGTGAATTAACCACTTCCTGCCTTGACTGTGGCAGGAAGGGGTTAGATCACTAAAGAAAAAAAAAGTCAAAAATAAATAATAAAAAAATGACTTAAAATAGCAATACAGAAAATAAAAAAATTAAAATGTTATAGCAATAGTTACTAGTATCCCACCCCTTTTTCGTTTGTAAAAAAAAAAATTTAAATATAATAATTTTATATATATTTATTATAATTATAAATATTTATTAGTTTTAGCAATAGTATAGTGGAATTTCTGTGTGTAAGATATACAAACATACACACTTTTTTATTTTAAAAATCTAGGTATTCTTTGTAGCTATATTTTGTATAGCAGGTTGTTTTCTCATAACATATACAAACACGCATTTTTTTTTTTTTTTCATTTATAAAAAAATGTAAACAGAAAAAACTAAAATGTCCAAATTTCCCCAAGATGAATACCTTAGGGAAACAACATAAAAAAAGTCACATTAAAGGGGCTTGTAACATTTTGTCACTGTACAAAATGTTTCTGGCTGTACGGTGCCATAGAACCAGCAACAGAAAAATAGGCTGCTAAAATCCAAACTGCGCTCCAATCCTTTGAAGTCTTGCGGCGGGCCCAGCCAGTAGATAAATTACATAAATGGCGTCCATTTTCAGGGTACAGGCGTACAGTAATGGTTTTAGAAATGTTTCATTTTGAAACCTTTTTGTAATCGTTAAAAAAAAAAGGAATAAATATAATTTTTTCATAATTTTCCATTTTTCCTTAAATATTTTTTTAAAAAAATTACATATCCATCATCTAATGGCATAAAAGAAAGTTCTGATTTGTCCCGTGAACAATAATAAATAAAGTCATGGCTAAAAGTGTTGACGCCCGTGAAATTTTTCCAGAAATTAACTATTTCTCACAGAAGATTATTGCAATTACAAATGTTTTGTTATACACACGTTTATTTCCTTTGTATGTATTGGAACAATACAAAAAACTGAGAGAAAAAAAGCCAAAAATGATATAATTTCACGCAAAACTCCAAAAATGGACCAGACAAATTTACTGGAACCCTCAACTTAATATTTCTGATGCACACCCTTTGGAAAAAATAACTGGAATCAATCGCTTCCTATAACAACCAAGAAGCTTCTTACACCTCTCAACTGGAATTTTGGATCCCTCTTCTTTTGCAGACTGCTCCAGGTCTCCGATATTTGAAGGGTGCCTTCTCCCAACAGCAATTTTAAGATCTCTCCACACGTGTTCAATAGAATTTAGATCCGCACTCATTGCTGGCCACTTCAGAACTTTACAGAGCTATGTTCCCATCTATTTCTGGGTGCCTTTTGAAGTACATTTGGGGTCATTGTCCTGCTGGAAGACCCATGACCTAGGACTAGGGATGAGCGAACCCAGTGAAGTTCGGGATCGCCGGGACCCGAACTTCACTTTATTATTTTCCGTTATAACATGGTTAGAACAGAAAATAATAGCATGCTAAATAAAATGGCCATTGGGTTAAAAATAATAAAAGAAACTCACCTCATCCTCTTCTTTGTTCAGGACCTGCAAAGGGACCTGTGATGATGTCACCGCAGGTCCTGCTGAATGAAGATAGAAGGATTATGGCCTACTCACGTACATTTTGGCACACTGCAGTCTAGCTTTTTTATGTCTCTGTGTCAGCAGTGGGGTCCTTCTGGATCTCCTGCCATAGTATTTCATTTCATCCAAATGTCAACGGATAGTTCGTGTTGACACTGATTCACCCTGACCCTGCAGGACAGCTGGAATTTCTTAGGAACTTGATTGAGGCTGGTTAACCACCATCCAGACTATCCTGCGTTGCAGCCTTTCATTAATTCTTCTCTTCCGTCCACATCCAGGGAGATTAGCTACAGTGTCATTGGTTGTAGACTTCTTGATTATGTTGCACACCATTGACAAAGGAACATCACGATCTCTGGAGATGGACTTGTACCCTTGAGATTGTTGATATTTTTCCACAATTTTGGTTCTCAAGTCCTCAGACAGTTCTCTTCTCCTCCTTCTGTTCTCCATGCTTAGTGTGGCGCACACAAAGGCTTGAGTCAACTTCTCCACTTTTTATCTGTTTTCAGGAGTGATTTTTATATTGCCCACAGGTGAGTTTGAACAAGCGTCACATGCTCGATATTTTGAAAAGGTGCCAACAATTTTGTCCAGCGCATATTTAGAGTTTTGTATGAAATTATGTCCATTTTGACTTTTTTTCAGTTTTTTTGTGTGTTGTTCCAGTACACACGAAGGAAATAAACTTGTATAACAAAACATGTGTAATTGCAATAATTTTCTGGGAGAAATACTTAATTTTCTGGATAAATTTCAGGGGTGCCAACACTTTCAGCTATGACTGTACATGTAGGCTGACTCCAAAATTAATCGGTTTTTTGCATTCAGAAAGGCCCATGACTACAACTAATAAAATGGTAAGCTCTCCGGTAATGAAGCGGTTAAAAAAGAAACTAATGAACAGAAATGATGGTGCCTCTAGAGAAGACTGAAAATAATTTGACCATTGGGACATGTTAAGCTAAGGTGTGTCCTGTAATTAGCATCACGGGCGTCTTCAGACTTGTAATCAGACAGTCGGCCTATTTAAAGGGTGAAAAGTAGTCACTGGGGGAGATTTATCACAACTGGTGCAAAGAGTCCACCTCCAGAGCTCCATTAGAAAA
Organism: Bufotes viridis; assembly: GCA_033119425.1. Taxonomy (NCBI): domain Eukaryota; kingdom Metazoa; phylum Chordata; class Amphibia; order Anura; family Bufonidae; genus Bufotes; species Bufotes viridis. Next base: position 497,787,783 of record CM065591.1, on the reverse strand, counting down.
TGAAAGGAGGAATCTGATTGGTTGCTATGGGCAACTAAGCTAGTTTTCCTTTGCACCAGTTTTGATAAATCTCCCCCAATGTGCTGATTGGTATCATGCTGAGTACTACACTGAACATGGACCAAAGAAAGCTACGAAGAGTCTCAGGAAAGAAAGAAAATTATAGACAAACATGTTAAAGTCTATAAGACCATCTCTCAAGGCGCTGCGGCCTTTTCTCCACTCACCAAGCACAGCGCTGTCCATCTGATAGTGGTTGTGCTTGGTATTGCGCTCAGCTCCATATACTTCTATAGGGCTGAGCTGCGCCTAGTGAAGACTAACCTTTGGCACTCCAGCTGTGGTGAAAGTACAACTCCCAGTATGCTCCATTTATTTCTATGCATTTCTGAGATAAGCCAAGCAAGTGCACAGTCGTGGCCAAAAGTTTTGAGAATGACACAAATATTAGTTTTCACAAAGTTTGCTGCCAAACTGCTTTTAGATCTTTGTTTCAGTTGTTTCTGTGATGTAGTGAAATATAATTACTCGCACTTCATACGTTTCAAAGGCTTTTATCTACAATTACATGACATTTATGCAGAGTCAGTATTTGCAGTGTTGGCCCTTCTTTTTCAGGACCTCTGCACTTCGACTGCGCATGCTCTCAATCACCTTCTGGGCCAATTCCTGACTGATAGCAACCCATTCCTTCATAATCACTTCTTGGAGGTTGTCAGAATTAGTGGGTTTTCGTTTGTCCACCCGCCTCTTGAGAATTGACCACAAGTTCTCAATGGGATTAAGATCTGGGGAGTTTCCAGGCCATGGACCCAAAATGTCAACGTTTTGGTCCCCGAGCCACTTAGTTACCACTTTTGCCTTATGGCACGGTGCTCCATCGTGCTGGAAAATACATTGTTCTTCACCAAACTGTTGTTGGATTGTTGGAAGGTGTTTTGGTTCCATTCTTTATTCATGGCTGTGTTTTTGGGAAAAATTGTGAGTGAGCCCACTCCCTTGGATGAGAAGCAACCCCCCACATGAATGGTCTCAGGATGCTTTACTGTTGGCATGACACAGGACTGATGGTAGAGCTCACCATTTCTTCTCCGGACAAGCCTTTTTCCAGATGCCCCAATCACCTGCCTGCTGCTATTCCTGAACAAGCTCTGTACTGGTGGCACTCCGATCCCGCAGCTGAATCCTCTTTAGGAGACAATCCTGGCGCTTGCTGGACTTTCTTGGATGCCCTGAAGCCTTCGTAACAAGAATTGAACCTCTTTCCTTGAAGTTCTTGATGATCCTATAAATTGTTGATTGAGGTGCAATCTTAGTAGCCACAATATCCTTGCCTGTGAAGACATTTTTAGGCAACGCAATGATGGCTGCACGCGTTTCTTTGCAGGTCACCATGGTTAACAATGGAAGAACAATGATTTCAAGCATCACCCTCCTTTTAACATGTCAAGTCTGCCATTTTAACCCAATCAGCCTGACATAATGATCTCCAGCCTTGTGCTCGTCACCATTCTCACTGGAGTTAACAAAATGATTACTGAAATTATCTCAGCAGGTCCTTTAATGACAGCAATGAAATACAGTGGAAAGGTTTTATTGGGTTTAAGTTAATTTTCATGGCAAAGAAGGACTATGCAATTCCTCTGATCACTCTTCATAACATTCTGGAGTATATGCAAATTGCTATTATAAAACTTAAGCAGCAACTTTTCCAATTTCCAATATTTATGCAATTCTCAAAACTTTTGGCCACGACTGTACATCTTGGGAGTCGTGGTTTTATCACAGCTGGAGTGCCAGAGGTTAGCCATCACAGGCCTAGGGCATGTGACTGGTGACCGTGACTTCACACGGCCTAGGGAAAACCAAGAGAAGTCCGTGGAACTACTGCGAGCATCGCTGCCTTCTCAAACATCGCTGTCAGACCCCCACTGATCAGATACTCATGACCTATCCAGAGGATAAGTCATCAGTATTTAAAGGGTAATGGTCATATATTTTTTTATTTGCTAGTTTATTAGAGCTCGGCATGTATACCTGAGTCAGTCTGTCAATGATTGTCAAAAGATCTGTAATTACCTTGTAATAACAGCTTTCATTAATGTCCCCTGTCCCTTTCCACTGCTGCCTTAAAAGACCGTGGCTAGGGCTTGTCTGTCTTCCTTTTAGTATAAACAGAAGACAGAGGGGCGGTCCTTCACACTGCATGGCTGCACTGGGCTTCAGAGTGAGGAGGCGTGTCTCTCAGTAATCCAATCTGATTGGCTGGCAGGGAGCTGCTGGCTACAGCAAGTGTGTATGGAAAGTAAGGGAAAGCAGCTTTGGCCTCAGAGAACTGGCAGAGGAGCCATCTTGAGAAGGTCCTCATATTGTAAATGGTTAAATAGCTGTAACTAAGGGAAAAACTCAAGGAATACAGTGCTATGTGAAGAAACTACTGCTGCTCGGAAAAAAACCTTTAATAGAAGACGATTGTGGAGAAAACCACTGTTGAGGCTAAATGCACACTATCAGGATTGCGTGAGGATTTGCATGCAGAAAATCCCCACCGTAGGTCATGCACATTGTATTCTATGAGAATTAGAAATTCCCATGTAGATGCAAAATGTTAAAATCCGCAGCATGTCAATTTTTTTTTTATTTTCCTGACTGGATTTTCTCCATTCACTTCAATAGGTAGAGGAAAATCTGCACCAAATCTGCATGTAAATCCGCACCAATTCACGCTGATTGTCCGCACAGATTTCCCTGCGAACACCCATGGATTACAGTGCAAGTTCTTCGCACATAAATCCTGAGCGTGCGCATTTACCCTGAAAGCAAATCATAAAAAAGTGAGACTGGAATTTGCCAAAATGCATATTGACAAGCCACAAAGCTTCTGGGAGAATGTCCTGTGGACAGATGAGACAAAACTGGGCAAGTCACATCAGTTCTATGTTCACAGACGCAAAAATGAAGCATATAAAGAATAAAATTGCAGATTGTTTACGGGAATAGTGTTGATCACGAATATTCGAATTGCGAATTTTAATTGCGAATATCGCCACTTTTAGAATATCTCAAAATATATTCGTAATCGCGAATATTCGTTTTTTTTTAATACCAGTCTATGCGAATTTTTATGCGAATTTACGAATATTCGGCCAAATATTTGCAAAATATCGTGAATTCGAATATAGCCCCTGCCGCTCATCACTTCGGAATCAGGCACAGTCCACTCTGACAATATGTAAGGCACAAGGTGACGACATAGTCCACTGTGACACCTTCAGGTCTGGTGTACTGGAATTGTCCCCCACATACAGTCTCCAGAGCAGCGCCAAGCCAATTCCCCAAACTCCTGATGGAATTCAAAAGCCACAAACCAACACCCAGATCCTGAATAGGGTAATTCTTGAGAACCAGAGGCTTTTGGAAATGGGTCGGCAGAACTTTCTTGTCAATTAGTCCTCATCTCACCCACCTCCAGATCCCACCGGCAAATTTACTTCAGAACCAGCGTAGCATAGGCCAGAAAATGCCTGTAGGGTGTATGAAGATTCTTCACTTGCCCTCCTTGCCATTCCTGGAAGAAAGGCCAAAACCATCCCCTACAGGCGAATACCCACTGAGGAGCCTTCTCTTTCCAAAAGCTTGAGAGATTGATCTTAATAAAGATATTCACTAGGAATACCACAGGGTTGACCATACCCAACCCTTCTAGTCTCATTGTACGGTAAGAAACCTCCATCTTGACTAGATTCAACCTATTCCCCCATAACAGTTGGAAGAACAAACTGTAGACCAAAGTCCAGAGATATTAAGATATATTATTAAAGGGAGCAAGTAAAGTTTGACATTATACTCCAGAGCTGCACTCACTATTCTGTGGGCAAAGTCACTGTGTGCTTACATTACATTACTTATACTTTAATGATTCTGAGTTACAGTCGATATAGTTCTGAGTTGCATTCACTGTTCTACAGCCTTCAGAGCTGAAATCTCCCAGTATTGTCTATGTGTTCAGTGTCTATACACAGCTGTGCCTGGTAGTTTGCATTTTCGGAAGCGTTGTCCTTACACATGGCATTGTAGAGTCATCTAATGAAAGAATAAAACTCCCTGACCCCTCATTATATTTGTAATACTAGCGAGCCAAGATGGAGCTCCTGGGCCGGAGCTGAGGAGGTGGACACTACTGGTTGCATAGCATCTGCACACCTGTGATGGATAGAAGATCGAAGCAGAGTAGTGAAGATGGGCGCTGCTGGTGCATGGCAACCGCTTACCAGGGACCTCCAGGAAAGGGGTTGTGACACTGAACTGAAACCTGGATGGATTCCCATTGTGCGGGAATACATTATTATGTTGTAGATCACTCGCCTTAAAAGGTGGATTCATGTGGTAGGGTGTAAAAAGTGGTTCTCGGACAATAGACCAAATTCTATTCATTTTAACTTTATTTAGCCCTTCTTCACTTTCAGTGGCTGATGGTATAAACACCTCATAGAGGCACAAAATCTTAGTGGTTACAGTTCACACAAGTGGTGCTGGTTCTTGATCACTATGTGGAGAATCTCTTGCAGATCTACAGGGAGTGCAGAATTATTAGGCAAGTTGTATTTTTGAGGATTAATTTTATTATTGAACAACAAACATGTTCTCAATGAACCCAAAAAACTCATTAATATCAAAGCTGAATATTTTTGGAAGTAGTTTTTAGTTTGTTTTTAGTTTTAGCTATTTTAGGGGGATATCTGTGTGTGCAGGTGACTATTACTGTGCATAATTATTAGGCAACTTAACAAAAAACAAATATATACCCATTTCAATTATTTATTTTTACCAGTGAAACCAATATAACACCTCAACATTCACAAATATACATTTCTGACATTCAAAAACAAAACAAAAACAAATCAGTGACCAATATAGCCACCTTTCTTTGCAAGGACACTCAAAAGCCTGCCATCCATGGATTCTGTCAGTGTTTTGATCTGTTCACCATCAACATTGCGTGCAGCAGCAACCACAGCCTCCCAGACACTGTTCAGAGAGGTGTACTGCTTTCCCTCCTTGTAAATCTCACATTTGATGATGGACCACAGGTTCTCAATGGGGTTCAGATCAGGTGAACAAGGAGGCCATGTCATTAGATTTTCTTCTTTTATACCCTTTCTTGCCAGCCACGCTGTGAAGTACTTGGACGCGTGTGATGGAGCATTGTCCTGCATGAAAATCATGTTTTTCTTGAAGGATGCAGACTTCTTCCTGTACCACTGCTTGAAGAAGGTGTCTTCCAGAAACTGGCAGTAGGACTGGGAGTTGAGCTTGACTCCATCCTCAACCCGAAAAGGCCCCACAAGCTCATCTTTGATGATACCAGCCCAAACCAGTACTCCACCTCCACCTTGCTGGCGTCTGAGTCGGACTGGAGCTCTCTGCCCTTTACCAATCCAGCCACGGACCCATCCATCTGGCCCATCAAGACTCACTCTCATTTCATCAGTCCATAAAACCTTAGAAAAATCAGTCTTGAGATATTTCTTGGCCCAGTCTTGACGTTTCAGCTTGTGTGTCTTGTTCAGTGGTGGTCGTCTTTCAGCCTTTCTTACCTTGGCCATGTCTCTGAGTATTGCACACCTTGTGCTTTTGGGCACTCCAGTGATGTTGCAGCTCTGAAATATGGCCAAACTGGTGGTAAGTGGCATCTTGGCAGCTGCACGCTTGACTTTTCTCAGTTCATGGGCAGTTATTTTGCGCCTTGGTTTTTCCACACGCTTCTTGCGACCCAGTTGACTATTTTGAATGAAACGCTTGATTGTTCGATGATCATGCTTCAGAAGCTTTGCAATTTTAAGAGTGCTGCATCCCTCTGCAAGATATCTCACTATTTCTGACTTTTCTGAGCCTGTCAAGTCCTTCTTTTGACCCATTTTGCCAAAGGAAAGGAAGTTGCCTAATAGTTATGCACACCTGATATAGGGTGTTGATGTCATTAGACCACACCCCTTCTCATTACAGAGATGCACATCACCTAATATGCTTAATTGGTAGTAGGCTTTCGAGCCTATACAGCTTGGAGTAAGACAACATGCATAAAGAGGATCATGTGGTCAAAATACTCATTTGCCTAATAATTCTGCACTCCCTGTATGGTCTCTTCTTGGGAGCCTCTACAATACCAAACCTTGCTGTAAAGATCTCTGTCTTCCAAAAACATGTCCCATCAAAATAGAGTCTGGTAAGTTTCCTTCCACTACTGGCAAAACCAGAACTAAGGCTTATCTCGAGATATCCTGTAGTAGGCAGATGGCCTTACTTCTCCAGCCTCAGACTTTCCAACAACCTGGGTTTTGGAAGGACAATCCTGTGGAAAAAAACTGCAAAACAGGCTGGATATTTGCAAACCTCACCCAAAGTAGGCAGATTGGGGGTTCCTGGCATGGATATATATTGTCCTAATTTGGTAACTTGAAAGTTGGTAGGCATACAGGCTCTATTCTCTGGAACCAATGACACCACCCTTCCCATCATTCACATGGCCCCACTATCCATTCCTATCTAAGACACAATGTAGGCTATGCTATCTCAGCCACTTGACAACCAGGCCTTTACTTCTGTATAATAGTCACATTCAAAATTACACCATTATACCATGCAAAACCAAGGCTGTAAATCTCCAGAGGCTCATTTACAGCCTCAAAACTAAGCTACTGAAATAGCTTTCTATGTCTCTGGTGTTATAATTACGTATTACGCTAGCTGACTCCTTAAATCCGGGGATATCACGCTCTACTGGGAGCTTCACTCTACTATAAATATGTGCACCCTGCAGGAGCCTCAGAGAAGAGCATCCGAACCCCTCATGTGTCCACACAGTAACGCTGACTATAGAACTGTGAGTATCCATTAACTTTCATGTATATACTGAACATATAGATAGATGATAGAAGTCAGTGACCACTCCCAGGTTTATGTTTCTTCTACCATATCCAAGAGATATGGTCTCCAACCTCTGGCACTGGAGAGTCATAAGTTGGAGACCATCGTTCTAGACAGAGGTATGACTAGAGTTAGCAGTATGATGATGGACCCTTTCAATGGCTTAAATGAACATTTATTAGTCTCCTTACCATCTATGACCATATCGAAGCCTATAGCTAGACAGAATAGCTCCAAGATCCCCTTTGTTATAGCATAAATGAGGGGCCCAGATCATGGACTCCAACACTATAGGGGCATGCCAAAAAAGATATAGTATGTCTGGGTCTAAGTCAAGTTTTATATTAGGTCTTATGGGTGTCATAGGGAAGGGTCCATTACTCAGAAACCTCTCTATGAGCTGTTCTGTGACAGTCCATTCTAGCAGACTTGAGTCATCCACCTATTCCCAATCAAAGGGCCTTTCACGGGGGTGGAGGAGAAGGACTCATAGCCATCAGCATTCTCTTTAGGGGCACACCGTACCTGTCACCTGTGTGGAACTTTTATATGCTACCCATAGAAATCTATGAGGCAATACTATGATTTAACACGAAGGGTTCTTTTCTATTAGATTCCATAGTAACACGCTCTATCGGAAATAGGGCGTCAAATGGAGCACTGTACTGAAACATAGTCCCTAGTAGAACCTATGGTCAGTGTTGCCAAAGATGTAATATACACCATCTTAAGATGATTCATGGCAGTAAATAAGTACTGATATTGAAATGCTCCATCTGTATACAGGAGGAACATGGACATTTTATGGTTACACCTTAGTCCGATAGGTAGACACTCATGCTAGTAGTGGGTGCAGCACTAGAGAAGTCTAAGTGACTAATAATTCAGATATATATTTATTCTAGAAATCTGACAAACTCAACACTGTCACATCCCTGTGTGAGATCTCCTAGAAGAATTGCCACCATCCAGATTTCAATGGTGAATTTCACATCTGCTCCTGGAAATGTTACCCTGACGTTCTCTTATACCATAGGGGTTGATGTTGTCCCCAGAACTGTTTTTCTGATTACAATTTTTCTGTGTTTCATCTTCTTCTTCTACTTCATCGCCATTATGCTGAAGGTCTTCTTCACCACTCCTCAGATGCAGGAGAACCCTCGATACGTCCTCTTTGTCCACATGCTCATCAATGACGCGTTGTTTATCATCATCACAAATTACATTGTATTGGCTTCCATGTATTCGGTATACTTCCCTATGATCATCTGTGTCATCATTCAATGCATTGCTGGCAGTTTCTTTCTAGTGACCCCATACAACCTGGCAGTCATGTCTCTAGAACGTTACGTAGCCATATGTTTGCCATTGAGACACTCACAGTTGTGTACACCAAGGAGAGCAAAATATGCAATTGCTGTGGTTTGGAGCATAGGATTGTCAATATGCACTGTAAACTTCATTACCACAATGTACTTCGCAGAAAGAAGCTCATATTTCATTTATGACATTTGTGCTGCTATAAAGGTGGTAAGTCCCATACAAAACATAGTCAGGACCTTCAACAATATCCTCAGCTTCACCCTGGTGGCCTTGATCATTCTATATACCTACATCAATGTCATGTTGGTTGCCAGGAAGGTCGGTTCTCGTAGTTCTTCAGCCCTTAAAGCTGGTAAAACTGTGATGCTCCATGCCTTCCAACTCATATTGTGTCTGTTCGCCTTCATCTCCACTGTAACCGAGACCAATATAAAGAGTTACGCGTATTACTTACTCGTTTTGAACCATGTTTTGTTTAAGTGTTTCCCCAGATTACTCAGTCCGCTGATCTATGGGGTAAGAGATGAAGCTTTTCAAAAACATATAAGAAAATATTGTACAATATCTTGTGTCTGTCGTCCACAATAAGATTTGGAAAAATGATAATTATTCCAATAAAGGACTGAATAAATGAGTACGCTTCTCCACTTCTCATATAGATGGGCGTTGTTTTTGGCAGAGAGGTCACTAGGAGTCTCTGAAGAATAAAAGTGAATGTCCTTGAGGGCCTACCTACTGCCAAATTCCAAGCTAACATATGGTAGCAAGGAGGTGCTAAAAAACTTTCATCTGTCTCCACCTAATTTATATCCCGCAGTCTTCATCCAGAGGAAGAGAAAAATCCTTCCTGACAAATATAAAGAAGCTCCATAGTGTGACTGCTCTTACAGTAGAGACCTCCATAGTGTGACTACTCTTACAGTAGAGACCTCCATAGTGTGACTTATCATACAGTAGAGACCTCCATAGTGTGACTGCTCTTATAGTAGAGACCCCCATAGTGTGACTACTCTTACAGTAGAGACCTCCATAGTGTGACTGCTCTTACAGTAGAGACCTCCATAGTGTGACTGCTCTTACAGTAGAGACCTCCATAGTGTGACTACTCTTACAGTAGAGACCTCCATAGTGTGACTGCTCTTACAGTAGAGACCTCCATAGTGTGACTGCTCTAACAGAAGAGATCTCCATAGTGTGACTGCTCTTACAGTAGAGATCTCCATAGTGTGACCGCTCTTACAGTAGATATCTCCATAGTATGACCGCTCTTACAGTAGAGACCTCCATAGTGTGACTGCTCTTACAGTAGAGACCTCCATAATGTGACTGCCCTTACAGTAGAGACCTCCATAGTGTGACTGCTCTTGCAGTAGCTATCTCCATAGTGTGGCTGCTTTTACTGTAGAGATCTCCATAGTGTGGCTGCTCTTACAGTAGAGATCTCCATAGTGTGACTGCTCTTATAGTATAGATCTCCATAGTGTGACTGCTCTTACAGTAGAGACCTCCATAGTATGATTGCTCTTGCAGTAGCTATCTCCATAGTGTGGCTGCTTTTACTGTAGAGATCTCCATAGTGTGGCTGCTTTTACTGTAGAGATCTCCATAGTGTGACTGCTCTTACAGTAGAGATCTCCATAGTGTGACTGCTGTTACAGTAGAGATCTCCATAGTGTGACTGTATAAGAGCATTACCACCTGTTTTAGACCCCCACTATCTCCTATGGTGAATCCTTTATTATTTTGTGTCATCTCATGCATACAATACCATGTCCTACATAGTGTGTCTTTCTATTCCCTTGCAAATTACTGTTCAAGTGCCTGGTTTACCAGCAGATGGCGGCACTTCTAGCAGAGCTGTGTTAAATAAAATGGAACCCTTCTTCCATTCTATTCCCCTCTCTACAGAGGGAGGAGTTAGCTAGTGAAGGCAGTCTAGTCTTCCCCATCCTGGAGAGAGGTTGTATGTCGGCCAGCAGAGCACTGTCTGCTCTGCTAGGCCCAGAGGCCCTGTCTCTGAACTCTACATGGTTGCTTGTCCCCTCCTGGGCTCACATTGCCTTAAAACCAAGCCAAGTAAGCTTGAAGCAAGGAAGAAGTTCCTAGGATTACAGTAAGAGACAGACTACAGGCAGCTAAGTTTCAAGTACAGCAGAAGAGGAAAGTTTCCTATTTAATCCAGCCAACATAGCAGAGCTGAGATAGTACAGATGTAGCAGGACCGAGTATGTTTGTCTGCCAGAACTTCATGCCAAAACCTGCTGATAACCAAGATAAAGTTGGAAGATTGTTGCTTGATGAAAGTTTATAACAAGTAAAGCTGTGTTCAATGTTTATACAAGTCTAGACTCAAGTTATTCTACAAATCCCTCAACTGTTAACCTTTTTTGCACTGCTTCGACCAACCACGTTTGGGATCCACGGCTATCCAGGTAGGAGCACCGTGACAAGGGCTAAAACCACACCCACGGGACACTATAGGCAACCCATACACCACTCTGGCAATCCTCCACCTGTGTACCAACACCACTATACTTAAAGGGGACTTCTTGTCTTCGTTGCTTCATGCAACTGGCGCCACGACAACTTGCTCTAACAGATGGACATATATCGCAAAAACCTCTTAAAGGGTAAAGGATACCCCATCTGCATGTACGGATGTTGCAACTGCTCTTATAGTAGAGACTTACATGGTGTGACCACTGTTACAGTAGAGATCTCCACAGTGTGACTGCTCTTACAGTAGAGACCTCCATAGTGTGACCACACTTACAGTAGAGACCCCCATAGTGTGACTGCTCTTACAGTAGAGACCTCTATAGTGTGACTGCTCTTACAGTAGAGACCTCCATAGTGTGACGGCTCTTACAGTAGAGTCCTCCATAATGTGACCGCTCTTACAGTAGAGATCTCCACAATGTGACTGCTCTTACAGTAGAGACCTCCATAGTGTGACTGCTCTTACAGTAGAGACCTCCATAGTGTGACTGCTCTTACAGTGGAGACCGCCATAGTATGACGGCTCTTACAGCAGAAATCTCCATAGTGTGACCGTTCTTACAGTAGAGACCTTCATAGTGTGACTGCTCTTACAGTAGAGATCTCCATAGTGTGACTGCTCTTACAGTAGAGACCTCCATAGTGTGACCGCTCTTACAGTAGAGACCTCCATAGTGTGACTGCTCTTACAGTAGAGCTCTCCATAGTGTGACTGCTCATACAGTAGAGATCTCCATAGTGTGACCGCTCTTACAGTAGAGATCTCCATAGTGTGACTGCTCTTACAGTAGAGACCCCCATAGTGTGTCCGCTCTTACAGTAGAGACCTCCATAGTGTGACTGCTCTTACAGTAGAGACCTCCATAGTATGACTGCTCTTACAGTAGCTATCTCCATAGTGTGACTACTCTTACAGTAGAGACCTCCATAGTGTGACTACTCTTACAGTAGAGACCTCCATAGTGTGACCGCTCTTACAGTAGAGACCTCCATAGTATGACTGCTCTTACAGTAGCTATCTCCATAGTGTGACTACTCTTACAGTAGAGACCTCCATAGTGTGACTGCTCTTACAGTAGAGACCTCCATAGTGTGACTGCTCTTACAGTAGAGACCCCCATAGTGTGTCCGCTCTTACAGTAGAGACCTCCATAGTGTGACTGCTATTACAGTAGAAATCTCCATGGTGTGACCGCTCTTACAGTGGAGACCTCCATAGTGTGACCGCTCTTACAGTGGAGACCTCCAAATTGTGACCACCATTACAGTAGAGACCTCCATAGTGTGACCGCTCTTACAGTAGACACCTCCATAGTGTGACCGCTCTTACAGTAGAGTCCTCCATAGTGTGACCGCTCTTACAGTAGAGTCCTCCATAGTGTGACCGCTCTTACAGTAGAGTCCTCCATAGTGTGACCGCTCTTACAGTAGAGACCTCCATAGTGTGACCGCTCTTACAGTAGAGACCTCCATAGTGTGACCACCCTTACAGTAGAAACCTCCACAGTGTGACCGCTCTTACAGTAGAGATCTCCATAGAGTGACTGCTCCTACAGTAGAGACCTCCATTGTATGACTGCTCTTACAGTAGAAACCTCCATAGTGTGACCGCTCTTACAGTAGAAACCTCCATAGCGTGACCACCTTACAGTAGAGACCTCCATAGTGTGAACGCTCTTACAGTAGACACCTCCATAGTGTGACCGCTCATACAGTAGAGTCCTCCATAGTGTGACCGCTCTTACAGTAGAGTCCTCCATAGTGTGACCGCTCTTACAGTAGAGACCTCCATAGTGTGACTGCTCTTACAGTAGAGACCTCCATAGTGTGACTGCTCTTACAGTAGAGACCTACATAGTCATACATCTTATCTACTTATTACTATTAAGTTTAATAAAGGGAGTAATCATTTTTACTATATTAATTTCATACATGCATGCCTGGCGATATGTGAGGGTCTCTGGATGCAATGTTACCAAATAATTGGGTGACATGTTGCACACCGTCTCCTACTCTAGATGTTGTATAGACTGCTTTTTATATTGTCTGAAAGATAATATATTGAAATTCCTCAAATTATAATATTTTACTAGAATTACCTGGCTGTGCACGGGTGTATTTAGTATTTTTCCTTTGTTGTTTATGTGTGTGGTAAGGAAAGATATCCACAGTGTCCCCCATAACAGTGACATCCACAGATCCCCCATAACAGTGCTATCCACAGTGCCCCCATAACAGTGACAGCCACAGTGCCCCCATAACAGTGACAGCCACAGTGCCCCCATAACAGTGACAGCCACAGTGCCCCCATAACAGTGACATCCACAGTGCCCCCATAACAGTGACTTTCACAGTGCTCCCCATAACAGTGACATCCACAGTGCCCAAATACCAGTGACATCCACAGTGCCCCCATACCAGTGACATCCACAGTGCCCCCATAACAGTGACATCCACAGTGCCCCCATAACAGTGACAGCCACAGTGCCCCCATAACAGTGACATCCACAGTGCCCCCATAACAGTGACTTTCACAGTGCTCCCCATAACAGTGACATCCACAGTGCCCAAATACCAGTGACATCCACAGTGCCCCCATACCAGTGACATCCACAGTGCCCCCATAACAGTGACATCCACAGTGCCCCCATAACAGTGACCTCCACAGTGTTCCCATAACACTGACATCTACAGTGCCCCCATAACAATGACCTCCACAGTGTTCAAATAACAGTTACCTCCACAGTGCCCCCATAACAGTGTCATCCACAGTGCCCCCATAACAGTGACATCTACAGTGCCCCCATAACAGTGACATCCACAGTGCCCCCATAACAGTGACATCCACAGTGTTCCCATAACAGTGACCTCCACAGTGCCCCCATAACAGTACATCATCCACAGTGCCTCCATAACAGTGACATCCACAGTGTCCCCATAACAGTGACATCCACAGTGCCCCCATAACAGTGACATCCACAGATGCCCCATAACAGTGTCATTCACAGATGCCCCCATAACAGTGCCATCCGCAGATCCCCCATAACAGTGTCATCTACAGACCCCCCCCCCCAACAATGCCATCCACAGATCCCCCATAAGAGTACACCATCCACAGTGTCCCCATAACAGTGACATCCACAGTGTTCCCATAACAGTGACATCCACAGTGCCCCCATAACACTGACATCCACAGCGCCCCCATAACACTGACATCCACAGTGCCCCCATAACACTGACATCTACAGTGCCCCCATAACAGTGACATCCACAGTGCCCCCATAACAGTGACATACACAGAGCCCCCATAACACTGACATCCACAGTGCCCCCATAATAGTGACATCCACAGTGCCCTCATAACAGTGACATCCACAGTGCCCCCAATAACAGTGACATCCACAGTGCCCCCATAACAGTGACATACACAGAGCCCCCATAACAGTGACATAAACAGAGCCCCCATAACACTGACATCCACAGTGCCCCCATAATAGTGACATCCACAGTGCCCTCAAAATAGTGACATCCACAGTGCTCCCCATAACAGTGACAACCACAGTGTTCACATAACAGTGACATCCACAGATCCCCCATAACAATGATATCGACAGTGCCCCCATAACAGTGACCTCCACAGTGTTCCCATAATAGTGACATCCACAGTGCCCCCATAACAGTGAAATCCACATTGCACCCCCATAACAGTGACGTCCACAGTATCCCCATAACAGTGACGTCCACAGATCCCCCATAACAGTGACATCCACAGTGCCCCCATAACAGTGACATCCACAGTGCCCCCATAACAGTGACATCCACAGTGCCCCCATAACAGCGACATCCACAGTACCCCCATACCAGTGTCCTACACCTATATTTTAGGCCCCATTCACACGTTTGTGGTGTGTTGCGGATCCACAACACACCATGCCGGCACTCCCCATAGAGATGCCTATTCTTTTCCGCAGGCTGCGGACAAGAATAGGACATGCTCTATCTTTTGCGGAGCCGCTGCCGGATGTTTCGGGGCCGAAACCTGGAAATTCGGGGCCGCGGCTCCGCAAATGCGGAAGCGGAAAGCACATAGTGTGCTCTCCGCATCACATCCGGCCCCATTCACAATGAATGGGTCTGCATCTATTCCGCAGAATTGCAGAATAGATACGGACTAAAATGCGGACATGTGAATGGAGCCTTATCATGATTATTATTATTAGGCACTATATTGTTATTCTTTATATTCATATTTTATTTATTATGGTGCATTGCTATTCGTCATATTCTTATATTTCTTCTAGTTTTCTGCGATTAATAGAGCCCAAACCAATTAACTTACCAACTCTGTTCAAACAGCGTTTCAAGCTCTCGGCGCTGAGAGGCGTGCTATGTATTTGTGAAAGTGACTGGATTTATCATCATTTAAAAAATTTACGATTAAAAATAATAAAAAAAATCCTATTAGAAATGAATGGCAGAATTCTGTGATTATTGCAGCCTGAACCACTTAACATACATGTTCCAGTATTCACTACAATTCTATATTCTATATTCGGTAAACTATGATTTAGATTCACTTGGCTTCAGAATACACTGCAAGCTCTTCTCTCTCATTTTTACACACACACACACACACACACTGTAACGTAACGTGAATTCAAAAGATTTAAGAATGAATAAACTTACACAGGCTAAGTGAATAAATATATTTATTAAGGCTATTTTCACACTTGCTGCTGGGGAGTCCGTCAGGCTGTAATGGCGGGTGAACAGTCTGTCGGATCCGTCCTGCCGCTTGAAAAGAGCTATAGTGTTATTCCTCATATTCTTGTATTAATCAGGTCAGGTTTGTTGTTTTTAATAAATTTACGTTTAAAAATAAAAAATCCACTATAGCAATTACTACAGCCGAACTGCTTAACGCACGTCTGCTGGTATTCACTACAATTCTATATTCCTGTATACTAGGATTTCGATATGCCTGGTGTCAGTATACACTGCACCTCTAGTATTATATTCATTATATTTAAAAGAACACATACCAACCACAGTATTAGGTCTCATGCACACGGACGTTGCTCGGCCGCTCCTTGCATTGGGGGCTGCAATTTGAGGTCTCCACGGCAAGGGCAACATCCATGCAGCTGTCGCGATGGATCCAGACCCATTCAACTTGAATGGTTCCGTGATCCGTCCGAGCTGTAAAAAAAAAAAATAGAACATGTTCTATTTTTTTGCTGTGCGGAGGAACGGAGAGAAACCGCACCTTCCGGAATGTGGACCTATTAAAAGTGAAAGGGTCCGGATCCGTGATGCGGTGAGCCCGCAGCCGGTGCCCACATATTGCGGACCCGCTGTTTTCGAGCTGCAATGCGGGCATGTCCATGAGGCCTTATGCAGAGATTACTATATACTTTGAGCTGTGTCATTACATGTTACAATTTTACATACTACAATTCAGACACATTTGGTGTCAGTATCTACCGCACTTTTTGCATGAAATTCAAAATAATACACATTGAGAAGCTTTTTTGACTGTGCAATACTGTAATTACCATATACTTTAAACTGTGCCAGTATTCACTACAATTCTTATTATGTGTACGATGATATAGATACACTTGGTGTCAGTAAAGACTGCTCCTCTAGTATTATATTAAAAATAACACTCCGCTCCCCCATCATTGTACCCTTCGGATGCCGCGTTCATACCTGAGAGTAATAATAAAGTTTACAATTAACAGAAAAAAAAATTAAATCATACTTACCTCCTCCATTTGCTCGCGATGGCCATCCGCCACCATCTTGCTTGAAGATCTTGTGTGAAATCTTGCACGGGATTTCGGCCGAGATTTTCAATCAAGATGGCGGCGACCGACCCGTCGCAAGCAAATGGGGGAGGTAAGTATAATTTTTTTTGTTTCGCTACTACGAAGCACAAGGAAATTCAGATTCACAGCAAATCAAATTTTCCCTGAAATTCGGATAGAATTCCCCTTTGTTGGATTGGATTCGCTCATCTCTAATTATATTCATTATATTCAAAATAACACAGACCAACCACAGGATGATGCAGAGATTAATGTATACTTTGAATTGTGGTCATGGGATCAATTTTGCCACTTATTTGCCTCGATAGGACTTATTTTTAGACCATCTATCTTTTTATAATTTATTGCTGGCCCCGGCAAGATATACAAATGGTTTAGTCCACTGATATGCGCAGTTGTGTATACTCGTATGGTCAATGGATTCACTCGACATGCAGGGGCAGAAAGTCTCATTGACGTCAGATGACATGATCCCCTGGTGTTCACATGTGCAGTACCCCGGACCTGGTTATGTGACTTAATCTTATGCATTTCTATCGTAGTGGCCATGTGTACAAGCAAAAAAAGGTATGGTTGACAGGGACAGGGCTAACCCCCCTGTTCCTCCCCTCTTAGTAGGTGTGAGCTGGTCCTGCTTCCTGCCAGGAGGGGGAGTTCCAGTTCACCTAGATGAGGGAGAGGAAGCACATGTCAGAGCTCCTACTCCCAGGAACCCCATCTGATTCTCCTGATCATCCCTCCAGAGAGATCTTCAGAATCAAGAACACAGCTCCAATGAGTCGAGACTAGGGATGAGCGAACTTATGTTTTCAAGTTCAGCGTGCAAGGTTCAGGTTCAGGTAATCTAAGAATTCCCTTATGGATTCCTCTACCACGGACCATAACGGAATCCCTTACGTGATTCTTAACCCGAACCTTGTGCGCCGAACTTGAAAACACACGTTCACTCAACACTAGTCAGCAGAGTGATCAGTAAAATTACAGACATTGGTGTCAGGTGAGGGACTACAGCTCAGACACCCATCTCCTAAATCACTGCTGGCCAAACTTACAGCAAGCCTGTGGGCTCCTATTTCCACAAGCGCATGCTAGTGCCAATCAATAGCCATCCAACCAGCCACCATTCCTCCTCATCTGCCGCTAGAAACTGCACTTTGTATTTATTACTGCTGGACGTGCCACAAGTTATATTTTAATTAAAGAGAGACTTTTAGGGGACGTTTACACGGCGGCTTTTTAAGAGGGATTTTGGAGCGGCCGCCTCTACATATCTTCGGCGGATCCACTGCCAGTTAAGGGGCCTATTAAGAGCAGTATCTAAAACGCCGGTCTTAATAAATGACCCCCTAAGTTTTTTTCTATTTGTTATCACTAGATGAATTATAGTTTATGCGTAAAATGTTTCTAATATTTATGAGTTTTACATAATCGCTATTTATTATGTAATTATTGTTTGGACCTTTATATACTTCACTTTTGTAGTTTTGTATTGCTTGAAAAAAGTCTCAGTTCGGCTGCCACACATTCAGGATCCAGGGGTACCATCAGCAAGGCCACATCTATTCATCGGCCTTCGCCAGAAGAGCGTGAAAATCAAGACCTTATTCATTTTGGCAAAACGTATATTTTGGACACTGGCAGAGGACACGTTAGTCTGTGGTGCTAAAAATCCTCTCTGAGATGACACTGGAGACTAAGCAAGAGAGAACAGAGTGAGCACATTGGGACAGTTTGGGCCACTATTCCAGTTTCGCTGCCCAGAAGTCTATGGGTCAGGGAACACAGTATGAACCAGGGCACAGTCATTCAGAGGACGAGAACATTCGAAACAATTTTTTTTTAATTAAAAAAATGGACATTTGGCCAGAAATACAAATATCACACAGCAGAATTACACTTTGGTGAAGGCGTGGGAGTGCACCACATTTCCACATTGAGGAGACGAGTTTTGGCAGGTGGCATAGCTTTTGAAAAAACTGTTCCAACCAATCGGGATTTATGCCGGGTAGAAGCACAGCATTTAACTTACGTCGGCTATTTCTTAATCTCCAGAGGCCAATGACTGTGGAGGGCTGTAGGGCAGTGATATCTCTAGACGCCGCCAAGGCCTTTGATAGTGTAGAATGGGATTATCTGTGGGAGGTCTTGGCGGCAATGGGATTTGGTGCTGGTTTTATTGTCCAATTGCTATACCACTCACCAACGGCGAGAATTAAAGCTAATGGATTGGTGTCGGATTCCTTTCCTTTGCATAGGGGCACCAGGCAAGGGTGCCCACTGTCGCCATTGCTTTTCGCAGTTGCTGTTGAGCCCCTGGCATGTTTACTGCGCACATCGACGAGATGGCGAGGATTCCCCCTAGGTCAAAGAGAAGAGAGGGTCTCCCTGTACGCTGATGATATCCTATTATACGTAGGTGACCTGTGCCATTCCATAGATCATGTCATGGGAGAGATTACTGAATTTGGCCGATACTCGGGATTCAAAATAAACTGGGATAAATCCACGATTTTACCACTGGATACACTTCCGTCTACTTTAACGGTTGGTGATCTACCCCTACAGGTGTCGGACAAATTCACATATTTGGGAGTGGTGGTCACTAGGTCTCCCTCGGATTTTATCAAATTAAATATAGAACCTCTACTTGCTTCTCTCGTTTCTAAAGCAAATATATGGTGTAAGTTACCATTATCGGTAGTTGGCCGTAGTAATCTCATAAAAATGATTTTTATGCCTCAATTATTATATTTCCTTCATAACTCCCCAATTTGGATTCCTCAGCGAATCTTTTTTAGAAATCAAGGAATCTTTAGGTCCCTGATTTGGAGGAAAAAACAGCCCAGGATTAGCCTAGCGGCTCTTCAACGGAGTAAGGAGGCGGGAGGCCTATCTTTGCCTAATCCGTGGGGCTATTTCATGGCTGCACAACTACAACATTTTAACGGATGGCTTCTGACTGACGGGCTGGACTCTTCAGCGATTATGGTTGCATCTTCTGCTAAGCAGAGGACTCCGCTTGCCTCCGTGGAATTGGAATCTGTCTGTTCGAGTCGTCTGCCTACTCTCGCATTAATGTCAAAAATTTGGATTAAACTTAAGGATATGGCAGGATTTCAAGGGTTTTGCGATATTACTCCCTTATGGCGTAACCCACAATTACCGGAGATGTTTCGTCTGGAGGGATTCTCACCATGGGAGAGGGGAGGCCTGTTGTTCCTGGGACAGCTTCGAGAGGGCGGAGTTTTTAAGTCTTTTGTACAGCTGCAGAAAGAATTTAATATACCTAATCACCGATTTTACCAATACCTGCAGCTGCGACATGCAGTCCAAACACAGCTTTCTCACAACACTCTGGTTGCCGAGTCCCCCTTACTTATTAGACAATTACTGAAGGGCTTTTACTCTAGGGGGTTGATATCTATGCTATATAAGTATGTGGATGATATGATCTCCTCTTCGGCTCCTCTTAAAGCTAAGGCCCAATGGGAAAAAGATCTAGGTGGGTTGTCCCAGGAGCAATGGTTGGAAATTCTTGCTCTCACTCCTTCATTAACAGTTAGCGAGTCCCAGCACTTGTCCCAGTTATACCTCATACATAGGGTGTATAGAACCCCACAGTTCCTATTTAAAATTGGAATCCGAGCGGACTCCAATTGCCCTAGATGTCAGGCGGATAATGCGACTTTACTACATATGGTGTGGGATTGTCCTCGGTTACGTGTATTCTGGGCTGACGTTAGGGATATCGTACTGACTGTAACCCAAATTACTATTCCTGATGATCCAAAAATTTGCATATTGGGATTATTAGATTCATTGGAACCTGAGAATAAACTTGCTTTGTGTATCCAGCGATTGCTATTCCACGCTAGAGTATTGATAGATAAATATTGGATCAGAAACACCCCTCCCGCACAACATGAATATATTAATCGAATGAACATGGTCCTGAGACTGGAAAAGGGAGTATATACCAAGCGGAAGTGTCTTAAAAAGTTTTTTGATATTTGGCAGGGGTGGGTAGACTCGCCACACTTAGTATCAAGGATTCTTGCCCAGGAATGTGCCCGAGACCAGCTGTCACTTTTACGATCCCTGTTGTGCATCTAATATATTATTTATCTGATCCCATGTGTTTCTGGTGTCTTACTGGGGAAGCTGTCCGACGGTGTCTGTTCTCTGGACTGAATAGCCCTTCTCTCAATCCTAATACTGCTCAGATTTATATGTTTATGTTGGGTTAGGGAGGGAGGGGATAGTTCTTGTCCTTTTTATTTTTATAACAATTTATAAAATTGTTTTTGTGTATTGGTACACTATGTCACTTGGTTCTTATGCCTGCGACTGTTGTTCATCTAACTGGTGTCTGCGTACACCGTCATACAGTTTATATTTTGTCTTTACTGTTCAGACTACACAAAAACTGAAAAAAGTACGACATCACTGCTGTATTGAATTTTACATGCTTTATTCAATAAAAATTAACCTGATTAAAAAAAAAAGAAAAAACTGTTCCAACTAGCGAACTGAATGGGCTTCTGCGGCTTCTGCTACTTGTTGTAGCAGAGACAGTTGGATAGAGGTGTCTATAATTTGGGTGGGGGCGTGGAAGTATACCTCATTTGTGGACGAGAGACACATTTTTTATTTTAGAAGACTGGTACTTTTGCTCGCCTGGCCAATATTCCGACCACTCCGCCCGGGCCAGAGCCCATAAAAATTAAATTTAGGCGAAGGTATGGAAGTGTGCATCATTTGTGGACCTACGAGAGTCACATAAAAAAAAAAGAGTGGTACTTTTGCATGCCTGGCCACCACACCGTCTGGATCAGAGCCCATAAAAATTCAATTTAGTACAAGGTGCAGAAACATGGCAACTTGGCCATGTCGGAGTTCGGCTTGCACATCAGGTAATTGCTGGTCACAAATGATTTTATTAGGAAGACGCAACAAAAGTCTCTCTTACTGTGTGCACGATTGGAGTTGTAATACATCCAGCGGTAACACAGTCCAAATTTCCCCCAGATGTCCAAGCACAAGCTGAGCAAGTAGTTTGTGGAAGTGGCCCGCTAATTACTCCACTGGCTAAAGTCTCTGTGTCTGGAATCTCTAGATAGCAGTTACAATCTGGAAACCGTGGCTGTAGTGTCCACAAATCTGGGGGTACGTAGGGTGTCTTAATATGCTATCCCTTTGCAGCAGCAGGGTCTGGAAGTCATGAATCTGGATTACCTTGCTGGTTTAGACCCTGTGGCCTTGCAAATCCTCCTTTAAAACTTCCTCTCTTTCATCTTCCGGAGCTCTTGGTGATGTCGCTCCAGGGCTTGAAGCTGGGGTCTGGGGGGGACGAGCACAATATGTCTGCCCCCTACCTCCAACTCTAACTGGAATCTTCTAGAATCAGGGGAGGGGCCAGCCCCTACCCTAAGATCCAGAGAGGGCTGGGCCAGGATTTCTCATGCTGAAACAGTACAAACAGTACAAACCAATTGCAGATCCCCCCTGTTGTGCTGGGGTACAGTACATACTGGCTTACAGAATTTGACTAGGTGTAAAGGCATTGTAGAAGCACATTCTTGGAGAATATGGACCTTGGGAGAATATTGCACCGCCATATATGTTTAGAGTACATCTTGATGTGGAATTAACCCTCATTGTTCTGGCAGGGATTTATTGAAACAGTTAACAAGAACTGTGCTTACTTCTACAAGTATGTGTATATGCAAACTGGTTACTTTTTTCACCAAGTCAGCCTAGTCATTTGTGTTTTGGCTACCTCTTCGGATCCCTGCCATGCACTCTAACACAAACCCCCAACTCCAAGGTCACCCCACCTTACACCGGTCAGGAAACTCCCCACAACAGGGGGTGTCCCCTGGAGAGATCTAGGTGTGCCACATCTGCACTGTGCACAGGCCCTCCCACCCACTTTTTGCTTGATGTGGCACTATCTGTGTCTACATCTGCAGTACCCCAGACCTGGGGGTATCTGCAAACTTTGGTTTGCTATGTAATGTTTGTAATGTTACTGATATCTTCAAAGCTACCTCATTTACAGTCAGAAGAGTGACCAGCAACCATAGCTATCCAGACCCTGCTGCAGGTGTGGGACTACAGCTCAGACATCTATCACCTAGATCACATCCAGGCTAGGCCAACAAAGCCTATAAAAGCCTATATTTTCACTAAGTAAACACCTACAGCCACAACTGCCGGATTACGGCTGTTAGCCAGAAGTTCAGGGGAGAGATATCACCAAAATGGCATACCAGAGGTGTCATTATCAGCTACTTTGCAAGCCGCCATAGCTTTTCATCTGGGGAGAGAACTTGCACTGTATACAACCACTGCTGGATGTAGCACAACTTCTATTTTGCACTTAGTAAAGAGAAGCTTGCATTCTTCCCTTCTGGCCTGATTCTTCAAACCTTTCCACTGCACCGATCCCCAGGAAGCAATGGCCTGACGGAGTACATCGTGATACAACATCCCATCAGAGCCACTAACAATCCCATCAGTTGAGGTACTACAGGCTCCAATGTTCTGATGACACTATCATATCTCCTCTGCTGCTATCAGTGTCCTCTATCTGTGCTTATTAGGTAACTGGTCCACTTCATCACAGCCAGGCACTGGATATAATATAATCTGGTTCTCTATGTCTTTCTTCCTTTCTGCAACAAACAGGACGGCAGGCATGTGACTTCTGCTCTATTCTTTGTACTGGTTGCTAATAGAAATGGATCCACACGGTCCATAGAGGAATGTGGTAAAACACAACTTTGTGCGTAGTTGTAATAGAGTATCCAGGTCCTGGAGGCTTCTCCCGGTCACTAGGTCCTGTGGAGTCCATAAGCTAAAGAAGGCTGCTTGCTCTATACCCAAGTATACTCTGTGCTGGGTAGCTTCTGATGATTCCTCCTCCAACCCCCCTCAGCCTGGCCACTACCAATGGGGCTAAAGTGTTAGCTACATGGTGGACTTCCCTCTGACTCTCCTCCCCCTTGAACTGACTCTCTCCTCACTCTCACTACACACTTCCTCTCTTCCTCTCACTACACACTTTCTCTCTTCCTCTCACTACACACTTTCTCTCTTCCTCTCACTACACACTTCCTCTCTTCCTCTTACTGCACACTTCCTCTCTTCCTCTCACTACACACTTCCTCTCTTCCTCTCACTACACACTTCCTCTCTTCCTCTCACTACACACTTCCTCTCTTCCTCTCACTACACACTTCCTCTCTTCCTCTTACTGCACACTTCCTCTCTTCCTCTCACTACACACTTCCTCTCTTCCTCTCACTACACACTTCCTCTCTTCCTCTTACTGCACACTTCCTCTCTTCCTCTCACTACACACTTCCTCTCTTCCTCTCACTACACACTTCCTCTCTTCCTCTCACTACACACTTCCTCTCTTCCTCTCACTACACACTTCCTCTCTTCCTCTCACTACACACTTCCTCTCTTCCTCTCACTACACACTTCCGCTCTTCCTCTCACTACACACTTCCTCTCTTCCTCTCACTGCACACTTCCTCTTTTCCTCTCACTACACACTTCCTCTCTTCCTCTCACTACACACTTCCTTTCTTCCTCTCACTACACACTTCCTCTCCTTACTCTCACTACACACTTCCTCTCCTCACTCTCACTACACACTTCCTCTCTTCCTCTCACTACACACTTCCTTTCTTCCTCTCACTACACACTTCCTCTCCTCACTCTCACTACACACTTCCTCTCTTCCTCTCACTACACACTTCCTCTCTTCCTCTCACTGCACACTTCCTCTATTCCTCTCACTACACACTTCCTTTCTTCCTCTCACTACACACTTCCTCTCCTCACTCTCACTACACACTTCCTCTCCTCACTCTCACTACACACTTCCTCTCCTCACTCTCACTACACACTTCCTCTCTTCCTCTCACTACACACTTCCTTTCTTCCTCTCACTACACACTTCCTCTCCTCACTCTCACTACACACTTCCTCTCTTCCTCTCACTACACACTTCCTCTCTTCCTCTCACTACACACTTCCTCTCTTCCTCTCACTACACACCTACTCTCCTCACTCTCACTACACACTTCCTCTCTTCTTCTCACTACACACTTCCTCTCTTCCTCTCACTACACACTTCCTCTCTTCCTCTCACTGCACACTTCCTCTCTTCCTCTCACTACACACTTCCTCTCTTCCTCTCACTACACACTTCCTCTCTTCCTCTCACTGCACACTTCCTCTCCTTACTCTCACTACACACTTCCTCTCTTCCTCTCACTACACACTTCCTCTCTTCTCCTCACTACACACTTCCTCTCTTCCTCTCACTGCACACTTCCTCTCTTCCTCTCACTGCACACTTCCTCTCCTTACTCTCACTACACACTTCCTCTCCTCACTCTCACTACACACTTCCTCTCTTCCTCTCACTACACACTTCCTCTCTTCCTCTCACTGCACACTTCCTCTTTTCCTCTCACTACACACTTTCTCTCTTCCTCTCACTACACACTTCCTCTCTTCCTCTTACTGCACACTTCCTCTCTTCCTCTCACTATACACTTCCTCTCTTCCTCTCACTGCACACTTCCTCTCCTTACTCTCACTACACACGTCCTCTCTTCCTCTCACTACACACTTCCTCTCTTCCTCTCACTACACACTTCCTTTCTTCCTCTCACTACACACTTCCTCTCCTCACTCTCACTACACACTTCCTCTCTTCCTCTCACTACACACTTCCTCTCTTCCTCTCACTACACACTTCCTCTCTTCCTCTCACTACACACCTACTCTCTTCACTCTCACTACACACTTCCTCTCTTCTTCTCACTACACACTTCCTCTCTTCCTCTCACTATACACTTCCTCTCTTCCTTTTACTGCACACTTCCTCTTTTCCTCTCACTACACACTTCCTCTCTTCCTCTCACTACACACTTCCTCTCTTCCTCTCACTACACACTTCCTCTCTTCCTCTCACTACACACTTCCTCTCTTCCTCTCACTACACACTTCCTCTCTTCCTCTCACTACACACTTCCTCTCCTCACTCTCACTACACACTTCCTCTCCTCACTCTCACTACACACTTCCTCTCCTCACTCTCACTACACACTTCCTCTCTTCCTCTCACTACACACTTCCTCTCTTCCTCTCACTGCACACTTCCTCTTTTCCTCTCACTACACACTTCCTCTCTTCCTCCCACTACACACTTCCTCTCTTTTGAAAGCTGAGCACAGAGCTGGTGGTCACCTTGGAGTCACTTGGGCTATGACTATGCAATGGCCTCCAGTTTATGTAAGTGATGTTTGCTTCAATGTAAATCCTACTAGCCTGGTTAAAAATTCCATTCATTGTAGTTGAACGCCATCTTGGCTCGGAACGTCCCCTTTAGCCCAAAGTTCTCATCAGAGATACATTTACTCTTCCATAGACAGGAGTTACCATGGAATAAGGCCTTGTAAAAATTGTAGATAATATGAGATGAATGTTTACTGGGCCGGCGGCCAGCAATGCACACAAGAGGGACGTCATTATCTCTGAGCTATGATGTGAAAACACCTGGGAAAAGCCGTGACACCGGGGCACAGTTTATTATTAGCTATGAAGGTCTGCGGATCGATCCAGAAAAAGGTTACAGTGGATCCCCCCCCAATTATACACCAGGGGGGATAAAGTCAATAAATACCCAGATCGGATCTTGGAATTTAGAGGCACTTAGCCGGAGAGCCGACGCTTCACTGGACTGTGTGAGTACGTGATGTGATTGTACCAAGTATGCAGGAAGAATAGAGCGCCCAACAGGCTGGACCAAAATATAGGGTTAGATGGATAACGATCCAGAAAGGAAATAGTAACACTTGAAAGTATTAGAATAAATTAAGTGTTTTTGTTTTTTCTTTATCTTTGATTTTTTTTTCCCTCAAAAATGAAAACTATCAAGGGGTTGGATCTTTGAACACCGCTATCCTCTCCTCTAAAATAGGGGGATTGTACCAGTTGCAGATGATCTGGGTAAGAGGGCTTGAGGCAGCAACCTAGGAGAGGCTGCAACGATGTTGGATCCAGGTCAGGCAAACCGAGTCAGTCATGTGGGGGAAATCAAATTGTTCCAAATCAGGTAGGTTCTTTTTACCTCCTTGCCACCCCTGACATATTAGTACATTATTGGGAGTGGCAGGTGTATGGAGCAGGGCCATCAGCCACAATGACCTGGGTCAGAGATAACGTTGATCCCAGTCATTTAAGTCTTTATATGCCAGGGTCAATAGCGATTTTTGTCAAGCCTTTGGCCTTGAAGCGAGCTGTCTGCAGAGCCATGCACAAGGCAGCCTGTAAAAATCCCATTGACTGCAATAGCATACTATTGCAGTCTATGGTATAAGCGATCAGATGACTGCATGTACAGTTCCCCTACGAGGACAAAAAAAGTGTTAAAACATTCTTTAAAAAAAAAAAAAAAATTCAAATCACCCCCCTTTCCCAATTTTATATCTAAAAATATGAATAATAAAAAAACTAAATAAACATAATAGGTGTTGCCGCATCCCAAAATGTCCGTAATGTTAAAATATAAAAATGTGTTTCTGGCACAATGAATACAGTAACGGGAAAAGAATAAATATTAACAATTTGCCACCAATTTTTTGGTCACCTCGCCCCTCCCAAAAAATGTTTAAAAAAAAAAGGGAACAAAAAGTCGAATGTACCCTAAAGTGGTACCAATAAAAACTACAGCTCACCCCGCAAAAAACAAGCCCCGACACAGCTCTGTATATGAAATATAAACTGGGTGGTAGTAAGAACGCGCCCGGGACATCATTCATGGCAGTTGAAATGTGATTCTGCTATTGATTTCTATGGGGGATTTTTTTATTTTTAAATTTAAAATTTAAAAGGACACCAAAAGCTTTAAAATGCAGTTTGTATGGAGTCTATACGTTAGGGGGTTCAGACTATATTAATTGCAGAATTCTGCCATTTATTTCTGTTTTTTTTTTATTGTTTTTTTAAACATAAATTTCTTGGGTGGGGGGACTCATTAACTTCAAAAATTCATAGCACTCCTCTTGGGAACGAGAGCTTCAAAACGCAGTTTGAACAGAGTCTGTTCTCTAAGAGGTTCGGGCTGTATAAATCGCGGAATTCTGCCATATATTTCTATGGGGGATGTTTTTATTTTTAAACATAAAATTATTAAAAATGACAAATTCAAACGACCCTAAACATACATAGCACACCTCTCAGCACCGACAGTTTCGGAACTCAGTTCAAATAGAGTCTATACCTAAAGCGGTTCGGGCTGTATTAATCACAAAATTCTGCCCTTCATATCTATGGGAAATGTTTTGATTAATTTTATTTATTTTGATCACATAATAAAAGAAAAGGGAGCATACATTCAATCCAATCCCATTATCAACATGACTTAACGACCTGAGTAGACGTATAAAAATAAAAATAAATAATGATACTTTATTTCACATCCAGGGGTTAAAAAGACATGAAAATCCCTTCAGGTATTCAGAGTGTATGATGTGTGGAGAGGGAGTCTAACACATACTCCATCCACGCCCAATCACTCTGACCAAATATCCAGGTGTAACACACACTGTGAACACTGTCAATGATGGGTAATAATCAGCAAGTCATGTATGGTTGGGTAGTCTCTATATAAATTGGGTCAGCAATTGTGCTGCTCATACAGAGTTAAGAGACCCCCTTCAAAAACTAGTACCCCATCCAATTACATGCCTGACATCCCATTCACCCAGTAGCCACTTGTTACACCTAAAGCCGGTGCGAGACGTGCATAGCAAACAGCGACTGCCGCCTCTTGTTTGCATGTGCCGAAGTACAGTGATTAATGCTCAACGCGTTTCCACAGGGCTAACACTCTGCCCTGTATCCTCAGGAGCTGCCCACTCATTCATTCACACATTCCAGTATAGATAACACTATTAGATAGAGGATGTTCCGAGCACCTTTTGCGTGCAAGGGCACCGGCACTATGACGGCCGTACGCGGCCGCACAACATACTCGCATTGCGAATTCAACTTAGAGCTGGGTTCCTAATGGTTGGCTTGCTATAATATAACGAAGATTGAGAATATAGCGCTATATTCGTGATATTCGTTATATTCTAGCAATACCACCATTAGGAACTCAGATCTAAGTTGAATTCGCAATGTGAGTAATTCAGGTTATATTAATTGCATTGCGAATTCAACTTAGATCTGAGTTCCTAATGGTTATTGCTAGAATATAACGAAGATTGAGAATACAGTGCTATGTTCGTGATATTCGTTATCTTCGTCAATTCTAGCATAACAAGTTACAACCATTAGGAACTCAGCTCTAAGTTGAATTCGCAATGCGAGTAATTCAGGTTATATTAATCACATTGCGATTACAACTTAGTCAAAGTTGTGAGATTATGATTCTCACATCCGACAGTACATTTTAGCATGGAGGCGTTCTCATACACACGGGAAGTCGGCAGAAGTGGCAACGGTCATTGACTGGAGCGGGCAGGGAGCCAGGAATCCTCCGGACAGGTAAGAACAGCTTTTGGGAAGTGGGAAGACAAGTTAGACAACCAGAGAGCAACAAGGATTAACAACTTTAAAAAAAAAAATATTAATAATATTTAAATAAAAATAATATTCGCGAATTAGTGAAGTGCCGATATTCGCTAAAAAAAATCGCTTTTCGAATATTCGCGCTCAACACTATAAGGGAGGGCAAGACCGCCCTCCTCCGCTAACCATATATATTTTTGCTTAATCCGGACCCTCTTTCTTCCCCATATCAAGTCATTTATTATCTTTTCCTACAGATTAAAAAAGGAATCTTCTATCCAGATTGGGCCTGCAGTCAGTACATATAGGGCTTGCGGGAGTACTACCATTTTCACTAAAGCTATTCTCTCCGCTCAGGCCAACGGAAGCTTCTGCCATACTCTTATCTTATCTTTTACCTTATTAATCATCGGGGATACATTTAATTTCTTATAATCCTTCAAATTAGCAGTGATTTTGATCCCCAGGTACTCAAACTGTTCTGTAGGTTTAAGTATTCGAACAATTGTAACATTACCACCAACTTGTCAGTTCAGTGGCAGTAATGCCGATTTTGCCCAGTTTATTTCAATACCAGATACGACACCAAAGTCATTTACAATCCCCATAACATAAGGAAGTTTATTCCATCCCTCCTTCAAGAAAATCAATACATCATCTGCCTATAGGATTATTTTATCTCTATTCCCACCTCCCCCAAATGCCACTATCATATCATCCATCCTGATGGATTTGAAAGGGCAGGCCAAAAGTCACATTTTTCAATATTATCAACAATTTTTTATAGATTTTTTTAAGGGCATCTGTCGGCAGATTTGATCTATGAAACTGGCTGACTGTTACATGTGCGCTTGTGAAGGCTTCTATAATGGTCTCATGTTCATAAAAATGATGCTTTCATATATGCAAATGAGCCCTTAGGAGCAACGGGGGTGTTGTTGTTGTTGTTGTAGTCTCTATTGGTGAATGTAGTCTCTGATGGGCACACAGCTTGGTTATTACAGTCTGTATTGGGCACACTGCTTTGCAGTTACAGTCTCTGGTTGTAGTCTCTACTGGTGGAAGCAGTCTCTGATGGGCACACAGCTTGGTTATTACAGTGTGTATTGGGCACACTGCTTTGCAGATACAGTCTCTGGTTGTAGTCTCTACTGGTGGATGCAGTCTCTGATGGAGGCTTCATAATTTCTCTTTCCTCTTGTTCCAGTATGAGCAGAAATAAACCCCCTGCTCCAACTATGGTGAACTCTTCATCAACCTTTCAAGTCAACACCCAAGGGTCTATCACCATTAACAAGACAGCCGAGATTGTCCGTTGGTCAATCATCTTCTTGACCATAGTTGCCCTCTGCTTTTTCATCTGCTTCGTGGCCATGATGCTCAACATCTTCTTCGTCAATCCTCAACTCCAGGAGAGCGCCCGCTATCTCCTGTTCATCTACATGCTTTTAAATGACACAATATATTTATTCCTGGCCTTCTACTTAGTGATGGCAGCAAAGTATTCATTTTATGTCCCTGTACCCGTCTGCTTCATCTTGTATGCCACTTCATCGAGTGTATTTAGGGTAACGCCCTACAACCTGGCCACCATGGCTCTGGAACGTTACGTGGCCATCTGTCACCCACTTCGCTATGCAGCGCTGTGCACCACAAAAAGAGTGAATATAGCCTATGTCTCAATATGGGTGTTACTCATAATCCTACATGGTGCCGAGCTGTTCTTTATGTTCACATCCGTTACAAATCTATATCACTATTCCATCTGCATACATGCCACCCTACTGGTAAATCCCATTCAGAACGTTATAAGGACCTTCGGCTTCGTCCTATGTTTCGGCTTGGTGGGAATCATCATCATATTTACCTATGTTAAGATCATGCTGGTTGCCCGCAAAGTAAGTTCTCAATCGTCTTCTGCTTCCAAAGCTGGAAAGACCATCATGCTTCACGCATTTCAGTTACTGTTGTGTATGTCTTCCCTACTGTCGACGCTCACTGAAACGTTTTTGCCCATGATGATTGAATACATGCCAATAACAAACTTTTTTCTCTTCACTTGTGTGCCGAGGTTTCTCAGCCCCGTCATCTATGGATTCCGGGATGAAGAACTGAAAAAGCACATCAAAAAGTCTTTATGGAAGCATCTCTATTAGAGGCTTAATTTATATGTAATCTGTTGTTCTCTGTTATCAGTCATTTTGGTCTGGGAAGAGAATGGCTTCCCAGTGTGTGTCCTGCAATGTCCAAAAAATAATAATTTCATATACGTCTAATTTGTTGAGTTGTCTTCTTCTGTCGAGATTTCAGAAAAATCTTTGCAAAAACATCTCTGATTTCTAGGAAGGTCTGATGACTACCACAATGGCCACCACTACAGGTTCTACAAAGGCTGTCACACAGGTTTCCTGACCATTACAGAAAGAAATGCAATATATAAGGGGGGGGCACTTCATAACTGTTATTCTAGGTCAGGGGTCCTCAAACTTTTTAAACAGGGGGCCAGTTCACGGTCCCTCAGACCGTTGGAGGGCCAGACTATAGTTTAACTATAAGTAATTGTATATATTTACCAGTATTTCAATGGGAATCATTCCCCCCCTCCCTTGTCACTCTCATTTCTCAGCCCCCCTCCCTTGTCACTCTCATTTCTCAGCCCCATCCCTTGTCACTCTCATTTCTTAGACCCCTCCTTTGTCACTCTCATTTCTCAGACCCCTCACTCCCTTGTCACTCTCATTCCCCCCTCCCTTGTCACTCTCATTTCTCAGCCTCCCTGCCTTGTCACTCTCATTTCTCAGCCTCCCTGCCTTTTCACTCTCATTTCTCAGACCCCTCCCTTGTCACTCTCATTTCTCAGACCCCTCCCTTGTCACTCTCATTTCTCAGACCCCTCCTTTTTCACTCTCATTTCTCAGCCCCCCTCCCTTGTCACTCTCATTCCCCCCTCCCTTGTCACTCTCATTTCTCAGCCTCCCTGCCTTCTCACTCTCATTTCTCAGCCTCCCTGCCTTGTCACTCTTATTTCTCAGCCCTCTCCCTTGTCACTCTCATTTCTCAGACCCCTCCTTTGTCACTCATATTTCTCAGCCCCCCTCCCTTGTCACTCTCATTTCTCAGGCCCCCTCCCTCCCTTGTCACTGTCATTTCTCAGACCCTCCTTTGTCACTCATATTTCTCAGCCCCCCTCCTTTCTCACTCTCATTTCTCAGGCCCCCTCCCTCCCTTGCCACTGTCATTTCTCAGACCCTCCCTTGTCACTGTCATTTCTCAGCCCCCCTCCCTTGTCACTTTCATTTTTCAGGCCCGCTTTCTCCCTTGTCACTCTTTCTCAGCCCCCTCCGTTGTCACTCCCCCCTTCTTGTCACTCTTTTTCTTAGCGCCCCTCCCTCATCACCTTGTCACACAGCTCATAAATGACTCACCCCCTCCCCTAGTGTAGCGTGGCCGAGCTCTGTGAGGTCCGCAGTACAGGAGCATTTGTTTCCTGTACCCGGCCGACTGATAGAAAGAGCACAGTAAGTGAGCACTTCCTGTCAGTACGGCCGGGTACAGGATACAGGAAACAAAAGTTCCTGTACCGCGGACCAGACAGAGCTCGGCCGCACTACACTGTCAGTCCCTCTCTTCGTCCGCCGCAGCCCCCTCGCGTCTCTGCTGGGAGGGGTTGGCAGCACCCTGCCGAGCCGTGAGAAACACCCGGCGGGCCGGATCAGTTTCCTTGGCGGGCCGCATGTGGCCCGTGGGCCGTAGTTTGAGGACCCCTGTTCTAGGTGGACATGCTCAACAATAATAAAGATTTTGGAAAAGTCCACCTCCATAGGTCGGGCCACCTCATTACCCGTCAGGTAGGCTGCAGGCTGCTCCAGGTAGTTCTGCGGTCTATAGAACCCCGGGACCATACACAGTACATCAGCCTCCCAGTGCAGGTGGGACAATAAGATCATTGCACTGTACCACCTGCACTGGGACACTAGCTGTGCAGACAAGAAGACTCAGTCCCCTCGCTGGGGCACTTAGTGGGCATCAGTGCTTTCAAAGTAAACTTACAGGGCATCATTACTTAGTAAGTAGGCACGCAGGGCCCAGTGGTGACTCTAGGAACAATATATAGGGGGGAGGGGCACATAGGATACCACAGTAAAAAATGGGGGGCACTAATAATTTTCACTACTTAATCATACTACTGAAAAAAACTAAATAAGTATATATAAATAAGATTACAAAATACGAGAGTATTGCGGTATGCAGGGATACCTTTTTATTGTACTAACCTAATACTTAAACACAGTAGTAATTGTCCCCCACACTGCCCCCACAGTAGCAATTGTCTCCCACACTGCCCCCACAGTAGTAATTTTTCCCCACACTGCCCCCACAGTAGTAATTGTCCCCCACACTGCCCCCACAGTAGTAATTTTCCACCACACTGCCCCACAGTAGTAATTGTCTCCCACAGTAGCAATTGTCCCCCACACTGCCCCCACAGCAGTAATTGTCCCCCACACTGCCACCACAGTAGCAATTGTCCCCCACACTGCCCCCACAATAGCAATTGTCCCCTACACTGCCCCCACAATAGTAATTGTCCCCCACACTGCCCCCACAGTAGTAATTGTCCCCCACACTGCCCCTACAGTAGTAATTGTCTCCCACACTGCCCTCACAGTAGCAATTGTCCACCACACTGCCCCACAGTAGTAATTGTCTCCCACAGTAGCAATTGTCCCCCACACTGCCCCCACAGCAGTAATTGTCCCCCACGCTGCCCCCACAATAGCAATTGTCCCCTACACTGCCCCCACAGTAGTAATTGTCCCCCACACTGCCCCCACAGTAGTAATTTTCCCCCACACTGCTCCCACAGTAATAATTGTCCCCCACACTGCCCTTACAGCAGTAATTGTCCCCCACAATGCCCCCACAGTGGTAGTTGTCCCCCACACTGCCCCCACAGTTGTAATTGTCCCCCACACTGCCCCCACAGTAGCAATTGTCCCCCACAATGCCCTCACAGCAGTAATTGTTCCCCACACTTCCCCACAGTAATAATTGTCCGCTATAGTAGCAATTGTCCCCCACACTGCCCTCACAGCAGTAATTGTCCCCCACAATGCCCCCACAGTAGCAATTGTCCCCCACACTGCCCCCACAGCAGTAATTGTCCCCTACACTTCCCCCACAATAGCAATTGTCCCCACACTGCCCCCACAGTAGTAATTTTCCCCACACTGCCCTCACAGCAGTGGTTGTCCCCCACAATGCCCCCACAGTAGTAATTGTCCCCCACACTGCCCCTACAGTAGTAATTGTCCCACACACTGCCCCCACAGTAGCAATTGTCCCCCACACTGCCCCCACAGTAGTAATTGTCCCCCACAGTAGTAATTATCCCCCACCCCGCCCCCACAGTAGTAATTGTCCCCAAACTGCCCCCACAGTAGTAATTGTCCCCCACAATGCCCCCACAGTATTAATTGTCCCCCACACTGCCCCCATGTAGTAGTTTGCTCCCCCATGTAGTAATTTGCCCCCCACTGTCCCTTCAGCAATATCCTCCTGTGCCCCCCCAGTAATGTCCCCCAAGGTTGGCAGACAAAAAAATAAATAAAAGCTAATAGTTACCTGTGTCCCAGACTCCTGGTGCTCACTCGTAGATGGTAGGCAGGCGCGCACGTCACTGTGCTGCCTCCCACCACAGGCGTGCGATTATGTCATCACGCCCGCTTGCGCCAAGATTTTACTACCTATTAGGCCTATAGCGGTGATCGGCGGGGGCAGGGAACAATGCGCTCCCGTGCCCCGCCGCAGTTGAAGGATGAAAATGAGCATGTGCGGCCATCTCAGTGAGCAGTTTAAAGAAATAAAAAATGAAGTGGCGCTATACTGATACATTTTATTGAATAACTTAGTAGCTATACAAAATTTTAATTTACATGCAATTGCAAAAGTATTCAAATCCAGGTGCTGGTTTGCAAACTGTAGAAAAAAAAAATTCTGGGACAACCCCTTTAAGAGGCATTATTCGGGGATTGTCAGTTTCAGGGGACTCTCAGGGGCATTATTACCTTTTATGAGCTATTTTAAAATGGAGAAACAGCTCTTGCTGTTTCCGTACACATTTTTTCATTAGAACTGTTATTTTGCTGTTTCGTTACAAGAGGCCGCTGTTCCTCCACACTGTTAAGTTTTGCTAAGTAATTGAATACGCATAAGAGCTGGAGCTGATGACTCATGCTGCTGCTGTTGAGAAGAAACAGGAAGCAAGAGAGCAGACATGTTTGGAGAGACAGAGGTTGGGAGACCGCATCAGGTGGCATCCGCGCGTCAGTGAGACTTGGGATGGCCGGAGTCACTGTTGGAAGTGACTGATGACTGTTAGCAATCCAGATGTCATCCAGAAAAGAGAGGATTGGTTCCCGGAAGGCTGGATAAGCTGTGGAACGGAGCTACATACCCTGCAGGGCCTCATGGTGGATGGAAGGACTTGCAATTCGGTTTAAGTTACCATCGGATAAAGACCATACCTGGGTCATCGGTAAGCCAAATCGTGCACACACCGCAGTATGTTTAGTTAGACAGATAGGGATTCTGTGTGTAGCAGGTGACAAGGATCGTGTCACAAGCATTGTGTTACAAGGATTGTGCTACAAGGACTGTGTTACAAAGATTGTGAAACTATTTACTGCAAACTTCAGCTACTACACCGTCTTGTCTGGCAGTATTAGGACACGTGCAACAGTGTCGTTTGGGAACAAGGTAAGGGAAAATTATAGTGTAGTCTGGTAAGATTGCAAGCTCTTGTGCTGCACCGCGGGCTGCCTGTATCTTGCATCCCACACAATTATTCCTGTTCTCTAGGGTAATAATAGGTAAGCGAGGCAATGATAGTTGTGCTCGCAATAGGTAAATCATTTCAAGTGGTGTCTGTCGGCCATCTTGGGGTGCCGTGATGTGCAGAACTGGGTTCTCGGCGTCCAAGTCGAGCGTATGTAACTTTATTGTATGTTCACTACATTTGAGATATGGTTTAATACTACTGTTCAGTAAAGTTTCTATTTTTGCACAAGCTGGAGCCCTCCCCGGTACTCGGTCTTACACTATCAGGGGCATTATTGCTGTTTAAGGACCCTCAAGGACATTATAAATATTTTAAGGGCTCTGAAGGGCATTACAACTTTTTTAGGGGCTCTCAGGAGAATTATAACTATTTCTGGGGTCTCAGCAGCATTATTACTTTTTAGGGGGTCTCAGGGGCATTATTACATTTTGGAGACTCTCAGAGGCATCATCACTTTATAGGAGCACTCAGGGGCATTATTAATTTTAGGTGCACGTAGGGGCAATATTACATTATAGGAGCACTATGTTCTAAGGGGCATAAATGGGGCATTATTACTATATGGGGAGAAATGGGGGCACTATTACTTTCTAGTGAAAACACAGGCAGCAACGTAACTTTCTAGCTGCCATTATTAATTTCTAGTGGACACAACACATTTTGACTTTGTCGGAGAAGCAAAAATTTTACTATGTGGTGCAACAAAACTGCTCAGGTCTCAATATAAGGCGTTATGTATGGGGCACTATTTTTATGAGGAGTGCTGTATGGCATTATTTTGGGAGTTAATTATATTTACAACACCATTAAATCTGAAAATACTATATTTGTGGGCACTGTGCCACACAGCAGGTGCAGTAATAGGGGGAGGCGAGGCAGAAACAGGCACAGAATTGGGGGCATTATCAGGATGGGGAGTTTGTGTAGGTGAGCAAAATATAGGGAGGATGATGGAAAAGCAAAGTCATAGATGCCTAGAAAGCAAACTCTGCAGACGCAGGTCAAGACTGGAAGATGTCATCATGGTGGTCTTGGCCAGATGGAAAAGACAGAACAGGAGGACGATTGTGATCAGAGATGACATCACCTGTGATCACTGGATATAACCATACTGTATTCATGTACATGGTCTGCAGAGCACTTGTGGTAGGAATCTACCAGTATATGGTAACTAGTGTTGAGCGAACCCGAACTGCAAGGTTTGGGTCCATACTGAACTTTGCGAGTTCAAGTAGCTGGACCCGAACTTTGCAGCAAAAGTTCAGGTTCGAGTTCGGTGTTCGGGCATTTAATAAAGCTCGTGAAAAGGCTGCAGGGCAGCCAATCAACAAACTTTTAAGCTGTGGGTAATGGCATGGCTGTAATTGGCCGGTGCATCATGTGACCCAGCCTCTATACAAACTGGATCACATGTAGCCCCGCCCATCAGCTCTGAGTAGTGCAGGGACAGGAAGCAGGCAGCTGAAGTGAGGGAAAGTGTTAGGAATTTCATATGACTATTTATTCTGTGGGTGACCTATAGTGATTTTTTTGTGGGTGCTATACACTAGCTTTGCACCCCTGTCACAGAAATATAATAATTCATCTGGCTGTTAATTTTGTCGGTGACCTATAGTGATTTTTGTACCTCTGACACTGACACAAAAATATAATAAAGTAAAAAATTGGGCTGAGCACTCAAATACTGGAGTACTGCATACATAAGGTCATAAATTAGTAATATTTATTATTTTCAAGGCATACACGATAAAAAACTATATAAAACTGACATATATAACAAATACAGGCATATATGTCCTAAAATAAACTGTGCATTAAATGGATCTAAATAAATGTGGTGATATATTGCAATATAGTATCAGTTGATGCTCTCACATGAAGGGGTTAAAATACATGAAGTAGTAGAATCAGCAAGGTTTGGTATGTATCCACCGCAAGTTTGAATAGTGAGTGTATACACCTCAAGTTCAGTTTGCCAGTCTCATTAATGAATTAATTAAACGACAGGTGTTTATGTCTACCGGCAAGAAAATGCCCGCACTATTCCAGGACAGATTAGTAAAATGTGAAGCGGTCATATAATAATCTGTAAAATAAGGCGATATGGCAGAAGGATTCGCAGTGTTTTTGTGGCGTCCCACTGTACCACGCTGCCTAAAACGCTTTTACCTTTCCGGACGGCTTCTATTGCTATAAGTGTCCTTTGTGAACGTGCCCGTTCATATGGTCCTCAATTGACCAAGTTTGTGATGAGTAATACGTTCAGATGTTCGCAGAAATCTCAAGGTGTATAATACAGCCAGTGTCCGGCAACGCCAGGGAGTCGGTGGGATTCCAGAGGGATATCTTTCAATCTGCAATTCTTCAAAGAAGACGGTGGATAAAGGCAAATATACAGTTGCTCATCCGTAAATATAGCAGGTCCTGACCAAACGCGTTTCGGGGTTTCCACTATACCCCTTCCTCAGTGGTGACCTGCTGGGGCAGCTAACATCCCCTTTTATATCTCTTGTAAGGCTTTTGAAAAACCAGGATTCAAGTTCCAAGTAAAATCAGGAGTGGATTATCTTAAAATGTTCAATATTCTGTGAAATATCAACCAAGTAACCATAATCGTCAACATTGTCGCGGATATAAAGCGCAAAATGCTTTATATACAAAAAAACTAAAACAAAAGAAAGGATCAAAGGAAAAATATCAAAGTTATTGATCCTATTGAGGAGAGGGCGACATAATAACCTCTCAGCTCGTTGGCGAGAACCTTAATTATTTTGTTCAACTAGAAAGAAAACGAGGTACCATCATCTATGCAGAAATATATGTGAGTTTATTATACATAAGTGCTAAATACAAAATCGATAATACAACCTGTACAATGATATGTAATACCAATCTATACCACCAGATGGTGCTGGCACATCACAGAAAAGACAACAACAAAACCAATGACCAATCAACACGAATAATATGCAACAATCCAAATTAAAGAAAAGCAGGCGTATCAACCCCTTCCTATCACCTTTTAACCAATTGAGGTATATGGCGGCACTATAAATTTACCAGCTCGGTATAAATTAGGGGATGTAAACACTCCCCGAGGACTGGGTCAGTGTCTGGCCCTGTTAACAATATGCATCGTTGTTAAAAGGATGATCAAACATTGACCCGGTGTCTTTACACTACGGATCCAAAAATGGGGATCTTTGACTATATACCGGGCTAAGTAACTTATCAATAACGCAAGCAATAAACAAGATATATGTTACCAAGGGTCAAGAGGTGAGTAGGACTCCGGAGGGACGGTCAGCTCTCCAGAGGGTTCCCCGTAATCCAGGATAAAATCCAAAGCTTTGCTTCCCTTTGCCATGTGTCTATTTAATCCTTTGTTTGTAGTACTTTTTCTTTCTTTCGGAATCAAATCCCCTCTCTCATCCGTCTATGATTATTATTCACAAACTTATCAAAAGAATACACCCCTTTAGATAACGGTCTTCCAACCAAACCAGAGGGTGTGCACATATGGTAATGGTACTGTGAGATCATACATTACCCAAAATACTTTGTGGTGAATGGTGTAGTGTTACCTGCCGATACCTAGGTGGCAATGTTGTGTAAACTATAAATGTGAAACTTTTAAGAGTTAAATTTATATAATGTGACTTCATGTTAAGTGGTAAACATCCACCACATGGGACGTACATCAAAAAGGGAGGCATACCCCCTAACACTCGAAGCAATTAAAACCTAGATTCCCAGAAACTAGTAACTGTTCTCACGTCATAAAGCTAAAATGTAGACAACAAATGTGTGGGTTTTTGGATTTCACAGGTGCCTTATCTTCTGAAAATAACACAACTTTTCTGAGCAGAAATCCAACTGAGCGCGCTTTCCTATATACCTCAGGAATACGCGCTTCTGTCGATACACACACAGGATATATATACGTTAATATACGATTATAACATGTAGCAAAAGAAAACCAATATGTGAAATATAAACAACACATATGTGATATATTGATTAACTTGTGCCAAAACTAAATACGATCCACTATATGAATAAACAGACATCATATGTTTGTCTCATTAATAAACCTCATTATAAAGGTATGCCAGACGTGTCCCAGGAAGAACCTTATCTCGGCTCATAGCCTAGTGATGAGGTAAAATCACTCCCTTAGATAGGCCCACATCTGCCAGGAAGAACCTTCCCTTAAACCCATATTCCACTCTACAATGAAGATTCATACACGACGGTGAATATAAGTTCAACATGGCTTCCTATAGGTCATGAATACACGTTATAAGCAATAATAATGTATAAATGTTTATATACCTATGAAAAGGCATGACAACATGCGTATTTAAAAACAAGATAAATGAGTAAATGCTGTCTGAAAAACATAAAAACGCACAGGCGGTTTTCATGCGTTTTTCTCAACTAAGATGCTTTTATAGTAGGACCCATTTAAGATGATTTATGGCACATTTAAGCAGTTCTGGAGATGAAAACCCATTATATGAGAAAAACGCATTTAAAACGCATGAAAACTGCATGTGAAATTTTATAAATTTTAAACATTTTTATATAATTTATTGCACCTTTTGTATTCCAGGCATAGTTGGATCCACTTAAATTGTTTTATGCTACAATTAAGCATTTCTGCTGATAAAAACGCATTGGTGGGTGACATATACCCATTTTTTGTGTGTGGTACACCTGCACTGCATCCGTGACAGGGAAATTAATATAGGTTTTTTTTGTTTTTGTTTTTTATATACTCTTTATTGAAATAGTAAAAAAATGATTACATATCGTTCATCATATTATAACTTTCAGTAATACATAACATAGTATCCTAGATACAACAATTATATACATTCATTTTTCTTATATTTTTCATCCCCAAATTCCCACCCTCCACCTTTCCTATACTAAATGTTTGTCAAAAAAAAAAAAATTAATCTCTCTATTCCTGTGCCTCCAACCCCACATCATACCATCTCATCCACCTCTTCGTCCTCAGCTAAGTTAGCCATTTATGCCATATTTTAGCAAAGTTTTAGCAAAGTTTTTTCCTTTTAGCTGTTAAATGGAATTCTTCTATAGCCAGCAAAACCCTAGTGAGATTCTCCCACTTCATAACCGTGGGTGCAGCACTATCCCTCCATAACCCAACTATACATCTCCTAGCCTGAAATAATAATTTGGATGCTATGACTCGATGTTCAGGGCAAACCACTTTTTGCATTACCCCCAATATACAGACTTCAAAGTCCATAGAAATTTTACAGGAATGATACTTCTCAATTTGGAAAACTACCCTCTCCCAGAACACCCGGACTATTGTGCACGGCCATAAAATATGAACATCATCTACACCTTACATTTAAGACACCTAATTTCTTCAGATTTGTAATATTTCATTAGAATTCTAGGAGAGTAGTATAGACGGTGACAATATGTTAAATTGTAAAATTCTATGGGAGAAATTGTTTGAGACCTTATTTTTTGTCTGAATAGCCTTTACCCAGAACTATTCATTTTTTGTAGATAATACCTCTTTCCACTTATGAATTAAGTTCCTGGTTGCTAACTTTTTGTTTTTTGCTGTATCAAGCAGTTATAAATTTTTGACACCAATTTCCCCCCTGGAGATAACTTGAAATATTAACCAATAGTAAAGGGAAAGTAACAATCTGTGTTCCTCTACCCAACTGTGCTCAGAGCATATTTCAATTGTAGATAGAAGAACAACGGGTCCCCCTCTCCCATTCCATATAATCTCTTTAGCTCTTGGTACGGGATTATATCCCCATCCCTCCATACCTGACCCAACTTCAAAATCCCATACTTCCACCAGATTTTTTGTGCAATTGACTTCAGACCAATAAAATGAGGATTATCCCATAATAACATGTCCGTATGGAATTTGGTTTAGGGCCACAAATTTTTGGCTTCTTTCCAAACTTTAACCATTAGTTCTATTATAGGTATTTTTCTAGTTTGAAGTTTAGATAGAATACCAACCTCAACTAATTGAAAAATATTACAAATGGCCAACCTTTTATTGATAACAGTTATAATGTGCTTATATCTTATCAAATTGCTCCAGATTATCATGTTTTTTATTTGTCCGGAAAGAAAATAAAGTTCCAAATTCGGAACTGATAATCCACCATCTTTCTCGTTAATATTTAATATTTGTGCTTTTATTCTTGTTTTTTTTCCTCTCCATATCAGATCTTATGTTCTTATGTTTTTTGAAAATTCTTTTGGGAATGACTACCGGTGAGTTCCATAATATATAGTTTAGAGAAGGTAATAGACACATTTTCACTAACGAAATACG
Organism: Bufotes viridis; assembly: GCA_033119425.1. Classification (NCBI taxonomy): domain Eukaryota; kingdom Metazoa; phylum Chordata; class Amphibia; order Anura; family Bufonidae; genus Bufotes; species Bufotes viridis. The sequence goes on along the minus strand of CM065591.1, from coordinate 497,745,407 downwards.
TCCTGCCATTGAGATATATAGTTTTTTCCAGGCATCTATTTTTTTCCAATCTTTTTTATTAGGGGAATAACATTTAAATGTAAATACTCTTTTGAGTTAGCAGTTACCTGAATCCCTAGGTATTTAACAGGGTCATTCTCACCTTTACACGTTAAGTGTCCTGGGATAAAAAAAAATGTAATGGGTCAATCAGGATACAGGCTGATTTGGACCAGTTTATATTAAGTCCGGCATACTCACGATATTGTTCAAAAACCTGAAATATCCTATCAAGAGATTTATGCGAGTCCAGAAATAATAGGATATAATCGGCATATAGAGCTAGTTTTTCCTCATGAATAACGAACCTGAACATCCTGAATTTCTTTATCGTGTCTTATCATGTTAGCTAGAGGTTCAATTGCTATGGTGAAAAGTAAAGGAGAAAGGGAAATTAATATAGTTAATCTGTCTGTTAGTTCGGTGGGAGACATATACCTATTTTGTGTGTGAGGTACACCTGCACTGCATATGTGACCGGGAAATTAATATAGTTAATCCGTCTGGTAATTCGGTGGGTGACATATACCCATTCTTTGTGTGAGGTATGTCGGGATAATAATAATAATTCAATTAAGAATTATTAATTATGGTCATAAAAATAATTAATCAAGAATTTTCCATAACTTGTACAAATCATGACCTGGTGAATTGTAGATAACAAAATCAATACAATTCACATCTGAGGCCGACTATTTCCTCAGATAATAAGTTCTTTTCATGTGAGATGACATTAATGCTAAAGATATAGTTTTGACATTAAATAATAATACTCAGGTATTATAAAAATATGCAAATTTATTGATTACAAGGTTCTAAACATAAATAAGTACAATGATAAATGCAAATGAATATATATGGAGTTAATATAAAGCATTACAAGATTAACATAAGTAAATAAACACAATACATGTGGGGATTGTCACATTATAACAAAGCTGTTATTTGGTTAGGATATCAAAAGAAGAAGTTAAATTATATACATCACTTCTGTTCAGAGGAAACCTCATGATATCAGGACGGGCATGTCTAATCCTAGACATCAATATGGAATGGTGAACTACATTCTGCCCCCCTCTAACCAACTACACCTCACATGACTTCAGGAATGGGCAAATCCATCCAAAGATATAACTTTGAAGAGATAACTGTCTCCTTCCGCCCCATCCTGGACTATTCTCACATGTATGACTTGGGAAGACTATTAAGACACACAACAGAAATGGGAAGAACTTGGAACAAGTCTTTCCAGTGGGAATTTATCACCTAGCTTGGCGAAGAATGCTACTAAAAATATATATATATCTATGCAATCATTTAATACTTTGCTAGATTATGAGTCTTGATTCTTCTGCAGGTAGAATGAAGCCTCACAATATCCTAAGACTACATCTCAATATGGAGATGATCAATTAATTAATGTGTTTATGTATTCGCCAATCTAGATGGTATGACTTCACCCACATTATCCAATTAGTCTTCATTAGAATGAAATATCATTCTTTGTCTCTTACCAAGTCCTAGTAGGAATCACACTTCTGCTCCTAGGAAAGCTGGGTGGTCCATCATCGCATGTCTCACCATGACTCTCATATTGATAGACTCCTCTCTCTTGGGTGTACTGGCTATGATGATGAACCTGATGCTCTATCCTGGAATGTTGAATGTTCTTTGCTTGTTCGCTTGTTTCCTTGCTTGTTTGTTCTTTTCCTCTTCTTCCAACAGTAAATATCCCAATCCTTATCTTACATTACCTTCCCCCTGGATTAAGATCTTCCAATCATACGCTCATATGGTAGTGATCCTATGAGATCATATTTACCCATAATGCAACTATGGAGGATGGTGTAGCGATATCCATCTGTCTCCGGATGGCACTGTTGTGCAAGCTATTAGCACCATACTATAAAGAGTTAACTATGGCACACTTGTATTATATACATTTGACCCTCATCGTCGTAAATTAGAGATGAGGATTAGTTTGGACAACTTTGAAACAACTAAAGATAGACCTCTAGGCGTCTCTCTGAATGTTTCTCACACTGTTGATCTATGGACCATAATGATATGAATGGGCCTTGTTCTCTTCAGACGGACATGTCTGGAGAATCCAGTGTACTCCCAACAGATAAGACCACATCTGTCTCAATAACTTTTTAAAATACAATGTTCTTTGTATTCAGTATCAAACTTTTACACAGACTGAATTTCTCCATAACTCGGGGAAGTGTACTATCTGTTTGATGGAGGAATAATTGGATGTCATCCGCATATAAAGATATGCGATCCTGCTTCCCCATGACCCCAAAGCCAGCCACCCTCAGGTCCTGCCTTATACTAACCGCAAGAGGTTCAATATAGATGTTGAATAGGAGTGGAGAGAGAGGACAGCCTTGACGGGTGCCTCTCTCTAGTTCAAAGCTCTCAGTCTGCATGTTATTAATCCTAATCCTGGCGGCCGGGGACTTGTATAACAGCTGTATCATTGCAATAAATTTAGGACCAAAGCCCATTTTTTTCATCACCTCCCAGAGAAACGCCCACTCCACTCTGTCGAACGCCTTAGTGGCATCCAGCGACAGGACGGAGCGGGCACCATCCCCAGGAGACTGAATATTAGTGAAGAACCTATGTAAATTGTAGTGGGTGCCCCTTTTTGGCATAAAACCATTTTGATCTGGATGAATGAGGGATGGCAAAACCCTAGAGAGCCTCTTTGCCAGAACTTTTGACAATATTTTGACATCCGTATTTAGCAAAGAAATTGGTCTATAAGAGCTCAACTCTATCAGATCTTTATCCTTTTTTGGGATCAAGACTATTACCACTTCCATCATGGACTTTGGAAGATCTCCACTATCTAGTGCTTGAGAGAACACTTCCAGTAGATGAGGGAGAATAAAATCACCATATTTACGATAGAGTTCATAGGGAAGGCCATCAGGGCCTGGCGATGAGTTCCCAGAAATAGCCTTTAGGGCTTCCTGAATCTCCAAGAGGGTCACTTCTTTCTCCAAAGAATTTTTTTGAGTCTCTGTTAACACTGGGAGAGAGATTCTCTCCAGGAACAACCTCGCCAGGTCAGATGAGATAGCAGGGGAGGCCTTGTATATCTGAATAAAATGCTGCAGGAATGCGTCTCTGATTCCCTCTGGATCGCGTATGATCGTCCCATCTAGATTACGAATAGAGACAATAGCCTTCTTTTTCCTCTCCTGCTGTGAAACTATTCTGGCTAAAAGCTTACCGGGGCGCCCAGACTCTGAGAAGTACTTTTGTCCTTTGAAAAATAATCTATGATTTGCTTTATCAAGTAGATATTCCTCAAGAGAACGACTAGCTTTCTGCATCTCTTCCTTATTAAAATCAGAGGGTAAATTAATAAATCGCTCTGTTGAGGTTGACATCATCCTAACCAATTCCTCCTCTTTCTCCCTAAAAGTTCTCCTACTATTAGTGATATCGCTAATAAGTACCCCTCTCAAATAGGCCTTCAAAGCATCCCATACTGAGTTGATATTGGCAGAGGGGAGGTTAACCTCCCAAAAGGAAGATATGAGCAACTTGGTAGAGGGGTCAGACTCAGTCTCGGTCTGTATTGGCAAGCTTACCTCCCCTCTTTCCTGCTCTACCTCTGATGACCCGTCCTCAGAAAGCTCATCTGTTTGAGGGGCAGTTATGTTTTTCTTCAGATTTACACTTGGCTTCCCCCTGAGGAGTCATTTTTCATTTGGAGCAGGGAATTTTAGATATTTATCAATTTTCCTCTCTGGGGCCTTAGCCCCCGTCTTTACTCCAGAAGAGTCCACTGACCGCCGTTTCGGAGCCATTGTCCCCCTTTTTTTTTTTTTTTTCCCCTTTTCCTCCCTCTTTCCTCTCTCTTGTTCTCCCTTTTTTTTTCCTTCGTTCTATTTTTTTAATTCCCCTAACCCTTTGTTATCACTTTAAAATAGTTCCCCTTTCCTTCTTGATTTCGTTTCTTTCTTTCTTGTATATAGTTTTTTGTTTTTTTTTCCCAGTTTTCAGTTTTTTCCGTTTTTCTCTCCCCCCCCTCTCCTCTGTTACTGAATGGCACGGCACGTCACAGAGGGGATAGAGGGAACAGGGGCAGCAGGAGAGTCCCAACAAAGTACAGAATGGAAACCAAGACAAGTCAATTGAACAATAGTAGTTAATGTGTTGCAGTGTAGGTAGCTTAATTGACGTCTTCACAATGCCAAACAGAGTCAGTTAGGGGGCACAAAGAAGAGATCAGCTCACCACCAGAGGCACCGGAGACAAACGATGCAGTCCAATCAGCACGGCAAGAGGCGGCCAGCCGACGCAGCAGGAGACGGCCAGAGGCAGGAGGCAGACACGGAGGGGGCGGGCGAAGCCGAAAGAGAGCCGGGACCGGAGGAGGCAGGGAGGCAAACAGCCGGGGCAAATCAAGCCCCGCGAGCACCAGCCAGGGGAGATGCCCAGGAACGGAGCCAGCAGAGACGGCCAGGAACGGCAGATGGCACGCAGATCCCCAGAAGACTCTCACAGCGGGACGGAGGTTTGAATCAGCGTGCGTAGGGAGCCGGCCACATCAGAGCCTCCAGCATCAGCCGGAGAGCGAGGCGGAGGGGGAGCGAGGCAGAGGAGAGGAGCGTGACGTGCCCTACTCACGTCATCACGCTGACCCAATCAGTCATTCTTTGGCGGTTAGCTAGAGGTTCAATTGCTATGGTGAAAAGTAAAGAAGAAAGGGAAATTAATATAGTTAATCTGTATGTTAGTTCGGTGGGTGACATATACCTATTTTGTGTGTGATGTACACCTGCACTGCATCCGTGAAAGGAAAATTAATATAGTTAATCTGTCTGTTAGTTTGGTGGGTGACATATACCCAATTTTTGTGTGAGGTACACCTGCACTGCATCCGTGACAGAGAAATTAATATAGTTAATCTATCTGTTAGGTCGGTGGGTGACAGATACCCATTTTTTTGTGTGAGGTACACCTGAACTGCATTCATGACAGGGACATTAATATAGTTAATCTGTCTGTTAGTTCGGTGGGTGACATATACCAATTTTTTGTGTGAGTTACACCTGCACTGCATACATGACAGGGAAATTAATATAGTTAATCCATCTGGTAATTCGGTGGGTGACATATACCCATTCTTTGTGTGAGGTACACCTGAACTGCATCCGTGACAGGGAAATTAATATAGTTAATCTGTCTGTTAGTTCGGTGGGTGAGATATACCCATTCTTTGTGTGAGGTACACCTGCACTGCATCCATGAAAGGTAAATTAATATAGTTAATCTGTCTGTTAGTTCGGTGGGTGACATATACACAATTTTTGTGTGAGGTACACCTGAACTGCATTCATGACAGGAAAATTAATAGAGTTAATCTGTCTGTTAGTTCGGTGGGTGACATATACCCATTTTTTGTGTGAGGTACAACTGCACTGCATCCGTGACAGGGAAATTAATATAGTTAATCCATCTGTTAGATCAGTGGGTGACATATTCCCATTTTTTGTGTGAGGTACACCTGAACTGCATCCGTGACAGGGAAATTATTATAGTTAATCCATCTGTTAGATCAGTGGGTGACATATACCCATTTTTTGTGTGAGGTACACCTGAACTGCATCCGTGACAGGGAAATTAATATAGTTAATCTCTCTGTTAGTTTGGTGGGTGACATATACCCATTTTTTGTGTGAGGTACACCTGAACTGCATCCGTGACAGGGAAATTAATATAGTTAATCTGTCTGTTAGTTTGGTGGGTGACATATACCCATTTTTTGTGTGAGGTACACCTGAACTGCATCCGTGACAGGGAAATTAATATAGTTAATCCATCTGTTAGTTCGGTGGGTGACATATACCTATTTTGTGTGTGATGTACACCTGCACTGCATATGTGACAGGGAAAATTAATATAGTTAATCCGTCTGGTAATTCGGTGGGTGACATATATCCATTCTTTGTGTGAGGTACACCTGCACTGCATACATGACAGAGAAATTAATATAGTTAATCTGTCTGTTAGTTCGGTGGGTGACATATACCCAATTTTTGTGTGAGGTACACCTGCACTGCATATGTGACTGGGAAATTAATATAGTTAATCTATCTGTTAGGTCGGTGGGTGACAGATACCCATTTTTTGTGTGAGGTACACCTGAACTACATTCATGACAGGGAAATTAATATAGTTAACCTGTCTGTTAGTTTGGTGGGTGACATATACCCATTTTTTGTGTGAGGTACAACTGCACTTGGTGACTTATGAACTTGGTGTTGCAAATAAGATTATGCATAACGTAATGTGGGGCAATGGGGGCACTTCTGTAGAAAGTGATGACGCTCCTACAGAACCCGTTCCTGTCCATTTAAGTAAAGAGGTAAGGGAAATGACCATTGGAAACAGTAAAGTAGTTGAAATGAAAAATTAAAATGTGGTGTCATGTGCAAGATCTGATAGCGATGATGATGACATGACTTTTCTCTTGCGAAGCGATGGTGCCATATTTTCCGAAAGGCATTATGTTATTGTGGATAATGTGAAGGAGCTGCACATAGAAAACAAGTTACTTGAAGTGCCTAATGATATGTGTGACGATGATATACCTGCTCCTTTAAAGGATGTGATCAGGGGAGAAGTGCCCCCTGCTGGTAAAAATGTATGTAATGCCAAAAATGTTGATTGATGTTGTGAGCACAGGGGGTGTACCACATGTACCAGAAGTGGATGTGCAGTATCCACAGAGTTTTATGGTTGCTGGGGATGTGTCCAAAGTGGGAGTTAGCTCAGCGGTGCCCCTTAAGGACAGAATTAATAATGACATGAGTGGTATAGGTGGCATATGTCCCGGGACCGATAGCAACTTAGTGAATGAGGCTAGCTTCTCAAGACCCTGCAAAATTGACGTGGTTACTGGTAGTGACCAGACGAAAGTTATACCTGACGTGACGAGAGGTGAGTGGGGAGATGGCGGCCTAGTGACTGAGACCCATACCCAGGCAGGGGTAGGTGACAGGACATGTCAGTACAGCTGCAATCATGAAGATGGTTTCTCTCTCCCTACATGGTCCCTAGATACAATAGTGAAGGGACTACTGCCTGATGCCCAGAAGAAGATGAAAGTCTCCAGAAAGTTACACAAGCCTGTAGTAGACATTGACAAAAGTCTTGGAGGGGTCCTTGGAGATACTCCTACGTCTGGTACTGCCGCAGAACAGAGTAAAGAGCCGCTGGATCCAGAGGCCAAAAAAGGGAGTGCATCTGCAGTATACGGGCACTTTAATACCCGTTTACCACCAATCTGTTATGTTCCTTTAAGTGTTTCATATAATTGCCTGCAGCAATGTGAGGGTTGTGATGTAGGTGTTAGACCACTAGGGGAACTGGTGAGCAGGGATGTATATATAGCTAGGCCAAGGCAGGCTAGTGTTAGTGCAGACCCTGGAGTCTGTGAAGGCCACATGTCACAGGCCTAAGCAAGTCAGCAGAAGTCAAGCAGAGGCAATCCCTAGAGCAAGAGGTACTGAATGTCAAGAGGAGGTACACTGTCTACTGGAGATTCAAGGATATAAGCCAGAAGTAGGGCATTGGGGCCTTGAAGATTAATTGCCAGTCAGGACAAGTCAGGAAGAAAGTAAGGTTCACCTGCATTTCAAAGTCCTGTTATTTTACCCTCTACTTTACCTTGCTGGATGTAAGCCTGCTGTAACTGCGACTGTACAAACGTCTATTGTCTGCAACAAGAACTGTTGTAAGAGGTTGCCTGCTGTATTTCCACTGTTTTCAGTAAAGTTGGAATTCTGTTTTCAAGCTACAAGTCTGCACCTCTATTATTCCTACTATAAATACGGTGTGCCACCGTTTATTGGCACTGGCGTCACGAAACATCAGGGACTTAGCCATAGGCACGTTAAACTACAACACCAAGGGCACCTCACATTCCACCTGGCTGTGTCCCTCAAGAACCCAGAGAGTGCCCCAGAGGAACAGCGTGCCGGCCTCTCCATCACTGGCATTCCCCAGGTTAGTTCCACACATTGCTCTGACTTGGGGGTGCTACACATCCAACAAGCTGACGCGGAAACCTCAAATAGAAGCAGAAATTCTCCAACTTCAAGAAGAACTTGCAGTTTCTGAGCGATCCAGACTTCATGCAGAGCAGGAAAGAGATGAACTGGCGGATGAGGTCTTAAACAGCGCCTCAGAAAAATATGCTCTCTTGGAGGAGCAAAGATATTAAGTTTTCCGGGATTGAGTTCCGTCAAAGGGTCTCAATACCGGAAAAAAAACGCTTTGGAAGCCAGTTGCGTGATTAAATAGTGGACCTGGACCACCAGAGACAAACTGTTTCTAGATTGGAGAAGAAACAGAAGAAGTTTGACCAGCTCCTGGCTGAAGAGAAATACGTTGCGGCCCGATATGCCGAAGAAAGTGACCGAGCGGAGGCTGATGCTCAGGAGAAAGAGTTCAAGGCCCTCTCCTTGGCTAGAGCCCTTGAAAAAGCGCTTAAGGAACGAGATGAATTGGAGAGGCTGAACAAGCAACTTAGAGCAGAAATGGAAGATCTCAGGAGCTCAAAAGATGCAGTCTATGAGTTAGAGAGGCCTAAGCGTGCTCCTGCGTAGCAGGTGGAAAAAAATGAGATACCTGAAGAGGAAGATCCTCTAAAAGATGCCAAGAAGTCAGAGCCGGTTAAGAATGGGTCTGGAGGTGGTGGTGCTGTGGTGCCAGCCGAGGCAGAGAAGAAGATGGATCTGCTGAACCAGCTGATGGTGCTGAGGTGGATGCAGAAGCCCAGAGACTCGTGGCAGTGTGTGGCCAGGACCGGATCATGAAAGATGTACCCTCTGCCGTCAATGTCTTCCAGAAAGCCAGCAGTCTGCTGGGGAAGCAATACCAGGAGACAGACGAACAAAGGCAAACAAAGTGACTGAAGACTCCAAAAGAGACTCAAAGGCTGAAGAAGCTAAGGCTGATGTGTTGGAGTGGGAGAAATCCTCGGATGTTCCCAAGACCAAAGATAAGGCTGAAGAAGAGTCTGTCGAAGTGGGAGGAGCCATTGAAGCAGCAGAAGACTCTGAAACTGAAGCCAAACCGGATGAGACCCCTGCGGGGAGTAGAATGCTATCTGTCGATAAAATGAAAAAGCAAAGTGAATGTGAACACCAGGTGACTTCAGAGCGGCTGAAGAGTGGTTTACAACTGACCAACCATATCTTCAACAAGAAGAGGAGGCGGGAGCTCTCCGAAGAATATGCCGCTGTGAAGGTGGTGGACGTTAAGGGTCTTAGACTGAAGAAGAAATGGGGAAAAGAAGCAAGCCAGAAGGCCAAGTTCTCAAGTGGAGAGGAGTCGGAGAAGGCCCGTAGACCCTGTAGCCTAGGTAGAGTGACAGTGTTTATGGAAAACCAATCTCTGCTAGCCTGGGGGTGGCAGAATAGAGGGAAAAGTGTGACGCTGACTACATCTTTCAGGGGGAACACTGAGCCGAAGGGTAGGAAAATGTGGATGCCCTGTCACAATCATCCAGTTGGTGCAAGTGTTCACCCCCACAAGGTTGAACAGAGGGGGGGGGGGATATGTGGCAATGTGAATAATGTTATGGGCTGTGAAGTCCAAAAGAAGCATGTGTGTTCCATGTGTGAACAGGGTTGTCACCAAGGAATGTGTCACCAGGGTTCCCGGCCTTGGTGAAGTAAGGGCCCTAGTTTAGGTGTCCACTAAAGTAGTTGGTGGACACCATAATAGATAGTATAGCTGGTTCCAGCTAGTTCAGGGCGGGCTTTTACTGGGAACAGGCAATGTGCTGGGTGGGTGCCTGTTCCCCATGTTCCAGTCCGGGACTTGCTCACATCCAGCAACTGAATTTTGTCCGGGACTTGCTGGAGCTCACTCTGGAGAGAGAGTGGTGTAACACAGAGGCCTAGTGCAGAGGCTCTGTGCGAGTGGTCTCAGCTGGGTTGGCTGAGGGGCCACGGGCTAGGTGCTAGCCGAGACATTGGGGGACGCCATGACCCCTGGGCTGACGGGTCACAAGGCCAGAGTCGGGAGGACTGCTGGGCCACACTCCCCCAATAAAGGTAATGGACTTGGTATAGCCTGTAAGGCTGTGGGACTGTGAGGCGTGGAAAGCAGCACGTTAACGCTGTATGTGAACAGCGTTTCAGTGAGTTAGGGACCCACTGCTGATGTGTAGGAGGAGCCCAGACGGGCAAGGTGTTTATTTTGTTGTGCCGTGTGCCAAAATAAATCACACTGTTTGGACCGGAAATCAAGTGGTAAAGAAGAATCTTTGTGTGAATGATCCCGAGACCAGAGCTAATCCCTACAATATATATTTAATTGCCGTTATATATATTTTTTATATGTCCTCATGTCACTATACACACAATACATATATATATATTTTGCACACATTTGATTGATTTTTCCCTTGTGGGACCTTAGGGGTTAATTTCATTAATCCCACCTTGTCACCTCTCGGTTCAGTTTCTTATTTACACTCATTGTTATAATTAGGTGGTAAGTTTTTTACTTTGCACCGCACGTTCACTGGTCTCGCCTTTATCACGGTTTGCTGACCTTCACTACTTTCACGTGACCGGAACTTGGGCGCATGCGCATTGAGACTTTGCTTGCGATTATTTTCGCGATTGGCTACATGCAACAGCTTTGGTACAATGGGGATTGATCATGTGAAAATGCGGGCCATGCTTCTAATATGTCTATTTATTTTATTTCATTGTACTACTTCTATATTTATATACGTTACTACGTTATATATTTATTATACTGGTGTTTAGCTTAAGGACCTGGAAGGGGATGGGCCGATGTTACCGTGACCTATTATGTGCTCCGACGCGCATCATGTGATTCATGACGTTCCCTCCCTCCGCAGGTGCCGACGGTTGTTGTTCAATCAGTACAGTATTTAAATGCAGCCTTTCCACTGTCCCCCTACATTCCCTGACAAAGCCTATCGGCGAAACGCGTTGGATAAGGTGGGGGGGCACTGGCAGGATGGTTTTAATGGTCTGTATGTACACATGTTTATTGTATTGCATTTGGGCGAGCTTTGATTTTGGATATCTCTGTGTGACCAATTACCTGTATCTGATTAAGTAAGTGGAATGTTTTTCTTCCTCTATGGTGGACTGTTACCATTCACACATTGAGATACATATATCTGAGCCCTCCCAACACTGATGCACTTTATAATACTTATCTTTTTATGCAGACCACCTATGTATGAATTATATATATTTATTTGTATGATATTGATTGTACTGACCCCCTCCCCCAGTGCCCCCCATGCATTGTTTCCATGGCCCTTTCTTTTTTCTGAGGTACTCCAGTTCATGTTTTTAATATATATTTTTGAATTTTCCAATAAAGATTGATTTACTATTGCTTTACGTTTATCATTTTGGGTTATCCACATTCTTTATTATAGGTTTATGTTTCCTTTAATGTGGCCTGTATAGATCTTCCTTATTGGTTTGACCCGCTGAAACAGTAGGGGTGAGGGGCTGCTGGTGAGTTGACGCTCTAAAACATTACATGCGAGTGCCCGCTGGTGAGCTGACGCTCTAAAACATTACATGCGATTGCCTGCTGGTGAGCTGACGCTCTAAAACATTATATGCGAGTGCATGCTGTTCAGCTGACCCTATAAAAAATTAGAGTGGAGGGAATATATACAATCTGGATGAGGAGGAGAAAAAAGATTCAACCATATACTCTTTTTTTGTGGTGGAAAAGGTGCATGGGAATACACTACAGTAGGATTGAGTACATTATAAACAATACATTGAAATTGCCTTTATGTTCCTCATTAGCTCAGCTTTCCTCTGGTGGAGTGGAGAAGTCAGGGGCAATCCAGGCCTTGTTCATTTTTATCTGAGTCAACCTGTCAGCATTGCCAGTGGAAAAGCGGATACGCTTATCTGTTATAATGCCACCAGCAGCACTAAATACACGCTCAGACAATACGCTGGCGGCAGGGTAGGCCAGCACCTCCAAGGCGTAGAGCGCAAGTTCGTGCCACGTGTCCAGCTTGGGCACCCAGTAGTTGTAAGGCACTGAGGGATCATTTAGGACGCTGACACGGTCTGCAACGTCTTCCTTCACCATCTTCCAAAACTTTTCCCTCTTTGTAGCACTAGGCTGCGCTTCAGGGTGAGGTTACTGGCGGGGTGTCATGAAAGTGTCCCATGCCTTGGAGAGTGTTGCCCTGCCTTTGTTGGAATTGCTGTGTGTTCCCCTTTTCTCCCTTTCTTGGTTGCCTAAGGAAGTACGGACTCTAAGGGCCGCGTTGTCAGATGGAAAATTTTGGAGCAATCCCTTAACAAGTACCTTCTGGTATTGCACCGTTTTACTCGTCCTCTCCACCACAGGAATGAGAGATGAGAAGTTCTCTTTGTAGCGGGGGTCGAGAAGTAAGAACACCCAGTAATCTGTGTTACCTAAAATGCGTATAACGCGAGGGTCACGGGAAAGGCAGCCTAACATGAAGTCAGCCATGTGTGCCAGAGTACCAACAGGCAAGACGTCAATGTGGACATCAGGATAACTCTCCATCCCCTCATCCTCCTCTTCTGCCCATCCACGCTGAACAGAAGGAATTAAAAGTTCCATGGGTACTACCCTCTGTAGCAGAGGCAACTGTCTCCAGCTCCTCCTCCTCTTCATGGTCCAATTTGCACTGAGAAGACGAACTGTGCGTGGTCTGGCTATCACCCTGTGTAATGTTCTTCCCCATTTCCTCATCTGCCACATTCAGAGCGTCCTCCTTAATTGCGAGCAGCAATCATTTGGGTAGACACAGCAGTGGGATGGTTACACTGATAATAGCGTTATCGCCACTAACCATCTGTGTGGATTCATCAAAGTTTTTTAAAACCTCACATAGGTCTGACATCAATGCCCACTCCTCCCTTGTGAATAGTGGCAGTTGACTCGAAAGGCGACGACCATGTTGCAGCTGGTATTCCACAACTGCCCTCTGCTGCATACAAAGCCTGGTCAACATGTAGAACGTAGAGTTCCAGCGAGTGCTTACATCGCACAAACAGTCAGTGAGCTGGACGCCGCAAACACTGCTGCGGCGTTGACAGACCGGCTGGAGCTGTGGACGACTTGCGAAAATGGGCACACATGCGGTGTGCCATCACTAGTAGCTCTTGCAAATTGGGGTAGGTTTTGATAAATCGCTGAACCACTAAGTTTAAGACATTGGCTAGGCATGGAATGTGTGTCAGGTTGCCGAGCTCCAAAGCCGCCACCAAGCTACGGCCATTATCAGACACAACCATGCCTGGTTGTAGGTTGAGTGGCGAGAGCCACAGCTCGGTCTGGTCCCTTATATCCTGCCACAGCTCTGCGACAGTGTGTTGTTTGTCCCCTAAGCAGATCAGCTTCAGTACGGCCTGTTGATACTTACCCACAGCAGTGCTACACTGCTTCCAGCTAGCGACTGACGGCTGACTGCTGCTGGAGGTGGAAGTGGAGAAGGATGCGGGGGAGGAGGAGAAGTGGGGATTGGAGCCAGTAACATAGCTGCTGGCAGAGACCCTGAAGGACATAGGGCCCAAAATCCTGGGCGTGGGTAGCACCTGTGCCATCCCAGTACGACTCACTCCCGGCCTCCACAACTTTCACCCAGTGTGCGGTCAGGGAAATGTAGCATCCCTGGCCACCAGAACTTGTCCATGTGTCGGTGGTGAGGTGGACCATCCCAGTAAGTGCGTTGGTCAGGGCACGGGTGATGTTCTGGGACACATGCTGGTGTAAGGCGGGCACGGCACACCGTGAAAAATAGTGGCGGTTGGGGACTGCATACCGAGGGACAGCCACCGACATCAGGCTGCAGAAGGCCTCAGTGTCCACAAGCCTAAATGTCAACATTTCAAGGGCCAGTAATTTCAAAAGTTGCGCATTTAGTGCTATGGCCTGTGGGTGGGTGGGTATTTGCGCTTGCGTTCAAATGCCTGTGTTATCGGCATTTGGACGCTGTGCTGGGACAGGGAAGTGAATGTTGTTGATGACGGTTCATGCGAAGGTCCAGGTGCAGGGCAAGGAGCAAACGAGCCTGCACCTTCGACAGGGGATTGGCCAGCAGTGCGTAACACAAGGGAAGAGGAGGCAGTGGTGGGACCTGCAGACCCAGATTGTGGACCAAGGTGTTCGGCCCACTTATTAAGGTGCTTAGATGCCATGTGACGGATCATGCGGGTGGTGGTGAGGTTGCTATTGTTCACGCCCCGGCTTATTTTGGTACGGCACAGATTGCAAACTACCGCTCTTTTGTCGTCTGCACTTTCCTCAAAAATGCTCAGTGTAACAGTTGCGGGCCTGTTTGGTGTGGGCCGACATCTCCCTTTTGCAACCCCACTGCCTCTTCCAGACTGTTGCGGAGCTGCTGATCCCTCCTCCTCTGTACTGCTGTCCTCGCTCGGCTTTTCACCTTCCCATTTTACGTCAGTGACCTCATCGTCCACCACCTCCTCTTCCACTTCCTCACTCTGCTCATCCTCCTGACTTGACCGAACCACAACCTCAGTGATTGACAACTGTGTCTCATCATCATCCACCTCGGGAACGAATGATTGCTGTTCACCACCGTCATCTTCTTGAGACTGAGAAGACTCAAGAGGTTGGGAATCAGGGCACAATATCTCAGGTCCCTCTTCAAGCGTGCTGTGCGCGAGGGCCAAATCTAATAGTGGCGCTGGAAAGAGCTCCTCAGAATATCTGAGTGTGGGATCACTCGTTTGGCAAGCCTCTCCATGGTGGGATAAAGGATGATCAGAGTGAGAATTCGGTTGACCAGACTCTTGGCTACAGAGACTAGATGAGAGGGTGGTGCTTAACCAACTGGAAGCATTATATTCAGCAATCCAACCGACCAATTGTTCGCACTGGTCCGACTTGGACAGTGTTGTCCTGCGCCGCCCAGCTAAATTGGACATGAAGTTGGGTACGGTGGATGTTTTTTTTTTTTTTCTGGAGCACTGCCAGGAGGCACAGTTTCATTGCGCCCAGGGCCGCGGCCTCTGCGTGCACCATCAGCATCACGCCCAATTCTCTGTTCCTTAGTGCTCGTCTTCTTCATATTAATGGTTTTGTCACTAGATGTGGTGCAGATTGTTTTACTGTCCGCTAAAGAAACAATTTTTGGATTCAGGATAGTATATGCCACAGAAACTCACAGATTATGGACACTATATTAGGCCCAGATTATTGGAATTTGTAATACAGACACTGTTTTCTGATGTTCTGTAACCAATACTGTACTAGATCTGCAAACAGTGTCTGTATTACAAATTCCAATAATCTGGGCCTAATATAGTGTCCATAATCTGTGGTGTTCTGTAACCAATACTGTACTACACCACAGATTATGGACACTATATTAGTCCCAGATTATTGGAATTTGCTATACAGACACTGTTTTTTGGTATAGGACTGTATTTTGTACACAAAGCCACACACTATGGACACTAGATGTGGCCCAGATTATTAAAGACACAGATTATAAAATAAAAATATCTTGCTGCTGTCAAACACACACAATAGTCCTTAAAAGGACTTTGGGGTCTTTGAAAAGCTTTTGGTAGTAAAAACAGCAAATTTCTCTCCCTGCACTGTCTGTCCCTTCCGAAGCACTGTCCCTGAGACTGCAGGACGTAAATAGATTGCTGCTCTAAAACACACACACAAACACAGTGGTCCTTAAAGGGACTTTCGGGTCTTGGAAAAGCTTTCTCAGAATAAAAATAACTCCCTACTCTGTCTTTCCCTTCCTACGCTCTGCTCTCCCTGTCTACATCTGAGCCGAACATGCGTCATTGGGTGCTATATAGCACCGGATGACGCGTTCCGGCCAGCCAATCACTGTAACGCCAGCAGCCAACATGGCTACTGGCATTACAGTGAGGGAAGTACTTACTTGCACCTTTATTGGCTGCTTAAAATCCGCAAAATGTGCGAGGCGGAGACTTGAGCATTGCGCTCGAGCACATGCGGTACTCTGAGTACCGCCATGTACCGAGCATAGCGATGCCGAGCCGAGCAGATATTCGCCCGAGCATGCTCACTCATCACTAGTTACCATCCCACTTCTATGTCTCCTTGAAAAAACACTTCGGGCGATGGTGGAAGATGATGTGGCACAGGAGGAAGAGGAGGAGGAAGAGGGATCATTTTCACGGTTATCAGGCCAGTCATTCACAAGTGGCTCGGAGGGTGGGTTCCTGCACCAAAGAGGCCAGGTACACAACTGTCTAGCCAGGGCACAGTTTTGGAGGATGAGGAGGATAATGAGGAGGAGGAATCACAGCAGCGTGGCACTCAAAGCAGCTCATGGGCATCAAGGGAGCATGGCTCGGGGGATACAGAGGACACAGACGATACACTTCCCACAGAGGACAGCTTGTCGTGCTGCAGTGCTGCAGGGGCTCACTTAAGATCCCTGGGGGATCCCTTGCCCCTCAAGAGGTATTCACAATTATATGTCCCTCTATTAAACCAATTAGTCGTGACGCCAGTAGATGGTAGATGGTATTGGTGGAACCCAGGGTAAGAATGGTGTAGAGTGGCCTACAGTGTCTCCGTAGATGTTATAGACCCGTGTCACGGTGCACGGTGTAGTAACGTTGAACACAGCTTGGCATAAACTTTAATCCAAACAGTTTCAAAACCTTATCTTGGTCATCAGCAGGTATTGGCTTAACTCTGGCAGGCAAACACTTCTGCAGCAATCTTAGCTCTGCTATGCGGTAGCTCTCTCAGCACTGCTATGTAGGCTGGGCAAATAGGAACTTCTCCTCTCCTGCTGGAATTTAGCTGTCTGTAGTCTGTCTCTTGCTTTATCTTTAATCCTAGGAACTTCTTCCTGGCATCAACCTCTCTTAGCTTGGGAGGCAATGCAAGCCCAGGAGGGGAGAAGCAACCATAAAGGAACTTCACAGGCAGGGCCTGTGGGCCCAACAGAGCAGGCAGCGCTCTCCTGGCCGGCACACAACCTTCCCATAGGAAGGGGTAGACTAGACTGACCTACTGACTAACTAAACTCCTCCCTCTCTAAAGAGGGCTGGGAAAAAACTGGAAGGTTACTCTCCAGAGAAACTATCTCTGCACAGATTCGCTGCCACCTGCTGGTAGACCAGGCACATGACATGTTAACAGTGGTTTGCAAGGGAATACATACACATATTGCAGGATATGGCAATAAATATATATGACATGACACAGGATCACATATTACAGATAGTGGGGGTACAAAAGAGATGGTAATGGCACTCCTTAATTCCGTCACTGGAGCGTGATCGGAAGAGGCGCGAGTAGGCGCGCTGCTGATGGCATTCACACCTGACACCGGGGCCTCAGTGGAAGCACAAGGCGAAGGCAGAGGAGGAAGAAGAAGTCGCCAACGCAGCTGGGGCACCGCCAGCACCTCAGAAGGCAAGGTTAGCATGGCCAAAATGTGGAAAAGCTTTGTCAGCCACAACAACCAGCACCACCAGCTGATATGGAACGTCTTAGCAGGAGGCAGCATTTCAGCAACATGGTGGAGCAGTATGTGTGCACACGCCTCCACGTACTGACTGATGGGTCTGCCCCATTCAACTTCTGGGTCTCCAAATTGTCCACATGTCCTGAGCTTGCCCTTTATGCCTTGGGGGTACTGGCCTGCTCTGCGGCCAATGTATTGTCTGAACGTGTGTTTAGCACGGCAGGGGGCATTATCACAGACAAGCGCAGCCGCCTGTCCACAGCCAACGGGGACAAGCTCAGGTTCATTAAAATGAACCAGGCATGGATCCCACAGGACTTGTCCGTACCTTGTGCAGAATAGATAAGTATCTCCAGCGCACTTTCTCTTTACGTTCTCTTTTCCATTTCCCAATGTTTTGGGGCCTTCCCAAAATTTATAAAAAAATAAATAAATAAATTAAGGAAAACCAAGAACAGTCTTGGCTACCTCCTCCTCCACCTCCACTTCCACCTACACCACCATGTCTACCGCCTCCTCTACCTCCTACTCCACTTTGACCTCCGTCTCAAAGTTCAAGATTATTTTTTTTTATTTTTTTTCTATTCTATGTTATTTTGTCATTTCCCTCTCCGCAATTGTCCTGCTCTTACCCCCATTTTGCTTCCTTTTCCAGCCCTCTAGCCCTTTCTATGACTATTTTACAGCCATTTTAGTGGACCAAAGTTCAGGTCCCCATTGACTTCAATGGGGTTCGGGTTTTAGTTCGGATCCCGAACCCGAACTTTGACCCAAAGTTCGTCCGCTCCCGGCGAATCCGAACTTCCACGGTGTTACGGTATAACCCGGTATAGTGAGGGTTAATACCGTTCGGGCCTTTTCTCTGGCGAAGAGCACAGCAACCCACAACCGCTGGAATCCACCGAACTGGAACCATACGAAGTCCTCCTTTCCTGGAACAGGCAAGAGAACGTTCTGACGTAGCAATTCCCCCCAAGTACGAGACGAGGCTCCGTATTAATGGTTAAACAGTAATTCTAACTTTATTGAGGGCTGCCTGCCCGGTATTTATGCAGGTCTCCCACCTGGTGGACACTCCCCTAGGGGACCAGAAGGAAGACTGCGACACAGGGGATACAGCAGCCAATCACACACAATGGGACAATACAGACACCCCCAGCATATCCCTCCCCTCTGCCTGTGATACAATTACCCTACACAGGTTAATGTAACCATCACAGGCAGGAGAATACACAATGTCTTCTGTCCTGGAGACAATTGAGGAGTCATTCAATTATCTCTCAGGACAAAGGGAAATCGCCAATACACACGTGGGGACAATAGGACAGACATCACTATTCACTTAAAAACTACATATTCACAATCAATCCATTCAGGTTAACAACATATTAAAAAATGACACGAATCAGACCAGGGGTTAACAAGTTAAGGGAAAGTCCTATTTGACCAAATGAAGCATGGCTTTTCTGGTTCAAACTGGTTTTACAGAGCCCTCTCTCCTGGAGACAATGGGGAAAATAATCCAATTATATCCAGGGATAGAGGCAGACTCCATTGAGCCCATGGTTGCAAAAGGACATAAAATTACACAATGTTACAATTACTACATAAAACATATACATGCAACATATCCCCAGATGGCTTAGTCTGAGCGCTCAATATATCCAAACAGCGCTCAGATGCCACAAACACAGTCAAATCGCCATGGGGTTTAAGTTTAGCGTGGGCTGATGAGAGGGGCCATAATCCTGGGGCAAAAGGCTGGAAATCTGTCCCCTCCAAAACTCAGTGGCGCGGTTGGTTTCGCCACACACGGGTCTGCTTATCCCTAATGGTAACTGTATAGTGGTTTCATTCAGTCAGTATTAAGTGCTATTGGTAATCGTCACCTGAATTGGAAGCCCACTAAGACATGGTTTTTACCCCGTGTAAAAAACTCCTAGCTATTCTTTAGATCAGTGGTGCCCAACCTACGGCCCGCGGGCCACATCCGGCCCGCGAAGCCGTGTCATGCGGCCCGCACAGTACCCGAACCTTTCCCTAATTTTTTCAGTGCAAGGTGCGCTGCAAACAGCACAGGCAGCAAAGCGATGCTGCCTGTACCTGCAATAGCCAATAGCAAAGCTCCAGGCAGCAAGGAGCTTTGCTATTGGTTAGACTGGGAGGGCGCCGGAGAGTGCCTGTAGTAGGGAAGCGGTGGGAGATTAAAGGAAGAGGGGCAGCTCCGGTGGTGGCTAAAGCATGGCAGCGGAGGTTCCGAAGCTTACATCCCAGGCAAAAAGAGGGACCTGCGGAAGAAGGTGACATCACAGTAATGTAAGTAATGTATCGATGTGTGTGATGTATGTATTGCAGTGTGTGATGTATGTAGTGCAGTGTGTGATGTATACATGTGTGATGTATGTAGCGCAATGTGTGATGTATACATGTGTGATGTATGTAGTGCAGTGTGTGATTTATACATGTGTGGAATATATGTAGTACAGTGTGTGATGTATACATGTGTGTGATGTATACATGTGTGATGTATGTAGTGCAGTGTGTGATCATCACATTCTGCACTACATACAAACACATGTATACCTCACACTCTGCACTACATACATCATACACAGACATGCATATATCACATACCCCTCACAGTAATAATGGACAGATATGTGTCCTCTTAACAGTAGTAATGTATATGGGCATTACTACTGTGAAGAGGGCATATATCTGGCCATTATTGCTGTGAGGGGGCACATATGTGCAATAGTACTGTGAGAGGGCAAACGTGAGCATATCTGGCCATTATTATTGTGAGGGGGCATGTGTGAGCATTACTAACGTGAAGAGGGCACATATCTGGCCACTATTGCAGTGAGGGGGCACGTGTGACCATTACTGAAGTGAAGAGGGCACATATCTGGCATAACTACTGTGAGGGGGCACATACCTGGGCATTACTACAGTGAAGAGGGCACATATCGGGCCATTATTGCTGTGAGGAGGCATTACTAAAGTGAAGAGGGCACATATATGGCATAACTACTGTATATCTGGCCCCCTCACAGCAATAATGGCCAGATATGTGCCCTATTCACAGTAGTTATGCCCAAATATGTGCCCTCTTCACAGTAGTTATGCCCCAATGTGTGCCCTCTTCACAGTAGTTATGCCCAGGAATGTGCCCCCTCACTGTAGTTATGTCAGATATGTGCCCCTTTCACAGTAGTAATGCACACGTGCCCCCTCACAGCAATAATGGCCAGATATGTGCCCTCTTCACAGTAGTTATGCTAACACGTACTCCTCACAGGGGCATTTCTTTCTAGCAAAGCTACTTGGTTCCGGCCCGCG
The DNA here is from genome assembly GCA_033119425.1 of Bufotes viridis. Classification (NCBI taxonomy): domain Eukaryota; kingdom Metazoa; phylum Chordata; class Amphibia; order Anura; family Bufonidae; genus Bufotes; species Bufotes viridis. The sequence continues at coordinate 497,724,496 of CM065591.1, read as the reverse complement.
AAATTTATACCAAATCTAGTGCGGCACTCGGATGAAAAATGGTTGGGCACCACTGCTTTAGATAGATAGATAGATAGATAGATAGTAATATTACAATATGACCACTAGGTGGCTCTCTTGCTCTCTTTTACTGTCACAGAGTTCCTATAGTCATGGACTGTACATTCTCTCTGGATCTTCTCTGACCACATGTTGAAGAATCATTTCCACCTCAAGGTCACAGGGTCACCTCCTCGGGGCAAAGGTGTTTATTTACCTTCCTGTCTTGAGGAAATGGAACCCCCATCACAGCCATCAATTAGGGAGAGCAGAATAGTATTGGATTACATGACGCAGTATTTACTGACATTAGCCACAAATGTGGGACTGTAGTGACAACAGTCCATCTGCCACAAACCAGGCCACAGACAAAAAACTGTAAAAAGCTTAAAAAATATTTAAAAAGTAGTTTGACAGATATGTCTCCTGCATCTCCTCCACATTGCGCTTTCTCCCTAATGTCACATATATAATTGTAAACTATCCTCATACCTAGTGCCTGTGATCGCCATAATATGCAATGCTTCATATTTCCTGTGGGGGAGCTGTAGGAAATGTTAGCAGGCTTATTGTGGGGGCTCCCAGGGATTAGCTATAAGCTATAACCCCCCAAGAAACGGGAAAGCTGAGTGATAACATATAACATCTCCCCTCATCTCCACCCCCAAGAACTGGGACCTATGGGGAATAACTAATACTTTATAAATTACATTATGCCTTACCAAACTTACAGGAGAACGCTGCACCACATACCTCCTATAACCAGTGACATCTCCTCTGATATAGACGTTCTCTTTCATCATCATCTCCATTCGGCCCAGACCACCATGGAAACTGCTTGCAGCCAAGTCTCGTCTCTGCAGAGTTTATCACACAAACATCTTAGTTTCCTACTTTTCCATCTTCCTCTCACCTTCTGAACACCCCATCTTGCCTCCCCCTCCCCCTAATACTACACTGCAGAAACAGATAACCCCCCCTGAAACTAGTACAACACAGATAGTGCCCCAGAACTAATGCCCATAATAGTGCCCCAGAAGTAATGCCCATAATAGTGCCCATTCTAGTAATGATGTTCCCCCTGGTCCCCCATGTTTTACACAGAAATACCTTTTTTGCACTTTGCAGTGTACTGCGACTCTGGATCAGAATGCTGTGGATGGATAGATAGATAGATAGATAGATAGATAGATAGATAGATAGATAGATAGATACAGGGGCGTAGCTAACGGCTCATGGGCCCTGGAGCAAGAGTTCCGCTTGGGCCCCCCTTCCCTCAGTGCTTTGTGTGTCTTCCAATGCGGCACAAGGGTCTTTGGGCCCCCTCAGGCTCCTGGACCCGGTAGCGACTGCTACCTCTACACCCTCTATAGCTACGCCCATGGATAGATAGATATTAGATAGATAGATAGATAGATAGATAGATATGAGATAGATAGATAGATAGATATGAGATAGATAGATAGATATGAGATAGATAGATATCCCCCCTTGCCCCCTTCTTCCCTTCTTCCACTCCTCCTCCCCCTTCCTCCCCGTCTTCCCCTCTTCCCTCTTCCACCCCCTTCTTTCCCTTCCCCCTCTTCCCCCTCCCCCCTTCTCCCCTCTTCCCCCCTCACCCCTCTTCCTCCCCTCTTCCCCCCTTCCTCCCCTTCTTCCCTCTCTTCCCCCTCCTCCCCCTCTTCCCCCTTCCCCCTCTTCCCCTCCTCCCCTCACCCCCTTCTTCCTCTTCCCCCTCCTCCCCCTCTTCCCCCCTTCCTCCCTCTCCCCTCTTCCCCCTCTTCCCCTCCTCCCCCTCTTCCCCTCCTCCCCTCCCCTTCCTCCCCTTCCCCCTCCTTCCCCCCTTCCTCCCCTTCTTCCCCTCTTCCCCTCCTCCCCCTTCTTCCCCCTCTTCCCCTCCTTCCCCCTCTTCCCCTCCTCCCCCCTTCTTCCCCTTCTTCCCCCTCTTCCCCTCCTCCCTCCCCTCACTGTGGGCTCTCCCAGAATTATTAGACGGCTGAAGGCTGTAGAACTTGCCAAAACCACAGCTGTCAGTCACGGTCTGGCAGCGGACACCCTGCCTTCTCCATCCTGCACAGCCTCAGCCACAGCCGGTCACAGCTCCACTCCCTGCACATTTTGGGGTTTTATTCTCTCTCTGTACTCGCTCCTCTGGGATGTGTCCAGGTGTGTGGATCTCATTATTCCTCTACCTGGGATGTATAGAGGTGACCTCTGGGGACATGTACAGCTCCATGCTGACCATCCAGCAGGCTCTGGACACCGAGAAGGTACTGATGCAGCACTTGGGGGGGTACCTAGAAGAGGAGACCCACCGGCTCAATGACCTCCGCAGGTATGCCACTACTAATACTGCTCTACTTTGGTGTGGGGCCCATAGGCTATGGCTGATATTGGCACACGTGGATCCCCCGCTGCAGAAGTTGCTGCTTAATTTCAAAAAGTTTTACCTTTTTTAATTCAAAAATGTGTCCCAATTTAAACTGTAGACTGAACCAATGGGCTAGGGGAAAAAGCTAAAAGTTACAATGGTCTGATGAACGCGACGATCACTTGGACACCAGATTATGTGGGATATTAGCGCCACTGTGTGAATTTTTGACCCAAGAGCTTGCAATCTTTACTGGTGTGAGTTTGCATTTGTTTGGCCACTATTTTATACATAATGCAAAAATGATCTTGGATTTCACCTTCTGGAACTCTACGAACCCCTCCGGAATACCAAACATCACTCTTGATGACCGGAGGTGACAGGGATTCTGTTTATCAGACAATAGGTTGTCAGACCAGGAGTCAGGGGAGCCAAAAATCAGAAAGAAGGACAGGGGCCCTCCGGGTTGGGTTCTGTTTGCTTTGGATGGGAATCACTAGAAACTAAATAAGGGTTAGGAATTCTCCTTTGAACGGACGTCCAGGATTGGAAAAAGGGATTTTCCAAAAACAGCGCCTCTTTTGTACATGGGTTGTGACTGGTAGTGCAGTTCAGCCTTAACTTGTACTGTAATAACTATCATGTAGAATGGCACTGTATGGCACGCTCTGGGCACTGTATAAGTATCATGTAGAATGGCACTGTATGGCACGCTCTGGGCACTGTATAAGTATCATGTAGAATGGCACTGTATGGCACTCTGGGCACTGTATTAGTATCATGTAGAATGGCACTGTATGGCACTCTCTGGGCACTGAATAAGTATCATGTAGAACGGCACTGTGTGGCACTCTGGGCACTGTATAAGTATCATGTAGAATGGCACTGTATGGCACTCTCTGGGCACTGTATAAGTATCATGTAGAATGGCACTGTATGGCACTCTGGGCACTGTATTAGTATCATGTAGAATGGCACTGTATGGCACTCTCTGGGCACTGTATAAGTATCATGTAGAACGGCACTGTATGGCACTCTGGGCACTGTATAACTATCATGTAGAATGGCACTGTGTGGCACTCTCTGGGCACTGTATTAGTATCATGTAGAATGGCACTGTATGGCACTCTCTGGGCACTGTATAAGTATCATGTAGAATGGCACTGTATGGCACTCTGGGCACTGAATAAGTATCATGTAGAATGGCACTGTATGGCACTCTGGGCACTGTATAAGTATCATGTAGAATGGCACTGTATGGCACTCTCTGGGCACTGTATAAGTATCATGTAGAATGGCACTGTATGGCACTCTCTGGGCACTGTATAAGTATCATGTAGAACGGCACTGTATGGCACTCTGGGCACTGTATAAGTATCATGTAGAATTGCACTGTATGGCACTCTGGGCACTGTATAAGTATCATGTAGAATGGCACTGTATGGCACTCTGGGCACTGTATAAGTATCATGTAGAATGGCACTGTATGGCACTCTGGGCACTGAATAAGTATCATGTAGAATGGCACTGTATGGCACGCTCTGGGCACTGTATAAGTATCATGTAGAATGGCACTGTATGGCACGCTCTGGGCACTGTATAAGTATCATGTAGAATGGCACGCTTTGGGCACTGTATAAGTATCATGTAGAATGGCACTGTATGGCACGCTCTGGGCACTGTATACTTATCATGTAGAATGGCACGCTTTGGGCACTGTATAAGTATCATGTAGAATGGCACTCTCCGGGCACTGTATAAGTATCATGTAGAATGGCACTGTATGGCACTCTATGGGCACTGTATAAGTATCATGTAGAATGGCACAGTATGGCACGCTCTGGGCACTGTATACTTATCATGTAGAATGGCACTGTATGGCACTCTGGGCACTGTATAAGTATCATGTAGAATGGCACTGTATGGCACGCTGGGCACTAAATAAGTATCATGTAGAATGGCACTGTATGGCACTCTGGGCACTGTATAAGTATCATGTAGAATGGTACTGTATGGCACTCTCTGGGCACTGTATAAGTATCATGTAGAATGGCACTGTATGGCACTCTCAGGGCACTGTATAAGTATCATGTAGAATGGCACTGTATGGCACTCTCTGGGCACTGTATAAGTATCATGTAGAATGGCACTGTATGGCACTCTGGGCACTGTATACTTATCATGTAGAATGGCACAGTATGGCACGCTCTGGGCACTGTATAAGTATCATGTAGAATGGCACTGTATGGCACTCTGGGCACTGTATAAGTATAATGTAGAATGGCACTGTATGGCACGCTCTGGGCACTGTATAAGTATCATGTAGAATGGCACTGTATGGCACTCTCTGGGCACTGTATAAGTATCATGTAGAATGGCACTGTATGGCACTCTCTGGGCACTTTATAAGTATCATGTAGAATGGCACTGTATGGCACTCTCTGGGCACTGTATAACTATCATGTAGAATGGCACTGTATGGCACTCTGGGCACTGTATAACTATCATGTAGAATGGCACTGTATGGCACTCTCTGGGCACTGTATAAGTATCATGTAGAATGGCACTGTATGGCACCTCTGGGCACTGTATAAGTATCATGTAGAATGGCACTGTATGGCACTCTGGGCACTGTATAAGTATCATGTAGAATGGCACTGTATGGCACTCTCTGGGCACTGTATAAGTATCATGTAGAATGGCACTGTATGGCACTCTCTGGGCACTGTATAAGTATCATGTAGAATGGCACTGTATGGCACTCTCTGGGCACTGTATAAGTATCATGTAGAATGGCACTGTATGGCACCTCTGGGCACTGTATAAGTATCATGTAGAATGGCACTGTATGGCACCTCTGGGCACTGTATAAGTATCATGTAGAATGGCACTGTATGGCACTCTCTGGGCACTGTATAAGTATCATGTAGAATGGCACTGTATGGCACGCTCTGGGCACTGTATAAGTATCATGTAGAATGGCACTGTATGGCACTCTCTGGGCACTGTATAAGTATCATGTAGAATGGCACTGTATGGCACTCTCTGGGCACTGTATAAGTATCATGTAGAATGGCACTGTATGGCACGCTCTGGGCACTGTATAAGTATCATGTAGAATGGCACTGTATGGCACCTCTGGGCACTGTATAAGTATCATGTAGAATGGCACTGTATGGCACTCTCTGGGCACTGTATAAGTATCATGTAGAATGGCACTGTATGGCACTCTCTGGGCACTGTATAAGTATCATGTAGAATGGCACTGTATGGCACTCTCTGGGCACTGTATAAGTATCATGTAGAATGGCACTGTATGGCACTCTCTGGGCACTGTATAAGTATCATGTAGAATGGCACTGTATGGCACTCTCTGGGCACTGTATAAGTATCATGTAGAATGGCACTGTATGGCACTCTCTGGGCACTGTATAAGTATCATGTAGAATGGCACTGTATGGCACTCTCTGGGCACTGTATAAGTATCATGTAGAATGGCACTGTATGGCACTCTGGGCACTGTATAAGTATCATGTAGAATGGCACTGTATGGCACTCTCTGGGCACTGTATAAGTATCATGTAGAATGGCACTGTATGGCACTCTCTGGGCACTGTATAAGTATCATGTAGAATGGCACTGTATGGCACTCTCTGGGCACTGTATAAGTATCATGTAGAATGGCACTGTATGGCACTCTCTGGGCACTGTATAAGTATCATGTAGAATGGCACTGTATGGCACTCTCTGGGCACTGTATAAGTATCATGTAGAATGGCACTGTATGGCACTCTCTGGGCACTGTATAAGTATCATGTAGAATGGCACTGTATGGCACTCTCTGGGCACTGTATAAGTATCATGTAGAATGGCACTGTATGGCACTCTCTGGGCACTGTATAAGTATCATGTAGAATGGCACTGTATGGCACTCTCTGGGCACTGTATAAGTATCATGTAGAATGGCACTGTATGGCACTCTGGGCACTGTATAAGTATCATGTAGAATGGCACTGTATGGCACTCTCTGGGCACTGTATAAGTATCATGTAGAATGGCACTGTATGGCACTCTCTGGGCACTGTATAAGTATCATGTAGAATGGCACTGTATGGCACTCTGGGCACTGTATAAGTATCATGTAGAATGGCACTGTATGGCACTCTGGGCACTGTATAAGTATCATGTAGAATGGCACTGTATGGCACTCTGGGCACTGTATAAGTATCATGTAGAATGGCACTGTATGGCACTCTGGGCACTGTATAAGTATCATGTAGAATGGCACTGTATGGCACTCTGGGCACTGTATAAGTATCATGTAGAATGGCACTGTATGGCACTCTCTGGGCACTGTATAAGTATCATGTAGAATGGCACTGTATGGCACTCTCTGGGCACTGTATAAGTATCATGTAGAATGGCACTGTATGGCACTCTGGGCACTGTATAAGTATCATGTAGAATGGCACTGTATGGCACTCTCTGGGCACTGTATACTTATCATGTAGAATGGCACTGTATGGCACTCTGGGCACTGTATAAGTATCATGTAGAATGGCACTGTATGGCACTCTGGGCACTGTATAAGTATCATGTAGAATGGCACTCTGGGCACTGTATTAGTATCATGTAGATTGGCACTGTATGGCACTCTGGGCACTGTATAAGTATCATGTAGATTGGCACTGTATGGCACTCTGGGCACTGTATAAGTATCATGTAGAATGGCACTGTATGGCACTCTGGGCACTGTATAAGTATCATGTAGAATGGCACTGTATAGCACTCTCTGGGCACTGTATTAGTATCATGTAGAATGGCACTGTATGGCACTCTGGGCACTGTATAAGTATCTTGTAGAATGGCACTGTATAGCACTCTCTGGGCACTGTATAAGTATCATGTAGAATGGCACTGTATGGCACTCTGGGCACTGTATAAGTATCATGAAGAATGGCACTGTATGGCACTCTCTGGGCACTGTATAAGTATCATGTAGAATGGCACTGTATGGCACTCTGGGCACTGTATAAGTATCATGTAGAATGGCACTGTATGGCACTCTGGGCACTGTATAAGTATCATGTAGAATGGCACTGTATGGCACTCTCTGGGCACTGTATAAGTATCATGTAGAATGGCACTGTATGGCACTCTCTGGGCACTGTATAACTATCATGTAGAATGGCACTGTATGGCATTCTGGGCACTGTATAAGTATCATGTAAATGGCACTGTATGGCACTCTCTGGGCACTGTATAAGTATCATGTAGAATGGCACTGTATGGCACTCTCTGGGCACTGTATAAGTATCATGTAGATTGGCACTGTATGGCACTCTCTGGGCACTGTATACTTATCATGTAGAATGGCACTGTATGGCACTCTGGGCACTGTATAAGTATCATGTAGAATGGCACTGTATGGCACTCTCTGGGCACTGTATTAGTATCATGTAGAATGGCACTGTATGGCACTCTGGGCACTGTATAAGTATCATGTAGAATGGCACTGTATGGCACTCTCTGGGCACTGTATTAGTATCATGTAAAATGGCACTGTATGGCACGCTCTGGGCACTGTATACTTATCATGTAGAATGGCACTGTATGGCACTCTGGGCACTGTATTAGTATCATGTAGAATGGCACTGTATGGCACTCTGGGCACTGTATAAGTATCATGTAGAATGGCACTGTATGGCACTCTCTGGGCACTGTATAAGTATCATGTAGAATGCCACTGTATGACACGCTCTGGGCACTGTATAAGTATCATGTAGAATGGCACTGTATGGCACTCTCTGGGCACTGTATAAGTATCATGTATAATGGCACTGTATGGCACTGTCTGGGCACTGTATAAGTATCATGTAGAATGGCACTGTATGGCACTGTCTGGGCACTGTATAACTATCACGTAGAATGGCACTATATGGCACTCTGGGCACTGTATAAGTATCATGTAGAATGGCACTGTATGGCACTGTCTGGGCACTGTATAACTATCACGTAGAATGGCACTGTATGGCACTCTGGGCACTGTATAAGTATCATGTAGAATGGCACTGTATGGCACTCTCTGGGCACTGAATAGAGCTCTGTACCCACAGACTGTCTGGCACAGTGGCAGGATTCTCCTATACCTATGGGTGCCACCAGGGCAGGTCCACATTTCGGACATACTGCCCTGAGTAGTGGGCATGTCCGGTGTCTCTGGGTTATTGGTATCAATACCTTGAGGCAATGACAAGAAGAGAAGAAGCACAAAGCTTCATAGAGTGCCGGGCACAGAAGGGTTAATATCAGATTTTTATTTTATTTATTTTTTTTATTTTTTTTGTCTGCATTCCCAATAGTTTGCACAATATTAATCCATCATCCGGGATTAGATCTCCGGCATCTGGACTGAGACGTCTACTGTGACCGCAGAGAACATCAGCACTCAGTCCGCCTATCTGCTGAGCTGTGTATCTAATCCTATCAGTGCGATACAGTCTGCTGAGCTCTGTATCTAATCCTATCAGTGTGATACTGTCTGCTGAGCTGTGTATCTAATCCTACCCTGTGTGATACTGTCTGCTGAGCTGTGTATCTAATCCTATCAGTGCGATACAGTCTGCTGAGCTGTGTATCTAATCCTATCCTGTGTGATACTGTCTGCTGAGCGTAGTATCTAATCCTATAATGTGAGATACTGTCTGCTGAGCTGTGTATCTAATCCTATCAGTGCGATACAGTCTGCTGAGCTGTGTATCTAATCCTATCCTGTGTGATACTGTCTGCTGAGCTGTGTATCTAATCCTATCCTGTGTGATACTGTCTGCTGAGCTGTGAATCTAATCCTATTGTGTGTGATACTGTCTGCTGAGCTGTGTATCTAATCCTACCCTGTGTGATACTGTCTGCTGAGCTGTGAATCTAATCCTATCCTGTGCGATACTGTCTGCTGAGCTGTGTATCTAATCCTATCCTATGTGATACAGTCTGCTGAGCTCTGTATCTAATCCTATCCTGTGTGATACTGCCTGCTGAGCTGTGTATCTAATCCTATCCTGTGCAATACTGTCTGCTGAGCTGTGTATCTAATCCTATCAGTGCGATACTGTCTGCTGAGCTGTGTATCTAATCCTATCCTATGTGATACTGTCTGCTGAGCTCTGTATCTAATCCTATCCTGTGTGATACTGCCTGCTGAGCCATGTATCTAATCCTATCCTGTGTGGTACTGTCTGCTGAGCTCTGTATCTAATCCTATCCTGTGATACTGTCTGCTGAGCTGTGTATCTAATCCTATCCTGTGATACTGTCTGCTGAGCTGTGTATCTAATCCTATCCTGTGTGATACTGTCTGCTGAGCTGTGTATCTAATCCTATCCTGTGTGATACTGTCTGCTGAGCTGTGTATCTAATCCTATCGTGTGTGATACTGTCTGCTGAGCTGTGTATCTAATCCTATCCTGTGTGATACTGTCTGCTGAGCTGTGTATCTAATCCTATCCTGTGTGATACTGTCTGCTGAGCTGTGTATCTAATCCTATCAGTGCGATACAGTCTGCTGAGCGGTGTATCTAATCCTATCATGTGTTATAGTGTCTGCTGAGCTGTGTATCTAATCCTATCATGTATGATACTGTCTGCTGAGCTGTGTATCTAATCCTAACCTGTGTGATACTGTCTGCTGAGCTGTGTATCTAATCCTATCCTGTGTGATACTGCCTGCTGAGCTGTGTATCTAATCCTATCCTGTGTGATACTGTCTGCTGAGCTATGTATCTAATCCTATCCTGTGTGATACTGTCTGCTGAGCAGTGTATCTAATCCTATCCTGTGTGATAATGTCTGCTGAGCGGTGTATCTAAATCTATCATGTGTGATACTGTCTGCTGAGCTGTGTATCTAATCCTACTATGTGTGATACTGTCTGCTGAGCTGTGTATCTAATCCTACCATGTGTGATACTGTCTGCTGAGCTGTGTATCTAATATATCTTGTGTGATACTGTCTGCTGAGCTGTGTATCTAATCCTATCCTGTGTGATACTGTCTGCTGAGCTGTGTATCTAATCCTATCCTGTGTGATACTGTCTACTGAGCTGTGTATCTAATCCTATCCTGTGCGATACTGTCTACTGAGCTGTGTATCTAATCCTATCCTGTGTGATACAGTCTGCTGAGCTGTGTATCTAATCCTATCCTGTGTTATACTGTCTACTGAGCTGTGTATCTAATCCTATCCTGTGTGATACAGTCTGCTGAGCTGTGTATCTAACTAACCTATCTTGTGTGATACTGTCTGCTGAGCTGTGTATCTAATCCTATCCTGTGTGATACTGTCTGCTGAGCTGTGTATCTAATCCTATCTTGTGTGATATTGTCTGCTGAGCTGTGTATCTAATCCTATCCTGTGTGATACAGTCTGCTGAGCTGTGTATCTAACCTATCTTGTGTGATACTGTCTGCTGAGCTGTGTATCTAATCCTATCCTGTGTGATACTGTCTGCTGAGCTGTGTATCTAATCCTATCCTGTGTGATACTGTCTGCTGAGCTCTGTATCTAATCCTATCACATGTGATTCTGTTTGTGTCCCCGTCCACCCTCTTGGCCAGTTCCTCACCCCGTTTCTTGGTAATAATGGGGCTCTTCATAGGTTCTCTACTACAGCGTAGCTAAGCAGGTCTGGGCCCCTCTTTCCTAGGGCCCAGTAGCAGTCAGCTCTTATTTATGAACTCCTTTGGAGCCTAGTCCTAGAGCAAGATCATATTATTGTACAAGGTCTCTGTTGCCCATAGCAACCAATCACAGCCCAGCTTTCATTTCCTATTGTGCACCTGAAAAATGAAAGCTGTGCTGTGATTTGTTGCTATGGGCAACAGCAACATCTTTTTTTATTTTAGACGGTTTTTACAAATCTGTCCCAAAATTTGTTTTAATAAATAGGATCATTGATTAAATTGGTGTAAAGTAGAACCAGCTTAGTTGCCCATAGCAACCAATCAAATTCCACCCTTCATTTTTGACAGCCCCTTTGGGAAATAAAAGGTGGGATTGGTTGCTATGGGCAACTAAGACAGTTCTACTTTACACCAGTTTGGTAAATTACACCAAAAGTTTCTATCTTCAAAAATCTGAATACTAAGGCAACACAAATGACACTTGCTATAAACACCCATTTTGGGTTATGTACGCACCAGCCCTCTGAATTCAGCTATGAGATATGGCGGCAGAGTTGAGTAACCTGAGACAGACTGGTTGCTAGGGACAGGGTCTGCATGGCAACCTCATATAAGGTCCTTTTCATACGACAGTTTATCCATACTTATCAATGTTTCAGTTGGTAAAATCGGGGTATAAAAGCTTCTCCTCCCCCCCAGAACACCCCGAACCCACTTATGGGCGGGGTTTGTGTTAGCCCCGCCTATTTTCAGGCCAGGACAGCACAAATTGGCTGGGACTTGCTCTGAAAATCAAGGACAGTGTGTGGTTGTCAGGACATTTCTCTATAGCAACCAATCTCATTGAGATTGTGGGGGTTAAACGGTTAATTGGTTCCACGTCCTTCTAATACTCCCTGAGAAGATTGACAGGCGAGTGCGAATTGGCGAAGAGGTGCAAATATTTGCTGCTGACAATCAGGTCTCCGCGTCGTGTCTCCGGGGTGAAGTTCGGCTCTGACTTGTGTTATTTCACGGGATCAGTTTACAACAGATGGCTCCAACGTGAAGGAAGCGAAATTTCTGCCCAGTAAAAAATTCTGCAACTGCTGAAATCTGAATGTGTCAGAGGAATATGATGGAAAGTCCCCCCCTGGGCCCAAATGTGTCCTGCACGCTGATGATGCATCCCGTGTGCTTTACACTACAGCGTTTCTCCTTTAGGGCTCAGCTAGCTGTGATCAGTGACTCCAGCATAGCTGCGTTGTCTATAGGTGACTGAGGTAGTCTGAAATTCATCTACATCCCCTATCCTTTAGACTACCGCTTTGCTCCTTTAGGACACAGCTGTGATCAGGGACTCCAGCGTAGCTGCATTGTCTATTGGTCTTCTAGGTAGTCTGGTTGCTGCTGTTTTGTCCCTTCTCCATGCTTTACACTGCAGCTCTACTTGTTCAGATTGGCTGATGGAAGTCAGTATATGGAGAGACGATTTCCATCTCGGAAATGACGGTGAGGGTGGGGCCTGTGTTAAGTTAACCTGACGTAAGTGTAGTACCCCAGACCTGGTGGTTTGTAGTGTAGTGGTTTGTAATATCCATGTTATGTCACCTTTCATGCTATACACTTGGTACACCAGCAGATAGGGTAGGTAGATTTACCATCCCAATCCCCCCCTCTTGATAGGAGTGGGCTGATCCGACTTCCTACCTAGGGAGAGGCAGCGCTGGTTAGGGTCAGTTGAGAATGTAGTAAGTGAGGAGTGAGGGAGCTCCGATCCATCTCCCGCTCCTCCGGGCCAGGTGGACTACAGAGTTGACCCATCTAGGAGGACATCATTGCCCCAGAGAGACTGCAGGGTCCTAGGCCACAGAAGATTTGTAAACTATAGCATATTTGTGTCGGCAGAGTGCCCAAGTTATCAGGACCCTTCTGCAAGATGGTGGAGAACATGTCAAGACACCATCACCACAGGTCAGGCTTAGCTAGAAGCCTCCATCCCACAGTAAACACCACAGGTGCCAGAGTAAAAGAGGCATTGTCAGCTAGCACCGAACCCAGGATAGTGCCCATGTATTGCAGATCCGCAAATGCGGTCCGCAATACGGGCACGGGGCACGTGTGCAATAGGCCTCAAGGTCTATTCACATGTTGTGGCTGCAAATTTCTACCTCTACATGTGAATAGGGGCTAGGGTGGCCACTTGCTTCACTCCAAAAATCCGGACATTCGAGGCCACACACCCCAACTCTGCTAAGTCACGCCCCCCCAACTCTGCTAAGCCATGCTTCTTTCTCAGTAACAGTGCCGGCCAAAGAACACAAAAGGACTGGAAGACCTGAAGGTGAGCTGTGTGGGGCCCCCGAGTGCTTCTCTCACCCTCAGTCAGTCACAGAGTGACATGTCCGCCGGCTCTAGTGACTGACTGGGGGTGGGGGGAGCGCAAAGGAGGACACCCCAGTGTCAGTCAAGGCCGTGTGCCGGACGGAGGACAGGGAGCCAGGAAACCGGACTGTCTGGCCGCCCTAATAGGGGTTGATAAAACCATGGATAAAGGGAGAGTTGTCATAGGGGCATTTACAAATCTACAGCTACCAAGCGCTAGGGGTAATAACGATGTTAAAGGGGCTCTCCAGGACTGGGGTAATAAAGATGTTAAAGGGGCTCTCCAGGACTGGGGTAATAACGGTATTAAAGGGGCTCTCCAGGACTGGGGTAATAACGGTATTAAAGGGGCTCTCCAGGACTGGGGTAATAACGGTATTAAAGGGGCTCTCCAGGACTGGGGTAATAACAGTGTTAAAGGGGCTCTCCAGGACTGGGGTAATAACGGTATTAAAGGGGCTCTCCAGGACTGGGGTAATAACATTGTTAGAGGGGCTCTCCAGGACTGGGGTAATAACAGTGTTAAAGGGGCTCTCCAGGACTGGGGTAATAACGGTATTAAAGGGGCTCTCCAGGACTGGGGTAATAACGGTGTTAGAGGGGCTTTCCAGGACTGGGGTAATAACGGTATTAAAGGGGCTCTACAGGACTGGGGTAATAACGGTGTTAAAGGGGCTTTCCAGGACTGGGGTAATAACGGTATTAAAGGGGCTCTCCAGGACTGGGGTAATAACGGTATTAAAGGGGCTCTACAGGACTAGGGTAATAACGGTGTTAAAGGGGCTTTCCAGGACTGGGGTAATAACGGTATTAAAGGGGCTCTCCAGAACTGGGGTAATAACGGTGTTAGAGGGGCTCTCCAGGACTGGGGTAATGACGGTATTAAAGGGGCTCTCCAGGACTGGGGTAATAACGGTGTTAGAGGGGCTCTCCAGGACTGGGGTAATGACGGTGTTAGAGGGGCTCTCCAGGACTGGGGTAATGACGGTGTTAGAGGGGCTCTCCAGGACTGGGGTAATGACGGTGTTAGAGGGGCTCTCCAGGACTGGGGTAATAACGGTGTTAGAGGGGCTCTCCAGGACTGACGTAATAACAGTGTTAGAGGGGCTCTCCAGGACTGGGGTAATAACAGTGTTACAGGGGCTCTCCAGGACTGGGGTAATAACGGTGTTAGAGGGGCTCTCCAGGACTGGGGTAATAACGGTGTTACAGGGGCTCTCCAGGACTGGGGTAATAACGGTATTAAAGGGGCTCTCCAGGACTGGGGTAATAACGGTATTAGAGGGGCTCTCCAGGACTGGGGTAATAACGGTATTAGAGGGGCTCTCCAGGATTGGGGTAATAACAGTGTTACAGGGGCTCTCCAGGACTGGGGTAATAACGGTGTTAGAGGGGCTCTCCAGGACTGGGGTAATAACGGTGTTACAGGGGCTCTCCAGGACTGACGTAATAACAGTGTTAGAGGGGCTCTCCAGGACTGGGGTAATAACGGTATTAAAGGGGCTCTCCAGGACTGGGGTAATAACGGTGTTAGAGGGGCTCTCCAGGACTGGGGTAATAACGGTGTTAGAGGGGCTCTCCAGGACTGGGGTAATAACGGTGTTACAGGGGCTCTCCAGGACTGGGGTAATAACGGTGTTAGAGGGGCTCTCCAGGACTGGGGTAATAACAGTGTTACAGGGGCTCTCCAGGACTGGGGTAATAACGGTGTTAGAGGGGCTCTCCAGGACTGGGGTAATAACGGTGTTACAGGGGCTCTCCAGGACTGGGGTAATAACGGTATTAAAGGGGCTCTCCAGGACTGGGGTAATAACGGTGTTAGAGGGCTCTCCAGGACTGGGGTAATAACAGTGTTAGAGGGGCTCTCCAGGACTGGGGTAATAACAGTGTTACAGGGGCTCTCCAGGACTGGGGTAATAACGGTGTTAGAGGGGCTCTCCAGGACTGGGGTAATAACGGTGTTACAGGGGCTCTCCAGGACTGGGGTAATAACGGTATTAAAGGGGCTCTCCAGGACTGGGGTAATAACGGTATTAGAGGGCTCTCCAGGACTGGGGTAATAACGGTATTAGAGGGCTCTCCAGGATTGGGGTAATAACAGTGTTACAGGGGCTCTCCAGGACTGGGGTAATAGCGGTGTTAGAGGGGCTCTCCAGGACTGGGGTAATAACGGTGTTACAGGGGCTCTCCAGGACTGACGTAATAACAGTGTTAGAGGGGCTCTCCAGGACTGGGGTAATAACGGTATTAAAGGGGCTCTCCAGGACTGGGGTAATAACGGTGTTAGAGGGGCTCTCCAGGACTGGGGTAATGACGGTGTTAGAGGGGCTCTCCAGGACTGGGGTAATAACGGTGTTAGAGGGGCTCTCCAGGACTGACGTAATAACAGTGTTAGAGGGCTCTCCAGGACTGGGGTAATAACAGTGTTACAGGGGCTCTCCAGGACTGGGGTAATAACGGTGTTAGAGGGGCTCTCCAGGACTGGGGTAATAACGGTGTTACAGGGGCTCTCCAGGACTGGGGTAATAACGGTATTAAAGGGGCTCTCCAGGACTGGGGTAATAACGGTATTAGAGGGCTCTCCAGGACTGGGGTAATAACGGTATTAGAGGGCTCTCCAGGATTGGGGTAATAACAGTGTTACAGGGGCTCTCCAGGACTGGGGTAATAACGGTGTTAGAGGGCTCTCCAGGACTGGGGTAATAACGGTGTTACAGGGGCTCTCCAGGACTGACGTAATAACAGTGTTAGAGGGCTCTCCAGGACTGGGGTAATAACGGTATTAAAGGGGCTCTCCAGGACTGGGGTAATAACGGTGTTAGAGGGCTCTCCAGGACTGGGGTAATAACGGTGTTACAGGGGCTCTCCAGGACTGGGGTAATAACGGTGTTACAGGGGCTCTCCAGGACTGGGGTAATAACGGTGTTACAGGGGCTCTCCAGGACTGGGGTAATAACGGTGTTAGAGGGGCTCTCCAGGACTGGGGTAATAACAGTGTTACAGGGGCTCTCCAGGACTGGGGTAATAACGGTGTTAGAGGGGCTCTCCAGGACTGGGGTAATAACGGTGTTACAGGGGCTCTCCAGGACTGGGGTAATAACGGTATTAAAGGGGCTCTCCAGGACTGGGGTAATAACGGTGTTAGAGGGGCTCTCCAGGACTGGGGTAATAACGGTGTTACAGGGGCTCTCCAGGAATGGGTTAATGACGGTGTTACAGGGGCTCTCCAGGACTGGGGTAATGACGGTGTTACAGGGGCTCTCCAGGACTGGGGTAATAACGGTATTAAAGGGGCTCTCCAGGACTGGGGTAATAACGGTATTAAAGGGGCTCTCCAGGACTGGGTCGCATGGTCAGGAGACCAGTCATGGTCTCGAACTATAAAGACCTGTCCTGAGTGCATGGGGTCCAGCACCGAGCCCCGTCCCTGCCACTGCCAGATTCTCACGGGATCATTAGTGTGACCTGCCGTCTACACACACCTCTCTGCTACTCAGGGGCCGCAGTGGTGACCTGTGCAGAAACGGCAGATGACCTAAGGTACCCAGATGCCACCACCTTATGTCTGCCCAGAGGCTTCCATGGCCCAGCTGGGAGTTTTCCCTAACCATTTCCTTCCTCTGACGGGTGACTAATCTCACCGTGTAAATCACGTACGTGGCAGAGAGAGTCACCGGAGTCTGAGATTCCTGAGATCTGAAGTCAGAGGAGCCTCAGATCCCATCACTTAACCCTTTGCAGATGACCTCACCGTATCCTATTTCCTATAGAAAACCCATACATTGTCTTGCAGGTTCTACGATAAAGTGAAGACTCTCCACCTCAGAGCCGGTGCTCCGGTGTCGGACCCCATTTTTGCCTACACCCTGTTGAAGAGGCTGCAGTCCGAGTGGATGAACGTGGTCAACAGTCTCGAGAGCAGCGAGAGCATCAGAGGTAAGAAAAGATCAAAAATCACTAGACATTCTGAAAATCATAGAAGAACCACCAAAGACACCAACACCAACATGTGTGCCATAGGTGTAAGAACGGCTACCGCCACCTTAAATCATGCCGTAAAAACATGCATCTCCAAATTTGAGGTTTTAACAGGTTGGTGTTGGGCAGTGACAAACTGGGCAGTTGCCTAGAGCCTCTCTGGATGGCCTTTAGCCTGGATACAAGATGAGATACGGCCTCTAGCCTGGATACAAGATGAGATACAGCCTCTATCCTAGATGAAAGATGAGATACGGCCTCTAGCCTGGATACAAGATGAGATACGGCCTCTAGCCTGGATACAAGATGAGATACAGCCTCTATCCTAGATGAAAGATGAGATACGGCCTCTAGTCTGGATACAAGATGAGATACGGCTTCTATCCTGGATACAAGATGAGATATAGCCTCTAGCCTAGATACAAGATGAGATACGGCCTCTATCCTGGATACAAGATGAGATACAGCCTCTATCCTAGATGAAAGATGAGATACAGCCTCTAGCCTGGATACAAGATGAGATACAGCCTCTATCCTGAGTACAAGATGAGATACGGCCTCTATCCTGAGTACAAGATGTGATACGGCCTCTAGCCTGGATACAAGATGAGATACGGCCTCTATCCTGGATACAAGATGAGATACGGCTTCTAGCCTGGATACAAGATGAGATACAGCCTCTATCCTAGATGAAAGATGATATACGGCCTCTATCCTGGATACAAGATGAGATACAGCCTCTAGCCTGGATACAAGATGAGATATGGCCTCTATCCTAGATGAAAGATGAGATACAGCCTCTAGCCTGGATACAAGATGAGATACGGCTCTAGCCTGGATACAAGATGAGATACGGCCTCTAGCCTGGATACAAGATGATATACGGCCTCTATCCTAGATGAAAGATGAGATACGGCCTCTAGCCTGGATACAAGATGAGATACGGCCTCTAGCCTTGATACAAGATGAGATACGGCCTCTATCCTGGATACAAGATGAGATACGGCTTCTAGCCTGGATACAAGATGAGATACAGCCTCTATCCTAGATTAAAGATGAGATACGGCCTCTAGCCTGGATACAAGATGAGATACGCCTCTAGCCTGGATACAAGATGAGATACAGCCTCTAGCCTGGATACAAGATGAGATACACCCTTTAGCCTGGATACAAGATGAGATACGGCCTCTAGCCTGGATACAAGATGAGATACAGCCTCTAGCCTGGATACAAGATGAGATACGTCTCTAGCCTGGATACAAGATGAGATACGGCCTCTAGCCTGGATACAAGATGAGCTACAGCCTCTAACCTGGATAGAAGGTGAGATACGGCCTCTAGCCTGGATACAAGATGAGATACGGCTTCTAGCCTGGATACAAGATGAGATACGGCCTCTAGCCTGGATGCAAGATGAGATACGGCCTCTAGCCTGGATACAAGATGAGATACAGTTGAGCGTGGTGGCATACTGGTTCTCTTTGGTATCCTGTGGCACATTTGCCCACAGATGTTACAGCTGGGCCTATAGATTCTGGACACTCATAGGTTGCTGAAGCTGCCATGAGAGGAACACGTGTCCACAGGATGGCCTGCACCTATTGCTGAGCTGCTAGTGTCCATCTTATCACTACAAGGGTGGCCGACTGTCTTCTGCGATGGCTCCCCAGATCATCACACCAGCAGTCGGGGCAGTGTGTCCTCCACAGCAAAAGCAGGATTGACGCTCTCACCGTGAGGCCTCCATACTCCAAGCTGACCATTATCGGATCCCAAACAGAACCTGTGATCACTGAAGACGATACGGTTCCAGTCCGGAGCAGTCCAGGTTTCTCATCCATGACAACACTGCAAACAAAGCCCATGCTGGCTGTCAATGGCAGGACATAGAATGGGCGCTGTGACACCAAGTTTGCTTGTGCTAAGTGCCTGAAAATGGTCCGGGCAGAGACAGGGGAGTGTAATGAAGGGGATGGTGGACAACAAAACTGGGGAAGCTACTTGTCGGGGGATCAAACAATCCTCTCTACTGGTGGTTGGTCTGTGCCGCCTGGAGCCTCTTCACCGTGTGTGCCGTCACATCACTACCCTGCACCCAACCCCTCCTAACAGCTAGATGGTGGACAATTGATCGAAACAACCATCCTGCTTCTCTCAATCCATTAGTGCCCCTCTCACAGTCTGTCAACTGGGCAAAATGTCTCCGAGTGTATCGTAAAGGCATGTCTAGCAGTCATTTGGTCTCTCTACCCAAAAGTAGCCTCTGAGAGACTTTCTGTAGGGCAGCGGGGGAAGCACTTTCACACCCTTTTGTTTCAAGATCCAGTGTCAAATCAGACCACAATTGTGATAATTTACATATCTGCATGCCAAGTATTGCAGCAATCTGATATTTTTCTTTCGGGAATTCAACTTCTTGAGTCGCCCTCTTCTGTCAAGTCGTTAAATATTCTGGTCAGGCGTTTGTTACCCTAGTGCCCACTTAAGTAAGTTGATATTCAGGACTCTAGTACTTGCTGATGACCTCCTCTGCGGGAACTGTCATGGCTTCCATCACAGATGGAGCAAAATAGTTCCTGTTGGGAGGTGGATCAAGCACTGTCTGGTTTCTAAACATATCTACTAGTTGACCACCATGGGTAATGGTCCCACCAAGTTTCACTAGTTGTGTGCGGACACAGTCAGCATGTCAGTAAAGATCAAGCTACCAATAAAGCAGATGCCGTCTTCTACGTGAAGTTCCTCTTTGTCTCCTTACATCTTTTCTCAGAGCTGAAGGACGGTTATGAGAAGATGGAGAAGAAGCTTCCAGTCCCGGAAGATGTTGAAGGAGCAGCCAAAGCTCTCATGAGATTGCAAGATGTCTACTCCTTGAATGTTAAGGGTTTGACACAAGGAGTATTCCAGAGTGGTCCCATTTCACGCCTCCGCGTTCTACACAAGCTGGACCAGGTCTCCAGCATGTCAGCAGATGACTGTTTCCATATTGGCAAGGTATTGTAGAAGTGTTTCTCCAGAGTGTACTTTCTTCTGCTGAGTCTTCGGCATTCTCGGTTTCTTCTTCAGGGGATCACGTTCTAACACTGAATAATCATAGAAATATGTAACATATTTTACAGAATATGTTATACACTAGACTATAAGACGTCCCTATGTGAAGAAACACTTCAGTCAACCCTGGTGGTCTAAGGTAGTGAAGGGTTATTGAAGGTAGGGTAACCTTCAATAACCCTTCACTACCTTAGACCACCAGGGTTGACTGAAAAGAGAAGTCTATGGAAAAAGAGAAGTTAAAGTCAAATTCTATAGAGGACTAGAGTAATAGAAGGATTAACGCTTACTACAGGAGGCAAATTCTAAAATATATGGAAGGCTAGCGTTGTAGAGAGCTTAGTGGTGATCTAGGACAGGGGTAGGCAACCTTTGGCTCCCAGCTTTTGTGAAACTACAACTCCCAGCATGCATAGTTGCTCTGCTCTTCTAAGAACTTACATAGAAATGAATGGAGCATGCTGGGAATTGTAGTTTCACAACAGCTGGGAGCCGAAGGTTGCTGATGCCTGGTCTAGGATAATGGAAGGGTTTATGCTTGCTTCCCTGGTGGTTTAGGGTACTAGAGAGGTTAATGTCTGCTTCTTTAGTGGTCTAGGGCAGTGAAGGGGTTGTTTGCATTTAGGTTGCTCTAGGGTAATGGGAGGGGAAATACCTGTGACCGCAGTAGTCTAGAGTACTAGAAAGGTTAATGCTTCCCTGGTGTCCTAGGTTAAGAAGAAAAATTAAGCTCTGCTTCCCTGATGGTCCAGATAAATGGAAGGGTTAATGCCTATTCCCAGGTGGTCTAAGGTAGTGGAGTGCTTAATGCTTCCTGGTGGTCTAAGGGTACTGAATAGGTTAATATTTCTCTGTGTCCCTGGTGGTCTACAGTAATAAAAGATTTAAGTCCTGCTTTTCTGATGATCTAGAAACCCATTTCCCTGGTGGTCTAAGGTAGTCTAGGGTAATAGAAGGATTAATACCCTTTCCTTTGGTGGTCTAAGATAATGGAAGGGTTAATGCCCATTCATTGGTGGTCCAGGAAGTAGAGTGCCTAATGCTTCCTGGCAGTCTAAGGGTACGGAATAGCTTAATATTTCCCTCTGGAGGGGTTAATGTGTCCCTGGTGGTCTACACTAATAAAATATTTTAGGTCTGCTTTTCTCATGATCTAGACTCCTATCTCCCTGGCGGTCTAAGGTAGTGGAGGGGTTAATGCTTCCATGGCGGTCTAGGGTAATAGAAGAGTTAATATCTATTTCCCTGGTGGTCTAGGATAATGGAACGGTTAATGACTATTTCTCCGGTGGTCTAGGTAGTGCAGTAATTAATGCTTCACTGGTGGTCTAGGGCAGTGGAGGGGTTTGTACCTTATATGCATATTTTAGTATAAAAAATACTATGTATTCTGAACCCTCAGCTCTGAGACAAAAATGTGCTGCACAAAGACGCCATCCGCTTTTCCTGCCATCATTATTTTTCATTTTAAATGTTGTGCCTCATTGACATGCATCACTCTTCAAAAATGTAGTCGTTATTTTTACTTAGATGCCCCAGAATTTACTTTTCTTCTTCTTTATGTCTAGAACTAGGCTGTAAGTAACTGAGATATAAAAACTGCCCAAGTGGTGAGTGGTTTGGAAGTCTGGAATCAATCGACAGCAAATTCTATATTAATTCGGAACATATGTGGGCGCAAGCGGAGGTGCCATAGAAGAGAGGCGTTCTGTACGAATTCAAAAAACATAATCCCACAATTACAGAGAAAAAAGCAAAAAGACATCTCAATAATTGGGTTTATTTTTCAAAAAGAAAACACTGTGCTAAAAAAATACACAAATAACTCATTTGACGTTCAGTGAAATGTAAAAATTAGTCACTATTAGTATTTTTCTGTGTATAGTGTTTAGGCATTTTTACACAGGCCGATGCACAGGCAATTACCGGGAATGAACCAAACTTTCCTGATAATTGCCGATTGTTGAGTCGATGGAAGAGCTGCATCTACTGTCCATGCAGCAATGGTCTACAGACAGTAAATGATGATTGTGCTGTATAAAAGACGGGCTTGCCTAATAAACAAACGTTTCAATGACGGGCGGCACCAGTTACACAGGGACTGATAATTGCCACAACTGTAAAAGGGCCTACACTATGTGACCTTATATAGGCCCCCAACAATGGAGCTGCCGTTATACCTCCTGCTCTCTAATTCTAATGAGACAACTTTGTAATAATGAGACGACTCTGCTGACGTTTCTTCTTAATTATACTGAGATGACTCTGCTGACCCTTTCCCTGAATGATAAGTGATTCTGCTAAGCCTGTCCTCTAATGATAATGTTATAAGATGACTCTTCTGACCCTGTCCTCTAATAAGATGACTCTTCTGACCCAGTCATTATATGATAAGATAACTCTGCTGACCCTTTCCCCGAATCGTAATAAGTGACTCTTCTGAGCATGTCCTCTAATGATAATAAACTAAATCTGCTGACCCTGTCCTCTAATGATAATAAGCGACTCTGTTAAGCATGCCCTCTAATGATAATGAGATGACTCTGCGGAGCCTGTCCTCTCATGATAATAAGCTAAATCTGCTGAGCCTGCACTCTAAGGATAAAAAGATGACTCTGCTGAGACTCCCTCTAATGATAATGAGATGACTCTGCTGAGCCTGCCCTCTATTGATAATGATATGACTCTGCTGAGCCTGCCTTCTAATAATAATGAGATGACTCTGCTTTCCTCTCCCTCTAATGATAATGATATGATTCTGCTGAGCCTGCACTCTAATGATAATGAGATGACTCTGCTTTCCTCTCTCTCTCTCTAAGGATAATGATATGACTCTGCTGAGCCTGCACTCTAATGATAATGATATGACTCTGCTGAGCCTGCCTTCTAATAATAATGAGATGACTCTGCTTTCCTCTCCCTCTAATGATAACGATATGATTCTGCTGAGCCTGCACTCTAATGATAATGAAATGACTCTGCTGAGCCTGCCCTCTAATGATAATGAGATGACTCTGCTGAGCCTGCCCTCTAATGATAATGAGATGACTCTGCTGAGCCTGCCCTCTAATGATAATGAGATGACTCTGCTGAGCCTGCCCTCTAATGATAATGAGATGACTCTGCTGAGCCTGCCTCATGATGACTCTGCTGAGCCTGCCCTCTAATGATAATGAGATGACTCTGCTGAGCCTGCCCTCTAATGATAATGAGATGACTCTGCTGAGCCTGCCCTCTAATGATAATGAGATGACTCTGCTGAGCCTGCCCTCTAATGATAATGAGATGACTCTGCTGAGCCTGCCCTCTAATGATAATGAGATGACTCTGCTGACCCGCTAATGATAATAGCCTAAATCTGTTGATCTTACATTTTATAATGATCCAGTGACCTTTCTGTGGCTCTCCACATGTGGTGACTTATGACATCATAACATCTCATTTTATCCCATATTATATGGCCTCTCATCCTCCATTGTACCCCACAGGTGGCCTACGACATGGAGGACTTTTACCACTCTATCCCATGGCTCGAGGAGGCAGTCAGTAAGTTCCGGGATTCCTATGGCAGCTGGTTCACGGAGGACCAGGGCTCCCTGGAAGATGCATTGGATTACTTAGCTTTTTCCTACTACAAGGTCAGTGACATCGGCGGCTGCTGAATATTTTACTCTCCGTTGTCATCCAGTAGAAGAAGAACTTTATAATCGTCCTACCTCATAAGCATAGAAATAAAACCTGAAATAAGATCTGCTGACTGCTTCACTCCTCGGCAGGATATCCATTTCACTCCAGTTTCCAGCCTGATTTTTTTTCCATCCAGTGGTCGGGGAAATGACACGAGGAATCTATATAATTAGTTGCAGAAATGCCTGCTGAAAAAGCTTAATACCCCAAGTCTTACATTGTCCACATCAACAAAAGATCTACACTAAGATCCGCTCCAGTCTAATGCTCGGCAGCAGAGCTGGCACTCTGCTCATGGGGGTCTAGGGAAGATAAAGGATTAACAGTAACATCCCTGGTGATCTAGGGCAGTAAAGGGTTTAATGTTAACATTCCTGGTACTGGGTTAGTGAATGGTCAATAGTAACATTCCTGGTGGTCTAGGTCAGTGAAGGGGTTAATCGTAACATCCCTGGTAAGAGGTCAGTGAAGGGGTTAAAAGTAACATACCTGGTGATGTAGGGCAGTGAAGAGGTTAATAGTAATATACCTGGTAGTCTAGGAAAGTTAAGAGGTTAACAGTAATATCCCTAGTAGGCTATGTAAGTGAAGGGGTTAATAGTAACATCCCTGGCAGGCCACATCAATGAAGGGAGCAATGGTAACAACTGAGATGTTCTAGGACAGTCAAGGGATCACTGAAAATGGTGCACTACAATGATAAATGCAATTGACAATATATGGCTTAACCCTCACGCTGATATTAAAAATGAGACGTTCGCCAATATATTCTTATATCAAGAACATACCGGAGACCGCGCACCCCGTCAAGGTCTCTCAATGTGGATATTGAGAGACCTTGACGGGGTGCGCGGGCTCCGGTGTATATTCTTGATATAAGAATATATTGGCATCACATGAGTAATGTAAAATCTTTTTCTAACAAAGCTAGAACCAGCCCTGTGCCTCCCATGGGTCACAGCTGGCAGCTTACGGGGCGTGTACTTTCTCAGGGGGTACGTCCTTTCTGCTGCACCTGGTGGTAGTTGCTAGGATGGAGCTGAACATGTGCATCCACCTCAGTGGGCTGGACAGAGAATTTAGAAAAAGGGCAAACAGCAGGTGGCGCTATACCCATAGATTTCAGTCAATAGCTCAGCGGCCATGATACATTTCTTATTACATGAAGTTACAAAAGTATAAAAATCCAGCTGCTGGTTTGAAAAATGTGGAATATTTCCATGGGACAATCCCCATAATGACAATCTGCTCTTCTTCAAGACAGGGAACGTGTCTCGGGCGTTACATCTCTCCAGGGAGTGTCTGCTGTACGGTATGTGAAAAACCTACTAAAGAAAACAAAAAAATAAGGGAAAAAAAGTCTTTGGAAACCATCAACAAGCAGGTTGCCTGCTGTTGACTGATCTTGTGCTCCTCCATTCTAATCACAAACATCTGCCCCTTAAAGGAGCTGTTAAGGATAAGTATAAGATGGTGTGAGGTATTGCAGCCTGGTTTCAGTACCAGACACAACCAATGCACAAGTGCGGTGCTTTTTCTGGAAGAAATCAGCCGTGTTTTATTTATTTTTAACCCTTCACATGCAGATCAAGATTGATTTAACATACATCATCATATACATGACAGAAAAGTAAAGGTTATATTTCTCCAAGTCCCTCCACCCAACAGATTTTCCTAAGTGTCAGTCTTTAGTGCAGTTCTGGCATTCTATTCATGAACTAAAAGGCTCAGAATGAACAGGGCACTTTATGTGCTGTGCTTTATACTGCAACCCGACTCTAAAATGCTTTATTACCATAAAATATTTCTCTCCTGCAGATCCTTATAACATGAGACTGGCCCTGAATGTCGCCAAATATGAAAAGATATTAGACGAGACTCCGGCTAGAGAAGCCGTGGAGGAGCCAATCCTGCTGAGGCCGAACGTCACCCACCTGAGGACACGAGACCTGTATGAGGGGCTCTGCCAGACTATGGGGTCCAAGGTACAGACATAGATATGTAACTGGTAAAGATATCCGAGAAACCTGTCAGTGACATCACATGATGCTGTGTCTGATGACATCATCGGGTACTGGATCTATGTACACTGTAATAGTGACACATTCATTAGTGTGATGACATCATCAGGACATGTCGCTGCAGCTGATAGACTGGACGGACCATAAATGTATGACTGGAGGGGGGAAGAACCACTGGGGCTACACTGTTAAATACATAAAAGGGGGGCTCCTATTACAGAGGTACTCCTGTGACTGTGCCGGAGGTCCCGCCATCTTTCATCCTCTGCTGTGTCATCTTCTCTTTAGACTTTTCAGCATAAGGATCCAAGACTCACGTGTTCTTATCACACAAACAGAAGCCCGTATCTCATCCTCCAGCCGCTGAAGAAGGAGGTGGTGAACCTGGCTCCTTACATCCTCCTCTACCATGACTTCGTCAGCGACTACGAGGCAGAGAAGATCAAGGAACTTGCTGCTCCATGGGTGAGTTGAAGCTCTGAGCATCTCCTCCCAATTATACAAGCTGTACTCACTATCCTGTAGTATACTCCAGAGCTGCACTCACTATTCTGCTGGTGCAGTCACTGTGAACATACATTACTTATCCTGTACTGATCCTGAGTTACATCCTGTATTATACTCCAGAGCTGCACTCACTATTCTGCTGGTGCAGTCACTGTGTACATACATTACTTATCCTGTACTGATCCTGAGTTACATCCTGTATTATACTCCAGAGCTGCACTCACTATTCTGCTGGTGGAGTCACTGTGTACATACATTACTTATCCTGTACTGATCCTGAGTTACATCGTGTATTATACTCCATAGCTGCACTCACTATTCTGCTGGTGCAGTCACTGTGTACATACATTACTTATCCTGTACTGATCCTGAGTTACATCCTGTATTATACTCCCGAGCTGCACTCACTATTCTGCTGGTGCAGTCACTGTGTACATACATTACTTATCCTGTACTGATCCTGAGTTACATCCTGTATTATACTCCAGAGCTGCACTCACTATTCTGCTGGTGGAGTCTCTGTGTACATACATTACTTATCCTGTACTGATCCTGAGTTACATCCTGTATTATACTCCAGAGCTGCACTCACTATTCTGCTGGCGGAGTCTCTGTGTACATACATTACTTATCCTGTACTGATCCTGAGTTACATCCTGTATTATACTCCAGAGCTGCACTCACTATTCTGCTGGTGCAGTCACTGTGTACATACATTACATTACTTATCCTGTACTGATCCTGAGTTACATCCTGTATTATACTCCAGAGCTGCACTCACTATTCTGCTGGTGCAGTCACTGTGTACATACATTACATTACTTATCCTGTACTGATCCTGAGTTACATCCTGCATTATACTCCAGAGCTGCACTCAGATCTGGTCATACACTTTCCCAAGTCTCACCCTCAGGGATCATGCACACCACCATTGTTTTTGTCCGCATTGCAGACAAGGATAGGACAGTTCTATTACGGGTCGGACGGCACGCGGCCGGTATCCCTGTTTTGCGGATCGTAAGCCCTCCGTACCGCCTGTGATGTGACATCTCACAGTGTATTACCGGGTGTTTTTGTTTCCTATGTGGCGTTCTCTATGGTTACTCTGGATCAGAACGTCGCCCCCTCTACAGTGTGAGGCGTTTTATGAGGCTCCAGAGCCGGGACGTTCCTCATTACACATTCCTAGAAGTCGGGTTGAGGATTCATGCGCCAGAATGACGTCGCTTTTTCCTTATGATCATAAGATTTGGCTGCGACCGCGGATAATGAGGAGGAGAATGGAGAAACCTCACAACAACGTATAACCGCCTCAGACACACGGACATTACTGGGAAACCGTCATATTATCTGTCACCGGGAAAGCTGGGTGACAGCCAGTGTGACTGGAATTACAGCTTTCCCACTGGACATCATCATCCAGCTTTCCTGCAGTCCTCAGTGGGATAGACAGTGATACATCAGGGTCTAGGAAAGCTGGGTGACGGGTGTCCTGTATTGGTTTTTGGATTTCTGTTACTATTCTTCAAATTGCCTCAAATGTATCAAAATGTAACAAGTTCCACGATACGTAGTAACAAAGGTGTCCATCGTCTTCTCCAGCTGCAGCGGTCGGTGGTGGCCTCCGGAGTCCAGCAGGCGAAGGTCGAGTACAGGATCAGCAAAAGGTAGTGAGCTCCTCCGGGGACTGTGTATACAGCTGCCAGGAGGCGTTATAGAGGAATGAGACATCATGAAATCCCCTGTTATCACCGCTAGTTGGGTGTATGCGGAGTACCCAGAATTATCATGGAGTCCGCTTTCAGTTACCCCACAATAATGCCAGTCACAGAGCTCAAATTAAAGAGCCAGTACCCGCATAACAGAGTCAGTCGCAGTTCCCCCATAAGGGTGCCACACATAAGAGTGCCAGGCCCATTACAGTGCCCAAGTAGAAAGTACTAGCTAAAAACACTGCCAACGGCAGTACACTGATAGCAAAGACAGTCAAAGTGCCCCCATAACAATCTCCTAAAAGTGCACCCGTAACAATGCCAGGAAATGTGCCCACATGACAGAGGCAGAACCAATACCACCAAACCTGGGCCAGTCTACCCATAACAATGGCAGAGGCAGTACCACTATTACCCTGCCAGGTATGGTACAAGTTACAGAACACCAATAACAATATCAAAGTGTCCCTGTAACAATGTCATGTGCCATGATTGCTAAAATCAATACCCCCATAACAATGCTAGAGACAATACCCCCATAACAATGCTAGAGACAATACCCTCATAACAATGCTAGAGACAATACCCCCATAACAATGCTAGAAATAATACCCCCATAACAATGCTAGAAATAATACCCCCATAACAATGCTAGAAATAATACCCCCATAACATTGCTAGAGAGAATACCCCCATAACAATGCTAGAAACAATACCCCCAAAACAATGCTAGAAATAATACCCCCATAACAATGCTAGAAATAATACCCCCATAACATTGCTAGAGAAAATACCCCCATAACAATGCTAGAAACAATACCCCCAAAACAATGCTAGAGACAATACCCCCATAACAATGCTAGAGACAATACCCCCAAAATAATGCTAGAGACAATACCACCATAACATTGCTAGAAGCAATACCCCCATAACATTGCTATAAATAGTACCCCCATAACATTGCTATAAACAATACCCCCATAACATTGCTAGAAACTATACCCCCATAACATTGCTATGGATAGTACCCCCATAACATTGCTAGAAACAATACCCCCATAACATTGCTAGAAACAATACCCCCATAACATTGCTAGAAACAATACCCCCATAACAATGCTAGGGACAGTACCCCCATAACAATGCTAGAGACAATACCACCATAACATTGCTAGAAACAATACCCTCATAACAATGCTAGAAACAATACCCCCATAACAATGCTAGGGACAAACAATGCTAGAGACAATACTGCCATAACAATGCTAGAAACAATACCCCAATAACAATGCTAGGGACAGTACCCCCATAACATTGCTAGAGACAATACCACCATAACAATGCTAGAAACAATACCCCCATAACAATGCTAGGGACAGTACCCCCATAACAATGCTAGAGACAATACCACCATAACAATGCTAGGGACAATACCCCCATAACAATGCTAGAGACAATACCACCATAACAATGCTAGAAACAATACCCCAATAACAATGTTAGGGACAGTACCCCCATAACAATGATAGTGACAGTACCCCCATAACATTGCTAGAAACAATATCCCCATAACAATGCTAGTGACAGTACCCCCATAACAGATCCAGAAACAATACCCCCATAACAGATCCAGAAACAATACTCCCATAACAGATCCAGAAACAATGCCCCCATAACATTGCTAAAGACAATACCCCCATAGCAATGCTAGAGACAGTACCCCCATTACATTGCTAGAAACAATACCTCCATAACATTGCTAGAGACAATACCCCCATAACAATGCTAGGGACAGTGCCCCCATAACAATGCTAGGGACAGTACCCCCATAACAATGCTAGGGACAGTACCCCCATAACAATGATAGTGACAGCACCCCCATGACATTGCTAGAAACAATACCCTCATAACAATGCTAGAGACATTACCCCCATAACAGATACAGAAACAATACCTCCATAACATTGCTAGAGACATTACCCCCATAAAAAGGCTAGAGACATCACCCCCATGACAATGCTAGAAACAAATACACGTTAAGAATAATAGAAAAAACACCCCTATTACAATGAAAAAGTATCCTATAACATTACCAGGCAGGGTGCCCACATATATCCCTAATACCAACACCAGAGAAAATACCCCATAACAGTGGTAGTTACAGTACCCCCATAACAGTGCCAAAACAGTGCATCACAATGCCAATCACAGTGCCTGGGTAACAGTGTCCCCCATGGCAGTGCCAATCACACTGCACCCCATAACCCCACAAGGCAACCATTCCCCAAAGCTGCACCAATCACGGTGCTTTCATAACAGTGCCATTAACCCCTCAAGTGCCAGTCATTATTGATCATCCTCAGAAATATGAGTGAAATTCCTATCCGCCTGTACCATTGTCTTGTATTGCAGCGCGTGGCTGAAGGACACGGCTGACCCGGTTATCGGAAATCTGGACGTCCGCATCGCAGCAGCGACCGGTTTGCAAGCCAAAGCTCCATACGCTGAGTACCTCCAGGTGGTCAATTACGGCATCGGGGGACACTACGAGCCCCACTTTGACCATGCTACGGTATGCGAGGAGGCGGCTTGTGAAGGGCCTGAGAGCTCCACCCTACATTTTGCTTTCATTTTTCTGTCAGGTACATGGTTGTCATGGAAACAGACCGCATCAATTTCTAAATCCTGCCTGACTTTAAAGTAGCACTCAAACTACATTTCTTATTCTCCAACCTGTTAGAAAGGTACATGACGTAAACTGTATTGAAGGTAATTTTTTACCAATCACTGTATTTGTGAGTTATAACCTCCCCTCGATCCTCAGCTGTGTCATGTGACCCACTCTCTGATCTCCAACTGACACAGAACAGGAAGTCAGTTATTTCTCTATTCACTCCTATCAGACTGAGAGTAAGGCTCCCATAGGAATAAATAGAGAAATTGACTTCTTGTCCACACATCAGATGCTGCATCATTTGGAAAGTCTGAGTGGCGGTCACATGATACAGCTGAGGATAAGAAGGGAGGTTATAACTCACAAATACAGTCACTGGTAAAAAGATTACTGTCACGGGTAATGGGGACAGGTTAACACCAGATAACACACAGAAGGAATAGACCGGAGTCTAGGCCTCAAAGCTAAGGGAGAGGGATGGTGACCTCCTAGGAATCCCTAGACCTCTCCCTGACTCCTGCCAGTATGAGTAGACCCTGAAGGTGGGAATACTCATAAACCGTAACCTTAGCCCTGGAGACCCTAGAAGGCCCTAGGAGTGGTGGCAGGAAATGAGACTACTGGTTCCTCCCCAATGAAGGAACCAGCATCTCCCTGAGGCCTAGACAACAACACACACAAGCGAACAACAAAATGCACTTAGCTTAAAGAAGAATGGAGGAGCAGGAGATCCAAAGGAACAACACACCACCTCAACCAACTCCAGCAGGAAATATCAACCGCATGGTAAGCAGTGTGAGTCAGACCTAAATAGAGCCTCAGTAATGACCCAAAAGCTGCACCTGACAAGAGATGTGGTCATTACCAAACAACAACACTGCAAGATAAAAACAAAGAGACTGTCAGATACCCTCACGTGCCGCCAGTCTCTCAGATCTTCTCACCTCTGTCATGGGAGGGACCGTGACAATTACCTTCACTACACATTACATCATGAACCTTTCTAACAGGTCAGAGAATAAAGATTTTTTGTGGGAGGGCTTCTTTAATTATAACAGATATGTCGGTGAATGTGAGGATACTAATGTAGATGTGGTCTCCATGACAACACTGTACCTCACAGAAATTAGACACTCTCAGTAGTGCAGCCTCAGGCTTTGGGCCTGTAACCTCAAGCCATCAGTCTTCAGCAGGCATCCTCAAACTGCGGCCCTCCAGCTGTTGTAAAACTACAACTCCCACAATGCCCTGCTGTAAACTGATACCTGTAGGCTGTTCGGGCATGCTGGGAGTTGTAGTTTTGCAACAGCTGGAGGGCCGCAGTTTGAGGATGCCTGGTCTTCAGTATAGACATCAGAGACTCAGATGCAGACTTTTCTATGCCTTCTTCTGAAAGTTTACTTTTTCCATTGATTTGGTCTCACATTTCGTAGTGCTTTGGGTCCACAGCTCCCACGCGGATCTATGTGTCTCTGTAGTAACAGAGAAAATCTGCTATCATACTCCTATCCATCTGTCCCCTCCGTACATTAGGTAGGTCTGCAAGACGTAGGGGGGAGATAAAATGGAGTGTTACTCTAGCATCAGACTACGCACAGTTTGTTTGTAGTCTGTTACCATGGAGATACGTAGGTCTGCACAGGAGCTGTAGACAAAAAAAAAATACATTACATTTAGATTATTTACAAATTTGCTTCATTATTTGGTTGTGAAGGTGGAAATACCCTTTAAGTTTGAGATATGTTAATGTCTTATGTCTCTTCCCACTTATACCGACCCGTGTTTTCCATTTCAGTCCAGGAAGAGCCCCCTGTACCGCACCAACACTGGGAACAGAATAGCCACCTTCATGATTTATGTAAGTCAGGCCTAGTTACTGAAATCACTAGAGTCACAGCCGATTCTCCACTGGATGTCACCTCCTGGCCCCGCCCATAGGGGGAGCTCTGTCACATCTCTAAGGGTCCTGCTATGCAGGTTAGTGCCCTCAGAGGAGTAACCCGGCCCCGATATTAAACTGAGCGGGAGGAGCCTGAGTGAGAGGCATTCAGGGGCCTAATGAGCATTTTCGAGAGAAGGGGAAGAGGGATCCCGACTATTACTAAGAATTTACTTTAATTGTTTTATTTCAGCTCAGCTCCGTGGACCTGGGAGGATCTACAGCATTTGTATACGCCAACATCAGTACTCCTGTGGTAAAGGTACCGTAAATATCATATAATACATGTGTGGTACAGGGCAGTAAATATTATATATACCTGGTAAAGGACAATATATATTACATGTGCAATAAACAGTCAAGTCACATTATTCTGACCACTTTCTACATCGGCAGCATGTAGCTCATGAAAAAAGCCATGTGTGCGGAGCTGGCTTGGTGGGTATATAAGGTGTGTGATAGTCTTTCTGCACGCATATCCCTCGGTGGGTATATAAGGTGTGATAGGCTGTCTGCACACATATCCCTCAGTGGGTATATAAGGAGATGTGATAGGCTGTCTGCTCACATATCCCTCGGTGGGTATATAAGGTGTGATAGGCTGTCTGCTCACATATCCCTCGGTGGGTATATAAGGTGTGTGATAGGCTGTCTGCTCACATATCCCTCGGTGGGTATATAAGGGATGTGATAGGCTGTCTGCACCCATATTGCTTGGTGGGTATATAAGGTGTGTGATAGGCTGCCTGCATTCATATCCCTCGGTGGGTATATAAGGGATGTGATAGGGTGTCTGCTCACATATCCCTCGGTGGGTATATAAGGTGTGATAGGCTGTCTGCTCACATATCCCTCGGTGGGTATATAAGGTGTGATAGGCTGTCTGCTCACATATCCCTCAGTGGGTATATAAGGATGTGATAGGCTGTCTGCTCACATATCCCTCAGTGGGTATATAAAGGTGTGATAGCCTGTCTGCACACATAACCCTCAGTGGGTGTATAAGGTGTGATAGGCTGTCTGCACACATATCCCTCAGTGGGTATATAAGGTGTGTAATAGGCTGTCTGCTCACATATCCCTTGGTGGGTATATAAGGGATGTGATAGGCTGTCTGCTCACATATTCCTCGGTGGGTATATAAGGTGTAATAGGCTGTCTGCACACATATCCCTCGGTGGGTATATAAGGTGTGATAGGCTGTCTGCACACATATCCCTCGGTGGGTATATAAGGGGTGTGATAGGCTGTCTGCTCACATATTCCTCGGTGGGTATATAAGGTGTGATAGGCTGTCTGACCACATATCCCTCGGAGGGTATATAAGGTGTGATAGGCTGTCTGCACACATATCCCTTGGTGGGTATATAAGGAGTGTGATAGGCTGTCTGCTCACATATCCCTCGGTGGGTATATAAGGTGTGATAGGCTGTCTGCTCACATATCCTTCAATGGGTATATAAGGTGTGTGATAGGCTTTCTGCATACATATCCCTCGGTGGGTATATAATGTGTGATAGGCTGTCTGCACACATATCCCTTGGTGGGTATATAAGGTGTGTGATAGGCTGTCTGCACACATATCCCTCGGTGGGTATATAAGGAGTGTGATAGGCTGTTTGCTCACATATCCCTCGGTGGGTATATAAGATGTGATAGGCTGTCTGCTAACATATCCTTCAATGGGTATATAAGGTGTGTGATAGGCTTTCTGCACACATATCCCTCGGTGGGTATATAAGGTGTGATAGGCTGTCTGCACACATATCCCTTGGTGGGTATATAAGGTGTGTGATAGGCTGTCTGCACACATATCCCTCGGTGGGAATATAAGGAGTGTGATAGGCTGTTTGCTCACATATCCCTTGGTGGGTATATAAGGTGTGATAGGCTGTCTGCTAACATATCCTTCAATGGGTATATAAGGTGTGTAATAGGCTTTCTGCACACATATCCCTCGGTGGGTATATAAGGAGTGTGATAGGCTGTCTGCACACATATCGCTCGGTGGGTATATAAGGTGTGATAGGCTGTCTGCACACATATACCTTGGTGGGTATATAAGGTGCGTGATAGGCTTTCTGCACACATATCCCTCGGTGGGTATATAAGGTGTGTGATAGGCTGTCTGCTCACATATCCCTCAGTGGGTATATAAGGGATGTGATAGGCTGTCTGCTCACATATTCCTTGGTGGGTATATAAGGTGTGTTAGGCTGTCTGCACACATATCCCTCGGTGGGTATATAAGGTGTGATAGGCTGTCTGCACACATATCCCTCGGTGGGTATATAAGGTGTGTGATAGGCTGTCTGCTCACATATCCCTCGGTGGGTATATAAGGAATGTGATAGGCTGTCTGCTCACATATCCCTTGGTGGGTATATAAGGAGTGTGATAGGCTGTCGGCACACCTATCCCTCGGTGGGTATATAAGGAGTATGATAGGCTTTCTGCACATATATCCCTCCGTGGGTATATAAGGTGTGTGATAGGCTGTCTGCACACATATCCCTTGGTGGGTATATAAGGTGTGTGATAGGCTGTCTGCACACATATCCCTCGGTGGGTATATAAGGATGTGATAGGCTGTCTGCACACATATCCCTTGGTGGGTATATAAGGTGTGTGATAGGCTGTCTGCACACATATCCCTCGGTGGGTATATAAGGTGTGATAGGCTGTCTGCACACATATCCCTCGGTGGGTATATAAGGAGTGTGATAGGCTGTCTGCACACATATCCCTCGGTGGGTATATAAGGAGTGTGATAGGCTGTCTGCACACATATCCCTCGGTGGGTATATAAGGAGTGTGATAGGCTGTCTGCACACATATCCCTCGGTGGGTATATAAGGTGTGTGATAGGCTGTCTGCACACATATCCCTCGGTGGGTATATAAGGTGTGATAGGCTGTCTGCACACATATCCCTCGGTGGGTATATAAGGTGTGTGATAGGCTGTCTGCACACATATCCCTCGGTGGGTATATAAGGTGTGATAGGCTGTCTGCACACATATCCCTCGGTGGGTATATAAGGTGTGTGATAGGCTGTCTGCACACATATCCCTCGGTGGGTATATAAGGTGTGATAGGCTGTCTGCACACATATCCTCGGTGGGTATATAAGAGTGTGATAGGCTGTCTGCACACATATCCTCGGTGGGTATATAAGGTGTGATAGGCTGTCTGCACACATATCCCTCGGTGGGTATATAAGGTGTGATAGGCTGTCTGCACACATATCCCTCGGTGGGTATATAAGGTGTGATAGGCTGTCTGCACACATATCCCTCGGTGGGTATATAAGGTGTGATAGGCTGTCTGCACACATATCCTTCAGTGGGTATATAAGGTGTGTGATAGGCTGTCTGCTCACATATCCCTCGGTGGGTATATAAGGAGTGTGATAGGCTGTCTGCACACATATCCCTCGGTGGGTATATAAGGTGTGTGATAGGCTGTCTGCACACATATCCCTCGGTGGGTATATAAGGAGTGTGATAGGCTGTTTGCTCACATATCCCTCGGTGGGTATATAAGATGTGATAGGCTGTCTGCACACATATCCTTCAGTGGGTATATAAGGTGTGTGATAGGCTTTCTGCACACATATCCCTCGGTGGGTATATAAGGTGTGATAGGCTGTCTGCACACATATCCCTCGGTGGGTATATAAGGTGTGTGATAGGCTGTCTGCACACATATCCCTCGGTGGGTATATAAGGAGTGTGATAGGCTGTTTGCTCACATATCCCTTGGTGGGTATATAAGGTGTGATAGGCTGTCTGCTAACATATCCTTCAATGGGTATATAAGGTGTGATAGGCTGTCTGCACACATATCCCTTGGCGGGTATATAAGGTGTGTGATAGGCTGTCTGCACACCTATCCCTCGTGGGTATATAAGGTGTGATAGGCTGTCTGCACACATATCACTCAGTGGGTATATAAGGAGTGTGATAGGCTGTCTGCACACCTATCCCTCGGTGGGTATATAAGGTGTGATAGGCTGTCAGCTCACATATCCCTCAGTGGGTATATAAGGAGTGTGATAGGCTGCCTGCACACCTATCCCTCGTCGGTATATAAGGTGTGATAGGCTGTCTGCACACATATCCCTCGGTGGGTATATAAGATGTGATA
Organism: Bufotes viridis; assembly: GCA_033119425.1. Taxonomy (NCBI): domain Eukaryota; kingdom Metazoa; phylum Chordata; class Amphibia; order Anura; family Bufonidae; genus Bufotes; species Bufotes viridis. The sequence goes on along the minus strand of CM065591.1, from coordinate 497,687,327 downwards.
GGCTGTCAGCTCACATATCCCTCAGTGGGTATATAAGGAGTGTGATAGGCTGTCTGCACACCTATCCCTCGTCGGTATATAAGGTGTGATAGGCTGTCTGCACACATATCCCTCGGTGGGTATATAAGATGTGATAGGCTGTCAGCACACATATCCCTCGGTGGGTATATAAGGAGTGTGATAGGCTGTCTGCACACATATCCCTCGGTGGGTATATAAGGTGTGATAGGCTGTCTGCACACATATCCCTTGGTGGGTATATAAGGTGTGTGATAGGCTTTCTGCACACATATCCCTCGGTGGGTATATAAGGTGTGTGATAGGCTGTCTGCTCACATATCCCTCAGTGGGTATATAAGGGATGTGATAGGCTGTCTGCACACATATCCCTTGGTGGGTATATAAGGTGAGGGATGGGTTGTCTGCACACATATCCCTTGGTGGGTATATAAGGAGTGTGATAGGCTGTTTGCTCACATATCCCTCGGTGGTTAATAAGGGTGTGTGATAGGCTTTCTGCTCACATATCCCTCGGTGGGTATATAAGGGATTTGATAAGCTGTCGGCACACCTATGCCTCGGTGGGTATATAAGGGATGTGATAGGCTGTCGGCACACCTATGCCTCGGTGGGTATATAAGGAGTGTGATAGGCTTTCTGCACATATATCCCTCCGTGGGTATATAAGGTGTGTGATAGGCTGTCTGCACACATATCCCTTGGTGGGTATATAAGGTGTGTGATAGGCTGTCTGCACACATATCCCTCGGTGGGTATATAAGGTGTGATAGGCTGTCTGCACACATATCCCTTGGCGGGTATATAAGGTGTGTGATAGGCTGTCTGCACACCTATCCCTCGTGGGTATATAAGGTGTGATAGGCTGTCTGCACACATATCACTCAGTGGGTATATAAGGAGTGTGATAGGCTGTGTGCACACCTATCCCTCGGTGGGTAAATAAGGTGTGATAGGCTGTCTGCACACATATCCCTCAGTGGGTATATAAGGAGTGTGATAGGCTGCCTGCACACCTATCCCTCGTCGGTATATAAGGTGTGATAGGCTGTCTGCACACATATCCCTCGGTGGGTATATAAGATGTGATAGGCTGTCAGCACACATATCCCTCGGTGGGTATATAAGGGGTGATAGGCTGTCTGCACACATATCCCTCGGTGGGTATATAAGGTGTGATAGGCTGTCTGCACACATATCCCTCGGTGGGTATATAAGGGGTGATAGGCTGTCTGCACACATATCCCTCGGTGGGTATATAAGGTGTGATAGGCTGTCTGCACACATATCCCTCGGTGGGTATATAAGGTGTGATAGGCTGTCTGCACACATATCCCTTGGTGGGTATATAAGGTGTGATAGGCTGTCTGCTCACATATCCTTCAATGGGTATATAAGGTGTGTGATAGGCTGTCTGCTCACATATCCCTTGGTGGGTATATAAGGAGTGTGATAGACTGTCTGCACACATATCCTTCAATGGGTATATAAGGTGTGTGATAGGCTGTCTGCACACATATCCCTCTGTGGGTATATAAGGAGTGTGATAGGCTGTCTGCACACATATATCTCGGTGGGTATATAAGGGGTGTAATAGGCTGTCTGCTCACATATTCCTCGGTGGGTATATAAGGTGTGATAGGCTGTCTGCACACATATCCCTCGGTGGGTATATAAGGTGTGATAGGCTGTCTGCACACATATCCCTCAGTGGGTATATAAGGTGTGTGATAGGCTGTCTGCACACATATCCTCTGTGGGTATATAAGGAGTGTGATAGGCTGTCTGCACACATATCCCTCGGTGGGTATATAAGGAGTGTGATAGGCTGTCTGCACACATATCCCTCGGTGGGTATATAAGGAGTGTGATAGGCTGTCTGCACACATATCCCTCGGTGGGTATATAAGGGTGTGATAGGCTGTCTGCACACATATCCCTCGGTGGGTATATAAGGGTGTGATAGGCTGTCTGCACACATATCCCTCGGTGGGTATATAAGGAGTGTGATAGGCTGTCTGCACACATATCCCTCGGTGGGTATATAAGGTGTGATAGGCTGTCTGCACACATATCCCTCGGTGGGTATATAAGGTGTGTGATAGGCTGTCTGCACACATATCCCTCGGTGGGTATATAAGGTGTGATAGGCTGTCTGCACACATATCCCTCGGTGGGTATATAAGGTGTGTGATAGGCTGTCTGCACACATATCCCTCGGTGGGTATATAAGGTGTGATAGGCTGTCTGCACACATATCCCTCAGTGGGTATATAAGGAGTGTGATAGGCTGTCTGCACACATATCCCTCGGTGGGTATATAAGGTGTGATAGGCTGTCTGCACACATATCCCTCGGTGGGTATATAAGAGTGTGATAGGCTGTCTGCACACATATCCCTCGGTGGGTATATAAGGTGTGATAGGCTGTCTGCACACATATCCCTCGGTGGGTATATAAGGTGTGATAGGCTGTCTGCACACATATCCCTCGGTGGGTATATAAGGTGTGATAGGCTGTCTGCACACATATCCTCGGTGGGTATATAAGGTGTGATAGGCTGTCTGCACACATATCCCTCGGTGGGTATATAAGGGTGTGATAGGCTGTCTGCACACATATCCCTCGGTGGGTATATAAGAGTGTGATAGGCTGTCTGCACACATATCCCTCGGTGGGTATATAAGGTGTGATAGGCTGTCTGCACACATATCCCTCGGTGGGTATATAAGGTGTGATAGGCTGTCTGCACACATATCCCTCGGTGGGTATATAAGGTGTGATAGGCTGTCTGCACACATATCCCTCGGTGGGTATATAAGGTGTGATAGGCTGTCTGCACACATATCCCTCGGTGGGTATATAAGGTGTGATAGGCTGTCTGCACACATATCCCTCGGTGGGTATATAAGGTGTGATAGGCTGTCTGCACACATATCCCTCAGTGGGTATATAAGGTGTGTGATAGGCTGTCTGCACACATATCCCTCTGTGGGTATATAAGGAGTGTGATAGGCTGTCTGCACACATATCCCTCTGTGGGTATATAAGGAGTGTGATAGGCTGTCTGCACACATATCTCTCGGTGGGTATATAAGGTGTGTGATAGGCTGTCTGCACACATATCCCTCTGTGGGTATATAAGGAGTGTGATAGGCTGTCTGCACACATATCCCTCTGTGGGTATATAAGGAGTGTGATAGGCTGTCTGCACACATATCCCTCTGTGGGTATATAAGGAGTGTGATAGGCTGTCTGTACACATATCCCTTGGTGGGTATATAAGGTGTGTGATAGGCTGTCTTCACACCTATCCCTCGGTGGGTATATAAGGTGTGATAGGCTGTCTGCACACATATCCCTTGGCGGGTATATAAGGTGTGTGATAGGCTGTCTGCACACCTATCCCTCGTGGGTATATAAGGTGTGTTAGGCTGTCTGCACACATATCACTCAGTGGGTATATAAGGAGTGTGATAGGCTGTGTGCACACCTATCCCTCGGTGGGTATATAAGGTGTGATAGGCTGTCTGCACACATATCCCTCAGTGGGTATATAAGGAGTGTGATAGGCTGTCTGCACACCTATCCCTCGGTGGGTATATAAGGTGTGATAGGCTGTCTGCACACATATCCCTCGGTGGGTATATAAGATGTGATAGGCTGTCTGCACACATATCCCTCGGTGGGTATATAAGGGGTGATAGGCTGTCTTCACACATATCCCTCGGTGGGTATATAAGGTGTGATAGGCTGTCTGCAAACATATCCCTCGGTGGGTATATAAGGTGTGATAGGCTGTCTGAACACATATCCCTTGGTGGGTATATAAGGTGTGATAGGCTGTCTGCTCACATATCCTTCAATGGGTATATAAGGTGTGTGATAGGCTGTCTGCTCACATATCCCTTGGTGGGTATATAAGGAGTGTGATAGGCTGTCTGCACACATATCCTTCAATGGGTATATAGGTGTGTGATAGGCTGTCTGCACACATATCCCTCTGTGGGTATATAAGGAGTGTGATAGGCTGTCTGCACACATATCACTCAGTGGGTATATAAGGAGTGTGATAGGCTGTGTGCACACCTATCCCTCGGTGGGTATATAAGGTGTGATAGGCTGTCTGCACACATATCCCTCAGTGGGTATATAAGGAGTGTGATAGGCTGCCTGCACACCTATCCCTCGTCGGTATATAAGGGGTGTGATAGGCTGTCTGCACACATCTCTCGGTGGGTATATAAGGTGTGATAGGCTGTCAGCACACATATCCCTCGGTGGGTATATAAGGGGTGATATGTGGTCTGCACACATATCCCTCGGTGGGTATAAACGGGTTGTGATAGGCTGTCTGCTTACATATCCCTGGGTGGGTATATAAGGAGTGTGATAGGCTGTCTGCACACATATCCCTTGGTGGGTATATAAGGTGTGATAGGCTGTCTGCTCACATATCCTTCAATGGGTATATAAGGTGTGTGATAGGCTGTCTGCTCACATATCCCTTGGTGGGTATATAAGGAGTGTGATAGGCTGCCTGCACACCTATCCCTCGTCGGTATATAAGGTGTGATAGGCTGTCTGCACACATATCCCTCGGTGGGTATATAAGATGTGATAGGCTGTCAGCACACATATCCCTCGGTGGGTATATATGGGGTGATAGGCTGTCTGCACACATATCCCTCGGTGGGTATATAAGGTGTGATAGGCTGTCTGCACACATATCCCTCGGTGGGTATATAAGGTGTGATAGGCTGTCTGCACACATATCCCTCGGTGGGTATATAAGGTGTGATAGGCTGTCTGCACACATATCCCTCAGTGGGTATATAAGGTGTGTGATAGGCTTTCTGCACACATATCCCTCTGTGGGTATATAAGGAGTGTGATAGGCTGTCTGCACACATATCCCTCGGTGGGTATATAAGGAGTGTGATAGGCTGTCTGCACACATATCCCTCGGTGGGTATATAAGGAGTGTGATAGGCTGTCTGCACACATATCTCTCGGTGGGTATATAAGGGGTGTGATAGGCTGTCTGCACACATATCCCTCGGTGGGTATATAAGGAGTGTGATAGGCTGTCTGCACACATATCCCTCGGTGGGTATATAAGGAGTGTGATAGGCTGTCTGCACACATATCCCTCGGTGGGTATATAAGGAGTGTGATAGGCTGTCTGCACACATATCCCTCGGTGGGTATATAAGGTGTGTGATAGGCTGTCTGCACACCTATCCCTCGGTGGGTATATAAGGTGTGATAGGCTGTCTGCACACATATCCCTCGGTGGGTATATAAGGTGTGATAGGCTGTCTGCACACATATCCCTCAGTGGGTATATAAGGGTGTGATAGGCTGTCTGCACACATATCCCTCGGTGGGTATATAAGGTGTGATAGGCTGTCTGCACACATATCCCTCGGTGGGTATATAAGGAGTGTGATAGGCTGTCTGCACACATATCCCTCGGTGGGTATATAAGGTGTGATAGGCTGTCTGCACACATATCCCTCGGTGGGTATATAAGATGTGATAGGCTGTCTGCACACATATCCCTCGGTGGGTATATAAGGGTGTGATAGGCTGTCTGCACACATATCCCTCGGTGGGTATATAAGGTGTGATAGGCTGTCTGCACACATATCCCTCGGTGGGTATATAAGGTGTGATAGGCTGTCTGCACACATATCCCTCGGTGGGTATATAAGGGTGTGATAGGCTGTCTGCACACATATCCCTCGGTGGGTATATAAGGTGTGATAGGCTGTCTGCACACATATCCCTCGGTGGGTATATAAGGTGTGATAGGCTGTCTGCACACATATCCCTCGGTGGGTATATAAGGTGTGATAGGCTGTCTGCACACATATCCCTCGGTGGGTATATAAGGTGTGATAGGCTGTCTGCACACATATCCCTCGGTGGGTATATAAGGTGTGATAGGCTGTCTGCTCACATATCCTTCAGTGGGTATATAAGGTGTGTGATAGGCTGTCTGCTCACATATCCCTCGGTGGGTATATAAGGAGTGTGATAGGCTGTCTGCACACATATCCTTCAATGGGTATATAGGTGTGTGATAGGCTGTCTGCACACATATCCCTCTGTGGGTATATAAGGAGTGTGATAGGCTGTCTGCACACATATCTCTCGGTGGGTATATAAGGTGTGATAGGCTGTCTGCTCACATATTCCTCGGTGGGTATATAAGGTGTGATAGGCTGTCTGCACACATATCCCTCAGTGGGTATATAAGGTGTGTGATAGGCTGTCTGCTCACATATCCCTCGGTGGGTATATAAGGATGTGATAGGCTGTCTGCACACATATCCTTCAATGGGTATATAAGGTGTGATAGGCTGTCTGCACACATATCCTTCAATGGGTATATAAAGTGTGATAGGCTGTCTGCACACATATCCCTCTGTGGGTATATAAGGAGTGTGATAGGCTGTCTGCACACATATCTCTCGGTGGGTATATAAGGGGTGTCATAGGCTGTCTGCACACATATCCCTCTGTGGGTATATAAGGGGTGTGATAGGCTGTCTGCACACATATCCCTCTGTGGGTATATAAGGGGTGTGATAGGCTGTCTGCACACATATCCCTCTGTGGGTATATAAGGAGTGTGATAAGCTGTCTGCTCACATATCCCTCGGTGGGTATATAAGGAGTGTGATAAGCTGTCTGCTCACATATCCCTCGGTGGGTATATAAGGAGTGTGATAGGCTGTCTGCACACATATCCCTCTGTGGGTATATAAGGTGTGTGATAGGCTGTAGATATATATTACAAATATAATAACAGACCATATTAATATGTGGTATAGGACAGTGTTTATTACACACCGTTCTGTTCTCTCCTACAGAATGCTGCCGTTTTCTGGTGGAACCTCCACAGGAATGGTGAGGGTAACGAGGACACTCTGCATGCCGGCTGCCCTGTACTGGTCGGAAGCAAATGGGGTGAGTAACTCTTAGAAACCATTTGATATGACAGATGTATATGTAAGGGGACACACCTATATCAACACAGGAGTGCAAACAGTGGTCAAGAAAACTGAATGCACTGAACCACGACCTAAAGAAAGTCAAGACAACCACTATTGGAATGCACATCCACCAAAATCATGTATGTAAAACCAAAATGTATTATGCAAAGACACTAACACATAGACACATTAAAAACTGTATACAATGAAACAAAGTGTCGGTAACAAATAGGCCAACACACTGGAAGGGTCCACACTCGTCCAGAATGTATCGACCTCAAAACCTCATCACCAGCTATATTATAAAGTGCAAAATGGCTACATCAATATACACAAGACCCCATGTGGTCGGGCGTTTTTCTCATTTAGCTGGGGTCCACATGCCAGCAAGAGTACAGGTTATGGCCCTTTTGTATTGACCCCATGGGGTCTTGTGTATATTGATGTAGCCATTTTTGCATATACCGCTGTATGTTTTCATTGCACTTTATAACATAGCTGGTGATAAGGTTTTGAGGTCGATACATTCTGGACGAGTGTGGACCCTGCTATTGTGTTTGCCTATTTGTTACCGACACTTTGTTTCATTGTATACAATTTTTAATGTGTCTATGTGTTAGTGTCTTTGCAGAATACATTTTGGTTTTGCGTACATGATTTTGGTGGATGTGCATTCCAATAGTGGTTGTCTTGACTTTCTTTAGGTCGTGGTTCAGTGCATTTCATATGACACATACATTTCAGAAGATGTCCAAAAAAGGAGAAAACCATGGATGGTGCATCTACATGCCATGCTCTGATCTATAACTGCTTCTCAGCACAGTTGATCAAAATGCATAAGCCCACTCACCACACCAAGATTGCCTCCTCGAGTGGGACCTACTCTAATTTAGCAAGGCACCGACGCTGCAGTGCTGCACCAGCAGGCGGAGCGGCAACGGAGGCAACCTTGATCAAAACGCATACTAATGCCTCATGTACACTATGTAGATTAGGGCTTGGCATACTATTTCCTCTGAGAAGCAATACTAGTTCAATGCATAGCATGGGGATGTGCGATCCATGCTATTTTTCTCTCTTTTTTTTTTGACATTTCAGCAGATATCATTAGTGGGGTCCCTGAGGTGGAACCTCCAGTGATTCCTGAAACAAGGAGGATCCATCTCAGCACTGGTAGGAGAGTCGTATCACTTGGGTTCTCTGACTCCACGCTCACGATTCTTGAACCTTTGGTTGGAGAATCCTTCTTTGCTCACAGACCCCTGAAGATAGGTTCTTCTGTCATGTCTCTGATGTTTCCAGAGAACCTTAGATTTTTTTAAGTGTTATATGTTTCTTCAGTGGCGAACAAATGGATCCATGAGTATGGCCAAGAGTTCAACAGACCATGTGGAGTAAACCCTGGAGATTAAGGGATCCAGAGTGGACAGATGGATGTCTTAGGAGATGAGGAGGACTTCATGACGCCTGAGAAGATAGAGATAGAGGAGCCGAGGACCAGGAGTGTGAGTGGAGGTCCTTCTATGTCTGGATGATGTCATGGCCAAACTCCTTGAAGCTATAGCATCCTGAAAACCGTGCATAATCTGCAACATATGTAGGTAGCCACAGGGGACAGGAAACAGTGGTCACCTTAGTCCAGATCCTGGAACCATCTATAATGTGTACCTCTAGAGCAGGCATCCTCAAACTGCAGCCCTCCAGCTGTTGTAAAACTACAACTCCCACTATGCCCTGCTGTAGGCTGTTTGGGCATGCTGGGAGTTGTAGTTTTGCAACAGCTGGAGGGCCGCAGTTTGAGGATGCCTGCTCTAGAGCAAGAATGGAAGATCTAGAAAGGTTCTTGTAATTATACATCTAGAAATGAAAGACTGTCCAGGATGGAGAAGTTCTTGGGTGGAAAGAAATACAGTCAAATGGCTTCTTGACCAAAGTAAGACCCAACTTTAACTGGAAGCTCAGGTGACCAGACCAAAAATTTGTCTTATTCTGGACATATGTGAGAAGACTGTTCCTCTTAGGAAGGGTTAAGGAACAAGGGGAAGGTGACAAAAAACCTGAAGAAGCCTTAAGACCCAAATGCGAATCTGGACAACCGGGGGAAACGCCAGTCATAGCAGGCCAATCTTGTAGGAGGTCGCAGACCATCGGGGTGCTGATCCTCTGTGTGGTCATAAGAGGTTAGTGAGGACATCTAATGGGACAGGGAAGAGGGAAGTAGAGACAAATGGGGGAGCACAGATCGAGGGTCCATAGTGGAAGGATCTACGGCTCCAGCAGAACCGAGCATTTCAGGAGATGAGTGCACTGATCCTGTAGGTAGCTCAGATTAAAAGCTTCATAGCAGAAGAAGCAGGGTCATCCAGCAGCACACAGTATTTCATGAGAGTACTGATCTGGTGGAAGGAGCGCATACTCCAGCAGCACAGAGTATTTCAGAGTAAATTTGACCTTGAACTCTTACTCCATTAATCCAAGTAGGTTGTGGAGCTGCAACTGTAATAAACATCTTGCATCATTTGAGTTTCTGATTTGTGTGTCTTCTAATACGAGTTATTGAAGAAAAAGATGGATCTACATTGTAGGGTGTGTTCACATGCCGCGTGTGGTACGTCAGGGAACAGGGTGCTGGAGCAGTCCAAAAACCAGCGGCTGCCTCCAGTTATCAGTGGTCACAGTGGCAGCCTCCTCTGAAAGGAACATCAGTGTTCTGCAAGTAGACCACCTGTGATTGTCAATTCAAACCCTTCACAGCCTTAGCCAACCAAACATGAATCTCTTCGCTGTCCTAGACCACCAGGGACACTTAAATTACCTGTTTCACTTCCCTAAAATTACCTGCTTCGCTGTCCTAGACCACCAGGGACACTTAAATTAACTGTTTCACTTCCCTAAAATTACCTGCTTCGCTGTCCTAGACCACCAGGGACACTGGAATTAACTCTTTCACTTCCCTAGATTACTAGGGATACTGAAATTACCTGCTTCGCTGTCCTAGACCACCAGAGATGCTGGAACCGCTTGCACTGCACTAGACTATTAGGGTAGTAAAGTGGTTGATTTTAGCATCCTAAGACCACCAGAGAAGTGGTCGCTTAACTTCCCTAGACCACCAGTACTGCTGACATTAACCTCTTCACTACTCCTGACCACCAAGGCGGATGAAATTAAATGCTGCACTGCCCTAAACAACTAGGGATGCTGAACCACTTTACTGCCCAAGACCACCAGGAAGTTGATGCTAACTTAATTACTGCCCTAGACCATCAGAGATTATATTAACTAGTCCACTGCCCTAGACCCCCTCGGATTCTGAAATCAAACACTTTACTGCCTAAGACCACCATTGAAGCTAAAGTTCACCAGTTTACTGCCCTAGACCATCAGGGATGCTGCAGTTACATGTCTTACAACCCTAGACCACCAGAAATGTTGAAAGTAACCTCTACACTGTCTTAGACTGACAGAAATGTTGAAATTAACCTCTTCATTGTCCTAGACCACAAAAGATTCTGAAATTAACTTGTCCCCGTCCCTATATTACTGGGGATGCTGAAGTATCCTGCTTCACTGTCCTAGACCAGGGATCAGTAACCTCCGGCACTCCAGCTGTTCTGAAACTACAACTCCCAGAATCCTCCTTTCAATTCTATGGGAGTTGCAAGAACAGCCGAGTAAATGTACATGCTGGGAGTTGGAAGCTGAAGTGCCGAAGGTTGCTGATCTCTGACCTAGACCATCATGGAGACTGTGATTAAACATTTCATTGCCATAGACTACCAGAGATGCTGAAATTAACCACTTCACTGCCCTACACCACCAGGGATGATGGAATTAGCTCCTCCACTGCCCTAGACCACCTAGGAAGCTGACAATTACCAATTCCACTGCCATAGACTACCAGTGATGAAACTCTTACTAATTTCTCCACTGGCCTAGGCCACTAAGGATGCTGATTAACCACTTCACTGCCTTACACAACCAGTCATGCTGAAATCATGCCCAGGCCACCAAGGATGCTGCAATTAACCGTTTCTCTGCCCTTGACTACCAGAGATGCAGCAGACACTCACTGTTTCACTGCTGTAGAAGACCAAATAGGCTGAAATTAAAAAGCTTCGCTGCCATAGACTACTGGGGATGCTGAAATTAACCCCTTCATTGCCCTAGCTGACACTAACCACTTCACTGTTCCTGACCACCGGGGATTTTTGCATTAACCCATTAACTAACCTAGACTGTTTCTCAACTTAAGGCCTTGTCTCCCGAGCTATTACTTGAGTATTGCTCAGCGAATTGCCAGAAGCGTGCTGTCTACAGGGATTTCTATTACTAGCTGAATCTCCGAGCATGCCCGTGAAATGCCTGTCACTTTAAAAAAAAAGTCTTACACTTTTATTTACTCACTTCACAGATTATGAATATTTTTACATTTAAGGCAGCTCAGTATCCGAAGCGCTGCGCCAATTCCAAAATACTATCCAATCAGGGTTCTCTGACCTGGAATGCTGCAGCCCGAGCCTTCAGATATTCTGCAGATGAAGAAGGCCGATCTATCAGCAGCAGAAGAATGTTCTTCTTTCATCCGTCTGACAAGGAGTCTGGTGCTGGGAGATGGTCTCCAGCTCAGCCCGGGGCTCCTCACAGATCAGATATCAGAGGATAGGAAGAGGGGCAGAGCTTTGCTGCAGGACGGGGGCCATAGATAGATAGATATATTTTATTATTTATTTATTTTTGTATGGGGGGGGGGAATACGGAAAAAAAAAAGGCACTCGGCCATGCATATATATTTTTTTTTGCACTACATGATTTTTATTTTAGTTCCATTTTTTATATTTTTACATGTTTTAATCCTCCTATGGAACTTTCAACTTTTTAAAAAGTCGTAGCTGAATAATCTGGCGTGCCAGCATCTAAAATAGCTACGCACTTTTCAAGAGTGGCGTAAAATGACTAATGTTTGCGCGCAGCTGCCGCGTGCCAACATTTTTGACCTTTTACTGCCACAAAAAGGGTTGACGAATGCCCACAGGCGTCCTATGGCTATACAACGTGGTTCTACATCTAGGGCTACGTAAGTACATCACAGCCACAAGACGGTGGTTTCTGTGGTTTTCAAAAACCATGGCTTTTGCAGTGATTGGCAAATAAACACATCACAGCCGAACGTTGTTTGGCCAACGGCTGCTTCTCCCGAGACGAGCGTGCATGTGTTCTGCCTGGAGAGAGGGGAGGAAGGCCCTATTCACATGTCCGCAATGTTCATCTGCACCCGTTCCGCAAATTTGCAGAACGGGTGCTGACCCATTCATTTTGAATGGAGACGTGATGGATGCAGAGAGCACACACTGTGCTCTACGCATCTGCGGAGCGCGCCGCCGATCTTCCGGCCGGCAGCTCCGCAATAATATAGAGCAATTGCGGACAAGTATAGGCATCTCTATAGGGCTGGTGGCAAGGTGTGTTGCGGATCCGCAAAACACTACGGACGTGTGAATGGGGCCTAAGGATCAGGCAGAGGATTATCTCCCACAAAAATAAAAGGGTTTGGGCAGGAGACATCCAACAACCCGATCCTGCACAACAGGAGATGTCGGAGGGGCGTCCGCCGGTCCCACCAAAATGGACAAGTTCGTCTGATAAACATCTGGTCTTAATAACCCTGCGCAGGCGCTTGGTGCGCCTAAGGCCTCTTTCACACGAGCATGACGGATTGGCTCCGGGTGCGTTCAGTGAAATTCCGCACCATTTTGCAAGCAAGTTCGGTCAGTTTTTTCTGCGATTGCGTTCAGTTTTTTCCTGAGGTTTACAAATAACATCTCTTAGCAACCATCAGTGAAAAATGTATCGCACCCGCACTTGCTTGCGGATGCAATGCGTTTTTCACTGAAGCTCCATTCACTTCTATGGGGCCAGGGCTGCGTGAAAAACGCTGAATATAGAGCATGCTGCGTTTTTCACGCAACGCAGAACTGATGCGTGGGGGAAAAAAACGCTCATGTGCACAGACCCATAGAAATGAATGGGTCAGGATTCAGTGCGGGTGCTAAGCGTTCATGTCACGCATTGCACCCGCGCGGAAAACTCACTCCTGTAAAAGGGCCTAAGACTACGTTCACATCAGCGGTTTCCTGTCCGGTAGGACCGCGTTTTGTCCTCACTCATTGTCAATGGGGACAAAACTGAACGGAACGCACCAGAAGGCATTGTGTTCCGTTTGGTTCCCTTTCCGTGCTGGACACAAAACCGTGCAAGCAGCGTTTCTGTGTGCGTCATAGGAAACGGAACATTTTCTCAGACACAAAAGAAAACTGATCCGCCTTGGTCATTTTAGAGATAACACAACCGGATCCGTTCATAACATCTGCAGCCGGTTGTATTAACCTAACGGGACCGTTTTTGCCGATCCCTTGCGGATACGGCAAAAATGCAGATGCGAAAGTAGCCTTAGTTACAGTATACAGAGGCGCTGGCCGTGCCACTTGCTTAAATCTATACCAGCTCACTTGCCGGCGTAGATTTAAGTAATTTTCTACCCCAAAAAGGAGCCAATTTCTGGTGAGCACAGCGCCACCCATTGTATAGTGGCTGTGCTTGGTACTGCAGCCCAGGTCCATGCACTTGAAGGGGACTGAGAGGCACAAGGCCACGGGCCGGATAAACGGGACTTCACTGGCCTAAGAAGAGGCTGAAAAACTCAAGGAAGCACTACGGCTTCTCCAAATCAGCCAATCGGCGGACCCCCACTGATCAGGTAGTGATAACCGATCCCCAGGAGAGGTCATCGACATTTTACTCCCAGATACATTCCACTCAGATTTTCTGGAATACTGTAATAAGGGTGTGTTCACATGAGGGAAATTACAGGTGAATTGTGTGCTCGTGCCCCATTGTTTCCAGTGGGAATCTGCAGGATGTACATTATATCAGGCAGAATAGGATTAGATACACAGCTCAGCAGGCAGTATCACACAGGATAGGATTAGATACAGAGCTCAGCAGACAGTATCACACAGGATTGGATTAGATACACAGCTCAGCAGGCAGTATCACACAGGATAGGATTAGATACACTGCTCAGCAGACAGTATCACACAGGATAGTATTAGATACACTGCTCAGCAGACAGTATCACACAGGATAGGATTAGATACAGAGCTCAGCAGACAGTATCACACAGGATTGGATTAGATACACAGCTCAGCAGGCAGTATCACACAGGATAGGATTAGATACACAGCTCAGCAGACAGTATCACACAGGATTAGATACACAGCTCAGCAGACAGTATCACACAGGATTAGATACACAGCTCAGCAGACAGTATCACACAGGATTAGAAACACAGCTCAGCAGACAGTGTCACACAGGATAGGATTAGATACAGCAGCTCAGCAGACGGTATCACACAGGGTAGGATTAGATACACAGCTTAGCAGACAGTATCACATGATAGGATTAGATACACTGCTCAGCAGTCAGTATCACACAGGATTAGATACACAGCTCAGCAGACAGTATCACATGATAGGATTAGATACACAGCTCAGCAGACAGTATCACACAGGATTAGATACACAGCTCAGCAGACAGTATCACACTGGATTAGATACACAGCTCAGCACAGTATCACACAGGATTAGATACACAGCTCAGCAGACAGTATCACACAGGATTAGATACACAGCTCAGAGGACAGTATCACACAGGATAGGATTAGATACACAGCTCAGCAGACAGTATCACACAGGATTAGATACACAGCTCAGCAGTCAGTATCACACAGGATTAGATACACAGCTCAGCAGACAGTATCACAGGATTAGATACACAGCTCAGCAGTCAGTATCACACAGGATTAGATACACAGCTCAGCAGACAGTATCACAGGATTAGATACACAGCTCAGCAGACAGTATCACACATGATAGAATGAGATACACAGCTCAGCAGTCAGTATCACACATGACAGGATTAGATACACAGCTCAGCAGACAATATCACACTGGATTAGATACACAGCTCAGCAGACCCTATCACACATGACAGGATTAGATACACAGCTCAGCAGACAGTATCACACAGGATTAGATACACAGCTCAGCAGACAGTATCACACTGGATTAGATACACAGCTCAGCAGACAGTATCACACAGGATTAGATACACAGCTCAGCAGACAGTATCACACTGGATTAGATACACAGCTCAGCAGACAGTATCACACACACGCCTCCGGTATGGATTGCAGGAATCCTGCTCACATCCAATAATAGGGTGCCCTCTGGTGGCCATGTGGAGAATGTAAATGGTGCGTACAGGACATACAGGTGTATATGGCGGTGCGTTCATTTCTTCTAACCACAAATGTATTCTAAAACCGAATTATCTTATAATATGGCGGCCATGTCAGACGCTCCCACATCCTGAAGTGCCCCAAAGAGGGGGAGACAAGGGGCGCTCACCATTGAATCAGAAAATTAATCGGTGAGTTTAGTATGAGATGGTCTGGTTTTTTTAACCATTTCATGTCCATACCACATATTTTTTTTCTACTGCAATACCCCTTTAATATAACCTTAGGGGATGACTGGAGCTCCACCAGCATAAAGCCCCATGTAACACCACACCGCGCCCCATCACACCGGAGGAGCGCACGGCCACTGATTTGGACGCTGCAGTCAGGCGTGAAGTTTTCTTGTCGCTTTATTCATTTTCTCGTATTTCTGTCCATAAATAAAAAGGTTTTACATTCATCAACAGAAAAAAACCACTCCGGCCACAAAGCAAAGTCGGTTCTTATTGAACAAGTCGCGGAGGGACGCAGCGACGGCGCGAGGACCGCTGCAAACCGACGGCAGCAGGAGATGCAAATGGGATCGCTCGGCAGTCTGCAGATTACAGCATCTTGCTTTATGGCACCACTGCTACCCATGGACGCTGGAGAACCCAGTGGCTTCTGATAGAGGAGCTGGCGGTACGGCAGTGACATCATCAGGCGGGGTTTCTGCTCTACTGGCCTTGTGTGTGACAGGAACCAAGCAACCTTAAAGGGGCGCCCCAGTAACAGGAAGTTATCCACTATCCAATTCACAGGGCATAACTCTCGGGGACTACCGGAAACCCCACCGATCACAAAAAAGGGGACCTGTGCTCCCCTCATATGGAGTGGCAGTGAAGCATGGGCACTGTCACTCCATTCATTTCTATGGGACTGCAGGACCCCTATTCTCGTGATCATTGGGGTCCCAGCACTGTGACCCCCACACACCTAACCGTTTTTCTCGGACCAGTGGATAAGCGATAACTGGTCCTATAATTTGTAAAATCAACATTTCCTAAATTTTCTCAAATACGTTGCAATTCCTTACCATTTTAAAGACCACCGTTTGCTGTCAGGGAATAGAGAAATTCTTATTGTTATCCAGAAATGGGCTCCAGACCTAATACATTCCAATGCTGAGGGAGGTCACCCTGCACTGACACATTGTAACAAACTATTAGGACAGGAGAGAGATTTGTGCTGCTGATGTGTTCACCTCACGGAAGGTTGTCTAGACTGGATACAACTGTAACAAACACTCAGCTTTGGAAAGGTTTATAACAGTTTAGAACAGGACAGTGTGAGCAGAATGCACCTCCCTGCAATGCTGATAGTTTGTCACAATGTATCAGTGAATCCAGTGTTCAAGACTGTCCACTCTGGATACAATTGTAACAGAGCTTCAGCTGTGAAAAGTATAAAGACCATCTGTCAGCAGACTCGTCCCTATGACCCTGGCTGACCTGTTACATGTGCGCTTGGCGGCTGAAGGCATCTGTGTTGGCCCCATGTTCATATGTGCCCGCATTGCTGAGAAAAATGATGTTTTATTATATGCAAATGAGCCCCTAGGAGCAACGGGGGCGTTACCGTTACACCTAGAGGCTCTGCTCTCTCTGCAACTGCTGTGCCCTCTGCACTCTGACAGAGGCCAGGTGTGATGATGATTTCAGTGCCTGGCCCTGTCAAAGTGCAGAGGGCGCAGCAATTGCAGAGAGAGCAGAGTCTCTAGGTGTAATGGTAACGCCCCCGTTGCTCCTAGAGGCTCATTTGCATATATTAAAACATCATTTTTCTCAGTAATGTGGGCACATATGAACATGGGGCCAATACAGATGCCGTCAGCTGCCAAGTGCACATGTAACAGGTCAGTCGGTGTCATAGGTACAGAACTGCTGACAGATGCCCTTTAAGAGATTTACCTCCGGGATGTCAATAAAAAGGTTACCATTCACTGACAGCAAACAGAAAGTATTGAGAATTTAGAACAAGTGGTCATTTATTAAATCATTTGCACCAAAAAGTTGTAAATGTTGTCACACGCCAAACTTTTGTAAAGTGCAAAGAAAGTGGGCGGGGACGACTAGATGTAGGGGGCGTGGCCAGCCAGGTTCTGACACAGTTAATACTTTTAAAGACAGAAATTGGTGCAAACGTTAGGCCAAATCTATGCCTGCTCCCAGAATCGTCTGTATGTAGCACAGCCTAAAATGCGTGCACCGCAAAATGAATTTTGCGCATTTTACACCAGCGAATTTCGATTAGGAATGGCTTATAAAGCACCGAATGGGGAAGGTAGGTCAGAAACGTGCAGAATTTCAGCAGTGGGTCTCTCTCTCCTTCTAATGTGATTACTGTAAACTATAAATTACATCCTAAAGTTATTTAAAAAAAAAATACATGTGCACGCTTGGCCTCACTAGCAGGGGGCACTTGTGAACCCCCACAGAAGACTGTGCTCCTCCCCCCGAACTGTGACCATAGGTTACAATGACGAGAAGCAGGTCATCGGTCCACTGAGGGACGGCTGCGTGATGGCCACGCTAACACAGCAACAGCGCCCCCCGACCTGGAAGAGGAGGGAAAGGAAAACAGCGGACACTTGACTGTGGTATTGATTGGCATGTACAGTTGGAAGCGTCGCTCTGTTGTACCAGGGACGACGTAGAACCGGGTCATCGCTATGGCCTCTGGAGCAAGTTATGTACAAGACGACTGGGTGCCCGCCGACCGCAGGGCACTAACAGGTCGGGAACACACTGGAAAACACAAGGGAGACACAAAAACACTAGTGCGTGTTGTACAGGTGGAGTTCCCCCCCTCAGGACCCCCTTGTAGAGAGCAGAGAGATGGCTCCCACAGTAATGACCCAAATCTACCACAACTAGCAGGCAACCAGCGGTACCCCACCGAACCTGGGCCGGAATATCTTCAGTAGTGTTGAGAGAAACTAGCTTCGGATGAAGCATCCAAAGTCGCTTCGTTCCAAATTTCGGATTAATACTGTACAGAGATCCGTCTCCGCACAGTATTAGAATGTATGGGCTCCGACGAGCCGAAGTTAGAGATCCGTCTCCGCACAGTATTAGAATGTATGGGCTCCGATGAGCCGGAGTTAGTGATTTACAAAGTCTTGAAACTGAACTCGGCTTCAGTCCTGAGGTACCAGTCAGAACCCAAGCCACTTAAAAAAAATCAACTACCGAAGTGATTCAATGAAGTCACGCGCGACTTAGTGAATCACAAACTTCGGCTCGTCGGAGCCCATACATTCAAATACTGTGTGGAGACGGATCTCTAACTTCGGCTCGTCAGAGCCCATACATTCTAATACTGTGTGGAGACGGATCTCTAACTTCGGCTCGTCGGAGCCCATACATTCTAATACTGTGCGGAGACGGATCTCTAACTTCGGCTCGTCGGAGCCCATACATTCTAATACTGTGCGGAGATGGATCTCTTAGTTCGGCTCGTCGGAGCCCATACATTCTAATACTGTGTGGAGACGGATCTCTAACTTCGGCTCGTCGGAGCCCATACATTCTAATACTGTGCGGAGATGGATCTCTTAGTTCGGCTCGTCGGAGCCCATACATTCTAATACTGTGTGGAGACGGATCTCTAACTTCGGCTCGTCGGAGCCCATACATTCTAATACTGTGCGGAGATGGATCTCTTAGTTCGGCTCGTCGGAGCCCATACATTCTAATACTGTGTGGAGACGGATGTCTAACTTCGGTTTGTCGGAGCCCATACATTCTAATACTGTGCGGAGACGGATCTCTAACTTCGGCTCGTCGGAGCCCATACATTCTAATACTGTGTGGAGACGGATCTCTAACTTCGGCTTGTCAGAGCCCATACATTCTAATACTGTGCGGAGACGGATCTCTAACTTCGGCTCGTCGGAGCCCATACATTCTAATACTGTGTGGAGACGGATCTCTAACTTTGGCTCGTCGGAGCCCATACATTCTAATACTGTGTGGAGACGGATCTCTAACTTCGGCTCGTCAGAGCCCATACATTCTAATACTGTGCGGAGACGGATCTCTAACTTCGGCTCGTCAAAGCCCATACCTTCTAATACTGTGCGGAGACGGATCTCTGTACAGTATTATTCCGAAGTTCATCCGAAGCCCGCTTCGCTCAACGCTAATCCTTACCCCTCTGAAAGGGACATATTCAATAACATTAGGTTCTATCTCATGGTCTTACCACTGAAATCCCCCAACTGGTTCCGCAAACCGATGACGCACCAGAAAGGTGGCGACAGCCTCAGCGACCTACGAGGAAGAGACGTCATTAGAGCGCGGCCTGGAGAAATATACATCTGTCAGCAGGTTTGTACCTATGACCCCAGCTGACCTGTTACACGTGCGCTTGGCAGCTGAATGCGTCTGTGTTGGTCCCATGTTCCTATGTGCCCGCATTACTGAGAAAAATTATGTTTTAATATATACAAATGAGCCTCTAGGAGCAATGGGGGCGTTACCATTACACCTAGAGTCTCAGCTCTCTCTGCAACTGCACCACTGCGGCCAGGGATCAGCTGAGCGGTGATCGGAGAAGCGCAGGGATAACATTAGGCAAGGAAGATGGAGGTGAATATGTGTCTTTTGTAAATAATTTATATCGCCCAGATATCCCACCTGGAAGGCTTAAAGGGGATTAATATTGATGGCCTATCCTCAGGATAGGTGATCAGTATCTAAGTCCCATACAACGCCACCTACAGTATCAGACATTTATAGCGTACACAGAGGAGAAGGGTCTCACTTTATCTGGAGCATCTTCATGTACAGCATGGCCACACTGCGGGAGGACCTGCATCTGGAACTTTCCTGTAATGAAAGACATACGACATCCATGAGGTATGGCACCGGGGCTGCGGGGTCAGAACTTACGGACCCCACACCCAGTATGGCGTCCTGGGAAAGTATCTCATCCGACATCCCGGATTCTTACCGAACCTTCCTGAGCAGAAGATTCCACAGAAACGAGATGGCCTGCCATTTGCGGCTGCAGAACAGTGGTGAACTGACCCTGGGGGACCAGGCCCCTGGATTGCAGACACTTAACCCCTTGAGTCCTAGCACCTTACATGTATGGTGGAAGGAGGGGATTTATATATGGTGCCGGCTCACAAGCGCAGGTCTCAGCAGCGGCCCGAGTCTAATGTCTGCAACCGGCGAGAATGCCAATCACAGACATTTAAACTACATTTGACCACGACATCTAAATGTTGAAAACCCGTAAGCACGCTCTTCCGGGCGAGGAACGGCTTCCCCATGCAGCAAACGGGGAAGCTGTTCCTTCACCCTCTCTGAATAGACCCAGCGTATCTGAGCCGTAGTTCCTATGGAGGCCTGCAGGTGGCCTATTGACCTACAATGTAGGCAAAAAGCGATCTGATGATTGCATTTTCTGCAATATATAAAAGAATTAAAATACATACAAATTTTAACCACCTCCCTAGAATTAAAATAAATAATAATAAAACAAAGTTCATAGGCATTGCCGCATCCCAAAATCCCTGAACTATTAAAATATAAAAACATTTATCCCATACGGAGAGTGGTGGACCAGAAAAAAGAATATGAAATCAAATAGCACCATTTTTTTCATTGCTTCACTTACCAGACAAATTTGAATAAAATGTGATCAAAAAGTCACACACTCCAAAAATTGGATTTTTGTACTTACCGTAAAATCCGTTTCTCGTCCAATTTATTGGGGGACACAGCACCATGGGTATATGCCCAGCTACCACTAGGAGGCGACACTAGATATGAAAAAGGTTGGCTCTGCCCCGGTGGGCTCTACCCTCTCCACAGACACTAGGCGAATCCGCTTGTACCAATAGCAGAAGGAGAGAGAAACAAAAGCAAAGGACCAACATGTCCTGGACGGGGAAGGAAGAAGAACAGCAGCCCGGTGACAGAGAAATGAAAGCAAAGGGTGGGATCTGTGTCCCCCAATGAACTGAACGAGAAACGGATTTTACGGTAAGTACAAAAATCAAATTTTCTCCTTAATGTCATTGGGGGACACAGCACCATGGGACGTCCCCAAGGGTGGGAAGGAAATCTCAGGTGCAGGAGAACCGGGTGACCCAACAGGACCAGGAGAGGCCATAGCATGAAAGGATAGATAGAAAACGAAGGAAGTCAGCGAAGAGGCTCCAGGACCAGGAAGAGTCCACAGAAAAAAATTGTGGGATACCGCCAGGGTCCCAAGGACAAGTGCCTGGGAAAAAAGGCCATATGCAAGAAAGGAACAAAGAGAAACACCCAGCTCCACCCAAGGTGGGAAAACTAAAGACGCTAGAGGACGGGAGCAGGGCTAGATGTCCTGCGCAAGAACCGAGAGGAACAAGTGCGCAGTAGAGAGCCCGAGGAAGGATCTGGAAGAACCAGGAGAGCAGCACAAGCGGAAGGCGTCTGTTGGTAATGGCCTAGTGCTCTGCATATAGAACAAGGATGCCCAACCTGCGGCCCTCCAGATGTTGTAAAACTACAACTCCCAGCATGCCTGGTCAGCCTACAGCAGGGCATTGTGGGAGTTGTAGTTTTACAACAGCTGGAGGGCCGCAGATTGGGCATCCCTGATATAGAAGGATGCTCCGGGAGAAGGATCTATAAGAGGACAGACCCAACAAGCAAAATTAGACCACGAGGGAACATGGCAGGAGAGAAAATGCCTGGGAAAAGTCCTGAACCAAGGAAGCAAATTGTGGAGACAAACTAAAGGAAGACCCTGTGGACCACCCCTCGGCAAAAGGAAGGCGATTCGATAAGGCCTGGGAGCAAAGGAACCCGACCAGTAAGAGGACCCGGCAAGGAAAAGACTCTAAATCGTCTCAGACCAAAAACGTGGCCTGTCCTTGGCAAACACCATATTAAGACCAGGGTAGAGAGGAAACAAGGAAGCACTGGAGGCTGAACGATTGAGAGAAACAATAGCAAAGACTCACCATGGGACGGAAGCAAGCCTCCTTCCACTGCAAGGCGGGTGGGAAAAGAGAAACACCCTATGAGAGGGTGGAAACCCCATCCTGCCAGAGACGCAGCCAACCCCTGGGGGAGAAGGGGGTCCTAGGTAATGGCGAGGAGATGGGAACGTAACGACATGGTTCCCACACAAAGAAGGCGAGAATCGAGCCTCAGAAAAACTGGAACAAAATAGCACTGTAACATGCAAGACCGGAGAAATGCCTGGACACATGAAGTCCCAGGAAGAAAGGAGCCAGTCGCAAGCCCTGGTAATACAAGTGGGGGCACACTCGTCTGAGAGATATCGGAAAAGAAGAGAGCGGACTCCAAACAGCCTAAGGAGGAACCGTTCGCAAATCGAAGGAAGCTACATCCCAGAAGTGGCCAATAAGAATGTAAATTGCAACCGGAGCAACAAACTCCCAGGTATCGGGAGCTGAACCTGGGGAGATGGGAAGGGAGGTTAGAATCTCAAGAGGGAAACAGGCCTATGGGGACCCAGGAGGGAAAAGAACCAAACTAGGCCCAAAGAAGCAGTGGTCATACAGAGCATGTGCGGTCAGAGATGCCATGAGTAGCTTCCCCAGAGGGAACCGGCCCGCTAGATGGTCTAAGAATCATTGGGGCAGGGACTCCAAGCAGGATGACCCAGTCAGAGGCTCAGGTAGGGTCCACCAGCCGTGGTTAAACATGTGACTAGCCTACTGTATAACACTGCCCGGGAAGGGGCAAGTACAGCAGCCTGGACTGTAAAAGAATCGCCAGACATCCATGTCAGAAAAGGATGCGGAATTCGCCAGGGGATGTCGGGAGCGACTACACTGACATGAAGAAACCAGCTACCGGCAGAGCACAGTGAAACCGCCAGGGAAGGGGGAAGACACTGACCGGTGCAGACAACGGCAAGGCCCAAGCGAACGGCACTTCTGTCATGTAGCAAATAATCAGAGAACATAAGGGAGGACCAAGAACGCCCGGACCATGGAAGAACTACAGGACCATGTCCGATGCCAGAGCGAGCAGCCGAAAATTCCACCCACCAAGTAGGTGTGTGGCGGTCACTAGTCCTGTCACCGCCATATCAGAGAGGACGTCCAGCGATGACCCGGACACTGCAGTAGCGGCCGGTGCTCACAATGCTGCGTGTCCCTGCAGGATAGGGCATCCAGTGGTGCTCCAGGTACTCTGCCAGCACCGGGCCATGTAACTCTGAGAAAACAAAGCAGAGAGAACTCCAACCATGAAATGGGATGATGCGGCTGTGAGGAATACAGCAGTACTTTATACTAAGCATGATAGCCGACAACCTGCCCATGGCGGAGGGACTGTGGTTGTCTGGTGCATAACAGGACTGAGAAGTCCTGGTAAGTAGTGCGTCAAGCAATAAAGTAAAAATCATGCCTAGCACAGGGGCAATGAGAAGACTTGGTGCACTCAGAGGGCCTGGTTCAGGAGGTGCTGCCCCGGGTGTCAGATCTGCACAGGCCGGCCATATACTGGACCTAACAATTACAACTCTACTCCGCTCAGGAAGGGGGGGGGGGCCACATATGGTTGCCAGGTACATACTACAACACGACGGTTTGTTGGACACAGCGCCTTGAGATAGTACAAGTACACCGCCGAGGACAACGGTAACGGGGTGCCAGATGCATGCTAGAACCAGAAAAGAGTGATGAGTACAGCCTCTGGGGATGTACCATCACTCCGCATTAAGAGGGGCCCCATGATTGCCTAGCACACGTTAGAGCCAGCAAAGGGCAATGCAGGAGCCGTATGGGCCAGAGATTGTACCAATAGGGCACAGCACTTGGAGATACTACAATACTCCGCCTAATAATGGAGTAATATGGTGCATGGGGCGCATTAGAACCAGACAGGTGTAATGGCTACAGCCTCTGGAGATGGTACAGGTACTCCACCTAATAATGGAGTAATATGGTGCATGGGGCGCATTAGAACCAGACAGGTGTAATGGCTACAGCCTCTGGAGATGGTTCAGGTACTCCGCCTAATAATGGAGTAATATGGTGCATGGCGCGCATTAGTACCAGACAGGTGTAATGGCTACAGCCTCTGGAGATGGTACAGGTACTCCACCTAATAATGGAGTAATATGGTGCATGGGGCGCATTAGAACCAGACAGGTGTAATGGCTACAGCCTCTGGAGATGGTTCAGGTACTCCGCCTAATAATGGAGTAATATGGTGCATGGGGCGCATTAGAACCAGACAGGTGTAATGGCTACAGCCTCTGGAGATGGTTCAGGTACTCCACCTAATAATGGAGTAATATGGTGCATGGGCGCATTAGAACCAGACAGGTGTAATGGCTACAGCCTCTGGAGATGGTTCAGGTACTCCACCTAATAATGGAGTAATATGGTGCATGGGGCGCATTAGAACCAGACAGGTGTAATGGCTACAGCCTCTGGAGATGGTACAGGTACTCCACCTAATAATGGAGTAATACAGTGCATGGCGCGCATTAGTACCAGACAGGTGTAATGGCTACAGCCTCTGGAGATGGTACAGGTACTCCGCCTAATAATGGAGTAATATGGTGCATGGGGCGCATTAGAACCAGACAGGTGTAATGGCTACAGCCTCTGGAGATGGTTCAGGTACTCCGCCTAATAATGGAGTAATACAGTGCATGGCGCGCATTAGAACCAGACAGGTGTAATGGCTACAGCCTCTGGAGATGGTTCAGGTACTCCACCTAATAATGGAGTAATATGGTGCATGGGGCGCATAGAACCAGACAGGTGTAATGGCTACAGCCTCTGGAGATGGTTCAGGTACTCCACCTAATAATGGAGTAATATGGTGCATGGGGCGCATTAGAACCAGACAGGTGTAATGGCTACAGCCTCTGGAGATGGTTCAGGTACTCCACCTAATAATGGAGTAATAACAGTGCATGACGCGCATTAGAACCAGACAGGTATAATGGCTACAGCCTCTGGAGATGGTTCAGGTACTCCACCTAATAATGGAGTAATATGGTGCACGGGACGCATAGAACCAGACAGGTGTAATGGCTACAGCCTCTGGAGATGGTTCAGGTACTCCACCTAATAATAGAGTAATATGGTGCATGGCGCGCATTAGTACCAGACAGGTGTAATGGCTACAGCCTCTGGAGATGGTTCAGGTACTCCACCCAATAATGGAGTAATACAGTGCATGGCGCGCATTAGAACCAGACAGGTGTAATGGCTACAGCCTCTGGAGATGGTTCAGGTACTCCACCTAATAATGGAGTAATATGGTGCATGGCGCGCATTAGAACCAGACAGGTGTAATGGCTACAGCCTCTGGAGATGGTTCAGGTACTCCACCTAATAATGGAGTAATAATAGTGCATGGCGCGCATTAGAACCAGACAGGTATAATGGCTACAGCCTCTGGAGATGGTTCAGGTACTCCACCTAATAATGGAGTAATATGGTGCACGGGACGCATAGAACCAGACAGGTGTAATGGCTACAGCCTCTGGAGATGGTTCAGGTACTCCACCTAATAATAGAGTAATATGGTGCATGGCGCGCATTAGTACCAGACAGGTGTAATGGCTACAGCCTCTGGAGATGGTACAGGTACTCCACCTAATAATGGAGTAATATGGTGCATGGCGCGCATTAGAACCAGACAGGTGTAATGGCTACAGCCTCTGGAGATGGTTCAGGTACTCCGCCCAATAATGGAGTAATACAGTGCATGGGGCGCATTAGAACCAGACGGGGGGCATGCTGCCGCGAGAGGGCCAGGAAGAGCACCATAATATCACCATAGCTGAGAATGGACGAAGGCTACGGTGGAGGTGAGGGACCCTCGTGGGGAGAAGGTGACCCCTGAACAGAGTTTAGGATAACCCGACTGAGCCCAGGATCCAGTCACCCCATGCAGGCCAGCCAGGCCGATAGCACAGCAACCCCCAGCCACCGCAGGAGCAGAAGGTCATAGCGACCCCCATATAGAGAGAAAATGATCCACACAGAGATCCTGGATGCCAGGAAAAAGGCAGGAACTAGTGCGGCCTAGTCAGGCACAAGGCGGGGACTAGAGTAATTAGGAAGCCAAGGAAGGGAAGGACGGCCAGGGGGGAGGGGACCCCGATGGAGTATGGATAGATGGGTAGGGGGCACCCCTTCTGTAAACTCACACAAGAGTGGGATTACCGGTACTCTACTGCGGATGCAGTAATGGCGGACCGGCGAGGTACACTCCTGCAGGGGGTGCTACTAAAGTGGACTTCCACGATGAAGACCCCCTGCTGCAGGATAAAACCTGCACCTGTAAAGTGAAGAAAAAAAAAGAAAGAAAGAAAAACAAAGTAGCAGCAAGACCGGCAGGAGAAGAGCAGGTCGTGTCTGCCTCCTACTGACAGTAGACTAAACGGATTAGCCTAGTGTCTGTGGAGCTGGTACAGCGGGTAGAGCCCACCTGGGCGGAGCCAACCATTTTCATATCTAGTGTCGCCTCCTAGTGGTAGCTGGGCGTATACCCGAGGTGCTGCGTCCCCCAATGACATTCACGAGAAATGGTATCAACAAAAGCTTCAGATTGTCTCGCAAAAAAATTACCCCCTGCACAGCTATGTAGGCCTAACACAAGAAAAACCATAGAAATGTGGCATCGGTGTTATCGTACTGACCCGGAGAATGAAGGGCACCGCATAGGGGACGACGTGAAGACAAAACCCATAAAACTGTGGCAGAATTGCATTTTTTCCAAAACTGCACCACATCTGGAATTCTTTTCTAGCTTCCCACTACATTGTGTGCAATATAAAGCGGTGCCACTAAAAAGTACAACTTGTCCCGCAAACGACAAGCTCTCATACGGCATGTGAATGCAGATAAAAAGAGTCGCTGGCTTGACTCTTTTCGGAACGCCCACAGAAGTGAATGGAGGGCATGCCGCGCATGCATGGTGCTCTCTCCTTTGCTTCAGGGGCCTCGTTGTAGAGATAGGAGCAGGTTCCGGAGGTGGGGGTCGGTACCTATCTGACCTCCGTGGCATATCCTAGCGATAGGAGCCAACCCCTTTAAAATAATCGCTCCTGCTCTGGAGGGCGGTGTTACAAGGTCACCCAATAATTCGAATGACAACATGTAATACCGCCAGAGGATTCACGTGAAGAGTGTACTGTACACAAACATGAAGGGTCAATAGGGCGGGGGATGAATGAAGAGACCGATGGTCTTACCCTGCATTTGTCCTATTGTGAGGTCCTTGTCCAATCTGTCCACTCCTGAAAAGACAAAACGTGAAAGGTCTCATCATCCGAATCTAAGATCAGGCAGATCTACGGTGCTGATGACATCACTACAATCCTCATACATGCGGTATGTACACAGATGATGCCTCTATGTATATCTGCTATCTCGCTGGGCTATATTTGTGGGACCATAAGATTTATGGTTCATTTATATATTTTAATATTATATATAGAGAACTTTTTTTTTGTTTTATTACTTGTATACGTTATACCTTTTTTATTTCTTTCCAACAGTAAATATTTATTGGCTTTTGATGTATTTTTAAAGGGATTCTGTCAGCAGATTTTACCCCCATAAGCTAAACATATGTCCACACTGATAAGCTGAATCCTATGATGGCTTTATTATACTCCGCTGTGGCTCTATTTCCACATTAAATATGATTTTTATAATCTGTCAATCACTCACAAAGTGCCCAAGGGGAGTTCCGTTAATACAGGGTGCCCGGCCGCACCCCTCGCTGTCTGGTGCCCAGCGCCGCCTCTGCAATAATTTATGCCTCCCCGTCCCTCTGCCGAGATCCCGCGCCTGCGCACTAGGCTCGGCCGGCTGCGCCCGTGCAGACTCTTGGCAATGGCATTGTTGAGCGAAGTGCGCAGGCGTGGTATCTCGGCAGAGCGACGGGGAGGCATAAATTATTGCAGAGGCGGCGCTGGGCAGAGGAAGGAGGCGCTGGGCACCAGACAGTGAGGGGTGCAGCCGGGCACCCTGTATTAACGGACCTCCCCTTGGGCACCTTAGGGTCCTTTCACACTTGTGTTCTGAGGATCCGGCAGGCACTTCCGTCCCGCCGGATCCGTCAGAACGCAAGTCGCCTGAAGCATTAGAAGATTGATCAGGATCCTGATCAGTCTTCGAATTGCTTTCAGGTTACTATGGCAGCCAGGACGCTACTAGCGTCCTGGTTGACATAGTAGTGTTCTGGCACTGGTTAGGTTCTGGTATTAAAACCCAGTCAGGTTGATGTGGCCGCTCCCAATTATATATATATATATATACGTGCACGGAGAGGAAATGCAGACACAAGAGTCTACGTAATCTCTAAGTTTATTCCAGAAAGCAAGCGGTATATACATTAGTTAAAAAGGGCTGTCCTTTCTGGCCCAAACGTTATTTTATTGGTCAAAAGTAAAGAAGAAGAAGAGATAACAAAATAAGAGATAACAGTGGACCTGCGCACTGGACACTACCTTGGAATGTGAGCATAAAATTCGGCCATCTTCTATGGCGTCTATCCTAACAATAATACTACATACATCATACATGACACTTCAAAGAGGTGCTCTTCTATAAACAGTGCATATTATGTGTCCAACATATAGACATGTAAGGAATTGGCTTATACATCCTTGATTTAAGCATCCTGAGTATATTGAAGCATCAGTTGGGAGAGAGAGAGAGAGAGAGAGAGCCCAGGTGCGTGCCCCCCCCCTCCTTCTCCTATCTGTTCATGAGCGTAGAGAACACTGCAGACAAAGAATTTTAATGAGAAGAGGGGGGGTGGGGTTAAAGGTGTACAGCTTCTCTGAACTTATAATTTGATTCAAAGCTTACTACAAAACAAGCCAGAATCCATTTAAAGAAGAAAAGTCCTTTTCTATCACAGTAGGAGCGGGGAGCGGTATACTTACAGTCCGTGCGGCTCCCGGGGCGCTCCAGAATGCGCCCCAGAAGCCGCACGGATGGTAAGTATACCGCTCCCCCGCTCCCCGCTACATTTTACCATGGCAACCAGGACTTTAGCGTCCTGGCTGCCATGGTAACAATTGAGAAAAAGCTAAACGTCGGATCCGGCGATGCGCCGAAACGACGTTTAGCTTAAGGCCGGATCCGGATTAATGCCTTTCAATGGGCATTAATTCCGGATCCGGCCTTGCAGCAAGTGTTCCGGATTTTTGGACGGAACAAAAAGCGCAGCATGCTGCGGTATTTGCTGCGTCCAAAAAACGTTCCGGTCCTGAACTGAAGACATCCTGATGCATCCTGAACGGATTTCTCTCCATTCAGAATGCATGGGGATGATCCTGATCAGGATTCTTCCGGCATAGAGCCCCGACGACGAAACTCTAGGACGGAAAACAAAAACGCCAGTGTGAAAGGACCCTTATGTGAGTGAGTGACAGATTATAAAAATCATATTTAATGTGGAAATAGAGCCACAGTGCAGTATAATAAAGCATCATAGGATTCAACTTATCAGTGTGGACATGGGCAGATGTTTAGCTTATGGGGGTAAAATCTGCTGACAGAATCCCTTTAGTTACAGTATTTCCATTTATATGAAAAGTGTATATTAATAAACAGAACTTTTACAACAATTTCATTGTCATTTATAAATTTATACAGATAATAATTAGTCGAAGGGATTGAGCATGCCGATATATTAGTAAATTTGGTTTTAACTATATAAGTAAACATAAAAGGGCATAGAATAAACATGTTCAAATAAATAATCATTTACACAAACATTAATTATCTTAACTTTTGAAGCATTTTGAATATACTTAGATGCGCATACACATATATGCACGCATTGTTCTATATATTTTTATGTTCTAGACATACACCTCCTGCACATATACAACATACATGTCTTATACACGGCACATTTTTTATAATATAATAGGTAAACAATGAAAATATTATCCTTGAAAATCATCAACAGTTAAGGGAGGAATCCATTTGGTGTGGTATTTACGGTAGATAGTTTGGGTTTCATAGAGACCAATATTTTTTTATTCTACTAAGGCCTCATGCACACGACCGTTTTTTTTATGCTGTCCGCAAAAAGGGGTTCCGTTGTTCAGTGATCCGTGTCCGTTTTTGCCTTCCGTTGTGTTTCCGTGTGTCATCCATTTTTTTTAGCGGACATGACCCAAAAGATTTTTACCAAAGACAGGCTGACAATTTTTGCCAAGTGCCTGCCAAGGGATCCGAAAAAAAAAAACAGACGAGGAACGCGGATGACACACGGATGGCCATCCGCATTTTTTCATGGTCCCATTGACTTCAATGGGTCCGTGAACTGTTTTTCACGGACAAGAATAGGACAGGTTATATTTTTTTGACGGACTGGAATCACGGACCACATGAAAACCAATGGGTCCGCAGAAAATCACGAAAAACTGAGCAACGGACACGGAATCAATCAACGGCCGTGTGCATGAGGCCTTAAGGTTAGTTTTTCTACCAAATCGAGCGATCCCAAGACACAACAAAACAGTGGGATCCCATATAATATTAGCAGCAAGAAGTCTCATGGGACAAAAATGGAAAAGTAATTAAAAATTACAATAAAAAAAAAAAAAGATATTGATTTACGGCAACACGCCCCACTATTCTTACCCATGACGTTTCCATCCCGGCTGGGAGAGGCCCGTTCCCCTCACATGCGCGCTTCCTGACACTGAAGCAACTGCTGGAGCGCACAGAATGTACTGGGAACGGTTTCTTCTAATCCAGAACAGATGCATTTTTCTTAGTACATACGTCTTTGAAAGCCATAACCTTTCTTTTCCTGTTAATTTTTATATATTTATTTTTTTTTAGCACAAAGGCTAGTAAAATACTTTTCTAAATTATGTCCACTTTCCAGAAGGCTCGTTTTGATATAGGGTATGTAGGGGTTTGGGTCACCAAGGGCAGGACAAGAAGAAGCAGTGATACGTGTTGTGGCATTTTTATTTTCTTTATGATTTTGGCTATATTTTATTTATTCTTTTTAGTTTACACTTTGGGCCCCACCCCCTCATTAAAAAACCTTTGTGGGGCATTTAAACATCCAATCAGAATTCTCTTCGCCACCAGGTAAATGGGACGGCTAAAATGTCATTACACTGCTCACCGCTGCGATGTCAACAGTGAGCAGGTAAAACAGAGAACGCAGCGCACATAAAAGCGCTGTATTATCTTCTAACAGCTGATCGGTGGGAGAGCCGGCGTTCTAACAAAAAACCTTACCTCGTTAAAACACCTTACCCCTCATGACTTCCGGTAACGCGGCCGCATCGGACATGACGTCGAGGAGGGGGGGGTGCGCCTCAGCGCAAGTGCACTACCAAGGGTGCGCTTAAGGGAAAATTATAGGGAGAATCGGCCACCAACTGCGCATGCACACAAGGACGTGCGCCCTCAGGGCTAAGGAGATCTGATGCTCTTATCTTGTGAAGTCTCTATACCCTCACACTGCGCACGCACGGACACAGCCAGCGCTTTAGATGCATTGCTGGCTGGCTTCGATCAGCGCTGGCTGTGTCCGCGCGTGCGCAGTGTGAGGGTTTGGAGATTTCACAAGATAAGAGCATCAGATCTCCTTACCCCTCGTGCGCATGTGCAGTTGGTGGGCAATTCTCCCTGTAATTTTCCCTTAAGTGCACACGTGGTAGTGCACTTGCGCTGAGGTGCACACCCCCCCCTTGACGTCATGTCCGGTGCAGCCGCGTCACGAGGGATAAGGTTTTTAAACGAGGTAAGGTTTTTTGTTCGAACACCGGCAGTCGGGCTCACGCTCATCTGTTATTAAGGATAGGTCATCATTATAATAAAAGCGGACAATCCCTTTAAGAACTGACTGCCTAAATATTTAAAGAGGCTCTGTCAGCATGAGCAACCCTATTACACCAGGCATAAATAAACCAGTACGCCTGGTTTAATAGGGTTGATCATGCTGACACAGCCTCTTTAAACTCAATGGGCAGACCACAATCATTTAAGCCATAACTGGTGGTTTTACACGGCTCCGTCACGTATTGTACCCCAATGGGAGTAAGACCTGATGTGGATTTCTGTCAGCAGAAGTCACTCACCTGCCAGGAGGAGCTGTTTAGGAATTGAACAGCCGAGGAAGAGGTTGGAAAGGCCCTTGAACCAACCTTCCCAGTACTTCTCTGTTTTTGACAGCTCGATCCTCCAGGTATAGGGGCGCTCCTTTTTGGTCTAAAATAGAACAGTACAGAAGAGAAGAAATTAGACTCATAAATTTGCCAGCGGCTGCTATATGCTGCAGTGTGCCCACCGGAAATAGCTGAGGGGTGGGGTGTCAAGCGTCAGAGCCATCAGACACTAATGGCCATATATATGGACCCGGAAAAGCCCTTTGAAGACCCAGTGATGATCGCTTACCTCCGAATCATCCTCTTTCTTCCTTTTGTTAATGGATTGTCCTCCGTTCTCGTCTTCATCCTCTTCCTCTTCTTCAATGATTCCTTCTACTAGAGCTTTTGGTCCTTCAGGACTTGTGGCTTCTTCACATCTACGGGTAAAGCAGCACACGCCATGTTACATCTGGTCATCGTACGTCCGTAAGGCCCTGTCTACACTTCAACACCTGAAGCTCCTAACGCTGCAGCCGGCAAAAGTAGGACACCTTTGGAAAGAACTTCCTTTGCCCTTACAGATCAAACCTCTTCTAAGAAGTCAATGCACATAGGACGCCATCTTCCCTGACCGCACCGCTTACTCTGAATAAAATCCAACCATAGTGCCTCTCACACACTTTTAGTTCTAAGAGCAGTACAATGGCGTGATGTGTACAGCAACGACAGCCATGACATTACTATGCAAAAAAAAAATAATCACTGCATCGACTGGTTGGGACGCTCATGTGATGTTGCTAACCATGTCAGACCCGTAAGAAACGCGGCAGCAAGGCGCACCATTGAAATAAACATGCATGCTCAGCCAAGCCAAGTTTGCATATCGAGGAAGGAGATGTTGGGAGACACTAGCGTCTGGCAAGCTTTAGATCAGCTCCGAGGCTGCACTACTGCCCATTTTCAGTTGAATACTCACTGTTTAACCTGTCCTACCATGGAGACCCGGGCCGAGTCCAAGTTCCGGATCTGACCGCTCTTTACACTGAAGAAAGAAGTAAGAGTCATTGTCTACGTTCTGATACATGAAACCACAATGGCGCAAAATTAAATCTGTCATCTCTGACCTCCACTCAATGGCATTCTCCACCGACTTAAAGGTCTTGGGGCGGCTGCGCAGGAAGTTCTGCATGCTGTTCAAAGCGTCCATGGCAGTGCCTGAGAAATAGGAAGTGGTTTTCAAAGTATGAGAGTTTCCATGTTCATTGAAGACCAGTCGAATGATCTTTTCATGTTGATACTAGGCATGAGCGAATCGACTTCGGATGAAACATCAGATTCACGTGAAAGTTCGTTCCAATACTGTACGGATCAGTATTACAATGTATTGGCTCCGATGAGCCGAAGTTATTGCTTCGCGAGGTCTCGCGAGACTTCGGGTAAAAACTGTACTGTAAAAAAAATAATTTCCCGAACTTAGCCGAAGTCATGCGAGACCTCGCGAAGCAATAACTTCGGCTCATCGGAGCCAATACATTGTAATACTGATCCGTACAGTATTGGAACGAACTTTCATGTGAATCGGATGTTTCATCCGAAGTCGATTCGCTCATCCCTAGTTGATAGCATTAAAGGGGATCGCTAACCTCAGCAAATGGCATTTATCATGTAGAAAAAGGCACTTACTAATGTATGGTGATTCTCCATATTGCCTCCTTTGCTGGCGTGATTCAGTTTTTTATCACAT
The DNA here is from genome assembly GCA_033119425.1 of Bufotes viridis. Taxonomy (NCBI): domain Eukaryota; kingdom Metazoa; phylum Chordata; class Amphibia; order Anura; family Bufonidae; genus Bufotes; species Bufotes viridis. The sequence goes on along the minus strand of CM065591.1, from coordinate 497,653,138 downwards.
TACACACTTCCTGTTTCCAGGGGATACAACTGGGATAGGAGCGGCTGCGGATGTGTGCCTAGGTGCGCTCCCACCGTTGCAGCCACCAAGCACGGCCACCTCTGCTGCATTGCAGGGTGGTCATAACCCCTGGATACGAGCAGTGTATGATATAATGGAAAATGTATCCAGCCAGCAAAGGAGGCAATATGGAGAATCACAGTACATTAGGAAGTGCCTTGTATTAACTTTGTCTACATGATAAATGACACTTGCTGAAGAGAGAGAACCCTTTTAAAAGGCATCTGTCAGCAGATTTGTACCCATGAAACTGGCATCTGTGTTGGTCCCATGGTCATATGTGCCCGCCTTGCTGAGAAAACCGATTTTTAATATATGCAAATGAGCCTCTAGGAGCAATGGGGGCGTTACCATTACACCCAGAGGCTCTGCTCTCTCTTGAACTGCCGTGCCCTCTGCACTTTGATTATCAGGGCCAGGCAGAGAAACGCCATCACTGCCTAGCCCTGTCAAAGTGCAGAGAGAGCAGAGCCTCTAGGTGTAATGGTAACGCCCTGTTGCTCCTAGAGGCTTATTGGCATAAATTAAAATATAATTTTTCTCAGGAATGCAGACACATATGAGCATGGTACCAGCACAGACGCCTTCAGGTCAGCCAGAGTCATAGGGACAAAACTGCTGACAGATGCCCTTTACCCAAAACTGTAGGAATTACTGCAGACTACCACTGAATGGCAGAAGTACTACAAACCCTTGGCACTCACCTTCTACAACGTCGATCATGCAGAGGCCCAGCAAACTGGGGACGAGATTAGATGCGGCGGTGTGGACGGCGATGGCTCCCCCCATACTGTGCCCGATAAGCATGATGGGAGGAGGGAGGTCTCCGTACAAGGCTTCCACCACATTCCCAATGTCCCTGTTGACATATAAAGTCATGTAAGAGAATGGCTGCTTAGGATAAGGGCTGAGATCTCCAACCAATACCGATGGGCTGGGTACAACTGTAATAGGGACACGAAACTAGGTAGAAGCTGAGGCAGCCATATTGATGAGGAGGACTAAAGAAGTATGTGTCAGGCACCTATAGGTGCGCCCCAGACTCACCGGGACATGGTCTCTGCTGACAGGTCATCGGGGTTCTTCACTTTAGTTTCTCCTGGAAGACAAAACAAACATTTAAAATGATTTCCAACCAGAATATAGAAGAGGGATAAAGAGACGAGCGCAGACATAATCGTGTCAGGGCCGGGCACTCACCATGTCCTCGCTGGTCTACTGCAACCACCCTGCACTGAATCCGGCTGATGATTGCTGTCTGCAAGGGGGAAAAGGACAGCGCTCCGGTGGTTACACAAAACGTACTCTGACCTTCTTACTGATGTCTGCCTGCACCCCTCTGACCCCACCCAAAATGATCCACTGCACCCGGACCTCCATAATGACTCCCTGCACCCCTGTGATCACGCCCATCATTCTTCACTACATTCAAAATGTCTTCTTGCGCCCTTGTGAATATACCAAACGTGCTCAACTTCATCTCTTTCATCATGGCTTCCTGCACCCCTGAACCCCTCTACTGTCATCATGGCTTCCTGCCTCCACCCAACCTGCTCCACTTCACCTCTACCCCCATCATGGCTTCCAGCCTCCATCCAACATGCTCCACTTCACCTCTACCCCCATCATGGCTTTCTGCCCTCACCCAACATGCTTCACTTCACCTCCATCTTCATCATGGCTTCCCACACCCCTGTGACCCTCCTCTTGCACGCTCCCTACCGATTCCTGCTTGCTCCCCTCTTCCTCCATCAATGGCTTCCTGCATCCCCTGTAACCTTCAGCATCCTGTAGCACTCTGTGCCTTGTCCTCCCGAATCCTCAGCCTCCATATCTATACTCACAGTGAACACAGCCCAGGACAGGGCGGAATGTCCCCCTCCGTGAAGTAGCAGCAGGACCGGCCCCTCCGATCCACTCTTGTAAATACGGAAGCTGTGTTCCCAGTTAAGGAAGGGACTGGGCAAAGGGCTCCATGAGATGACGATACGTCCCACACACTTGTGATTAAGTGGGGCGACCGCTGTCTACATGTCCTCATAAAGCCACTGGGGCTCTGGAGGACCATTGGGGGGGTCTGTATATGATAATGACATGGGGGGGGGGGGGGTCTGTATATGATAATGACATGGGGGGTCTGTATATGATAATGACATGGGGGGGTCTGTATATGATAATGACATTGGGGGCGGTCTGTATATGATAATGACATTGGGGCGCGGTCTGTATATGATAATGACATTGGGAGCACGGTCTGTATATGATAATGACATTGGGGGTCTGTATATGATAATGACATTGGGGGCATGGTCTGTATATGATAATGACATTGGGGGAGCGGTCTGTATATGATAATGACATTGGGGGCGCGGTCTGTATATGATAATGACATTGGGGGCGCGGTCTGTATATGATAATGACATTGGGGGCGCGGTCTGTATATGATAATGACATTGGGGGCGCGGTATGTATATGATAATGACATTGGGGGCACGGTATGTATATGATAATGACATTGGGGGGTCTGTTTATGATAATGACATTGGGGGGCGCGGTCTGTTTATGATAATGACATTGGGGGGCGTGGTCTGTCTACGGTCAGCTTCACACATACAGAGACGGGGTGCCCTGGTAATGAATAGGGGGCAGTCTACACCCCCATTACACAGTGAAGGATATATCTTTGCCAGTTTCGCTCTCCACGACCACGTCCTCCATGGACTCGAAGTACTGGCTCCAGGGAATGGGGGAGAAGTCTCGCTTCCTTCCCGGCCTGGAAAGAAAAGACGTCATCAGATCCCAGAAGAAGAGACCAAATACCCATTATACAGACAGCGACTGCGCCTCTCCTCTTACCCCATCCTCATCTTGGACCCGGACTGCAGGCCGCCAGGCATGGGTGGTCTTGGGGGCAACCGTCCCACGTGAACTTGCTTTTCCAAGGCAGACATATTCTGTGGAAGACAAGAAGCTGCCACGTGAGACGACGGTGAGAGGGCGACATATGTGACCATACGAATGTCAGCCATGAGCGGCGTGAAAAGGAGAGCGAGTAATGTGCTACACACCTCAGCTGCTGCAGAACCTCCTAACACATGCAGCAGAACCTCATAATACACACCTCAGCTGCTGCAGAACCTCCTAACACACACCTCGGCTGCTGCAGAACCTCCTAACACACACCTCGGCTGCTGCAGAACCTCCTAACACACACCTCGGCTGCTGCAGAACCTCCTAACACACACCTCGGCTGCTGCAGAACCTCCTAACACACACCTCGGCTGCTGCAGAACCTCCTAACACACACCTCGGCTGCTGCAGGACCTCCTAACACACACCTCGGCTGCTGCAGAACCTCCTAACACACACCTCGGCTGCTGCAGAACCTCCTAACACACACCTCGGCTGCTGCAGAACCTCCTAACACACACCTCGGCTGCTGCAGAACCTCCTAACACACACCTCGGCTGCTGCAGAACCTCCTAACACACACCTCGGCTGCTGCAGAACCTCCTCACACCTCAGCTGCTGCAGAACCTCCTAATACACACCTCAGCTGCTGCAGAACCTCCTAATACACACCTCAGCTGCTGCAGAACCTCCTAATACACACCTCAGCTGCTGCAGAACCTCCTAACACACACCTCAGCTGCTGCAGAACCTCCTAACACACACCTCAGCTGCTGCAGAACCTCCTAACACACACCTCAGCTGCTGCAGAACCTCCTAAAACACACCTCGGCTGCTGCAGAACCTCCTAACACACACCTCGGCTGCTGCAGAACCTCCTAACACACACCTCAGCTGCTGCAGAACCTCCTAACACACACCTCGGCTGCTGCAGAACCTCCTAATACACACCTTGGCTGCTGCAGAACCTCCTAATACACACCTCAGCTGCTGCAGAACCTCCTAATACACACCTCAGCTGCTGCAGAACCTCCTAATACACACCTCAGCTGCTGCAGAACCTCATAATACACACCTCAGCTGCTGCAGAACCTCCTAACACACCTCCGCTGCTGCAGAACCTGCTAATACACACCTCAGCTGCTGCAGAACCTTCTAATACACACCTCAGCTGCTGCAGAACATCATAATACACACCTCAGCTGCTGCAGAACCTCATAATACACACCTCAGCTGCTGCAGAACCTCCTAACACACACCTCAGCTGCTGTAGAACCTCCTAACACACACCTCAGCTGCTGCAGAACCTCCTAACACACCTCCGCTGCTGCAGAACCTGCTAATACACACCTCAGCTGCTGCAGAACCTCCTAATACACACCTCAGCTGCTGCAGAACCTCATAATACACACCCCAGCTGCTGCAGAACCTCATAATACACACCTCAGCTGCTGCAGAACCTCCTAACACACGCCTCGGCTGCTGCAGAACCTCGTAACACACCTCGGCTGCTGCAGAACCTGAGAATAAACAACGAGGAGCAATGAACTTCCCGTTGTGAAATCTTAAAGGAATGGTCCAGAGTTTTTCCACATTCAGGGCCACAGTTTACAGCCTCATGGCTTTTACTAGAGACCCAGCAGGACTAATAGGGGGAGGTTTATTAAACTGGTGTAAAGGAGAACTGGCTTAGTAGTTGCCCATAGCAGCCAATCAGATTCCAGCTTTCATTTTCCAAAGGAGCTCTTTGAAATGAAAGCTGGAATCTGATTGGTTGCTGAGGACAACTACTAAGCCAGTTCTCCTTCCCACCAGTCTGATGAATCTCCCCATAATGTGACAGACATGAACGATCCCCGTCATTTATGACATCCCCCGGTGTCGCCTGCCTGACACATTCTGCACCTTCTCTTGACTTTAATGGAGAGGACCGCCACCGCCTCCCTGAACTGTGCGCAGGCAGCCATGCCCCCCGCCCCGGCCAGACTACGCCTTTCACAAGTGTGACTCCTGCTCCCACATTACAGCTTATGATATACAGGTCAGCTGCTGCAGAACCTCTTTTTTAAGAAACAGCTTCATGTCAGTAAAAAACTCCTTTCCCCAAGAGGTTCTGCAACAGCTTAGGCTCCTTACACAGTGTTTACATGCAGCTCCATTCATGCGGAGCAATCGGACCCCCACCAGTGACATATTCACCCCCTGGGGGGATATCGAGGTCACATGGCAGTCAGCCATCATTTTAGCACCGTATTACGGAAACTTGAAAACGTGATCCTGGAAAATTCCTTTAAGGCTATGATCACCCCTCCCCCCCCCCCCTCCCTGAGAAACAGTTATAACAGCCCCCATGAAATTATAATCACCCCCTGATATAATAGACTCCTATATTAAACCACTTCATGCTCTTATTATAACGATCAGGGGTATAATTACCTCCCCTCCCCCATACAGACTATAGCCTCTGTAAATAAAGGGGGGGGGCTCCTTCTGGCTCCCCCCTCAGAAAACATCACTCCGCACCCACCCGTCAGACGTACCGTCACCGTCACCGTCCCCTGCAGGCCTCAGCCCACCAGCCACTGGGGTTTCCGTGGAGACAACAGGCCCCACCCACTAATTGCTGCCTCCATATCTGACGTCACGGCGCAGAGTACGCTGGGAGACGCGTCCTGATTGTTCAGATTTTCTTGTCTTTTTTTTCCACAATAACTTTATTATTCAATGCAAAAGTAAACACTTTTTGAAATATTGCAATAACTTTATTAGCACGGAAAAATGCGAACAATTACAGGAATTCTTGTCTTACAATATTACAATACCTGTATTGTTCTATATAAAAGTAAACAGTTTTTTAAATATTGCAGTAACTTTATCGGTATGGAGAAATCCGAACAACCATAGCTTTTCTTGTCTTTTTTAACAATAACTTTATTATTCTATACAAAACGAATCCGTTTTTTTTTATATTGCAATAACTTTATTATTATGGAGAGATGCAATGCAATGCAAAATCTTTATTTTTTCTGGACAACGTATCTCAAAATCACAGACAGCCAAAAAATTTTTACGGACAAATCGCACAACAATAATGAATGATAAAGATAATAAGTCATACATTTATATGGCTCAGGATAGTGATAAGATCTCATTACAGACATCCCAACCTGCGAAAACTCATTTCAGGGAGGTGCACTTCTCATTTCAGGGAGTTTTTTTTTTCTTTTTCACAAACTTTTTATTACATTTATGAGCCCCCCCAGTGCCCCTCTCATCAGCCCCCCAGTGCCTCTCATCAGCCCCCCAGTGCCTCTCTTCAGCCCCCCAGTGCCTCTCATCAGCCCCCCAGTGCCTCTCCATCAGCCCCTAGTGCCTCTCCATCAGCCCCTAGTGCCTCTCCATTAGCCCCCAGTGCCTCTCCATCAGCCCCCAGTGCATCTCCATCAGCCCCCCCAGTGCCTCTCATCAGCCACCCAGTGCATCTCCATCAGCCCCCCAGTGCCTCTCCATCAGCCCCCAGTGCCTCTCCATTAGTCCCCAGTGCCTCTCCATCAGCCCCCAGTGCCTCTCATCAGCCCCCAGTGCATCTCCATCAGCCCCCCAGTGCCTCTCCATCAGCCCCCTAGTGCCTCTCCATTAGTCCCCAGTGCCTCTCCATCAGCCCCCCAGTGCCTCTCATCAGCCCCCTAGTGCATCTCCATCAGGCCCCCAGTGCCTCTCATCAGCCCCCAGTGCCTCTCATCAGCCCCCAGTGCATCTCCATCAGCCCCCAGTGCATCTCCATCAGCCCCCAGTGCCTCTCATCAGCCCCCAGTGCCTCTCATCAGCCCCCCAGTGCCTCTTCATCAGCCCCCAGTGCCTCTCCATCAGCCCCCCAGTGCCTCTTATCAGCCCCCTGTAGTGTACGGGAGCTGTAATTCCCGTCACTACAGAAGGGTCACTTGTGTGTTATCGTTCCCCTCATTTATGGGGAGGTTGGTATAAAACATCTTCATGTAATGCAATGCTGTGTATTTCCCTGTTACTGTGATATTGCCATGTGCAGGCCTGCTAGGGGTGTCATTCCAGCTCTTATACACTAGAGGGAGCTAGGGAGCCCTAGTCTATATATAGGCCCAGTCAGGGAAAGGGAGAAGCAGTTAAACCCAGGCCATGAGCCTGTGAAGTCTAAGTCCAGGCCTTGCGCCTGTTGAAGTCAGCCCAGGCCCCATAGCCTGAGAGGGTCCAGCCTAGGAAGATTCATTTCCCTAGGAGGAGCAGTCCAGACCCTAGGACTAGTGGAGAGGATTTGCCTCCTTAGTCGAGCTGCATACAGGACAAGTACCGTGGCAGAGAGAACAGTTGCCTGAAGTGCATTGCTGCATTGAGAGTAAGAGGAAAGCCCTGATCCTAGGAGGCCTGTCTTGAAGATAGCTTTTGGGACTGTGATTAATTGCCTGAACCACTGCTGTGACTGTATTGTAACGTGTGGAATATTCTGGAACTGTACTTACTGACCGTTCATCTATCTTCAACTACGTTCAGTAAAGTTATCCTGTTATTCAAGTATAAGGATTCCTCAATTATTCCACCTGTCACTACACGGTGTGCCACCGTTCAATTGGCACTGGCGTCACGACATTCATCACCTGCCTGTTCCAGTGCTGACCCGATTGAAGACGACAGTCAGTCCCAGGTTAATGGGTTGCCCTGCACTACAAAGCCCAGCATACCTAAAGCTACACTACTGACCCCCTGGGACACTGCATCGCTCTTTTTGGCGTCACGAACAGGATCGCATGCTTCTGGAGTGCAGAGAAGTGTGAACTGTGTGCTTTAACTATTCCACCACCGTATTGCAAGGACTGTACCCTTTATTTCCAAGCCTGTGGATTACAATTGTGCCTGGGAGGAATTGTGCTTGTGGTTTACAATTTATGGACTTTTTACCATCCTGCTTGCTGTCAGTGAATAGCAGCATCATGGCGCCCAAGATGGCCGCCGGCGTCGTTGTACTTCTTCCTGCGCCATCACCGTCCTCAGTGGCGCGAAGATTTGCCGCCAAAACCCTCCAAGAGAGAGGAGAAAACTGTCCCGGAATGCTGCCCCTGGATGTGGATTACAGTGTGAGCACCGCCTACCCTATGGCCGAGAACCTAGGGGGCGGGCCTGATGATGGGCGAGAACTCCAGACTCGAGGGGGATGGCTAGTGAGTTGTCCCCAGGGAGAGCGAGTGTTGGAGCCTACGACGACGAAGATGGCGAAGTTTGTGGAGAAGGCGCCGGGCCTGGAGCCCATATCCGAGGTTGAGGAGGTGCAAACCTGTAGTCCGGAACGGAAGAGAGCGCCCGATTCCCGTTTTGAGTGGCCTCCGGCACTGGGGGTGAAGTTGGACGAAAGATCCGCCAGGCCTCCAGCACTGTGGACTAAATTAATGGCGGAGGTACGGGCGGCTGCCGTAAAGAAGACAGTGAAGCAGAAGATTTACTTTGAGGAGCTAGCTAAAACTGTGCTAGACAAGCACTCCCATACGCAACCCCACCTGGAACGGCGGACGGGAGTAGTTCTGATTTTTGATAAGGACCGTGGCTTTGGATTCATCCGAGACTATGTCACCGGTCAGGACCTGTATGTTAACCGGAGGTCAGTGAAGAGAAGTTACCTGCCGGAGTCCATACGGACCGCAGTATGGAAGGGTTAACAGGGAGGGAGCTCCCTCCCTCTCCCATCGGGGGGCTGCTGTGCCTTTGCAGCCCCCCGACAGGATGGAATCGCAGAAGGAGGGAACCCCCTCCCTCCCCATCCATCACCCGCTGCTCTCTTATGGCAGCGGGTGATGGTTGCCATGGAAGCAGGACGCTTTCAGAAGCGTCCTGCTCTCCATGGTGCTGAAAGTCTGAATAGACCTGCTAAAGGTCTATTCAGACTTTGTAAAGTAAAAAATACAGCACAGTGCACTATATAGTGTACTGTACTGTATTATACAGACACCAGATCCACTGGATCTACAAGAACCAAGTGGGTCTGGGTAAAAAAAAATGTAAAAAAGTGAAAAAAAAATGTAAAAATGAAAAAGCACATATGACTGAATAAAAATAAAAAAAAATAAAAATCCTACACATATTAGGTATCGCCGCGTCCGTAAACACCTGCTCTATAAAAATATCATATGACCTAACCCCTCAAGTAAACACTGTAAAAAAAAATTAATAAAAACTTTGTCAAAAAGCCATTTTTTTGTCACCTTACATCACAAAAAGTGTAATAGCAAGCGATCAAAAAGTCATATGACCCCCCAAATAGTGCCAATCTAACCGTCACCTCATTCCGCAAAAATTATACCCAACCTGGGACAATTTCCAAAAAACTGAAAAATATATGGCTCTCAGAATATGGAGACACTAAAACATGTTTTTTTTTTTGTTTTGTGGGGAGTCGCTCTGGTAGATAGCGGTGCGGGTGCAGTACAGAGGCAAAACAGGGAGTCCAGAATGTGCAATCAACAGTGTTTTATTCACACTTGCACAAAAATAAATGACAAACAGTCTCGTACAGGTTTCAGTCACCTGGGAGGTTTCAGGTGCAGGTTCGCACCTGGCTGTCAGTCCAGCCGCAAGACAGTCGACGTCAGGTTTCCAGGCCGTCTGCACTCCTCCTTGTTGGGCTCTGGCTTCCAGCCCAGGGAACTCCACATAGCACAGAATGGATCAGAACTCCCAAACTCAAATGACTCCACAGCCTAACAGCAGCTCCAGGACAATCACCTCCCCCACACCCAGCTGCTGGCTGTGTTATAAAGGCCCGGAAAACCCGGCCTGGACCGTGGGGAGTAGGCACCCACCCAACTCTTTGCCTACTCCCAGTAAGAGCCGGCCCGGATTGGCTTTGCAGCCAAACTAAATAGCAATGTGTCAAAACAGCACTAGCTGCTGCTGACACGCAAGAAAACCCGGCTCTTACCTCACCGAGGCCAGGAACCTCGGTGACACGTACCTGCCATCGACCACGGTACCTTGCACCTTACCACATACCCCCCCCCCCCCTTTGTTCAACCCTGAGGGGGTGAACACAAGTGAGGCAGTGGACGCGGGACAGGGCATCACGTTACCCTGCAAGCGGCCTGCCCTGTGTTCTACCGAAAACTTGAAATTCTGCAGAGACAAGAACCATCTGGTGACCCGAGCATTCCTGTCTTTCGCCTGGCACATCCACTTTAGAGGGGAATGGTCGGTCACCAGACGGAACTTTCTCCCTAGCAGATAATAGTGGAGAGACTCTAGTGCCCACTTGATGGCCAAGCACTCTCTCTCCACTATACTGTACCTGGTCTCGGCTGGGGTGAGTTTGCGACTCAGGAAAACCACGGGATGCTCCTCCCCATTGATTTCCTGAGAGAGTACAGCCCCGAGGCCCACTTCAGAGGCATCGGTCTGTACCACAAATTCTCTCTTGAAGTCGGGCGTCACCAAAACCGGGGACCCACACAGGGCCGACTTCAGAGCAGAGAAAGCCTCCTCCGCCTTCTCACTCCAGCTAACCTTCCCAGACCTTCGCCCCTTCAACAGGTCTGTCAACGGCGCTGCTATTGTGGCAAAGTGGGGCACAAACCGCATGTAGTACCCTACAATTCCCAAGAAGGACTTTACCTGCCTGGCAGTGACCGGTCGGGGCCAGTTACGTATGGCTTCTACTTTAGTTACCTGCGGCTTGATGACTCCCGCCCAATTACATATCCCAGGTATTTGGTCTCTTCCAACCCAATCGCACACTTCTTTGGATTGGCGGTTAGACCAGCTTTCCTCAGGCCATCCACTACCGCCTGCACTTTGGGCAAATGGCTTTCCCAGTCGGTGCTGTGGATGATTACATCATCTAAGTAGGCCGAAGCGTACCGACGATGAGGTCGCAGTACTATATCCATTAACCTTTGGAAGGTGGCGGGGCGCCATGCAGGCCAAAGGGTAACACCTTGTAATGATACAGGCCCTGCGGGTAACAAAAGCGTTTTTCCTTGGCCGCCTCCGTTAAGGGTACTTGCCAGTATCCTTTAGTGAGGTCTAGCACAGAAAAATAACGGGCTTGCCCTAAATTCTCAACAAGCTCGTCTACCCGGGGCATGGGATACGCATCGAACTTGGACACTTCATTTAACTTGCGAAAATCGTTGCAGAACCGCAACGTCCCATCCGGCTTGGGTATTAGAACTATGGGACTGGCCCACTCACTTTTCGACTCCTCAATGACATCAAGCTTCAACATTAATTGCACTTCCTCCGCGATGGCCCGTCGCCGAGCCTCGGGTACCCGGTATGGTTTTAACCGGATCTTGGCCTGAGGCTCAGTGACGATGTCATGTTGGATGAGAGACGTGCGGCCAGGGAGGTCCGAGAACACATCCGTGTTCCGACTGATGAACTCCTGACTTCCTGAACTTGTTTGGAAGACAGGCTGTCTGCAATTTTTACCGTGGCTACCGCTCGCAGGCCTCGAACTGTGGGGCTGGACCCTTCTCACCCAGAAGCCCTGGCCGGGGGCTGTTGTCGTCGGTCGTGTTCCTATCCTTCCACGGCTTTAGTAAATTCACGTGGTACACCTGCTCCGGCTTGCGCCGCCCTGGCTGGTGTACCTTGTAATTTACTTCCCCTACCTTCTCAATCACCTCATAGAGGCCCTGCCACCTAGCTAGGAACTTGCTGTCAAGGGTGGGTACCAGAACCAAAACCCGATCTCCTGGATTGAAGTCCCGCACTCCTAGCCTGACGATTATACACCCTACTCTGGGCTTGTTGCGCTGCCTCCATATGCTCCCGGACCAGCGGCAACACCCTCTCCATCCGTTCCTGCATCTGGGTGACATACTCAATGACACTTTTGTGGGGGACAGGCTGTTGTTCCCACGCTTCCTTGGCGATATCCAACAGGCCCCGAGGGTGTCTGCCATAAAGCAGTTCGAAGGGCGAGAACCCAGTAGAGGCCTGGGGCACCTCTCGCACTGCGAACATGAGATAGGGCAGAAGCAGATCCCAGTCCTTCCCATCTCTAGACACCACCCTTTTTAACATATTTTTGAAAGTTTGGTTAAACCTTTCGACAAGACCGTCCGTTTGCGGATGGTAAACGGACGTCCGTAACTGCTTTATGCGCAATAATTTACACAGTTCCCTCATAACTTTGGACATAAAAGGGGTCCCTTGGTCTGTCAGAACCTCTTTTGGCAGGCCCACACGGGAAAACATTTCCATTAACTCTTTGGCAATGAGCTTAGCTGAGGTATGTCGCAGAGGCACCGCCTCCGGATACCGAGTGGCATAGTCGAGAACCACCAGAATGTGTTGGTGGCCCCTAGCAGACTTTGGTACAGGCCCAATTAAATCCATAGCGATTCGCTCAAACGGTACTTCAATAATTGGCAGAGGTACCAGAGGACTACGGAAATGTGGCTGGGGGCTAGTTATCTGACAGGTCGGACAGGACTTACAATAATTCTCTACCTCCTTGAACACACTGGGCCAATAGAACCGCTGCAGTATGCGGTCCTGCGTTTTCTGCCACCCCAGGTGTCCCCCAAGAACATGTTGGTGGGCAAGCTCCATGACCAGCTTGCGATACGCTGTGGGCACTACCAACTGTTCAACAGGCTCACCTCGGATTTGGTTCACCCGATACAACATATCCTGAAGAACAATGAATCGCGGAAACATTAATTCAGCCCCTGGTTTCTGGGGTTTACCATCAATTTCCAGCACATTCTCCCAGGCCCTGGTTAGGGTTTGGTCCCGGTGTTGTGCGGTCCCAAAATTTTCCCCGGAGACATTGAGGTCTGCCAACTCAGGTCCCGGTGGCAAGTCCTCCGTGTCTCCCACCATTACACTCAGTGGGGTTGTCTCCCCCTCTACCGCTGGAGCAGTGGTCACCCCTACCGCTGGCCCTTCAGACTCGGGCTCCCAGGGTTCTGGCCTTCCAGTGGTATCAGGCCACTCTCCTAGGGTTACCCCTGTCTCGGGTCCATCAGACAGTTTTATCGCCGGCCACAGTGCCGGGAAACCTGGGAAGTCCCTCCCAAGTATCAGTTCGTGTGGGAGTTTAGTAGCGACAGCCACCTCGTGGGTCCACTTACCAGCCGCTGTGGACAAAGTCACTAGTGCAGTGGGGTAGTCTTTTAGGTCTCCGTGGATGCACAGGACCCCGATTTTACGGCCGGTATACTCCGCCGGCCGTACCAGGGCAGCCCTTACCAGGAGACTAGACTCCCGGAGTCCAGCAGGGCCACCGCCAGAGAATCTCCCACCTCTACCTGACACAGGTGGTTATTGTCCTGCACCTCACGGGTGCCAGTTGCGCACAGCTTCCGTGCATACAGGGAGTGGCGACCCCGTAGTTCACATCCATCGGCTCATCCCGATGCGGACAGTCGGCCCTGATGTGGCCTGGCTCCTGACACCTCCAGCATACCACGGGAGGCGGATCCGCAGGGGGTACATTCCGTGCAGGCCTCTCTGTCGCCGGACGTCGGAACTGGGGCGGAGGCCTCCGGGGTTTGACTGACCCCTTCCCAGCAAGACTCCCCTGCAGGTTTCTGGTGGCCTCGTAACGCTCCACCAGGTCGACCATCTCCAGGGCACATACCGGAGACGCCTGGCCGACCCAGTGCTGGAGGGGATAAGGCAGGGCCCTCCAAAAGATGTCAGCCAGCAGACGGTCCAGCATAGCAGCCGGACTTAGAACCTCAGGCTGCAGCCACTTTTGCAACCTGTGCAGCAACTCATAATACTGCGGCCTGGCGGGTTCAGCCGTTTTAAAGTCCCACTGGTGGACCCGCTGAGCCCGGACTAACACGTTCACCCCCAGTCTGGCCAGGATCTCCCCTTCACCGTGGGGTAATCAGCCGCCTGGTCATCTGCCAAATCAGAGAAAACCTGCTGGGGTCCGGATGCCAGGAACGGAGCGACCACTTCAGCCCACTGGTCACGGGGTAGCTTCTCCCTCACGGCTACTTTCTCAAAGACCGCCAGATACGTCTCAACGTCGTCCGAGGGGTCATTTTGGGATCGCCGCACGGACCGCTTTCCGGGCATCATGGACATGGTGGGACGCTCCTGCAGCTTGTAAAGCCATCACCTGCTGAAGTAGTAGCTGGTTGGTCTCCTGCTGCTGCTTGTTGGCCTCCCGCTGCTGCAAGTTAGCCTCCACAAGGGCTTTTACAACCGCCTCCATTGTGTCAGGGAACACAGGCTGCAACTTTGCCGGCCTAATATAGGACATCCAGTCGTGCCCAGCACAAACAAAAATTTTCGGCGTTCACGCCAGCCTCACTGCGCATGCCCGCATCCTCCACCAAATGTGGGGAGTCGCTCTGGTAGATAGCGGTGCGGGTGCAGTACAGAGGCAAAACAGGGAGTCCAGAATGTGCAACAAACAGTGTTTTATTCACACTTGCACAAAAATAAATGACAAACAGTCTCGTACAGGTTTCAGTCACCTGGGAGGTTTCAGGTGCAGGTTCGCACCTGGCTGTCAGTCCAGCCACAAGACAGTCGACGTCAGGTTTCCAGGCCGTCTGCACTCCTCCTTGTTGGGCTCTGGCTTCCAGCCCAGGGAACTCCACATAGCACAGAATGGATCAGAACTCCCAAACTCAAATGACTCCACAGCCTAACAGCAGCTCCAGGACAATCACCTCCCCCACACCCAGCTGCTGGCTGTGTTATAAAGGCCCGGGAAAACCCGGCCTGGACCGTGGGGAGTAGGCACCCACCCAACTCTTTGCCTACTCCCAGTAAGAGCCGGCCCGGATTGGCTTTGCAGCCAAACTAAATAGCAATGTGTCAAAACAGCACTAGCTGCTGCTGACACGCAAGAAAACCCGGCTCTTACCTCACCGAGGCCAGGAACCTCGGTGACACGTACCTGCCATCGACCACGGTACCTTGCACCTTACCACAGTTTCAAAAAGGATATTATTGTGTAAAACCAAAATAAATAAAAAAGTATACATATTAGGTATCGCCGTGTCCATAAGGACCTGCTCTATAAAAATTATAACAGACCTAACCCCTCAGGTGAACGCCGTAAACATAAAAAATAAAAACGTTGTCAAAAAAGCAATTTTTTTTGTCACTTTACATCACAAAAAGTGTAATAGCAAGCGATCAAAAAGTCATATGCACCCCAAGATAGTACCATTCAAACCGCCATCTCATCCCGCAAAAAATGAGCCCCTACATAAGACAGTCGCCCAAAAGGTAAAAATAAAACTATGGCTTTCAGAATGTGGAGACACTAAAAAATAATTTTTTTCAAAAATGCTTTATTATGTAAAACTGAAACACAAACCCACAAAAAGTAGACATATTTGGTATTATCGTGTCCGTAACAACCTGCTCTATAGAAATAGCACACAATCTAACCTGTCAGTTCAACGATGTAAATAACAAAAAATACAAAACGGTCCCAAAACAGCTATTTTTTTGCAAATTTTCCATTTTAATCCATTTTTCCAGTAACAAAGCAAGGGTTAACAGCCAAACAAAACTCAATATTTATTGCCCTGATTCTCTTGTTTGCAGAAACACCACATATGTGGTCGTAAACTGCTGTATGGCCAAACGGCAGGGCACAGAAGGAAGGGAACGCCATATGGTTTCTGGAAGGCAGATTTTGCTGGACTGGTTTTTGACACCATGTCCCATTTGAAGCCCCCTGATGCACCCCTACAGTAGAAACTGCAAAAAGTGACCCCATTTTGGAAACTACGGGATAAGGTGGCAGTTTTGTTGGTACTATTTTAGGGTAAATATGATTTTTGGTTGCTCCATATTACACTTTTTTTGAGACAAAGTAACAAAAAATAGAAATTCTGAAATTTCATCCCCATTTTTCAATAACTCTTGTGGAACACCTAAAGGGTTAACAAAGTTTGTAAAACTGGTTTTGAATACCTTGAGGGGTGTAGTTTCTTAGATGGAGTCACTTTTTTGGAGTTTCTACTGTAGGGGTGCATCGGGGGGCTTCAAATGGGACATGGTGTCAAAAATCCAGTCCAGCAAAATCTGCCTTCCAAAAACCATATGGCGTTCCCTTCCTTCTGTGCCCTGCAGTTTGGCCATACAGCAGTTTACGACCACATATGGGGAGTTTCTGCAAACTACAGAATCAGGGCAATAAATATTGAGTTTTCTTTGGCTGTTAACCCTTGCTTTGTTACTGGAAAAAATGGATTAAAATGGAAAATTTTCCAAAAAATAGAAATTCTGAAATTTTATCTCCATTTGCCATTAACTCTTGTGGAAAACATAAAGGGTTAATGACGTTTGTAAAATAAGTTTTGAATACCTTAAGGGGTGTAGTTTCTTGAATGGGGTCATTTTGGGTGGTTTTATTATGTAAACCCCACAAAGTGACTTCAGACCTGAACTGGTCCTTAAAAAGTGGGTTCTTGAAAATTTCAGAAAAATTTCAAGATTTGCTTCTAAACTTCTAAGCCCCCAAAAAATGAAATGGCATTCCCCAAAATGATCGATACATGAAGTAGACATATGGGGAATGTAAGTCAATAACTTTTTTTGGCGGTATTACTATGTATTATAGAAGTAGAGAAACTGAAACTTGGAAAATTGCAAATTTTTCCAAACTTTTGGTAAATTTGGTATTTTTTTATAAATAAAAATGAAATTTTTCGACTTCCTTTTACCACTGTCATGAAGTACAATATGTGACGAAAAAACAATCTCAGAATGGCCTGGATAAGAAAAAGCGTTTTAAAGTTATCACCACATAAAGTGACACTGGTCAGATTTTGAAAAAATGGCCGAGTCCTTAAGGCATGGGTGTAGCTATAGGGGGTGCAGAGGTAGCAGTCGCTACCGGGCCCAGGAGCCTGAGGGGGCCCAAAGAACCTTATGCCGCATAAGAAGACACACAAAGCACTGAGGGAAGGGGCCCAAGCTGAACTCTTGCACCAGGGCCTATGACCCATTAGCTACGCCCCTGCCTTAAGGGGTTAAACATAAAAATATATATATAATATAAATGTGTGCTATTCTATTAGTGAGCCAAAACAAAATAAATTCAAATGACAGTTGCCACTCGGCTGGTGATGTAAATGCTGATCAATGGTGGGGTAAGGAGACGTGCACTATCGCCCACCTTTTGGATCGGAACGCACAGTATACGGTGTCACTAATTACAGGGTCTGTTGCTGTCTGATACAGCCAATCCACGACTGTGAGGTGGGAACACGTGTACGTTCAACCACTATCACATTTGCACACTGGCAGGCAAAGTCTGACAACTAGCCCTGCAATCAGTGATGGCCACAGCTAGATGCCGTGGCTATCTAGACCGCATAACAGGTCTAAGTATTGGAGTATAGTCCAGCCGTTACCCCTGAAGAAACCAGACGTCTGGTGAGACATGTCGGGGGCAGTTGTAGTTTTTAGATTCAGTTTTCCACTCCACTGGTGAATACTTGTCAAAAGTCCGGCTGGACTACACTCCAATACTTAGATCTGTTATGCGGTGCGTCTCCCATAGTTCCGACTAGCACCTAGTCCAGTGGCCCCTCAACCAACCCGGTTGAGACCACTCGTACAGAGCCTCCACAAGACTCTGTTTCACCAAACACTCTCCTCTGACTGACTGTCTGGGCTGGGCTCTTATCCCAGACTGATTGTGGCCCCTGGTTCTGCCTCAGACCTGATGATTGCCGGGGAAGACATGGAATCTCCCCTAGCAGCTATGAGGCCTGTCACTGCCTCACACTATACAGGCTTTATATTCCATTCCTACTGCACCCATCAAATTACCCCATCTGACTCCGGGAACAGCCCTGTGACAGCAGAAGCTGGTCACCGATGTCCCTCTATTCACCACAGAGGTCCTGTGCTCCGTGTCCCTGTCCGCCTTCATCATTGCCCACGTCCAGCCGCATTGCAGGACAGGTAGTGGCGGTGGTCAGCTGTCGGTGTCTACCAACTTACCACCGCCGTCCCAGGCTCTGTTCCTGTAGGCGTTGTCCTGCTCAGATGGAGGGTTAGTGCCTGCTGGCTTTTAGACAGGGACCGAATCGGAAGCATACAATTGTATGAATGAATGTGTGGTTGGTAAGCGCTAAACAGCGTGTATCTGCGCGGCTGAGAAAGTTGGTGGGATATGGCTCATAGTAAAGAGGGGTGAGCAGTGGGCGCCCGCTTTACGATAAAATAGGGAAACCATTCCCTGGTAATTTTGTAGGAATCTATTTCCTCTCTCATGAGCCATCGTGTGACAAAGCATGTGTGCACAAACATAGGAACTAGTCACGTGGTTCCAGCGCCATAATATAAGTGCAGTAGGAGCAAACAGAAATCTGCTCTATTATACAATCACATTGTTGCAACACTGACTCACAATCAGAATCTGACTGCCAAAAAGCTTCAAAGAGTGAGCAATTGGCTACACAGTCCAGTGTTGCAACAAAGTTGTAGGTTGCCATCCAGCACAATGCTGAGCAACGAATGCGCTGGATTCCTGATAGGAATGTAGAAAAACATATGCATTAACCTATGGCCGATGCACACATTATAACACAGCAAAGTGAACGGCAGCCATAAGCAGCACCTCCAAGTAAAAGATGGTCACACACATTAAGGGTCCATTCAAACGTCCGCAATTCCGTTCCGCATTTTGCGGAACGGAATTGCGGACCCATTAGTTTCAATGGGGACAGACGATGTCCCGGCCGGGTCCGCAATTGTGGATCCGCACTTCCGGGTCTGCAATCGCGTTCCCGAAAAAAATAGAACATGTCCTATTCTTGTCCGCAATTGCGGACAAAAAAAGGCATTTTCTATGAGAGTGCCGGCGATGTGCGGTCCGAAAATTGCGGAACGCACATCGCCGATGTCCGTGTTTTGTGGATCCGCGGATCCGTGGATCCGCAAAACACACACAGACGTGTGAATGGACCCATAGGGTCTATTCACACGTCCGTTGTTTTTCTATAATCCGAAAATAGGACAGTTTTTTGCGGATCCTTTTTTCCAAGAATTCTTTCCGTTTCTCATCCGTTTTTTGCGGATCCACAAAAAACGGATAGAAGAATAAAATTGCATTACACAACGGACCGCAATTTTCGGATTAGAATAGGACATGTTTTATTTTTTTAAAGGACACTATGTACTGAGAAAATTATGCGGACAGCACTCTTTGTGCTGTCCGCATATTTTATAGCCCTATTGAAAATCAATGGGTCCGAATTCTGTCCGCAGCTATTCCGTGACTAGTCCGAAAAATCAGATGCGGAACTAAACAACGGACGTGTGAATGGACCCTTAGGCCTGATTCCTTCCCTGATAATTCTAATGGGACGGGGTGTATAAATAAATGTATCAGCTTCTATAAAAAAATAATAAAGGTTACGTTTTAATATCTATGTTAGGTCTATGTGACCTTTTTGTAAATAAATGTCCTGCTCAGATGCCTCCACCACAGTTTCCTTCCAGCCCCAGGTGCAGCATGCCTTCCAGCCTGTAGCATACTGTTTAAGGGCTGGCATGCGTCACTTCCTGTGATTTAAGGGTTAAGCACATGTGACCTGTGCTGACCTTCTGACCTAGCCCTCCTGCACCTATATAAGTGGTCGAGCGTCAAAGGTCTGTGTCCTGCTGAAGTTGCATTCATACGTGCTGACCCGCGCTTGTCTTCTGGATTCTGCTACCTGTCTGATCCTTGCCTGCTCCATCTCGACTCTCCTGTTGCTGACCCGGATTGCCTGACCTGTACCTATGCCGCTTGCCATGACGTATTGCTTGTACGACTTCACCCCTCCCCCATCCTTTGGTCCTCCACTGTCGCTCCTGGTTACGACTCGGCCTGCTGACTACGTCCATACCTCTGGTACCCCCTGGACCAGCTGCTTTGTGTGCCAACCCCCCTCAAGAGGTAGCGACCTGGTGTTCCCCTTCAGAAAGTCTATTCCCACTGATGGGGGACAGTTTTGCTTATTGGTGCTCGGAGATTTATATCTATCCCCGTTTTCCGTCTTTCTCTTATGTTCCCAGACTGATGCCCTTGTTTCCCAAATAACCCGCTTATTCTGTGTATTATTACACTTCTTCCAGTCCTTCATATATACCCCAGGAGTAACATACAACCCTCGCAGATACTTATATATAAAAATAGTTTACTGATAACATAGAGATGACATAGCAATGGACATTATACATAAAGATACCGATAACACAAATAACACAATACATAGAGGACACGCCCACACACAGCCACCTCCGTTCCTGCCCACCCTAGATGCTAAGCAATGTGGCTAATAATGTGTATGTATAAACAGTATATCCAGAGTCCACCAATATACAGAACCAACTCACATCCAGTACCTGACCGTTAGTCAGGGCCGGCGCGTCCTATAAGCGGACTAGGCCGCCGCGTAGAGCGCCCCTTGGCAAGGGGCGCTGCTAGGAGCGCCGGCCCTGCCTCATGCTGCAGCCGCCCGAGCGCTCTGAATTGAGCCTCAGGCGGCTGCAGCACTGCCCGGGCTGGCGCGTCCATGAGGACGCACCGCCCGGGCTCAGCATGAAGAGAGGAGCTGACAGGAGGGAAGCGCTCAGCGCTCCCTCCTGTCAGTCCACTAGCGCTGGCCGAGCTCTTTATGGCCGCGGGTACAGGAGCATGTGTCTCCTGTACCCGGCCGGACTGACATGAAGTGCGCACACAGTGTGCACTGCCTGTCAGTCCGTCAGGGTACAGGAATCTAAAGCTCCTGTACCCGTGGACCATAAGCGCTCGGCCACGCTACATTACAGGCGGGGGAGGGAGGGGAAGAATGACAAGAGGGGGAAGGAAGAATGACAAGAGGGGGAAGGAAGAATGACAAGAGGGGGAGAAGAATGACAAGAGGGGGAGAAGAATGACAAGAGGGGAGGAAGAATGACAAGAGGGGGAGAAGAATGACAAGAGGGAGGAAGAATGACAAGGGGGGAGAGAATGACAAGAGGGGGAAGGAAGAATGACAAGAGGGGGAGAAGAATGACAAGAGGGGGGACAAGAATGACAAGAGGGGGGGAGAAGAATGACAAGAGGGGAGGAAGAATGACAAGGGGGTGGGGGAGAGAATGACAAGAGGGGGGAAGGAAGAATGACAAGAGGGGGGGAGAAGAATGACAAGAGGGGAGGAAGAATGACAAGGGGGTGGGGGAGAGAATGACAAGAGGGGGGAAGGAAGAATGACAAGAGGGGGGGAGAAGAATGACAAGAGGGGAGGAAGAATGACAAGGGGGGGGGATGACAAAGGAGGAGGGGTGAAGAATGATGGGGGGGGAATGACAAAGAAGGAGGGGTGAAGAATGACGGGGGGGGGGGGAGAGAATGACAAAGGAGGGGGGGGGTGAAGAATGATAAGGGGGGGGGGGGCGGCAAACTTTTCTTTTGCCTAGGGCGGCAAAAATCCTTGCACCGGCCCTGCCGTTAGTACATGTACATACAGAGACTTATGCATAAATAGCATATATAATATAATGGTGATACAATTGCAGACTATAAATATCTCTATGTACACATATGACGTCTACTGGGATATTATACTTATACACATACACATATAACCAGATATATACTTAGCTTGCTCCTGAAGTGGTGTTAGCCAGGGGGTCCAGGGAAAAGAGCCCCACTACCTCCAAAGTTTAACCAGCCCCCCCACCATGGACTCCACCCTGAGACCACCCATATCTCTTACGATCTGCCCTTCCTGCCATACTGGGACACCATGCTACAGGCCATACTGATATCACTCAATGGATGAAACTCACTGAATAATGCCAGTATATGCTATATCATATTTGTGTGGTCATCAGGCTGAAGTTCTGGCCGAGAGCCATATTTTCCCCTAACACCCACCCATAGGGGTGCTGGAAAGAACGAGGGGTTCACTTAGACAACGCCCTTCGAAGAGGTTGGTCACGTTGCAAATCGCAATAACTTTATTAGTCTGGACCAGTAGGAATGCAAACAATTATAGCTTTTCTTGTCTTTTTTAACTTTACAATAACTTCTACTCAAAAGTAAATAATGTTTTAAATGATCGCAGTATCTTCATTAGCATGGAGAAATGTGAACAATAATAGAACCAAGGGTAAAGGACTATTATTTCAGCTGTGAGTGGGTCTACTAGAAAACCTCCCAAGTGTCCCTCTTTTGGGGGGACAGTCCCAACTTTTGACCCACGTCCCCCTGTCCCGCTTTGCTCCTTAAACGTCCCTCTTCTTGTCCTGAGGACAGTATACATTTGCATTATTACATTAACAATATTGATTCAGAAAGGAATTGGTTGGTTCCTATCTTATATTACAGCCCACCTTGCAGGGGCGTAGCTATAGGGGGTGCAGAGGTAGGAGTCGCAACCGGGCCCAGGAGCCTGAGGGGCCCAAAGACCCTTGTGCTGGATAAGAAGACACCGGTATTATAGAAAGTGCCTGCTGGTCAAGTTACACCTATGGCTGGAGGGAAGGGGTTAGGTCAAGAATTTGGCATGGGGGGGCATTTCAATTTTTGCCTCAGGCAGCATGAAGGCTATGTGCTTCCCTGCCCCGGCCACTAAGCACTGAGGGAAGGGGGGCCCAAGCTGAACTCTTGCACCAGGGCCCATGAGCCGTTAGCTACTCCCCCTGCCGCCTTGTATATTATTCCATTATTTGATGCCATATGGATTTTAAACATTTCTATGTTCAAATATTTAAAAAAAAGAAAATTATTGAAGTGTATAAGTATTAAGCAAGTATTGCTGTGTTTGTGGGAGGGGAGGCTGACTACAAGGCTATTTACAGGCTCCTGTGGGCCTAGGCTGGCTGATTGATGGGCTATTTACAGGCTCCTGTGAGCCCAGGCTGACGCCGCTTCAGCTGATTTCACTACCTCTGGGTCAGCTCTAGGATACAGCAGCATGGTGTAGAGTCTCCTTACAGCTGGGCGACGGCAGAATCTCTCAGGAGGGCGCTGGTATTTATGGTAGGATCGTAGTGGTTTGCATGGGACCCACGCTGTGGTCCGTGACATGTAGCGCTCTGGGATGAAGCAGAGTTTGGGCGCTAATGCTCGAGCGATGGCGTCAGTATTGTTTGTCTGGCTTTTCAGAGGCCTGCGGGGGCCATTGCATACAGTTATCGGGGTAGCATGCGCCTAGAGTAGGTATGGTTGTATGTCTCTGATACCTGGTTTACATTTGGGGTGCGTGTCTGCAGTTGGCTCAAGCTATGTACGCTGTGTTTAAGTGTTGTGTATCAATGGTCAATGAGGCAAGGAAAAAAAAAAAACACGCAGCTGCATCGTGTGCAGGCTCATTCACGCCTGGGCAGCGACAAAGTGCCAAACTGCGGTATGCGATTCGTAATACTCTGGGATGAAGCAAAGTTGGGCGCTAATGGTCAAGTGACTGTTGTTAGTATTTTGTCCGGCTGTTTAGGGGATTGTTGGGGGCTATTGCATATAGTTATTGGTGTAGCATGCGCCTAGAGTAGGTATGGTCGCATGTTTTCTGATATCTGTATCATACGGGACGCATGTCTCCAAGCTACGCACGCTGTGTTTAAGTGATGGTATTATTTAGTTATCTCTCTGGTAGGGTCATGTATCAAAGGTCATAAAAAAAAAAAAGTGCATGTTTTTCTGTCACCTGTTGTACATGTGGGGCGCACGTCCGCAGTTAGCGCCAGACATGCAAGGTGTTGGTGAATGTGTATCAGTGGCCCATATATGGGGGCACTAGCAGGTTGATCAAGGCGCCTGTATTTGAGTACTGATGCTCTGGTAAGTGTGTTTAATCTATAAATTGTATGTTTGGGCCGCATGTGTCAGCGGTTCTGTGCTATTGTGTTGATTGATTGGCGTTGCATCAGGGTTTATGTTCAACCACGTTTATGTTTTCTTACAGGAACACGAGGTGGTGTTGTGGTGACCATCATTTAAAAATGGAAAAAAAAAATCCTGCAGCATTATGTGGAGGTTCATTCACGCTGGCATTCACGGTGGGATCGGACTTGGTTACACGGTCCGTGACTTGTAGCGCTCTGGGTCGAAGGGGGTTGGGCACTAATGGTAGAATGATCATGGCTAGGTTCGTTACCTGCAAAAGCTACGTCTGTGTGTCTGCATTTACATTTTGTCCTATACTCCATTCACTACCAGAGCTGCGTTCATGCATCTGTTGTTGTATCACGTTAATACTCTGCTCACTTTAGATTGCATTCATACAGCTGCTTTATATCATGCTCAAACTCAGAGCTGCGCCCATACCATGTGTTGGGCACTACTCACATTCAGAGCTGCAGTCACCCACCTGTTCTTACACCATGTATTTATGCACTGCTTCCACTTTTAGCTACATTTTCCTTTTTATTTCGACATCATGGTTAGCCAGTATTTTCACTAGGGCAGTCAGCACACCGCTCTGACACTGCTCTCCCGATAAACATAATAGCTGCTTTCTTTTCAGGCTTGCTTATTTCCTCGTTGGTTTGTTACAATCCGAAGGCCTACTTCTACTTTTTCTGTTCACTTCAAAAAATAAATTAAAAAAAATTATAAAAAAATATATATATAAAAAAAAATCAAATAAATATATTTTTTTTGTGTGTTTCAGTCCTTGTTTGCATTTACTTAGACTGGTCCGCTTTACTTCTGGTTCATATTCACTCAGATTGGTCTCTTGCCCCAGTTAACCAAATAGCTTCTCAGCGGTCAGTGGCCCAATAGGAGTACGTTTCCTACTATATTTTCTCAAATCCTTCATTTGTCAAGATAAGGGTCTTCTCTTAGCGAACTGCAGGGCCTCTGGCTCTTCGTTGTCTCCCATCTGTTCAAATTTACGGATGGTTAATGTTTATTTATGCACGTGGTTCGCTTCACTAATGTTTATGCATATCCCATCGGGTCTGGCTCACATTTAATTACTTATCGTCACTGCAAAGTCATTCAGTTCAGTCTCATGGCTTTGAGGGGTCTCATGGCTTCGGGGGGCCCGATGATCGCTTCGGCCTCATGGCTCCGGGGGGCCCTTTGACCGTCCTTCATGTTGTTCGTTAGGGGTACCATATGGTTGTAGGCTGTTTAGTGTCTTAGGTTCCCTGTCAGAGGGGTTCATGGTTACGCGAGTTCCCAAGTCATAATGGTGCTGCATAAGTGCTTTATTAAAAAACAAAAAATCTGCCATTAGAGTCTCGCATGTATGGCTCCGCCATTAGTCTCCCACGAATTGCTTCTCCGTTTATGGTTTACTCACATGACTCCGCCATTAGAGTCTCACGCATGGCTTCTCAGATTTAGTGTTACACATATGACTCCGCCATTAAAGTCTCTCACGCATGGCTTCTCTGTTTATGTTTTACACACATGACTCCGCGATTATAGTCTCTCAAGCAATGCTTCTCCGATTAAGTGTCCGCCATTAGAGTCCCTCACGCATGGCTTCTCCGATTAAGTGTTTGACATATGACTTCGCCATTAGAGTCTCTCACGCATGACACCGCCATTACAGTCTCTTACGCATGGCCTCTCCGTTTATGTTTTACACACATGACTCCGCCGTTAGTCTCTCACGCATGGCTTCTTCAATTAAGTGTTACACATATGACTTCGCCATTAGAGTCTCTCACCCATGGCTTCTCCAATTAAGTGTTA
The DNA here is from genome assembly GCA_033119425.1 of Bufotes viridis. Taxonomy (NCBI): domain Eukaryota; kingdom Metazoa; phylum Chordata; class Amphibia; order Anura; family Bufonidae; genus Bufotes; species Bufotes viridis. The sequence continues at coordinate 497,627,529 of CM065591.1, read as the reverse complement.
CACATATGACTTCGCCATTAGAGTCTCTCACGCATGGCTTCTCCGTTTATGTTTTACACACATGACTCCGCCATTAGAGTCTCTCACGCATGGCTTCTCCAATTAAGTGTCCGCCATTAGAGTCTCTCACGCATGGCTTCTCCAATAAAGTGTCCGCCATTAGAGTCTCTCACGCATGGCAATGCCATTAGAGTCTCTCACGCATGGCTTCTCTGTTTGTTTTACACACATGACTTCGCCATTAGAGTCTCTCACGCATGGCTTCCCGCGATTAAGTGTTTGACATATGACTCCGCCATTAGAGTCTCTCACGCATGGCTTCTCCGTTTGTTTTACACATATGACTCTGCCATCAGAGTCTCTCACGCGTGAATTCTCCAATTAAGTGTCCGCCATTAGAGTCTCTCACGCATGGCACTGCCATTAGAGTCTCTCACACATGGCTTCTTTGTTTATGTTTTACACACATGATTCCGCCATTAGTCTCACGCATAGCTTCTCTGTTTATGTTTTACACACATGACTCTGCCATTAGAGTCTCTCACGCATGGCTTCTCCGATTTAGTGTCTGCCATTAGAGTCTCTCACTCATGGTTTCTCCGATTAAGTGTTTGACATATGACTTTGCCATTAGAGTCTCTCACGCATGGCACCGCCATTAGAGTCTCTCACGCATGGCTTCTCCCGTTAAGTGGTTCATATATGACTTCACCATTTGAGGTCAGCCATGTGGCCCCACCACAAGTAGGTTTCATGTCTTTTTCCGCCACTTGGGCTGAGGGTGTTGGTGTCGGGCCTAAGCCCTGGGTATCAGTCCGTCTTCCAGTAGGAGGTACAGTAATAAGGCGCAATTCACAATGTCACGTCTACAGACACGACAAGTCCTATCACGACTACAGGCGCAGCATACATAGTTATCACGACCGGTTAAGCTTATTTCCTGTCACAACTGCAGGTATGGTGTGTACGTTCTCTGTCCTCATTACAGGCAACATTACCTCGTTAATTGAAATAGCCATGTATTCATGTTGATGGTTCCCCAGGCCTGGTGAGTTTATACATTCCACTTAATCTACTAATAGAGAAAGACGGCATACGCCATCTTCTAACTTTTTGGCCCTTTATATATAAAAGGTGTGGCCTGGGGAATAAGTAGAGGTGTAGTAGTTTGCAACCAGGAACAGTTGGTGCCCGATCAGAGCCCTCGGCGAATGCTTGGAATCCATTTAGGCCTTCCAACAGATTCACCATTGTTTGTTTCAGTCTGCAGCTCTCAGGATTCAGACCTTCTCGTAATATGTTCACATGTTGTTAGTATACATAGGAGTAAATAGTTTCTGATTACCGGCCACTCCTTCAATCGCATCAGCCACCTCCAAGAACGATGTGCCGGTGCACATGACAAAGAGGTAAGGTAGATGGTAGTCACTGTGGTATGTACGATATATTTCGCACCTTCATCAGGAAATGTCTTTTACGTTCAAAGGGGGTGTAGTAATGGTATGTGTATATTTTGCTCTAACCTAAGGTCTGCTCTTTTTGGCCCCTTTAGGCTGCCCTACCGCAGCAGTTATGGCACAATTCTACTGCTTGTTGTAGATGGGGTTAGATAGGTTAGGTACAGCTTTCTGATAGCCGATCCGACCACAAGTATTAAGCAAGTATTGCTGTGTTTGTGGGAGGGGAGGCGGACTACAAGGCTATTTATAGGCACCTGTGGGCCCAGGCTGGCTGATTGATAGGCTATTTATAGGCACCTGTGGGCCCAGGCTGGCTGATTGATAGGCTATTTATAGGCACCTGTGGGCCCAGGCTGACGCCGATTCAGCTGATTTTACCCACCCACCCACACCATCTTACAGTCATTTCATATTAGGGTGGCCCCTTTTAGGCTGCCCTACCGCAGCAGTTATGGCACAATTCTACTGCTTGTTGTAGATAGGGTTAGATAGGTTAGGTACAGCTTTCTGATAGCCGATCCGACCACAAATATAAGAAATCACCAACAAAGCAAAACACACATGATATAATGGCATTTTATTGGTAGAAATACGCACATCACAAATTTTTGGTGATTATACTCATGTAGAAGTACACTGTGGATTTACTAGTATTGCCAAGCTTGGCTTGTGTAATCACATCCACAGTCGAGTTCTGACATCTGGCCGGTCTACCTGTATGGGAGGTTTTTCCTGTCCTGGCACTTTATGCATTTGCTGCAATCTTTTAATATGATGATTAATTTGTGTTTTGCGTATTTCTACCAATAAAATGTCATTATATCATTTGTGTGTTTTTGCTTTGTTGGTGATTTCATGGATGGTACCACACACATTTAATAATTTACGGTTTGTCAGTATCGGATGTTCTAAGTGTATAAATATGCAAGAAAAATGGATCTTTTCACACCATAAACTGTCCAAAAAGTTGAGTGGTATGTACTAGTTTCAGCAATTCAGAATAGTCAGTGCAACCTCTGTGTATGTCCTCAGCCTCAGAATAGTCGGTGCACACCTATGTGTATGTCCTCAGCCTCAGAATAGTCAGTGCACACCTCTGTGTATGTCCTCAGCCTCAGAACAGTCAGTGCACACCTCTGTGTATGTCCTCAGCCTCAGAATAGTCAGTGCACACCTCTGTGTATGTCCTCAACCTCAGAACAGTTAGTGCACACCTCTGTGTATGTCCTCAGCCTTAGAACAGTCAGTGCACACCTATGTGTATGTCCTCATCCTCAGAACAGTCAGTGCACACCTCTGTGTATGTCCTCAGAACAGTCAGTGCACACCTCTGTGTATGTCCTCAGCCTCAGAACAGTCAGTGCACACCTCTGTGTATGTCCTCAGCCTCAGAATAGTCAGTGCACACCTCTGTGTATGTCCTCAGCCTCAGAATAGTCAGTGCACACCTCTGTGTATGTCCTCAGCCTCAGAATAGTCAGTGCACACCTCTGTGTATGTCCTCATCCTCAGAACAGTTAGTGCACACCTCTGTGTATGTCCTCATCCTCAGAACAGTCAGTGCACACCTCTGTGTATGTCCTCAGAACAGTCAGTGCACACCTCTGTGTATGTCCTCAGCCTCAGAACAGTCAGTCAGTGGCGGATTATAATTGGGGCGTTTGGGTCAGTCGCCCCGGCATCGCTGGGGGGCCTAGCGCCGACCCGAACACCCACGTACTGCGGCGGGGCATGGGAGCGTATAGTTCCCTGCCCTGCCGCCTATCACCGCCATAGGCTTCAGGCCTAGTAGGCCTGAGGCCTGTGTGGTGGTAGAAGCCCGGCGTGCGCGATGACATCATCGTGCGGCGCGCGTGATGACGTCATAGCGCGCCTGTATGTTGGCGCTCGCGCACGCTCTGATGTACGCGCGCCTGCCACACCATTCAGCATACAGGTAAGTATTACCTTTTTTTTTTTTTATGTGTATGTGCTAACTTGGGGGGGGGGGGTGGAGAGGAGATATTAAGGGACAGTGGGGCAAATTAGTTAATGGATGGCAGTTGTGGGAGAAAATTAATGGATGGCATTGTGGGGGCAAAATAATTAATAAATGGCAGTGTGGGGCAAATTAATGGATGAGAGTGTGGGGGCAAACTAATTAATGGATGGCAGTTCTGGGGGAAAATTAATTAATGGATGGCAGTTGTGGGGGCAAATTAATAGATGGCAGTGTGGGGGCAAATTAATTAATGGATGGCAGTGTGGGGCAAATTAATTAATGGATGGCAGTGTGGGGGCAAATTAATTAATGGATGGCAGTGTGGGGCAAATTAATTAATGGATGGCAGTGTGGGGGAAATTACTGTGTGGAGCAGTGTGGGGGAAATTACTATATGGGGCAGTGTGGGGGAAATTACTGTATGGGGGCAGTGTGAGGGAAATTACTGTATGGAGCAGTGTGGGGGAAATTACTGTATGGGGCACTGTGGGGGAAATTACTGTATGGGGGCAGTGTGGGGAAAATTACTATATGGGGGCAGTGTGGGGAAAATTACTATATGGGGGCAGTGTGAGGGAATTTACTATATGGAGCAGTGTGGGGGAAATTACTGTATGGCGGCAGTGTGGGGAAAATTACTATATGGGGGCAGTGTGGGGAAAATTACTATATGGGGGCAGTGTGAGGGAATTTACTATATGGAGCAGTGTGGGGGAAAGTACTGTATGGCGGCAGTGTGGGGGGAAATTACTATATGGGGCAGTGTGAGGGAAATTACTATATGGGGCAGTGTGGTGGAAATTACTATATGGGGGCAGTGTGGTGGAAATTACTATATGGGGGTAGTGTGGGGGAAATTACTATATGGGGGCAGTGTGGGGGAAATTACTATATGGGGGCAGTGTGGGGGAAATTACTATATGGGGCAGTGTGAGGGAGATTACTATATGGGGCAGTGTGAGGGAAATTACTGTATGGGGCAGTATGGGGGAAATTACTGTATGGGGGCAGTGTGGTGGGAAATTACTATATGGGGGCAGTGTGGTGGAAATTACTATATGGGGGCAGTGTGGGGAAATTACTGTATGGGGGCAGTGTGGGGGAAATTACTGTATGGGGGCAGTGTGGTGGGAAATTACTATATGGGGGCAGTGTGGTGGAAATTACTATATGGGGGCAGTGTGGGGGAAATTACTGTATGGGGGCAGTGTGGGGGAAATTACTATATGGGGCAGTGTGGGGGATATTACTATATGGGGCAGTGTGGTGGAAATTACTATATGGGAGCAGTGCGGGGGAAATTACTATATGGGGCAGTGTGGGGGAGATTAATATATGGCGGCAGTGTGGGGTATTGGGGGACATTATTTTTGGGGACACTATACAGGTATTATTACCTGGAGCACAATATAGGGTGTTGTTGTTATTACTGGGGGCACTCTAGGGGACATTATAACTGCTGTAGACACTATAGGGACCTTTGGGATAATTTATAAAGCTGGTGTAAAGTAGACCCAGGTTAGTAGCCCACAGCAACAGATTCCACCTTTCATTTTTAACAGCTCCTCTGGAAAAGGAATGGTGGAATCTAATTGGTTGCTATGGGCAACTAAGCCGGTTCTACTTTACACCAGTTTGATAAATGACCCCAATTATGAGAAATCTAACGTGTCTGTGTAACAAACTCTGTAGAGATGAGATGCGGCTGAAAGAATTAGTCATGGCGGTCTGGGTCAGACGGAGGAGAAGAGGAAAGAGAAGATCTACATGACAGGAGAAGTCCCTGGATGTAAGAGGTATGTGGTGCTGTATCCTCACTGCTGTGACCTGCGTCTCATCTTCTCCTCCAAGTCTTTATCATAATCATATGTATTTTAAATTTGGCAACTTAAACTTTAATTTTTCACCTGCAGCCCTATGTAACAGCCCAGATACCAGTGATAACTCTCTGTGTGCAGATAATGTTGTACATGTTCCCTGCAGTCCTATGTAACACCCCACATAACAGAATAAATCACTGTGTTATGTGGGGTGTTACATAGGACTGCAGGTAACATCTATGACATCTGTACACAGAGAGTTATGAGATGGTGGGGGTCAGACTCCTGTTTGAGGAGACCGTGATGTTCCAGTGAGCGCCGCAGCCTCTTTGCTCCTTACCAAGCACTGCTCTGTCCATTTGACAGCACTGCGCTTGGTACTGCAGCTCAGCCCCAATCACTCAGATGGGACAGAGCTGCACCTCGGCCACGTGAACGATGAATGTGACATCATATGGCCTAGGAAGAGACTGTGACGCTCACAAAGCACTGCAGCCTCTTCACACAGAAAAAAAACCTGAAACCTAAAATGGAGTGGGGGGGCCCAAGTTGGGAAGACAGCCCCGGGCCTATCATGCACTTAATCCGCCCCTGCAGTCAGTGCACACCTCTGTGTATGTCTCCGGCCTCAGAACAGTCAGTGCACACCTCTGTGTATGTCCTCAGCCTCAGAATAGTCAGTGCACACCTCTGTGTATGTCCTCAGCCTCAGAACAGTCAGTGCACACCTCTGTGTATGTCCTCAGCCTCAGAACAGTCAGTGCACACCTCTGTGTATGTCCTCAGCCTCAGAATAGTCAGTGCACACCTCTGTGTATGTCCTCAGTCTCAGAACAATCCAAATAGAAAAGAGATGGAGACAGCACTTCCAAACTTGGTGGTTTATTCCGGATGCGACGTTTCGGCTTAACAGCAGCCTTTTTCAAGCATGCTTGAAAAGGCTGCTGCTGTCAACGCCATCCGAATCACCAAGTTTGAATGCTGTCTCCATCTTCTATTTGGATTCGTCTATTTTTGGGAGTTATCCACCACCCCGGGAGAGCGTGCACCCACATCGAATTGCACTATAGGTGTGCTGTATACCGGTAAGAATTCTCAGTCTCAGAACAGTCAGTGCACACCTCTGTGTATGTCATCAGCCTCAGAACAGTTAGTGCACACCTCTGTGTATGTCCTCAGCCTCAGAATAGTCAGTGCACACCTCTGTGTATGTCCTCAGTCTCAGAACAGTCAGTGCACACCTCTGTGTATGTCCTCAGCCTCAGAACAGTCAGTGCACACCTCTGTGTATGTCCTCAGCCTCAGAACAGTTAGTGCACACCTCTGTGTATGTCCTCAGCCTCAGAACAGTCAGTGCACACCTCTGTGTATGTCCTCAGCCTCAGAACAGTCAGTGCACACCTCTGTGTATGTCTTCGGCCTCAGAACATTCAGTGCACACCTCTGTGTATGTCTTCGGCCTCAGAACAGTTAGTGCACACCTCTGTGTATGTCCTCAGCCTCAGAACATTCAGTGTACACCTCTGTGTATGTCCTCAGCCTCAGAATAGTCAGTGCACACCTCTGTGTATGTCTTCGGCCTCAGAACATTCAGTGCACACCTCTGTGTATGTCTTCGGCCTCAGAACATTCAGTGCACACCTCTGTGTATGTCCTCAGTCTCAGAACAGTCAGTGCACACCTCTGTGTATGTCCTCAGCCTCAGAGAAGATTGAATAAAAATGATTGGAATGGGAAGTTATGATGAGTGTTTGGCATTTTTTCTTATCTCACATCTGTTATAATGGAGAGCCAAAAGTGGTCCTTATTGTCATGGAGGACGCCCCCTCACCCATTGTTCCCAGGGGCCATGTACCCCAGGCATTATGACGATGTATTCTGTTACTACTACTACTACATACTGTGATTTTGTGAATAGTAATGGGGAGCCTGGGACACCTGTTCTAGTGCTTGTTGGGGCCCCAGTATTTAAACATTTAAAGGGCTTGTCCCACTTCAGAAAATAGTATTTATCATGTAGAGAAAGTTAATACGAAACACTTACTAATGTATTGTTATTCTCCATATTGCTTCCATTGCTGGCTGGATTTATTTTTCCATCACATTATACACTGCTCGTTTCCATGGTTACAGACCACCCTGCAATCCATCAGTGGTGGTTGTGCTTGCACATTATAGGAGAAAGCTCCGGCCTATGAGCGCTCCCATGATCTCGGCCACCAGAGAGGCCGGTGCTTTTTCCTATAGTGTACAGGCACGACCACCACTGATGGATTGCAGGGTGGTGGTAACCTTGGAAACGAGCCGTGTATAATGTGATGGAGAAATGAATCCAGAAAGCAATATGGATAATGACAATACATTAGTAAGTGCCTTGTATTAACTTTCTCTACATGATAAATGCCATTTACTGAAGTGAGAGGACCCCTTTAAGAAATCTCCTTTAAAGAGGATGTCTGGGCATGGGCTCCTATTCTGACATTAGGTACGGTGTAATGCACTGCACGCTCGGCAGTGGGGTTACATGGCTCCTCTTCTCATTAATGGCAATTTTGGGCAATGGATAGTTATCTTGAGCGCCCAGCCGAGTCTCTCCACACCCCCGATCTGGAGAGACCACACGCCTAGACAACCCCTTTAAGGTCTGAGAGTTACGTAAGCTTGCTCGTCTCTTCCCATAAACTGCAATGTGCACGGCCGCCTCTCCATTCACGCGGTCACTGTCTCAGCTTCCAGGACAGGGGCCGGGGTTCGGCAGCTGTTATTTTTCCATTCCTCCATTCCACAGTACAGGGGATGTGTGTGATTGGTGGAGACCTGACCCTTGGTACCCCAATGATCATAAGTACAGGGGCCCATTTTAATGGAGTGGCTTACTCACATGCATGACTGGGCCCCAGTGGTCAGAGCTCCACTGATCAGACACACATCCCTTTTCCTGTGGAGAGGGGGATAGGTTTTCATTGTTGGACAACCCCTTTAAATCTAAGTCATGTCAATGGGAAAGTTCTGGCTCTTGGAATGAAACAAGGAGAAACCTAAAAGAGTAAAGCGAAACTTGTCTCAGTCCTAAAGGGGTTCATGTAATGTAAAGGTTTTAGTCTCTTCATGTCCTTTATTTAGTGCAATAGTGGCCCCTGACAGCAGAACCCGGTGTCACCACTGATTACTAGGCTATGGCTGCACCCTGACATTTTCTCACACCACTGCCCTATGTCAGCAGTATAAGCCCGAGACACTCAGTGCACGGAGCTTTCTGACAAAGTAAAAGCACTTTGTTTATTTGTAGTTGTCCCTTCTACAGAAAAACTACAAATCCCAGAAGGCCGCACACTGCGTATAACGATCATGTGACCGGCTGCTTCCAACGGTCACTCCCAGAAGTCCCTGCGGGCGAAGCTTTGCTCGCTCCTGATTGGATGCCGCAGACGGAGGCGGAAGTCACAGTTCGTGGTTGCTAGGAGACGGGAGAGAAGCTTCCGTGTGGCGACGGCGGGGAAAACGATATGACAGCGAGGAAGCAAGATGAAGAGCCGGGGAAGTAAAAGTGGGAAAGCCGGAAGAAAGAAAGGTGAGGCCGGGAGAGGGAGCGGAGGAGGAGCGAGGACTGATGGCGGAGGACATGAGTGTAATATGGAGGAGGAGGACATGAGTGTAATATGGAGGAGGAGGGGGACATTAGTGTAATGTGGAGGAGGAGGAGGACATTAGTGTAATATGGAGGAGGAGGAGGACATTAGTGTAATATGGAGGAGGAGGAGGAGGACATTAGTGTAATATGGAGGAGGAGGAGGACATTAGTGTAATATAGAGGAGAAGGGGGACATTAGTGTAATATGGAGGAGGAGGAGGAGGACATTAGTGTAATATGGAGGGAGGAGGACATAAGTGTAATATGGAGGGAGGAGGACATTAGTGTAATATGGAGGAGGAGGAGGACATTAGTGTAATATAGAGGAGAAGGGGGACATTAGTGTAATATTTAGGAGGAGGAGGACATTAGTGTAATATGGAGGAGGAGGAGGACATTAGTGTAATATGGAGGAGGAGGAGGACATTAGTGTAATATGGAGGAGAAGGGGGACATTAGTGTAATATGGAGGAGGACATTAGTGTAATATGGAGGAGGACATTAGTGTAATATGGAGGAGGACATTAGTGTAATATGGAGGAGGACATTAGTGTAATATGGAGGGAGGAGGGGGACATTAGTGTAATATGGAGGAGGAGGAGGAGGACATTACTGTAATATGGAGGAGGAGGAGGACATTACTGTAATATGGAGGAGGAGGAGGACATTAGTGTAATATGGAGGGAGGAGGGGGACATTAGTGTAATATGGAGGAGGAGGAGGACATTACTGTAATATGGAGGAGGAGGAGGACATTACTGTAATATGGAGGAGGAGGACATTACTGTAATATGGAGGAGGAGGACATTAGTGTAATATGGAGGAGGAGGAGGACATTAGTGTAATATGGAGGAGGAGGAGGACATTAGTGTAATATGGAGGAGGAGGAGGACATGAGTGTAATATGGAGGAGGAGGACATGAGTGTAATATGGAGGAGGAGGGGGACATTAGTGTAATATGGAGGAGGAGGGGGACATTAGTGTAATATGGAGGAGGAGGGGGACATTAGTGTAATATGGAGGAGGAGGGGGACATTAGTGTAATATGGAGGAGGAGGGGGACATTAGTGTAATATGGAGGAGGAGGAGGACATTACTGTAATATGGAGGAGGAGGAGGACATTACTGTAATATGGAGGAGGAGGACATTACTGTAATATGGAGGAGAGGAGGACATTAGTGTAATATGGAGGAGGAGGAGGACATTAGTGTAATATGGAGGAGGAGGAGGACATTAGTGTAATATGGAGGGAGGAGGACATAAGTGTAATATGGAGGGAGGAGGACATTAGTGTAATATGGAGGAGGAGGACATTAGTGTAATATGGAGGAGGAGGACATTAGTGTAATATGAAGGAGGAGGAGGACATTAGTGTAATATGGAGGAGGGGGACATGAGTGTAATATGGAGGAGGAGGACATTACTGTAATATGGAGGAGGAGGACATTACTGTAATATGGAGGAGGAGGACATTACTGTAATATGGAGGAGGAGGACATTACTGTAATATGGAGGAGGAGGACATTACTGTAATATGGAGGAGGAGGACATTACTGTAATATGGAGGAGGAGGAGGACATTACTGTAATATGGAGGAGGAGGACATTACTGTAATATGGAGGAGGAGGACATTAGTGTAATATGGAGGAGGAGGACATTAGTGTAATATGGAGGAGGAGGAGGACATTAGTGTAATATGGAGGAGGAGGAGGACATTAGTGTAATATGGAGGAGGAGGAGGACATTAGTGTAATATGGAGGGAGGAGGACATTAGTGTAATATGGAGGAGGAGGACATTAGTGTAATATGGAGGAGGAGGACATTAGTGTAATATGGAGGAGGAGGACATTAGTGTAATATGAAGGAGGAGGAGGACATTAGTGTAATATGGAGGAGGGGGACATGAGTGTAATATGGAGGAGGAGGACATTACTGTAATATGGAGGAGGAGGACATTACTGTAATATGGAGGAGGAGGACATTACTGTAATATGGAGGAGGAGGACATTACTGTAATATGGAGGAGGAGGACATTACTGTAATATGGAGGAGGAGGACATGAGTGTAATATGGAGGAGGAGGGGGACATGAGTGTAATATGGAGGAGGAGGGGGACATGAGTGTAATATGGAGGAGGAGGGGGACATGAGTGTAATATGGAGGAGGAGGACATGAGTGTAATATGGAGGAGGAGGACATGAGTGTAATATGGAGGAGGGGGACATTAGTGTAATATGGAGGAGGAGGAGGAAATTAGTGTAATATGGAGGAGGAGGGGGGCATTAGTGTAATATGGAGGAGGAAATTAGTGTAATATGGAGGAGGAGGGGGACATTAGTGTAATATGGAGGAGGAGGACATGAGTGTAATATGGAGGAGGAGGACATGAGTGTAATATGGAGGAGGAGGACATGAGTGTAATATGGAGGAGGAGGAGGACATGAGTGTAATATGGAGGATATTAGTGTAATATGGAGGAGGAGGACATTAGTTTAATATGGAGGAGTGTGCTGGTCGTGGACTTTGACCTTACGTCACATACGATGATTCTTTTTTCAGGGGCCACAGACGTCGCTCCGTCCACCTCTCTCCCGCCGCTCGTCGAGGGTCAGCTTCGCTGTTTTTTGAGAGTGACCGTCAGTAAGATCCTATGGACGACCCCCAGACCCCAGCGTTCTGTCCATGTGAGGCTCAGATGGTGGGGAGAGACGACCAACGGGACCATCTTCCACCCCAGGGACTCCTCAAAGACTGAGCAGAAGGAGGTGAAAACCACAACCCGCTACGCTGTGCACTGCGGACCCAAACAGCTGACCTCGTACCTGACAGGTGAGCCGCCGGCCTACACCGGGAGAAGCCAGAATCTGCTGAATGCGGTCTACTGTTTTTGGGCAGGGGACTTGGCATCTGGCAGCCCCCATCGTGCAGTAGGGGGTATATAGTGGCAGGGACTCTCACTGCTCTCTCTATTCTTACCCTCTGCAGATATGGGGGCCCTTGTTTTGGAGCTTCTGACCAGACTTGACCACCTTCCTATCGGTCGTGCTCAGATCAGCGACATCTCACGGCTCTCCCCGACACATCCACTCAGCGGCTTCTTCACCATTGTCTCCCCGACATCGGAGAAACTGGGAGAACTACAGGTAACCAACCATTTGAGGTTTGCTGTAACGGATGTCTGACTACACGTCCCTGCCAGCCGCGCCTCAATTGTCTCTCCACTCCAGGTGTCCGTGGCTCTGGAGCCTCTGAGTGAGAAATACGGGGACAGTGGCTCCATCCTCAACTCCGATGTCAGCCACGAAACTGCTCCATCAGGACACCGATTACAGCCCAGCAAACTGTCTGCAGGCGGCACAGGGCCCGAGAGCATCAGGGCCGCCACACCCAGGTAATGTGCTCTCTGCTGTGGCTGGAGGGCTGCTTATTAATGGCATTGGCCCTTTAAGACTGGCTTCACACACTGCGTATCTGCTCCTTTTTTTTTTTAAAAGCTCAGAAGCACTATATAAAACTTAAAGGGATTATCCATCCCCTATAATGCCCCTAAAATGCCCAGGCACCTCACACTGGTTATACTTACCCTGTTGCCTGGCACCCACGTCGCTCCTGATGCCCGCTGCCGGATATTATGATCTGTGCGATGGCAGATGCAGCGGCAGCCGTGTGGGCATCAGGTGCGACGCGGATGCCAGGGAGCAGGGTAAGTATAACCTGTATGAGATGCCCGGACATTATAGGGGTTGGATTTTTACAATACAGGTGTGATTCCTACATGGCAGCACCCTTAGTTTAAATCTGATTTTGGGGCTGGCAGACTCCCTTTAACCTCACACTAAAATTGGAAAATGTCACTGCAAAAATTACTGTCTGCAGTAAATCTTGTTGGTGCACAACTCAGGGGACACAATTGCATTTTTAATCCCTTAGTGGCATATTTACGTTTAGCCTGAAAGGGGTTCTGCAGTTGTTTCAGACTGATGAGCTATCCTCTGGATAGATCGTCAGCACCTGATCCGTGGGGGTCCAACACCCGGAACCCCCGCCGATCAGCTGTTTGTGAAGGTAACTCTCAGTAGTGCCGCGGCCTTCTCGCTGTTTACCGCAGGCTCAGTGACCTCACGACTAGTATCACTGGACTGGACGGGGCTAAGCTTCATTAGAGTGAACAGAGCTTAGCCCCGCCCAGGCCAGTGATACTAGTTGTGACGTCACTGGGCCTGAGGGAAAGCGAGAGAAGGCAGCTGATCAGCGGGGGTCCTGGGTGTCGGATCCCTGACGATCAGATGCTCATGGGCTATCAAGAACTTTAAGGACCAGTAACATGTTCCCCTAAGTGTTCCAGCATTTATAACTTTTTAGAATTTTTTTTATTATTTTGCGGGATTAGTTGTAGGTTTTTTAGGAACCGTTTTGGGATATATATAGCTTAGTGCATAACATTTATTTCATTTTTAGGGGGAAAGATAAAAAAAACAGCAATTTCAACCTTATTTTGTGTAACTTATTTACGGCGTTCACTGTGTAGTAGAAATAACATAACTTTGTTATGTGGGCCCGTACAAATTTCTATAAATTTTTTTTATTTTTTATTTCCTCCTGAAGCTGTCAGCTCCCCAACAGAAGGAGAGGAGGGGGCAGCTGCTTTAGATGCTCATATCTCTGGTTTGGTAGCAGCTAGAGACATGGGCCTGGATTGAAAGCTGGCATTCCGAGCTTTCAAACAATACCAGAACGACAACATTATCTTCACTACATTGGGAGATATCGCTGTTAGAAATCAGGATGCAGTGAATGCAGCTTAACGTTAAAGCAAGTTTTACCTCATTTGTTCCCAACTCGATTTCTAACAGTGATATCTCCTGCTTATATTGGGCTAATGCTGTCTGGTCTTGTATGAAAGCCTGGAATGCCAGCTTTCAAACCAGGCCCATGTCTCTTGTTGCTACCAATCCAGAGATATGAACAGCTAAAGCAACCCCCCTCCTGGGCCTGGGCAGTACCGTTAAGTGCTTTTCCCAGAGCTGAACTCAAGGAAAATTGTTAGGTGGTTAAAATTGTAAGCAAATTCTGCGCAGATGGATTTTGCTGCAGATTTGATTTTGTAGCAGAAAAATGTAACTCGTGCAGGTAGCCTAATTGTGTCACAATGCAGTTCTCACAATGCATAGCCCTCCACCGCACTGACTTATTCCTTGCCTTCTAGGGGCAGAGACCACTTGTACTTCAAGGAAAATGCAGAACCGAATCGAGGTTTGGTTGCAGGATCCGAAGATCACCTGAGTGATGATGGTTACAGATCTCAGAAACCCCCCTCTAAGGACAAGACGTCCGTTATTCCTATTACACAGGAGAGATCAGCTGATCAAACCAAGGGTTATTCCACTGTGACCAAGGACCTGCTTACAGGTTAGAGACCTTAAATGCCTGTGTCCTCCTCTGAACCCCGCTGTGTACACATTGGACACATCCACTCATTGACAAAATAGGATTGATTAGGGGACAGAGAAGACCTGGGGTATAACTGATGCCACTAGGAGGCGACACTAAGCTGGGGGAAAAAAAAAAAAGTGTTGGCACCTGCTCAGAGCTATAACCCTCCTTCAGGCACTAATCAGTTTGTACCAAATCAGTAAAGCAGCCAGAACTGCAGATGGGCCAGAACCAAGGACAGGTGAGACCCATCAGGAAGCCATCAACCATCAATTACCTGGGTGGGAGCTGTGTCCCCCAATGAACTCGGCGAGAAAAGGATTTCACAAGCAAGCACAAAAAGTCCTATTTTCTCTCCCTTTGGGGGATGTAGAAGACCATGGAACGTTCCAAAGCAGTACCATGGGAAGGGACAAAAAAAACGGAACACAATCTGCAAGGCTGGCGATAGAGTTCCAAACTATCTAAAAGATGCATCAGGAGAGGGATGTGGAAAGGAGGCAGAATAGAATGGAGACATCACAGCATCTCGGGCAGGGCGTCTCGGACTTCCCTACTGAGCTAACGCCTCAAGAGACCCTAGAAGCTCTGGACAGAAGCAGAGTGTGTCAATAAACACCAACCTTCAGAGAAAAACGAAGAGGGGATCTAGTATGGGCCCAGAGTACCAAGTGGACCACTACCATAGGAGCGCCACCATAAGGTCACCATCGGTGACACCCTAGAAGGAGTGAGAAAGAAGACAGCACCGGCCAGACAGAATAGGGCTGGCAATGTAAAAACGAGGGAAGGAAAGAGAGATGTCTGTGGAGTCTGGCCATAGACAGCCTGCGGAGGAGCAGTACGGTGCTAACTAAGAAGCACCTCTGTGCAGAACATGGGCCAGGAGGACACAGGCCAGAATGATATCCGGGAATGGAACATCCAGATGTCTTGGACTTGAGAAATGCCACGGCTGGGGCAGACCCCGTTCTCCAATGGGGGAAATGAAGGAGGCACTCCAGCAAGGGTGGCTACAAAGAAGCCTGGGCTGGAGTTCAAGGGGCACTTTTAGACTAAAAATGTCCCCACGTAAACAGCAGTATTGGGCTGTCTAAAGAGGAATGGGTCTGCAGAGATCCTGCATGAGACCTGACCAAACCTTGCTAGAAAAAAACGAGTCTAGTAAGCGACATAACATAAAAATACCAGGGATATCTTAACACAGAAAAGTCTTGGTACATTCAGCCAATCCCTGTGAAAAACTTGCCGGGGAAAGGCAGAGCGGCACCTAGTCAGTTGTAGTCGCCAAGAGGCCATGTACAAAAGCAAACGTCTGCGGTGTCCTCCATGGAGGTAACTGATATCAGCAGAATCTCTGAAAGAGCATAATCGCTGCATCTGGAAGTGATCCGGGCAGAGACAGGGGTGTAACGAAGGGGCCGCCTGTGTGGATGGTGGACAACGAGACTGTGGGAGCTGCTTATTCTCGTGTCTGTCTGGGCCGTCCGGAGCCTGTTCACTTTATGTGCGTGCCCTCACGTAACCACTGCTGCCAACACCGCCTAACAGCGAGGTCAAAATGGCATAGATGGCAGCTAGTTAATCAAAATAGCCATCCTGCTTCTCTCAGTCCAATGATGCGCCCCTCTCAAAGTCTGTCAACTGGGAAAAATGTCTGAGTGCGTTGCAGAGGCATGTCTAGTAGTCAACGATCTGTAACCAAGAGGTACGCTACCCAAAAGTAGCCTCTGAGAGCTTTTTATAGGGCAGTGAGGGAAGCACTTTTACACCCTTATAGCAAGACACAAATCAGACCATTCCTTAATAAGTTACATATTTGTGCCAAATTTGTACAAATCTGACACTTCTATGTGCGTGCGATATTTGTCAAATAATGTATTATGGTATCGCTCTTCATAGACTACAATGTGTCCTTGCTGGTTGTCAGACTTTTATTCTCATAACGTGTTTCTGTATTCCAGCTCTCTTGGATCAAGGCAGCAAACTGAGAGACGCTATGGTTGTATCAGCCCTGCGATTAGACCCCCAGACTGACATCGATGTGGAGTCGGAGCTGCCCCCTGTCTTGGTTAGAGACCATTATAGCCCGCGAGCTCTCAGGTGATTGGCTTGTATATGAACACAAGTAATTATTTTATTCCAGCACAGCATTGGACCCCTATAAGTGGGCGAGAATGTCCCTCTGCGGCAGAAGATTGTGAACTATATGTCGAATATCAGATATGGGGACACATGACTGATCAGAATGGCATACACTTTCTTCAGCCACCTGTGATCAGGAGTTTTTGGCTAATTCTAACTTTATGTTGAAGGGTTAATAACAAGTTATCCCTATCCACGAGATGGGGAATAACTGTCAGATCGGTGGATGTCCAATGCCTGGGACCCCCCAAAAACGGGACTATGTCTCCTCCATATGAATGGAGCGGCAGTCAAGCATGCATACTCCTGCTCCGCTCATCTGTACGAGACTGGCAGAGATAGCCGTGTGCTGTCACAACCAGTCCCATAGTGGGAGCGGCAGTGTGCATGCTCCACCAACACACCATTTAAAGGCGGGACACTGGACCCCCATTCTCATTACTGGTTGGGTTCCCAGTTGTCGGACCACCATTGATCTAACAGTTAGTTATTTCATTAAATTTTAGCTTTCTGTTCCCCTCTAGGTCAGCTCCTGAGACCCTCCCAATGGCAATCGATCACAACCTCCTAAATGCCCACAGATCTCTGACGAGCAATGGTATGATCCTGCCGCCAGCAGACCACACGCTTCCTGAATTAGAGCTGAGCTGTGAGACCCGGGCCATAGAGCTGCTGCTGGGCTGGTAAGAGTAAATATGAGATCAGCTTATCTTATTGATAGAAAGTGGACATGTAATACATTGGGATCAGGTGGCCCCTTAAGAGCTGTTCTCACATCAGAGACAAATACTTTAAGAATCGCCCTCTGCAGCAATCAGCTGTTCACTGGCGGACAACTAGTTTTTGCTCGGGGGAATCCTTGGCCAGGCAGGCATTTCCACCACCGAGGAAGTGTCCTATTACCTGACAGCCATTAGGAAAAGCAGATAATACAAGGATGGATAGAGGGTACCAGAACGACATTCATTCATTACTCTGCTGGATTTATATCAAGCTGGAAGCTCAGGGGAGGGTCTTTTTTGACTGCAGCTCAGGGGGCGTGTCTCAGCTCTTCCTATCACAGCTCAGGGGGCGTGTCTCAGCTCTTCCTATCACAGCTCAGGGGGCTTGTCTCAGCTCTTCCTATCACAGCTCAGGGGGCGTGTCTCAGCTCTTCCTATCACAGCTCAGGAGACAGTTGATGGATGAAACTGAGCATGTGCGCCCATCTCATTGAACAGGGCAAAGAAATAAGAAAAAATACAAAAGTATTCAGATCCAGGGGCTGGTTTGAAAACTGTAGAATATTTTTTGCGGGACAACCCCTTTAAGCAGATGCTTCTCTCCCCTTTGTTTGATCGGTGGAGCTCTCACTTTTCATATTTCCCTATGACATACAAAAGTTTACTTAAAGAGCTGCAGTCTGGCTACTATTGATAATAACTTTCTTTTTTGCATCAAAGTGACCCAAAGATTCTAACTTTGGGTCCCAGTGTTTGCACCCCTTCAGTCTTTAAGGACCGCATCTATAATGCAGCTTTTATTTTTTTATTTTTTTTTTACCGTCAGCTCCCCTGTGTCCACCCGCCACTTCTGGGATGGGACTGGCTCACCCCCCGAGTCCATAGCAGGTAGTGACTTCTACAACGAGAGTGAACTCAACGATCCCCTCTATGACCAGAGCCTGCTGGAGAATCTGTTCTACAAGGCACCGGTGAGGACCGTCACTAAAGTGTTTGTCAGGATACCTCATGTGCAAGTATGGCTACTTGAAAGGGCACCTTTTACCACTTGAATTTTTTTGCAGAAATTGGATGACAGTTCCAGCGACGTCGTCAGTGATGATGATCTGTCTAAATCAAGAAGGAAGAGAACAAAAACTGTGAAATCTGAAAAGGCGGACGAGTGTAAATCCGCTCCATGCGACGCAGAGGAGGAACTCTCCTCCAGGTGATTCCTCCACTTTACATGCTTTCATTTGTCATGGGTGAGGCTTCATTTTCGGCCCCCCTGGGTTTAGCCACTTCACCTCCAATTCTGAGGCTTCCCTCTTGACACACAGGAAGTGACCCCTTAGCCAATCACTGGCCAAGATGGGTCACTCATGTCGATAGTTATTGGTTGAGCGGGCATTTCCTCTGTCCTGAGAGGGACCAGGGAGGAGAGACCACCGGCGGGGGACGTGACAGCATCAGAATGCGAGTGGCTACTGCTTCTTTGATTTTTTTTTTAACCATTCTGAGCCTGTTGTAAAAATACCCATAGGACAACCCCTTTAAACTACTCACATGATTACTAGTTCACGCCATGTCACTTCCTATAGACTATGTGAATGGTTGAGCAGTGTATATACAGGAGAGTATGCTCCTGACAGATCCCAAGGGGTCGCTCTCCTTATTGATTGAGTTAATTGGGGGCTCTGTAATGCTCCATTTGATGGTGATATGCGCTGATCTTGGGACCAATTCTCGCCGCCTGACATTGTCATTGTGATTTAAACCCTGGCTTACTGCAATGAAAGGCGACAATTCATTGCACCAGAATCTTAAAGGGGTCCTCTCACTTCAGCAAATGGCATTTATCTTGTAGAGAAAGTCAATACAAGACACTTACTAATGTATTGTGATTCTCCATTTTGCCTCGTTTGCTGGCTGGATTCATTTTTCCATCACATTATACACTGCTTGTTCCCATGGTTACGACCACCCTGCAGTCTTTTTGTGGTGGTCATGCTTGCACAATATAGAAAAATTCACCGGCCTCTCTGGTAACCGGGACCATAGACGCACACATAGGCCGGAGCTTTTTCCTATAGTGTGCAAGCATGACCACCACTGATGGATTGCAGGGTGGTCTGTAACCATGGAAACAAGCAGTGTATAATGTGATGGGAAAATGAATCCAGCCAGAAAAGGAGAATCACAATACATTAGTAAGTGCTTTATATTAACTTTCTCTACACGGTAAATGCCATTTGCTGAAGTGAGAGGACCCCTTTAACACCAGAGCAGTGGGACGTGAACAGAATTTCTCAGGTAAGTGTGAAGTAACATAGCTAAATACTGTCACATTGCAGATCCCCGGAGCGACCAAGCAAAATCGGGACAAGATCTGAAGCAGTTGACTTGAGTGTTGATCGACTTGCGCTTTTGGGTCGCATGCATGCAGCGCGGGTCATAGTCGAATCCCTAAAGATCAAACCAGAAAGTGACCAGGTGACATCCAGCAAAATAAGCAGGAAAGGGAAACCACCACGCCCAGCACCAGCCATCAAGCGGTGAGTCGTGTAACCTACGAGCAGGAAAGTGTCACCTGGTAATGGTGATGTCTGCCCTCCTAGGAATCATACGGGGGAAAAAAAAAAGCCTCCATTATGGCTATGCCACCACGTGCGGATCCCACCTCTAGGACTCGCACCTATCTCTAGAATGGAGCCCCCAAGGTGAACGAGAACACACAGTGCATGCATGGCCGCCATCCATTCATTTATATGGGAGTTCTAGCTATTTCCAGCTGTCCCATAGAAGTGAAAGGATCGGCGGCCGCACTTGCGCGTTGCACTTTTCATTCATTTCTATGGGACTTCTGACAATAGGCAAACAGACTCGCTCAACTATTTTCAGAAGTTCCCTAGAATGAATGGAGAGTGCTCCGCGCACTCTTGTTCACTTTGGGGGCCCTGTTCTAGACTGTCTGACATCGGTGGCATACCCTAGAGATATTCCACCAATGTGTGAGGTGACACCACCCCTTTAACTGTAAGCATGGTCACATGTTCTTATTGGAGTTGCAGTCTGTAATGTCTCTGTCGTCTTTTCCTTTTTTTTTTTTTTTTTTCTGGCAGGACTTTTTTTGTGGAATTCCATTTTCCAGTGTCCTCCAAGGACAAAGATGGAGAATTGCCAGTCGCCACAGAAATAACCCGGCTGGTGTCAAACAAGATCACAAATGGAGGTAAGTGGCTTCCATCTCCAATGTATGATGATAGACTCTCAGTAGCCATATTGCCGTGCATCATCAGCCTCCTGGATTTGCCTCATTTGTATGTGTTCCCTGGGGGTCTGACTCCCTCTTAATATATCTTGATCAGGTAATTGGCATCTTGTGCCCCACTAGTATGTGAGATACATGGAAACTGGTTAGTGAGGGCTGGCACTGATGTACGGCCTATAAGGGCAGTGTCCTCTATTCCAGCTTGGATACAACTGATTCAGCCCATAAGCATTAACTGCTTTATTTTGGGGGTGCATCATGGGGGTCAGTCCTGGCACTACTATGTCTGCAGTGGTGTGCAACATGTGAAGCAACAACTCCCAGCATGCTTCGGCTTTTGGAACATGTTGGGCATTGTGGCTCCAGAACACTTGGAGAATCCGTGAACATTTTCTAATTCCTCCATCGGTCAAAGCATGTGTAAGGTGTAAGCTTAGCCCCTTTTTTTCATACGTAATCACAGGTGTCTTAACTTTCTTTTCTGCAGTTGTGAAGTTCCAGCAAAGATTTGTGTTCCCGATCTTGTTCCATGGACTAATGATCCGGCACTGGTGGAACTCCGGCCTGACCTTCCGAATCTTTATGAGGAAGAGCACCGAGAAAAAGGTATAGTTCCCATAATGCTGCACCTGATTTACAGCCTCCGTTTTCCCTCACCTCCATCTTCACACTTGTGCAATGCGATATGGAACTGATATTTGTCCTTGCAGCCCGGACTTCTTGGCTCTGCCGTCCTGTCCCTCCGCGATGTTCTCCGGTCTCAGGATCTCTCCGTCTCACAGACACTTCCAGTGCGTTGCTTGGAGAATCAGCAGCAATTAGAGGATGTGGGGCCCCTGAAGGTAATGTCTGTGCTGATGTCTTGAATTATATGTTTTTAAATATCTCTTCTAAAGTCAGTGAGATAGTAAACTACCAGATTGTGCTGTGGACGCTGAATGCAAAAAACGCCATTTGTCACCAAATTATCAGCATTAAACCAGCTGACGGCAACATCTGCACATGCCACCTGACCGTAATGTTTTTAGTCCTAATTCTTTGTGGCTGCAATGTGTCTAAAAGCGACGTTTTATAATATGCTTTGCTGCACCACCACTGCTAAGACTGATAGGCTAGGCCTGTGAGGGCGAACCTTTCAGAGACAGAGTGCACAAACGGCAACCCAAAACCCCCTTATTTATTGCAAAGTGCCAACACGGCCATTTACCCTGAAAACTACAGTCCAATACAGTATATCTTCCATGTACTCTATCATGTAGTAGCTATAATATCCTGCCTACATTCAATGCGTTGCCTGTGCCGTGCATAGTGCGTCCTGCGCTGATAAATGGCAGGAAAGGTCTAAGACATACTGGTACACCATAGACTTTTTCCAGGGTGCGGGTGCCCACAGAGAGGGCTCTGAGTGCCGCCTCTGGCACCCGTGCCATAGGTTCGCCACCACTGGGCTAGGCAGTGAAAATATATTCATGTCTGATGTCTCGTAGGATCACATAGGGCGCAAACGCTGTACAAGGATGGAGGCCAGGAGGTGCGGCAACCGTGCGGGAAGCAGAGCCTCCCTCATTTCTCCGACATTTGCAGGTGTCACATGTCATCTGGATTAATGCTGATAATCTGGGGACAGATGCCCTTTAATGGCAAAAAGCTTTGATGGCTAGTTTTTAAAGGGGTTGTCTACCCCCTCCTTCTCCTCTGGGGATCTGTTCTAACACAGAGGCTCCTGCTTGTAGTCCCCAGAGTGCCATCCATGGTGACGTTGACCACTGCAGCCATTCACTGGCCCAGCAGTGACCGTTTTATGCTGCCTGGGTTTGGGGAAGTAATTGGTACTTCTGCCCCATAAACTGTTCCATCTGCTGGGCAGGTTGTTACTGCCTCTCTCCAATTTCTCTGACAGGTGTCGGTGGCCGTTGCTGGAGACAGCAGAGAATTCTCCAACATCCCAGAGAAGTCCTCTCTGAGAGTGCAGGACACATCCGCCTCATTCTGTCGACCCAACGTGAGCGTCATGGCAGCTGAAGATCAGTCATACGCAGAGGAATCTCCAGAGGAGCCTGTAGAGCCCGTGCCCTCAGTCCTGCCTGCTAAGCAGCATGTCCACCACTGGACAGAGCGGCCAAAAGCACCAGAGACTGAGGAGGAGAATGGCCTGTTACTGCACGTTATCCTCATGGTGCCCGAAGGCAAGGGCTTGGTGTGCGACCCGGAGTATTCCTCCATATGTAATCCATATCTGAACTGTAAACTCTTCTCTAGCCAGGAAGCCACTCGCTCCGCGGTCGTGTGGGGCAGCAACCAGCCACTGCTCAGCTTCTCTCAGGTAACTGCTGCTGTCTTTGTTTCCTCACTAGAAGTCAGAAAATAAGTCGGACATCGTGAAGGTTTTATATTTTTTAAATCAATGGTGCATGTGATACAAAGCATTTGTAATCAGTCCCCCCAAATGCCACCCAGTTACCGTAAGGCATGGAGGGGGGGGGGGGGGGTTGCAGCTGCAGCAGTGCATCTCCATTTCAGTGTCTGGGGGGGGGGGGGACATCTGATTTGACACCTTGCAGTTCTTGACATATCTGGAAGAGCCCGTCTGCTCTGCTTGTGTGGAGGGCTGTGTTATAGTGCTTATCTGGTTGCTTTTTTTTTACTTCTTCTGCCAGGTCGCTCCAGTCACTCTGACAAGTCGGCTCCTAGAGAGAATGAAGAATAATGTGATGATCCTTGAAGTCTGGAATAAAGTTCCCGACCCGACTACGGATCAGCTGCTGGGCCTAGTAAAGCTCCCCTTGCATCAGTTCTACATGTCCTTCAGGTAACAGCGCAGAAGAAGCATGTCATGCTGCTGCATATTGTATTCCCTTAGGGCCCCCATTGCCAGTGTGCACATGCCCGACCTGCCGCTCCATTAATTTTGGGGGGACCCGAGGAGGGTACAAGTTTCCTGTTCACGTGATCAGTGGTAGAACCCACACCAATTAATAGTTGCCCCCTATCCTGTGGATAAGGGACAACCTCTAACAGCCGAAATACTGGAAAAACTGCGACCCCCAGCATGCCCTGACAGACCGTATTTATTTCTGATGAGACATCCCATTTAATTCCCTGACAATATCCTGTCGCTGTGCGGTTAGTGTTGAGCACTGTGAATGCTCAGCACCTGAGAAGCCATGGGCTCCAGAGTTTCTTCTGCAACAGCCCTTCTAACCGTATAGATGCCACGGCCAATAGTGACTTCAGCATGTAAACAGATCAGACAGAGGGAGATAGAACAGGTAATGGGGAATGGCTTTGAATTTTTTTTGACTCATTATTATTTTTATTTTTTTCACAGTGACCCAAAAATTTGCCGTCTTCTGCTCCAAGCACAGTATCCAGTGGTCGCGGTGGACAGCTTTGTCCCAATCGTTGACATGTTCAGCGGCTGTGAGCGTGGACGACTCAAGGTCCTACTTGCCATGGGATCAGGCGACCAAGTGGTGGCATTGCAGAGATTAAAAAATGAGGAGGGAACATCTGCAGCGCAAATCCCGAGACCGGCGCATTTCCTGGACCCACCACAGTCATCGGTAGAGGTGAAGCAAGTAAGATCTCAGTATGAGAGCTATGTTATTTAACATTTCTCGCTCGTATCATTGGGGACACAGGAGACCATGGGTATAGCTGCTGCTGCCACTAGGAGGCGACACTAGGCAAAAAGAAAAGGGCTAGCTCCTCCTCCCAGCTATATCCCTCCTGCAGATACTGGGCTAATCTGTTTCAGCTTAGTGTCTGTAGGAGGCAGGCCTCCCTCCCAAGAAGGCAAAAGTGGACCAGGGCGGCTCAGCTCCCCTGCATCCCGCCAGCCATGGGGTCACCTGCATTTCTGCACTCCAGCCTCACTACCACCTCAGTGCAAGTGGCTGAAGAGGTGACCTTTCTGATACCCCGAGGGAGGGGGTGGGGGGGGGGGTGAACAGAAGAGGATGAAGATGGGGTGAGTATTGTGAACACAAGGTGAGTATAACCCCCTCCATCCACCTTCTCCCCCAATCTCTGCATACTGTACAGCCTGTCGCATTACCCCCCTCCATAGGTGGCGTAATCCCACTACCGCTCCATACTGTTCAGCCAGTCGCATTACCCCCCCACCCTCCATAGGCGGAGTAATTGCTCTATCACTGGATAGTATATCCTGCGTTACCTACTCCCACAAGTTCAGTATTCACATGAACGGGTGAAGTAATTGCCCCACCATTGGATACCATGTCTACTACGCCACAGCACCAGATATTATATTTCCTATCATATTCTTCTTCTTCCACGGGGGTGTATGCCAAGAGATGGTACCTGCTATTACCCGGTCCTCCCCCACAAGCGGAATACGGGTGCAACCACTGCATACGACATCTACTGCCGCATTATCCCCTTGTTTTTCGTTGTTGGTTTAGAGTGTCTCTGTCCTCCCAGAGTGTATCCCCACAACACCGCTTTAAGTCCCGGTGGGACTCCACACGACCTGATTGGTCATGATACTCGACACCTTCTTAGATGGTGTATCTGCCGTTGGTTACTACCAAGCAAATTGAGTATTACACTGCCTCTGAATACTGTTTCCACTTCTAGCTCTCCTCCTTTTCAGGTGGCGTATTTAGGCTGGCACTCCATTCCATAGCTACTACTGTATGTCCTCTTCCGCAGGTGGAGTATTTACGCGAGCACTAGAGATCGTCGCTACTACTGTAGGGCCTCCTTCCGGGGTAGCTTGTCTACCCTGACTTTGGCTACTATGGTATAGCTTCCTTCTCAGGGGGAGTATTTACACTAGTATTACATATCATGGCTACTACTGTATGGCCTTCTCAGGTATTGTGCTAGCCCTTTTTTCGGTGGTTGCTATCTGTACGGGCTTCTTCTGAGGGGAAGGATTTGTGTTAGCACTCAATGCCATGGCCCCCACTGAACAGTCTCCCCCTTGGGTGGAGTATTTGCGTTAGTACTGCGTACCGTGGCTCCTTCTGTATGGTCTCCTCCTCAGGTGGAGTATGGTGCTATCACCGTATACTATGGCTTCTACGGTATGACCTCCTCCTCAGGTGGAGTATGGTGCTGTCACCGTATACTATGGCTTCTACGGTATGACCTCCTCCTCAGGTGGAGTATGGTGCTATCACCGTATATTATGGCTTCTACGGTATGACCTCCTCCTCAGGTGGAGTATGGTGCTGTCACTGTATACTATGGCGTCTACGGTATGACCTCCTCCTCAGGTGGAGTATGGTGCTGTCACCGTATACTATGGCTTCTACGGTATGACCTCCTCCTCAGGTGGAGTATGGTGCTATCACCGTATACTATGGCTTCTATGGTATGATCTCCTCCTCGGATGGAGTATGGTGCTGTCACTGTATACTATGGCGTCTACGGTATGACCTCCTCCTCAGGTGGAGTATGGTGCTGTCACTGTATACTATGGCTTCTACGGTATGACCTCCTCCTCAGGTGGAGTATGGTGCTGTCACTGTATACTATGGCTTCTACGGTATGACCTCCTCCTCAGGTGGAGTATGGTGCTGTCACTGTATACTATGGCTTCTATGGTATGATCTCCTCCTCGGGTGGAGTATGGTGCTGTCACCGTATACTATGGCTTCTATGGTATGACCTCCTCCTCAGGTGGAGTATGGTGCTATCACCGTATACTATGGCTTCTACGGTATGACCTCCTCCTCAGGTGGAGTATGGTGCTGTCACCGTATACTATGGCTTCTACGGTATGACCTCCTCCTCAGGTGGAGTATGGTGCTTTCACCGTATACTATGGCTTCTACGGTATGACCTCCTCCTCAGGTGGAGTATAGTGCCATCACCGTATACTATGGCTTCTACGGTATGACCTCCTCCTCAGGTGGAGTATAGTGCTGTCATTGTATACTATGGCTTCTACGGTATGACCTCCTCCTCAGGTGGAGTATGGTGCTGTCACCGTATACTATGGCTTCTACGGTATGACCTCCTCCTCAGGTGGAGTATAGTGCTGTCATTGTATACTATGGCTTCTACGGTATGACCTCCTCCTCAGGTGGAGTATGGTGCTTTCACCGTATACTATGGCTTCTATGGTATGACCGGCTCCTCAGGTGGAGTATGGTGCTGTCACCGTATACTATGGCTTCTACGGTATGACCGGCTCCTCAGGTGGAGTATGGTGCTTTCACCGTATACTATGGCTTCTACGGTATGACCTCCTCCTCGGGTGGAGTATGGTGCTGTCACTGTATACTATGGCTTCTACGGTATGACCTCCTCCTCAGGTGGAGTATGGTGCTGTCACTGTATACTATGGCTTCTACGGTATGACCTCCTCCTCAGGTGGAGTATGGTGCTGTCACTGTATACTATGGCTTCTATGGTATGATCTCCTCCTCGGGTGGAGTATGGTGCTGTCACTGTATACTATGGCTTCTATGGTATGACCTCCTCCTCAGGTGGAGTATGGTGCTGTCACTGTATACTATGGCTTCTACGGTATGACCTCCTCCTCAGGTGGAGTATGGTGCTGTCACCGTATACTATGGCTTCTACGGTATGACCTCCTCCTCAGGTGGAGTATGGTGCTGTCACCGTATACTATGGCTTCTACGGTATGACCTCCTCCTCAGGTGGAGTATGGTGCTGTCACTGTATACTATGGCTTCTACGGTATGACCTCCTCCTCAGGTGGAGTATGGTGCTGTCACTGTATACTATGGCTTCTACGGTATGACCTCCTCCTCAGGTGGAGTATGGTGCTGTCACCGTATACTATGGCTTCTACGGTATGACCTGCTCCTCAGGTGGAGTATGGTGCTGTCACCGTATACTATGGCTTCTACGGTATGACCTCCTCCTCAGGTGGAGTATGGTGCTGTCACCGTATACTATGGCTTCTACGGTATGACCTCCTCCTCAGGTGGAGTATGGTGCTGTCACTGTATACTATGGCTTCTACGGTATGACCTCCTCCTCAGGTGGAGTATGGTGCTGTCACTGTATACTATGGCTTCTATGGTATGACCTCCTCCTCAGGTGGAGTATGGTGCTGTCACTGTATACTATGGCTTCTACGGTATGACCTCCTCCTCAGGTGGAGTATGGTGCTGTCACCGTATACTATGGCTTCTACGGTATGATCTCCTCAGGTGGAGTATGGTGCTATCACCGTATACTATGGCTTCTACGGTATGACCTCCTCATCAGGTGGAGTATGGTGCTGTCACCGTATACTATGGCTTCTACGGTATGATCTCCTCCTCAGGTGGAGTATGGTGCTGTCACCGTATACTATGGCTTCTACGGTATGATATCCTCCTCGGGTGGAGTATGGTGCTGTCACTGTATACTATGGCTTCTACGGTATGACCTCCTCCTCAGGTGGAGTATGGTGCTGTCACTGTATACTATGGCTTCTATGGTATGATCTCCTCCTCGGGTGGAGTATGGTGCTGTCACTGTATACTATGGCTTCTATGGTATGACCTCCTCCTCAGGTGGAGTATGGTGCTATCACCGTATACTATGGCTTCTATGGTATGACCTCCTCCTCAGGTGGAGTATGGTGCTGTCATTGTATACTATGGCTTCTACGGTATGACCTCCTCCTCAGGTGGAGTATGGTGCTGTCACTGTATATTATGGCTTCTACGGTATGACCTCCTCCTCAGGTGGAGTATGGTGCTGTCACCGTATACTATGGCTTCTACGGTATGACCTCCTCATCAGGTGGAGTATGGGGCTGTCACCGTATACTATGGCTTCTACAGTATGACCTCCTCCTCAGGT
This sequence comes from Bufotes viridis, assembly GCA_033119425.1. Classification (NCBI taxonomy): domain Eukaryota; kingdom Metazoa; phylum Chordata; class Amphibia; order Anura; family Bufonidae; genus Bufotes; species Bufotes viridis. The sequence goes on along the minus strand of CM065591.1, from coordinate 497,599,290 downwards.
GGAGTATTGTGCTGTCACCATATACTATGGCTTCTACGGTATGACCTCCTCCTCAGGTGGAGTATGGTGCTGTCACCGTATACTATGGCTTCTACGGTATGATCTCCTCCTCGGGTGGAGTATGGTGCTGTCACCGTATACTATGGCTTCTACGGTATGACCTCCTCCTCGTGTGGAGTATGGTGCTGTCACCGTATACTATGGCTTCTACGGTATGACCTCCTCCTCAGGTGTAGTATGGTGCTGTCACCGTATACTATGGCTTCTACGGTATGACCTCCTCCTCAGGTGGAGTATGGTGCTGTCACCGTATACTATGGCTTCTACGGTATGACCTCCTCCTCAGGTGGAGTATGGGGCTGTCACCGTATACTATGGCTTCTACGGTATGACCTCCTCCTCAGGTGGAGTATGGTGCTGTCACTGTATACTATGGCTTCTACGGTATGACCTCCTCCTCAGGTGGAGTATGGTGCTGTCACCGTATACTATGGCTTCTACGGTATGATCTCCTCCTCGGGTGGAGTATGGTGCTATCACTGTATACTATGGCTTCTACGGTATGACCTCCTCCTCAGGTGGAGTATGGTGCTATCACTGTATACTATGGCTTCTACGGTATGATCTCCTCCTCAGGTGGAGTATGGTGCTGTCACCGTATACTATGGCTTCTACGGTATGACCTCCTCCTCAGGTGGAGTATGGTGCTATCACCGTATACTATGGCTTCTACGGTATGACCTCCTCCTCAGGTGGAGTATGGTGCTGTCACCGTATACTATGGCTTCTACGGTATGACCTCCTCCTCAGGTGGAGTATGGTGCTGTCACTGTATACTATGGCTTCTACGGTATGACCTCCTCCTCAGGTGGAGTATGGTGCTGTCACCGTATACTATGGCTTCTACGGTATGACCTCCTCCTCAGGTGGAGTATGGTGCTGTCACCGTATACTATGGCTTCTACGGTATGACCTCCTCCTCAGGTGGAGTATGGTGCTGTCACTGTATACTATGGCTTCTACGGTATGACCTCCTCCTCAGGTGGAGTATGGTGCTGTCACCGTATACTATGGCTTCTACGGTATGACCTCCTCCTCAGGTGGAGTATGGTGCTGTCACCGTATACTATGGCTTCTACGGTATGACCTCCTCCTCAGGTGGAGTATGGTGCTGTCACCGTATACTATGGCTTCTACGGTATGACCTCCTCCTCAGGTGGAGTATGGTGCTGTCACCGTATACTATGGCTTCTACGGTATGACCTCCTCCTCAGGTGGAGTATGGTGCTGTCACCGTATACTATGGCTTCTACGGTATGACCTCCTCCTCAGGTGGAGTATGGTGCTGTCACCGTATACTATGGCTTCTACGGTATGACCTCCTCCTCAGGTGGAGTATAGTGCTGTCATTGTATACTATGGCTTCTACGGTATGACCTCCTCCTCAGGTGGAGTATGGTGCTTTCACCGTATACTATGGCTTCTACGGTATGACCTCCTCATCAGGTGGAGTATGGTGCTGTCACTGTATACTATGGCTTCTACGGTATGACCTCCTCCTCAGGTGGAGTATGGTGCTTTCACCGTATACTATGGCTTCTATGGTATGACCAGCTCCTCAGGTGGAGTATGGTGCTGTCACCGTATACTATGGCTTCTACGGTATGACCTCCTCCTCAGGTGGAGTATGGTGCTGTCACCGTATACTATGGCTTCTACGGTATGACCGGCTCCTCAGGTGGAGTATGGTGCTTTCACCGTATACTATGGCTTCTACGGTATGACCTCCTCCTCGGGTGGAGTATGGTGCTGTCACTGTATACTATGGCTTCTACGGTATGACCTCCTCCTCAGGTGGAGTATGGTGCTGTCACCGTATACTATGGCTTCTACGGTATGACCGGCTCCTCAGGTGGAGTATGGTGCTTTCACCGTATACTATGGCTTCTATGGTATGACCTCCTCCTCAGGTGGAGTATGGTGCTATCACCGTATACTATGGCTTCTACGGTATGACCTCCTCCTCAGGTGGAGTATGGTGCTGTCACTGTATACTATGGCTTCTACGGTATGACCTCCTCCTCAGGTGGAGTATGGTGCTGTCACCGTATACTATGGCTTCTACGGTATGACCTCCTCCTCGGGTGGAGTATGGTGCTATCACCGTATACTATGGCTTCTATGGTATGACCTCCTCCTCAGGTGGAGTATGGTGCTGTCATTGTATACTATGGCTTCTACGGTATGACCTCCTCCTCAGGTGGAGTATGGGGCTGTCACCGTATACTATGGCTTCTACGGTATGACCTCCTCATCAGGTGGAGTATGGTGCTGTCACTGTATACTATGGCTTCTACGGTATGACCTCCTCCTCAGGTGGAGTATAGTGCTGTCATTGTATACTATGGCTTCTACGGTATGACCTCCTCCTCAGGTGGAGTATGGTGCTGTCACTGTATATTATGGCTTCTACGGTATGACCTCCTCCTCAGGTGGAGTATGGTGCTGTCACCGTATACTATGGCTTCTACGGTATGACCTCCTCATCAGGTGGAGTATGGGGCTGTCACCGTATACTATGGCTTCTACGGTATGACCTCCTCCTCAGGTGGAGTATGGTGCTGTCACCGTATACTATGGCTTCTACGGTATGACCTCCTCCTCAGGTGGAGTATGGTGCTGTCACCGTATACTATGGCTTCTACGGTATGACCTCCTCCTCGGGTGGAGTATGGTGCTGTCACCGTATACTATGGCTTCTACGGTATGACCTCCTCCTCAGGTGGAGTATGGTGCTGTCACCGTATACTATGGCTTCTACGGTATGACCTCCTCCTCAGGTGGAGTATGGTGCTGTCACCGTATACTATGGCTTCTACGGTATGACCTCCTCCTCAGGTGGAGTATGGTGCTGTCACCGTATACTATGGCTTCTACGGTATGACCTCCTCCTCAGGTGGAGTATGGTGCTGTCACCGTATACTATGGCTTCTACGGTATGACCTCCTCCTCAGGTGGAGTATGGTGCTGTCACCGTATACTATGGCTTCTACGGTATGACCTCCTCCTCAGGTGGAGTATGGTGCTGTCACCGTATACTATGGCTTCTACGGTATGACCTCCTCCTCAGGTGGAGTATTGTGCTGTCACTGTATACTATGGCTTCTACAGTATGACCTCCTCCTCAGGTGGAGTATGGTGCTGTCACCGTATACTATGGCTTCTACGGTATGACCTCCTCATCAGGTGGAGTATGGTGCTGTCACTGTATACTATGGCTTCTACGGTATGACCTCCTCCTCAGGTGGAGTATGGTGCTGTCACCGTATACTATGGCTTCTACGGTATGACCTCCTCCTCAGGTGGAGTATGGTGCTGTCACCGTATACTATGGCTTCTACGGTATGACCTCCTCCTCAGGTGGAGTATGGTGCTATCACCGTATACTATGGCTTCTACGGTATGACCTCCTCATCAGGTGGAGTATGGTGCTGTCACTGTATACTATGGCTTCTACGGTATGACCTCCTCCTCAGGTGGAGTATGGTGCTGTCACCGTATACTATGGCTTCTACGGTATGACCTCCTCCTCAGGTGGAGTATGGTGCTGTCACCGTATACTATGGCTTCTACGGTATGACCTCCTCCTCAGGTGGAGTATGGTGCTGTCACCGTATACTATGGCTTCTACGGTATGACCTCCTCCTCAGGTGGAGTATGGTGCTGTCACTGTATACTATGGCTTCTACGGTATGACCTCCTCCTCAGGTGGAGTATGGTGCTGTCACCGTATACTATGGCTTCTACGGTATGACCTCCTCCTCAGGTGGAGTATGGTGCTGTCACCGTATACTATGGCTTCTACGGTATGACCTCCTCCTCGGGTGGAGTATGGGGCTGTCACTGTATACTATGGCTTCTACGGTATGACCTCCTCCTCAGGTGGAGTATTGTGCTGTCACTGTATACTATGGCTTCTACGGTATGACCTCCTCCTCAGGTGTAGTATGGTGCTGTCACTGTATACTATGGCTTCTACGGTATGACCTCCTCCTCAGGTGTAGTATGGTGCTGTCACCGTATACTATGGCTTCTACGGTATGACCTCCTCCTCAGGTGGAGTATTGTGCTGTCACTGTATACTATGGCTTCTACAGTATGACCTCCTCCTCAGGTGGAGTATGGTGCTGTCACCGTATACTATGGCTTCTACGGTATGATCTCCTCCTCAGGTGGAGTATGGTGCTATCACTGTATACTATGGCTTCTACGGTATGATCTCCTCCTCAGGTGGAGTATGGAGCTGTCACTGTATACTATGGCTTCTACGGTATGACCTCCTCTTCAGGTGGAGTATGGTGCTGTCACCGTATACTATGGCTTCTACGGTATGACCTCCTCCTCAGGTGGAGTATGGTGCTGTCACCGTATACTATGGCTTCTACGGTATGATATCCTCCTCAGGTGGAGTATGGTGCTATCACTGTATACTATGGCTTCTACGGTATGATCTCCTCCTCAGGTGGAGTATGGTGCTGTCACTGTATACTATGGCTTCTACGGTATGACCTCCTCCTCAGGTGGAGTATGGTGCTATCCCCCCCCCAGTATCCATACTCCTGAAGTTGGATTCTTACTGTTCTGGAACGCCTGCACTATTTGTTCCTATAGGTCCTGATTTTCTTTGATGTTTTTGTGACGTCGGACATAGTCATCACATTCTCTCCTATCTCGGGCCAATCTGTGCATTCCGCTGATGACCGCATTGTCCCCTTCAGGTGACAGTAGATGGTCTCTGATGAATCTGCACACCTCCGATATTTTTGGCGTCACCTTTGCGTCTACCTATCACTACGGTATTTTTGTTCTTCTGCCCTCAGTCGGGTCTGCCTGATCCAGGCAGTTTGTGAAGTCTCAAGCAGCTTCTTTTGTTAGAAGTCTCACGACAAGCCTCTAGACCTCTGGGGGCATCTGTCTTCCACAATACCTGCTCCTTAGGCGTTTCCTTTTTATGCAGAGATGTATGCAGCCATCCTTACCTTCTGGATCGGCTTCCATGAGTGTATTACGGGGGGGGGGGGGGGGGTTGGGTTATGCAGCAGCACTCTGCAAACACAAATAATGTACAACAATGCCATAAAAAACATTCTGGCGCTAATGCTACACTAGTTTTGCAAATAAGATGCTTGGCAAATTATTTTGTACAAAATTGCCCGTCTGCCAAACGTCAAGGCGATCTCGATTAGACGGGTTACTAACGCTAAATCCTACCTGTTATGCGACATAACGGCTGCATAAAATCCAGGGAGTGCAGGTTCCACATGCATGCTGGGTCCACTCTGCTTTTTACCGTTTTTGGTGCCCTAACAGCCTCCATTGAATCCAGGGATGCAGGTACCAGCATGCATGCTGAGCCCGCTCTATGCTCTTCCTGGTGCCAAAATGGCTACTCTCTCTCATGTATTGTAGCCCACTCTCTTTTCACAGTGCAGTTGCTCAGTTTCCTCAGGCTGTCTAATAGCAGTCATGACATGGTCCTGGTTCCGGCATCACTCGTAGTCTTCCTTTTGTCCAGTGGCAGTGGTCGCTTTGGCAGCACTCTTCTGCTGGGAAGCTATTGATCCCCGGGGACACAGTCTTTTCCTCTTAGACTACTCCCCATTTGTCTATATGGTTTTTCATTTTCTTCCTCTGGTTCCCGTTGTGGCTTTTTGTGCCCCTTGGCCATCCCTTATCTCTGTCTTGATGAGTGATCACATTCCATACTTTTTAGTCTCTTCTCGTGCTGGATTCTTCACAAGGAAGGGGCTACTCGCTATCTTCTTTTACAAATTGGCCCACGGAGGTCTCCTGACGTCCCTGGGAGATCCCTACAGGACCAGTCCTCTGCCAGCTGCCCAGTTTTTTCCTGGGCTGACGTATCCCACCCTGATACTTACACAAGGTCGCGTCTGGGTTTTCCTGTTGCTCGTTGGCCAGGTTCCCAGATTCTACAGGTTCATTTCTGTTGAGTTGACACCCCTCGGTTTTCCATGTTGCCTATTGCGATGCAAGACATCCTGGGTTTCCAGTCCAGGTCCCCACAGCAATTCTGTGCTCCTAGTTATCTGGCAGTACCCTCCGCACATCATTTTCGGTCGTCAGACATGCTTATCCTTCCTGTGGATATTATGTGCTGCTATCCACATCTTCTGAAGCCTCTCGAGCTCTTGGGCTTTCCTTAACTGCGTTTTCCTCTTTTTGCCCCGTCTCAGACGCCATGCGTTCTACGCTCTGTGGCTTCAGAGTCAGGCCAGTCTAGATTCCGCTCGATCCCGAGGGGGATGGAGACAGAAAGAGAACAAAAGGAGGGGGCGCACAATAGGGTAGTATGCTCAATATAGATAAAAGGAAAGACGAGGCGGATGTGCTCACCTTCTGGAGTTGTGCTAATGATAGGCACAACCCTGTTGTAAACGTGTATACAGAAAAGACCTTTGACCAGGACTGCAGCCGCAGAAGAAGGTTCTCTGGGACCGGATGCCCAATCCCCCAAAGGATGCTTGCAGTGAAGAAGGTTCTGTTCAGGCGCAAAATCACTGGCGGAGATGGTCTTAGTGATCAGATATAGTTCTTCTTTTATTTTTTTGCGCAGATACATAAAAACAACGCGTTTCGGGGGATTCAGGCCCCCTTCATCAGGCCTAAAATCCCCCGATTCAGAAGAACTATATCTGATCACTAAGACCATCTCCGCCAGTGATTTTGCGCCTGACCAGAACCTTCTGCACTGCAAGCTACCCTCTGGCTGGCCTTCCTGGTTCATGCTCTTCCTGTCCTGTGCATCCTTTCCTCATATTTCTGTGCAGGGCCGTATGACCGGCCTTGCATTTGTTCTAGTCTATTATTCCCTCCCCATGGTACTGCTCTGGAACGTCCCATGGTCTCCTGTGTCCCCCAATGATACGGACCAGTAAGTTCATTGCTGGTTCTTTTTGGTGGGTCCCATCTGTTCTTGGTTCGGACCCATCTCCAGTTCTCTTCTTAGTCCTGTTGGCTGCTCCTACTGCTTTTGTACAAACTGATTAGCTGAGTGTCTGCAGGAGGGGTATCGCTGAGAAGAGCTGACACTTCTTTATGCCTAGCGTCGCCTCCTAGTGGCAGCAGCAGCTATACCCATGGTCTCCTGTGTCCCCCACTGAACTCGGCGAGAAAAGGATTTTACAGGTAAGCACAAAAAATCCTATTTTTGCAAAGTTATTCATTGTGCGGCCTTCCTTGACGTGTTCTTTCAGGTGGCCCGAACTTCAGACAGCAGCACTGATCATGTGTTTGAGATACATGTGGAGAATGTAAAGGGTCTCGCTCCTCTGCAGTCCACGGTGTGGGGGGAAGCGGACTGCTACGTACAGTATTTCTTCCCAGCTCATTCTACAATATCCAGTCTAGGTTCGGAGCTACCAGAACAAGGTATGATGGGTCCAAGATGGCGGCTCGTGCTCATACAGAGTAGTAGCGTATACGTTTTATGCAAACCAGTTCATGTTCTACTGCAATGACCGTAATTTCAGTTTCCCTCTCTGTTGATTTCAGGCCTGAGTCTAAAGCCTGTACGTACAGCCACCACCCTTTGTGTGCCAGACCCTGTCTTCAATGACCGGCAGAACCATTCCTTGATTGCTCCGTCAGATACTCCGGTTCAGAGGCTGCTGCTCAGTGCCTTCTCCATGCAGGGCCTCTCTGCCGGAGGAGGGATGACCTTTGAAATCTGGTGCCGGTAAGATACAGATAAAATGGTTTCTACTACTATCTCTGCTTACTGGGTGCCCTATGGTTGTCTGTGGATCTTCTGTACATGGCTGGTTTTCTTGCTGCTTCTGACACAAATCCTTCAGAGCACTGCTCCTGGTTGTGTCGACTCTCTGCTCTCCCAGTTCCTCAAGGTGGGGGAGGAGGTTATATACAGTTCAGAGTGTGGAGAGGAAGAAAGCATCCAAGTCTTCAGGAAGGGCAGATAACAAATTTATTTGCCTCGGGGTGTATATAGGAGGAAAGCATGGCAGAGTTTGCATAGGGGAGGGTGGGAATGGCTTAGGCTTGTGTGTCAGTGTAGAGCTAAAGGAGAACCCACAACGGAGTCTGCATCAATGTCTGTCAGCACAGGGGAGAGGACATGCCTCATGAGTTGTAGAAGGGGAAATCGGACGAGGAATGATACATGAGAGCTAGTGAAGACAGCAGCATCCCGGACACACGTCCACATGAACCAGACTGTATACTGACAACCGTGTGTGTTTTGCGGATCCACGGATCCCGCCAATCCGCAAAACACGGACATCGGCGATGTGCGTTCCGCAATTTGCGGACCGCACATCGCCGGCACTCTCATAGAAAATGCCTTTTCTAGTCAGCAATTGCGGACAAGAATAGGACATGTTCTATTTTTTCGCGGAACGGAAGTGTGGACCCGGAAGTGCGGAACTGCAATTCCAGATCAGGGCGGCACATAGCGTGTCCCCATAGGAATGAATGGGTCTGCAATTCCGTTCTGCAAAATGCGGAACAGCATTGCGGACGTGTGAATGGGGCCAAAGGCTTGCAACTTTTAAACTCTAGTAAACCACTTACCTTTGTGAAACTCATTTTGCCATGTCATAGGTGTCCATTTAAGGAATTGTTTTAAATCTCTCAGGTATTATTACCCCAATGTAAGAGACCAGATCGTGGCCAGAGCTCTTCTCCCACTGTCCCGTCTGTGTGCCATGGTGACGATGCACCATCGGGAAGAATTGGGAATCCAGGCCTTCTGCCTGCCACTCACCCCAATAAGTGAAACCTCAGCAGGCGCCCCACCGCCATCTTCAGGTGAGCAGCACATAAGGTCATTGCACTAGTAAGTATGTAATGCAAAGCCATCAAGTAACACATAACATCACCTTGTTCCCAGGTTTACTGAACGTAAATGTGACTTACAGACGCTCAGTCAGAAACCCAGTGGGCATGCTGGCTACTCGTATGGCCTCTGTATCTGTGCAGATCCACAGGGCATCTGGACTGCAGGCTGCTGCCAGGTACTCCTCACACGATGACCCATACTGGAGCAGACATACATGGGGTCAGTCCTTACGGCTGATCTGCCTTGTTTTCTGTTGCAGAGTTCTGGCACAGCAGGACCCTTCATTTCAGTACAGCGCAGATGTCGGGGTGAACGCTTTCATCATTATCCGTCCATCTTTCTTGCCTGAGGTTGAAGTTCGCAACACCCGTACTGTCGCTCGCAGTTTCTGCCCAGAGTTTGATCATCACTCAGAGTTTCCCTGTAATCTGGTGACACAGAGAAGCAGCGGAGAAGCCTGCAGCCTGGCAGAGATCCTCCACTCTTCTGAGATCGTATTCTCCATCCATCACCAGAGTGTGACACCCGGTAAGAGTCCCCGAATACTTCTCCAAAAAGCAGAATAAAGGGAACCTGCTCTGTTATGCTGACCTTTTTGAGCAGCTATCCTTCCAGCGAGAAGTCCCATGTGTTCGAGGTTCCATCTGCCCTCCAGTCACGGTTTGACAGATTTCTCCGTATTACTGTGCATAAGCACAAACCTGCCAATCATTGAGCTGGGATATCATGAATACGTCCGACTCCTCACTCGCTGAAAACAGAATGTCTGTCATTTTATACCTCTCTTATAGGGAGCTGACAAGTTCCCTCCAAAAGCCATGTAAACCTTAGCAAACCTTTTAATTCCCTCAGTGCATATAAAAAAATTAAGCCTTTTTACAATAGGCTTTAACCCCTTAGTAACCACCCATACGCCTTTTTACGGCGGTCACTAAGGGGCCTTAGGCTGGACCGCCGCGGCCTAGTCTAAGTGCTGCACGGGTCCCGACTCTCATATGAGGGCCGCGCTCCTGCTCTAACGGCCCGGACCAGCAGGAGTGTCGATCCAGGCTGTTTAAAGCTTTACATGCCGCTGGCAACGGCGTCCGCCGCATGTGAAGCATTGACAGAGGGAGCAAACACCCTGTGTCTCCCATCGGCACCCTGCAAGTGTGATCGCGGGGTGCCGATGCGTGTAAAGATCGGCTTGGGTCTGATGTAGGCCCCAAGCCTGCCTTGAGTAGTTTCCAGCAGGATGCTCCTCCCTGCGCCTATAGGGATATTGCATTGTATTATAAAATCAATCAATCTGTTATAGTCCCCTTGTGGGACTATAAATTGGTAAATATATATATATATTTCATTTTTTTTATTAAATAAAAAAAAAATTCCAAAAAAAAAAAAAATCGTCTGTCACAATGGAGACTCCTTCTCTACATAGGAGCTGCAGGAAATGTTTAATAAGGGGCCGTTCACACAGCGGATTTCACTGTGGAATTTTGTCGTGGACAGCCACAGCGACTTCCCACTGTCAGCCACGTCCTTTCTGCCTTCCATTCATTTCAAGAGCAGGCAGCACTGAGAATCGTGGGGTGACGGTTTAAAGCCACGGCGCACCAAAAAAAAAAATCTCTATTTTGACCCCTTAGTGACCACGCACATTTTTTATCAAATTCATTTTAATGCATTCCAAGAGTTATAACTTTTTTAGTTTTTTCATCAATTTTGCAGGACAAGTTATAGTTTTTAATGCACTATTTTAGGTACATATAATCATTGATTAACACCAGCTATCTGTCTTAAACCCCCACTTTGTTTACGTCAGTAAAAAGGCGTATTGGTGGTCGCTAATATTATAATAATATAATATTGCAATTTTATTTAATTTATTTTTTTCAAAATGCCAAAGAAAATATTAATGAACTGTTCTGTCTACAGCTAGTGGCAGCAGAGTTCATCCAGCGCGGGACCATCAGCTGGGAGCGGTGAGAATCCCGACCAGAGACCTGCTTACCAAGAGATCAGGTAAATCATGGTCAACTTTTATCAGAATCCACAACCATATTGCGTGTCTATTTCCAATAGTTTGAGCAATGACCCCCTTACGCTGATCTGTCATCTCCTAGGAATCTCAGGCTGGTACCCAGTAATAGTTCCTGAAGACTCCATGCTTTCCGGCACGGCCGGCGTTTTGGACAATGTCGTCGGAGGCCTGGAGCTTTCTGTTAGCTTCGCTCATCATTCGGACAGAGAACGCGTCCTGGAGGTTGCTCGAGGTCTAGGATGGACAGAGGATGAGGCCGGAGACGGCAATCACTCAGGCCATGATGAATTGGTCAACCTCTCGGTTACAGTTCCCAAGATCTGGCTTCCAGTGCACTGCCTGCTGATGGCTGGCCACAAGCACCTGCACACGAGCACTCACTGCTACCTGAGGTACAAGCTGTACGATAAAGAAGCTGTCTGCTCGCCATTAAAAAGGCCGATCTTATCCAAAGACGGCCAGCAGGCGACGGTTGTGTTCGAGCAGACGAGGACGGTGGAGCTGATGAAACATCAGCCGCTCGTGTGGTATCTAAGGGAAGAGAAGCTGGAAATTCAGATCTGGCGCTCCTACGGGAAGGACACCAGCGGGCCAAGACCTCAAGACACTGACCGTCTTCTTGGGTGTGCCTATGTGGACCTTGCAGCCCTGTCAGAGAACACCTCACGCACCCTCTCAGTTAGTGGTAGGTGAATGTATTGGAATGTAATGAAATCAGAGGCGGCACTTTTGCAATGCAATCATCTTAAAGGGGTTCTCTGAGATTCGAAGCATTGATGAGCTATCTCAGGGATGGGCAAACTGCGGCTCTCCAACTGTTACAAAACTACAACTCCCAGCATGCAAAGACTGCTTACAGCTATCCGCCTACAGCAGGGCATGGTGGGAATTTTAGTTTTACAACAGCTGGAGAGCCGCAGTTTGCCCATCCCTGACCTATCTTTAGGATAAATCATCAACGTCCGATTGGGGTTGGTCCAACGCCGGACATTTCCACTGATTGGCTTTGCAGCACTGGAACTACGCATCTCCATCCCCTGTGCAGTGGCCATATGTTCTGGTGCCACACAGCTGATCGATGGGGGATGCTGGGAACCGACCCACACTGGCCTGATATTCATGACCTATCCTAAAGACATCGGAGGACCCCTTTAACCTTTGTTGTGTTTTTTAGCAAACGCTGAGAACAATGTAAAATAATAGGAGTAATACCTTACAGACCATGGCTTCCCGGATCCCCCGCTGGTCTCTGGAATTCTTTTATCCCGTTAATACAGAACTGTTCCACTAGTCCCAGTAGGCAGGACCGGATTTGACCCTGTGATCATTTGATCGCCTCTATAATGCGCTGTAATTGTACTGCACAGTATTATACCTGTTTATCACTGACGGGCATGCCCTGCAAACTGTAAACGTATTTTGGGGGTCCTGATTGTGGGAGGAGGTTTTCCCTACCTCTCTATAATCACACTGTACCACGGTCAGCACTGACCACAGCATCTAAAAGAGTTAAACAGTCAAAATCGTGGCTAATTCCAATCCGGACCATCAGCGCAGGGTGTCAGCTGTATAATACAGCCGTCACCTACAGGTGAAGCTCTTCTGCCGGCACCATCCCTGCAATCTACTGTTAATGTGGCTCGCATTAAGTGAACAGGTCCCGCAACGTAAAAATGCACTGCAGCGCAGTAATGCGTTATATAGGCCGTCCAGCTGTGCCCCTGACAGCGCTGCTCCCGCCGCTTCCTTCCAGTGCCGAGGTTCTGGTCCTGCTCCTTCCCATCCCTGGCGTATAAACCTCCAGACTGGGTCGCATGTGCTGCTGTGACCAATCACCCAGCAGTGAAATGCCGCTAGAAGACTTATAGCGATCGGCTACAGCAGTGAACGTGGGGTCGTCCATAAGTTCACACGCCTGGGACCTGACGGAGCAGCACCGGACCCTCGGTGCTGGAATAGAGGGGCAGGGAGCATGTGCACTTCTTATGTTATATACAGCGCTGTCCGGATAAAATTATGATAGAAGATGGACAACCCCAATAAGGGCCCTCTTTTTCCAGTGATGATGGAGGGGCCACAGATCACAGCTGATGACCAGTCAGTGGCCCCATGGGTGGCAATATATTTTTACAGGATGTGAAATTTTTGAAGCTGAAATATATATTTTTTGGTTGCTGATTCTTCTGTCTCTTCTTTCAGGCGTATATCCCCTCTTTAAGCAGAAAGTGGCCAACCTGTGGGGGGCAGCACTGAGAGTTCACCTGTGCTTGAGCTCTGCATATCACCCGTCCGTAGCCAGATGCCCAAGTTCTCCAGAGGAGGAGAGCCTTAGTGAGGACTACGAGGCACAAGATGTCTCCGAGGATTATTCTGACGGAAAACACGAAGATCCCGTTCCGTCTAGCAAGAAAGCGCAAATTGATAAATCCTCGCAGAGTCCCGGCAGCGAGGCCACATCCACGGAGCTGGAACACACATTTGCTGTGAATATAGTGGTAGAACGGGCCATGCATCTCAGCTTAAAAGGTATCTGACCATGTGACTGCCATGGACAAAGAACAGAAGGTACCAGAGAAGACTAATGTACTAATGAGTGTGTGATTCCAGGCAGCCCCCTGACGGAGAGGGCCGTGCCCGTGCCCAGCTGCTGTGTCTCTTTCCCTGTTGCTGGTACGGCGACCCCTGTAACCACCCCAGTAGTCGACAGCACCGACTCCCCGACCTGGAACTTCCAACTCCAAACAAGGTAGGTCCCAAATGAAAAGCTCTGCAAGGTGTGACTCAATTCTGTACTGTATTCAATCTTTCTGTTTCCTGTCGTTGAACCGGGACTCTTTATTACAGTCAGAAAACCATTTTCAGCCCCACTGATTTAAAGAGAATGTGTCACCAGTTTTATGCACCTGTCTTAGGGTTTCTGGGTCACTTACTTGATTTGAGCCGTTTTGCTAAAGTTTGTATTGAACAGCTCCAGCGCAAGCTGGGCACCGGGGCTGTTCAATAAACAGCAGGCATTGGGATTTCCCAGCAGCCCCCACCCCACTGCTGGTTGCAGTAGGTCATAAGATGTCAATCAGCGGCAGGGGGGCTGCTGGGAGAGCCAGGAGCTCCCAAATAGGAGGACTCCCTGATGCCTGCTGGGTATTGAGCAGACAATTTAACAAAACAGCTGGGCCAGTTCAAGTAGGGGGCAGCATAGGTGTCACCCTCAGGTAGGTGTCACTGGTTTATGCTTCCCTCACATAGGGGGCAGCATAGGTATCACCCTCAGATTGGTGTCACCGGTTTATGCCGCCCTCACATAGGGGACAGCATAGGTGTCACCCTCAGATAAGTGTCACCGGTTTATGCTTCCCTGACATAGGGGGCAGCATAGGTGTCACCCTCAGATTGGTGTCATCGGTTTATGCAGTCCTCACATAGGGGGCAGCATAGGTTTCACCCTCAGATAGGTGTCACTGGTTTATGCTTCCCTCACATAGGGGGCAGCATAGGTGTCACCCTCAGGTAGGTGTCACTGGTTTATGCTTCCCTCACATAGGGGGAAGCATAGGTGTCACCCTCAGATAGGTGTCACCGGTTTATGCTTCCCTGACATAGGGGGCAGCATAGGTGTCACCCTCAGATAAGTGTCACCGGTTTATGCCGTCCTCACATAGGGGGCAGCATAGGTGTCACCCTCAGATAGGTGTCACCGGTTTATGGCGCCCTCACATAGGGGGCAGCATAGGTGTCACCGGTTATGCCGCCCTCACATAGGGGACAGCATAGGTGTCACCCTCAGATAGGTGTCACCGGTTTATGCCGCCCTCAATTAGTGGGCAGCATAGGTGTCACCCTCAGATAAGTGTCACCGGTTTATGCCGTCCTCACATAGGGGGCAGCATAGGTGTCACCCTCAGATAGGTGTCACCGGTTTATGGCGCCCTCACATAGGGGGCATCATAGGTGTCACCGGTTATGCCGCCCTCACATAGGGGGCAGCATAGGTGTCACCCTCAGATAGGTGTCACCGGTTTATGCCGCCCTCACATAGGGGGCAGCATAGGTGTGACCCTCAGATAGGTGTCACCGGTTTATGGCGCCCTCACATAGGGGGCAGCATAGGTGTCACCCACAGATTGGTGTCACTGGTTTATGCCGCCCTCACATAGGGGGCAGTATAGGTGTCACCCTCAGATTGGTGTCACCGGTTTATGCCGCCCTCACAAGAGGGTTTTCATTCCATCCACATCACTTTTGCAGGATGACAGGCTGAACTAGATGGACGTCTGTCTTTTTTTTCAGCCCTTACAAATGTTACCCTGTTAAATGGGGTTTGCCGAAGTGCATGCAGCAGAAACAACCCCATTTACGTGTATGAGATGTATTTTCATTTGTAGAAATTTCTGTAACAAATCTGCTACTTGTGAACGAGTGTCTAGAATGTGGAGCTGTGGATGGTGCACATTTCTCATGTTACTCTTTGTGTCTGTAGATTGAGCGAAGAACTTCTCCTGGACCCTCAGCAAACCTTAGTGTTCAAGGTGTGGCACAAAGCAGGTAAGTCATTCATTAGTTTCGTGAAAGCCACAGAGGGAGATGTCCTCACCCAATAATGCACGTATCCTAATCTCTGTAGTCAGGTGCAGGCGCACACATTAATAACTCTGCTTGTAGTGCACCATGCGCTATAAATGTACGATGCTTGATACTGGGCTTTAAAGACTATAGACCCCTCCAGATTGCATTTTACTAATTTTTGGGGGAAAAATTTTTTTTTTTCAGTTCGTCTTTATTAAGTGCTTAGTTCTTTCTGAGATACAGGGGTTAAACTTCAGTCTGTCTGTAAGCCGTTACAGTCTGTTTTCATGTGTAGCTTTTGTCTCTGATACCCTGAGCTCATAAATACTTATATTTAAGTAATATTCTTATTAAAGGGGTTCTGCAGTAATTTTAAACTGATGATGTATCCTCTGGATAGATCATCAGCATCTGATCAGCAGGGTCACACACCCGGGACCCCCGCCGATCAGCTGTTTGTGAAGGCAGCGGCACTGGTAGTAGCGCCGCTGCCTTCTCGCTGTTTACCGCAGGCGCAGTGACGTCACAACTAGTATCACTGGCCTGGGCGCGGCTAAGCTCTGTTCACGCGAATGAAGCTTAGCCGCACCCAGGCCAGTGATACTAGTCGTGACGTCACTGGGCCTGCGGTGAACAGCGAGAAGGCAGCGGCGCTACTGCCAGTGCGGCTACCTTCACAAACAGCTGATCGGCGGGGGACCCGGGTGTCAGACCCAGCCGATCAGATGCTGATGATCTATAAAGAGGAGTTTAAAATGACTGCAGAGCCCCTTTAATTTGATAGGAATCGAGCTATAATAGGTGGTTCTGAGGTCAGGAGATCCGAAATAAGAGCTACACATGAAAGCAGAAAGTGACAGCTCACAGACAGACAGTCTCAGAAACCGCTAAACATTTTTAATAAAGGCCAATAGAAAGAAATGGTTTTAGTCTTTGGCCTTAGCGAGACTGTATTGTCTGTGCCGGGGAATGATGTCACCACAGGGGGCTTATTTTCCTATAAAGGCTCTAGTTACAACACTGTAATAGCCTGCACTACTGCTGCACAGGTAGATCGCCCCATGTAAATAGCGCTGACCCAATCTCCACCTCACTGTCACTGATCGGATATCGATGGCCTTCCCTGAGCATAGGCCATCAATGTTTTTAAACCGGAAGACCCCTTCTAAGGGGTGCAAGCTGAACTACCCCTGACTTCAGTGCTCCAACAGACCAGACGATGCAGAACTGGAAACCCCCGGGGGAAGACTTTGCGGTTATAAACCTGTCTCTGACTTCTTACAGATGCGGAACGAGTCCTGGGCTTCGCCTCAGTGGACCTCTCCCCTTTACTTACTGGCTTTCAGTCCGTGTGCGGGTGGTATAATATCGGTGACTTCACTGGTCAGTGCCAGGGTCAAATCAAAGTGTCCGTCACTCCTCTGGAAACCATCTGGCACCTGAAGGAGCAGAAACGGCTAAGGAATGAGGCCTCTCCAAGACAGCCTGAGGTGGGTGATTTTCCATTGATGACGTAGCCCCGGGAGCTGCAGATTTGGAGCTCTGTATTAGAAGATCCGACCGTTACACAGATCGATTAGGAAATTCGTAAGGAAAAACTGTTGGACCTTTTAGTTCAGTATCCGTTCTGTTGTTTCCTCCAGGTCCCATTACCTCCGTCTTCTCTGTACCCTCCCAGTCCTGCTTTGTTAGGATCGTTCACCACTTACCCTCTTCCCCAAAGAGCAGACCTCCCCCACGTGCCTCCCGAAGCCCGTAACAGGTAAGACTGCTTTACCATGATATATGGCATCACATATACTGTCCCCATAATTCTCCTGCACAAAACATCAGAAGGGGTCATGTTGTTATTCGCCTGTTTCAGTAGTGCAGCCTTATGTTTTGGGCCTATAACCTTATGGATCAGTGCTGTTCCAGGGTATTCTGCAGGAGCCACGCTTATGACTTCAATTTTTCTCACTTAGGGAGACTATGTTCCCAACCACACGACATGAGGAACATACGGAGACTATACGTCGCTTCCAAGAGTCGGTCCAGCAGGCGGAGCAGAACACTTGGAGCGCGGAGCACATGGATGCTCTGTCACAGTCCTCGCGCGCTTCTCCACTGTCTGCACTCAGGTGAGGACTGGATGTGTGTGGGGAGTGGGATACCTTCCTCTGCTTTGTACATCAGGGTCCTAAACTCTTGGAGTTAAAGGGGTTGTCCCATTACAACAACTTATCCGCTATCCACGGGATAGAAGATAAATGTATGGTTGGCGGAGGTCCGACCAATGGGGGACCCTCTAATCATGAGAATGGAGGGGCGCGTTCCCTCGTTTGAATGGAGTGACGGACACTTATGTGCACTCGGGCTGCTGGAGGTAGGTGAGCGCTTGTAGTCTGCTATCTCTGGCAGTCCCATACAGCTGAATGAAGAGGAGGACACATATGCTGTATTTAAAGGGATGTCCAGGACTAGGAAAAGATGGCTGATTCCTTCCGAAAACAGCAGCACCCCCTGGCCACAGGTTGTTGGTGGAATTGCAGCTCAGCCCCATTCACTTCAGTAAAGCTGAGGTGGAATATCAAGCACAAGCTATGGACAGGTGTAGGTTTGTTTTTCTAATCCTGGACAACCCCTTTAACCTTAAGGACCTCCGCCATATATGTACGTCGGAAGTCCGGTCTCTAACCATGGCGCCCCCTCGCACGTGCAGCAGGCGCCATAGCTGCCGGGTTTCTGCTATTTTAAATGGCAGAGACCCGCGGCACATGAATGCGATCAGCCATAAGGCTGATCCCATACATTTTACCCTTTAGATGCCGTGTCAAATGTGACCATGGCATCTGATCAGTCCGGAAGCGGTAGTCGCGCGCTTCCACTCCGGTAACAGCGTTCCCGACTTAGATCGGGGAACCTGTTACATTGCTGAAATAGCCTGAAGCCTCAAGCAGACTTCGGTGTCTATAAGAGGAATATACCAATACAGGCCACTAGGTGGCAGCATTGTATTGTTATATTCCAAATAAAGTGTTCAATGATGGCTATATAGCCATCAATGGGCAATCTAATAATTGCCAGCTTATTGTCACCCAAGGTGACTTAAAAAAGGTAAAAAAAAGTTTTTACAAAAAACTAAAAGTTCAAATCACCCCCCTCAAAATAATGGCATACGGCAAATGGCGTAACGGGAAAAAAATAAAACAGCCAATTTGCCATTTTTTGTCACTTCAACTACCCAATCATTTTTTTTTTATAAAAAGTGATCAAAAAGTCGCACACACTTCAAATTCATATCGCTGAAAAGAACAGATTGTCCCACAAAAAATGAGCCCCCACACAGCCCCGTACACATGACTACAAAACAAGTTATGGAGTATGGTTCTAAAATTTTTATTCAGTCAGTCAAAAACCTTGATCTCTTTGCTTTCAGTGAATAGAAACCTTTTAAAGGGGTTTTCCAGTAAAATTCATTTTTTAACTAGTTCCCACACTATGGTCCCTGCAACAGAATATTCCTACTTACCTGCTCCACGCAGCTCAGGTCCTCTGTGCTGTCTCCGCCGTCCGGTCCCCGCGCGGTCACATGCACGGCTGCAGCCAATGACTGGATTCAGCGGTGATGTGGTCCCAAGCAGCATGTCACCTTTGAAGCCAGTCATTGGCTGGAGCGGTGCATGCAACCATGCCTATAGCCAGACGTGGGGACGGAAGATGGAGAAAGCGGAGGCAGCGCGGACCACCAGAGCGGCATGGGGCAGGTAGGTATCAAACCATTCAGGATGTAAAATAAGCATATTTCCATTCACAAGCAGCAAGCAGATATCTTGAAAACGGCAAAACCTGAATTAGTTCTGAATAAATAAGCAATGATCGTCTGTTTGCAGGAGGAATCTCGGTGAACTTGATGATATCCAGAAGTATTTCAACCAGAAGTTGTACCGCAGTCTGTCCAACACAGAACCAGCGGACGGAGCGTCCCTGCGAAATGTGGAGCCAAAACCCCCGAGCTCCGAAGATGCCGAAACTCGTCTGCTGCTGACAAAATCCAGTCTGTTAGTGTCCCAAGTCAGCGACCTCATCAGCGGTAAAAACCTTGATCTCTTTAGTTTATGAATATAATGCCAGAACATTAGTCAATACTGACACTTAAACAGGTATAGCGGGATAGGTTGAATGGGGGATAAAAAGGGGTTGTACCAAGATAGAAACTTATACCTTATCCATACAGTAGGACAGTCATGGCTAACCTCTGGCACTCCAGCTGTGGTAAAACTACAACTCCCAGCATGCTCCATCTATTTCTGTGGAATTCTGAGAACAGCGAAGCAAATGAGCATCTTGAGAGTTGTAGTTTTACCACAGCCGGAGTGCTGGAGGTTATCCATCACCGCAGTAAGAGATAAGTATCTGACCAGTTGTCGGACCACCGCTGATCAAGAGAAAGGGGGTCCTGTGCCCAGTATGAAAGGGTGGCAGACGAGCATTCCTGCTGCCACTCCTTTCACTCTCCATGGGACTGCGGGGCAAATTCGGGTCCATCACTTGGGTATCTCAGTCCTATAGAGACTGCATAGAGCAGCAGCACGACCGGACCCCCACCCTTCAGTGACTCATTTCCTATCCTGTGGATATAGGATAAGTTTACTATTTTAACACAAGACCCTGCGGCTTCGCATGCCTTTCAGGGTCTTGGAAAAGCTATCTGACAACCCATGACAACAGTAGTTAGTCACTCTGTAGTAGTCGTCGCTCTGCCTTTGTTAGCCATGTAGAAGCCCAGCATTTAAGAGGTGAATGTGCTGTGATCCGTGCTCAGCGTGATCATTATTTTTCCTCCAGGTCTGCAGGGACGACACGTCTTTGGAGAACCACCTACCATCAGCCGGAGCGATGCTACAAGTCGCACCCAGCACGTGGACACCGGAGCTCAGGAGCCTGCCCCTTGTGCCGAGAGCAACCAGATCATGGGTCACCAGGAGCAGTCAGATGATGAGAGTGATCATCCTAGAGCAGATACTCCGCCATTCTCCGCAGCCGGATCCCCCACTCGTAGAGAGAATGACTTGGAGGACTTTTTTCCTCCTCCGCTGAGAGAAGATGATCTCCATACCAGCAGCGATGAGGAGTATGAAGAAAGTGTCATCGAGCCAAGGACTCTTAATGAAATCACCACCCTGACAGACCGGACCAGCCCCTGGTCCAGCATGGTCTCAGACACTGAGCCTGACCTCATAGAACACAAGCCAAGAGAAGAGGAGACTTCTCCAGCCAACAGCCAGACCGGGGAAGATCCCACCGAGGGCCGTCATCTGCTCTCCCAGGTTGATCCGTCCAATACCCTGGCCTCAGATGGATCCAGTGAATCCCAGAGTCCAGACGAGGACCCCCGGGCCCCAAGCTGTGCTCAGAATGACATTGAGGCACAAGACGCAGAGACCGGGCAGGATTTACCAGCATTCAGTGCACACGCAATCCTGACCTCCAACCCCTGCGAGGAGGAAGAATCTGGAGAGGCACAGGTAACCTCCGCTGAGCTGGAGGCCGATGACCCTCCTCTGCATCACGAGGAAGCTGAGGACGAGACGAGATCGCAAGGTAACTCTACCCACCCGGACATGTCAGAAGAGGAAGCGACCGACCCGGTAGAGGGTACAAGCAGGCGTTTACTGTATCCTTATCTGTATGAATAGATGGCAAACCTCCCATTAGACACAAAGGTCCGCTGCTGAAAAGACAGACAATCTGGAGACCTGTCTGACAGTCGGGTTGCTAGGGATTCGCTGCCACAGTCTTTTCTAGAAAGCAAAGCAGACACTCCTTAGCAACCAGTCTGTCAGATTACTCAGGGCCATGTACAGGCCTTTAAAGGGGTTCTCCGGGGGGCTTCCTTAATTTTGTTTTGACCTGAGGAAGAAAGGGTTTCAGCAATACTTAACTCTTCTGACGTGCCGTCGATTCTGCGATCTCAGCTGTGACTGGATGTGGGCTCCTCTACTGAGGTCCCGATGCTTCGGTGTCTTCCTGTGTAGCTGCATGTACAGCAGTAGAGCCTACAGCCGGTCAGGGAGTCACCTGATCACAGACGAGGTTGTGGATTCGACGGCACATCGGAAGGGTTAAAGGGGTTCTGCAGTTATTTTAAACCAGGCATGCTCAACCTGTGGCCCTCCAGCTGTTGCAAAACTACAACTCCCAGCATGCCGGGACAGCCTACAGCAGAGCATTGTGGAAGTTGTAGTTTTACAGCAGCTGGAGGGCCCCAGTTTGAGCATGCCCCAGCACTGGCAGTAGCGCCGCAGCCTTCTCGCTGTTTACCGCAGGCGCAGTGACGTCACAACTAGTATCACTGGCCTGGGCGCGGCTAAGCTCTGCTCACTCGAATGAAGCTTAGCCGCGCCCAGGTCAGTGATACTAGTCGTGACGTCACTGCGCCTGCGGTGAACAGCGAGAAGGCTGCGGCGCTACTGCCAGTGCCGCTGCCTTCTCAAACAGCAGATCGGCGGGGGTCCTGGGTGTCGGACACCTGCCGATCAGATACTGATGACCTATCCAGAGAATAGATCATCAGTTTAAAATAACTGCAGAACCCCTTTAAGTACTGCTGGAACTCTTTCCCTTCCTCAGGTTAGCTGAAAAAGAGAGTTTAGGTAAAAACCCGGAGAACCCATTTAAAGAAATGTTCTGACATCATGGATATCAAAGCTTTCAGCAATTTTCTAGGAGATGTCACCATTTTCAAGATCTCTGATTGCTGACCATGAACGTAAACCTTCTCGTTTACATCCAGAAGCGGAAAAACCTGTACAGATCTAATTCTCATGATTGTATCTGCTGGGGGTTATCCTCTTTGCTGCATTGTATCAGTCAGAAATCCACACTGTTAAATTCAATGTGGATTGACTTGACAGTTGTAGCAAACCCTCAGCTGTGAGAAGCATAAGGCTGTACCGGGTCTGTGTGAGGTCAACAGCCTGGACTTCGGAATGATATCTCTTATCTGAACTGATACATTGTAACAAACTCTCAGGACAGGAGAGAGGTATGTGCAGCCGATATGGTCAGCTCACAGAGAATTGTCTGTTGTAACAAACCCTCAGCTGTGAGAATCCTTCTTGGAGCGCTGGCCTGTGACCTTCTGTAGCTGGAATCGTCATGCACTGATCTTCTCCTTAACGTTCTCCTGCTCCAGCTCGGATCCGGCGCTTCTCCCAAACTTCTTCCTTCCCCCGGAGCACCTGGAGGCCTCCATGAGGTTCCTGAGCCTTTCTCCCGCGCTCCCCTCCGCTCAGAAGGTGCGTGTCATTTCATCGGTCACTATTTTTAGAAATCCTCATTATTGAAGCAGACGCTCCGCGACAGCGGGATAATCACTACAGCGTGGAGACCACATAGAACTGACAGACTCCTGCTCTTCTGCAGTGTGATGTGTGACCACTAGGTGGCGTCTGTGCACCATCATAGTATCCTCAGATCCAGAGCGTCTCACTTTCTGCTCCAGCGTCACCTACTGTATACCGGTGCCCGCATTACCCCCAGCAGTGCCAACCAGGTACCCCCTTCCTATGCACACTATAACCCCAGCAGTGCCAACCAGGTACCCCCTTCCTATGCACACTATAACCCCAGCAGTGCCAACCAGGTACCCCTTCCTGTGCACATTATAACCCCAGCAGTGCCAATACCATATTGAAAAACAAAATACCACCCCAGCAGTACCCCGGAGCACTAAGTACCTCCCAGCAGTGGCAGCCACATTACCAGTAAGCACGGGCATATTACCCCCATCTTCCACCCCTTTCTGCTCTCTGTCTGGAGGTCCAGCCGCTGACCTGAGGACATTCATCATCTGTAATGTGCAGAATCTCCATAACCTGTCTCTAGTCACATCCAAAGCGGCATCCTCTGTCCCGTTAGATGCCCCACCCCAACAGCTTGGCTGAGGTTTCCACAATTTTGATGAACTGCAGCATTATATAGTGACTGATCTACATGGGCAATAATGCCCCACAGAGGAGCAGATGCAGCTCTGTATGTGACTAGAGTAGAAGACTCGGTAGTGCAGCTCTGTATGTGACTAGAGTAAAAGACACAGTGCTACAGCTTTGGATGTGACTGGAGTAGTAGACATTGCAGAATAAGTGCAGTTTTTCCGTGCGGACATATTGCAGTACCAGTAAAGTGCATGAGATTGCACTTTCTAGACTTGACCTGCTCGGCAGTTTTCAGATGTGACGGCATGTCAATCATGTTTGAGATTTTAGCCTTTAACTCTGCGGCAAAACTGCATCTGACCTGCAACAAAACCCTCTGTTAGAATTGCGGATGACGCAGATATGCTGCAGAAACGCTCAGAAATCCACACAGAAATTTGCGCGGATCTTATGTGCGTTCACCCGCACCCGTGTGGCCTAAAAGAGAAGAAGAGCAATGGAGATTTTATACACGGCGCTCGTCATCATGGAGTGTCAGAGGAAACTCCACATTCGGACTCATTCTCACAACCGTATGAATGAGTCCGCATCCCTTCCGCAATTTTGCGGAACAGGTTCGGACCTATTCATTTCAATGGGGCCGCAAAAGATGTGGACAGCAAACCACGTGCTGTTCGAATTCGTTGTTCTGTTCCACGGCCCTGCCAAACATATAGGTGCATGTATTGTTCCTGTCCGGACAAGAATAGGCATTTCTATAATGGGCCGCCCACTCCGTTCCACAAATTGCAGAACGCACACGGGCGGCATCCATGTTTTGTGGATCCGCAATTTACAGACCTTAAAACCCAGCGCGGTGGTGTGAATGCCCCTTCTACTGAAGTTTCCCTAGAAATATGCAGTTTTCCGTGGCAGCCACTAGAGGGCACCGTCGTCTTTCTTTTTGCTTTTATTTTATTTTTTCTTGGACCTATCAGACCAGGGCAAAATTGGAAAATTAATTGAATTCAGAAGAAAATTTAATAATTCAGATTTTACACTGACTTTTCCAACAATTATCGGCGCACACCATCTTTTCCGTCAGCCAGCAGAGGGACGGGCATTGACGGGTCTCCGCCAGCGCAGCCATCTCAGAGCGGCCATTGAATGGCAGGTACAGGAATACTGATGGTTTCCAGAGGAGAATATGTGGGTATAAGAAGAGTCCTTCATAATCCCAAATAGTGATCGCCTGCCCCCTATGGGGGCTTCACTATCAATGGGGTGGGCTAATGCTATCAACCCGGAGGCAGGTTTATACATTGTAGCAAACCCTGCCACGTGAGCAGGACCAGGTCACACTGTGTCGCTGGCTGGTGGAGGTAATCCACCCTGATACATTTTACCTGCACTGATACATTGTAGCAAACCCTGCCACGTGAGCAGGACCAGGTCACACTGTGTCGCTGGCTGGTGGAGGTAATCCACCCTGATACATTTTACCTGCACTGATACATTTTAACAAACCCTGCAGAGGAGAGAGATCTGTGCCGCTGATCACAGAGGACTATCTGGACTGGATACAATTGTAACAGACCCTCAGCTGTGAGAATTTATGTGGTCAGGACTGGGTTTTGGTCTGGGAGTGTTCTTATTTACTGACAGCAAGCAGAGATTTTAAGGTGACGTGCCTTTCATTCTCCTGATATTAGTGGAGGGGCTAAGGCCTCATGCACCCATTCATTTTAACGTGGCCACAAAAAAAAAAAATACGTGGACAGCGCACCGTGTGCTGTCCACATCCGTATGTCCTCCTGTCTGTCCCGTCTATTCTTCTCCATTTAGTAGGCATTTTGACAACGGGGCCGCGAATGTTGCGGGATGCACGCGGCTGGTATCCGTAATTTGTGATGCTACGGTTTGCAGAGGACATGTTGTGTGCTAGGAATGCAGGTCTGAATACGCGGTGTGACTTCTCAGGGGGTGACGCCCCCAGCAGGTGCCAGGGCCGCTCCAACAGCGGGCGGGTTCCCAGGCCAGGAATGCAGTAAACACGTCTGTGGTATGGGAAGAGCGCGTCGTCCCCCGCAGGTGACGGAGATGAGAATGTTCCTGCCGTGTCACAAACATGTTTTCTTCTCCCTCTATTTGTTTCCGACAACCGGTTTTTACTTGGAGATGGCAAACAAAAGGAGGGCTGCGGCCGTATAGGGGTTAACGCTTTCCTCTAGAGAATCAGCACTAGACCCCCAGTGATTTCTGTTCACTCAGCGATCCGAGATCGCTTCATTAATAAAATGCCAGAAGGACAGTGAAGACTGACACTTTCCTAGTAATGTGAATATATATTATATATATATATATATATATATATATATTATACACCATGCAGGGTCTGCAGAAAGCTGGGCTGTAATCATCCTCGTGGTGGGGGACAGACCAGAAAGGTCCTGTATTATGTCACCCAGCGGGTGCAGCATCTCACCGATGACATCACGGGGTCCTGAGGACACTGTGTACAGAGGTCAGAGCCCGATAATCATCAGCCGGTTCTGTCCGGCGACTCTGCCAAATCAGCTGCTTCCGAAATTAGCAGCAAACTTGGCCTCGAGAGCTGATGGGAGCAACCGCAGCTGCCGACTAGTGTTAACCCCCGCACCACCGGCCCTGTGTGCGAACCTACTGTCTGCGGCAGACACTGGGAGTACAGGATAATGACACTGACACTCGGGGTACAGGATAATGACACTGACACTTGGGGTACAGGATAATGACACTGACACTCGGGGTACAGGATAATGACACTGATACTTGGGGTACAGGATAATGACACTGACACTTGGGGTACAGGATAATGACACTGACACTCGGGGTACAGGATAATGACACTGACACTTGGGGTACAGGATAATGACACTGACACTTGGGGTACAGGATAATGACACTGACACTGGGGTACAGGATAATGACACTGACACTCGGGGTACAGGATAATGACACTGACACTTGGGGTACAGGATAATGACACTGACACTCGGGGTACAGGATAATGACACTGACACTCGGGGTACAGGATAATGACACTCGGGGTACAGGATAATGACACTGACACTCAGGGTACAGGATAATGACACTGACACTCGGGTACAGGATAATGACACTGACACTTGGGGTACAGGATAATGACACTGACACTTGGGTACAGGATAATGACACTGACACTTGGGGTACAGGATAATGACACTGACACTTGGGGTACAGGATAATGACACTGACACTCGGGGTACAGGATAATGACACTGACACTTGGGGTACAGGATAATGACACTGACACTTGGGGTACAGGATAATGACACTGACACTTGGGGTACAGGATAATGACACTGACACTGGGGTACAGGATAATGACACTGACACTCGGGGTGCAGGATAATGACACTGACACTTGGGGTACAGGATAATGACACTGATACTTGGGGTACAGGATAATGACACTGACACTTGGGGTACAGGATAATGACACTGACACTCGGGGTACAGGATAATGACACTGACACTTGGGGTACAGGATAATGACACTGACACTTGGGGTACAGGATAATGACACTGACACTTGGGGTACAGGATAATGACACTGACACTTGGGGTACAGGATAATGACACTGACACTTGGGGTACAGGATAATGACACTGACACTTGGGGTACAGGATAATGACACTGACCCTTGGGGTACAGGATAATGACACTGACACTTGGGGTACAGGATAATGACACTGACACTCGGGGTACAGGATAATGACACTGACACTTAGGGTACAGGATAATGACACTGACACTTGGGGTACAGGATAATGACACTGACACTTGGGGTACAGGATAATGTCACTGACACTTGGGGTACAGGATAATGACACTGACACTCGGGGTACAGGATAATGACACTGACACTCGGGGTACAGGATAATGACACTGACACTTGGGGTACAGGATAATGACACTGACACTTGGGGTACAGGATAATGACACTGACACTCGGGGTACAGGATAATGACACTGACACTTGGGGTACAGGATAATGACACTGACACTTGGGGTACAGGATAATGACACTGACACTCGGGGTACAGGATAATGACACTGACACTTGGGGTACAGGATAATGACACTGACACTTGGGGTACAGGATAATGACACTGACACTTGGGGTACAGGATAATGACACTGACACTTGGGGTACAGGATAATGACACTGACACTCGGGGTACAGGATAATGACACTGACATTGGGGTACAGGATAATGACACTGACACTTGGGGTACAGGATAATGACACTGACACTTGGGGTACAGGATAATGACACTGACACTTGGGGTACAGGATAATGACACTGACACTTGGGGTACAGGATAATGACATTGACACTTGGGGTACAGGATAATGACACTGACACTCGGGGTACAGGATAATGACACTGACACTTGGGGTACAGGATAATGACACTGACACTGGGGTACAGGATAATGACACTGACACTGGGTACAGGATAATGACACTGACACTCGGGGTACAGGATAATGACACTGACACTTGGGGTACAGGATAATGACACTGACACTTGGGGTACAGGATAATGACACTGACACTTGGGGTACAGGATAATGACACTGACACTTGGGGTACAGGATAATGACACTGACACTTGGGGTACAGGATAATGACACTGACACTTGGGGTACAGGATAATGACACTGACACTTGGGGTACAGGATAATGACACTGACACTTGGGGTACAGGATAATGACACTGACACTTGGGGTACAGGATAATGACACTGACACTTGGGGTACAGGATAATGACACTGACACTCGGGGTACAGGATAATGACACTGACACTTGGGGTACAGGATGATGACACTGACACTTGGGGTACAGGATAATGACACTGACACTTGGGGTACAGGATAATGACACTGACACTTGGGGTACAGGATAATGACACTGACACTCGGGGTACAGGATAATGACACTGACACTTGGGGTACAGGATAATGACACTGACACTCGGGGTACAGGATAATGACACTGACACTTGGGGTACAGGATAATGACACTGACACTCGGGTACAGGATAATGACACTGACACTTGGGGTACAGGATAATGACACTGACACTTGGGGTACAGGATAATGACACTGACACTGGGGTACAGGATAATGACACTGACACTCGGGTACAGGATAATGACACTGACACTGGGTACAGGATAATGACACTGACACTGGGTACAGGATAATGACACTGACACTTGGGGTACAGGATAATGACACTGACACTTGGGGTACAGGATAATGACACTGACACTTGGGGTACAGGATAATGACACTGACACTTGGGGTACAGGATAATGACACTGACACTTGGGGTACAGGATAATGACACTGACACTTGGGGTACAGGATAATGACACTGACACTTGGGGTACAGGATGATGACACTGACACTGCACAGGATGATGACACTGACACTGGGTACAGGATAATGACACTGACACTTGGGGTACAGGATAATGACACTGACACTTGGGGTACAGGATAATGACACTGACACTTGGGGCACAGGATAATGACACTGACACTCGGGTACAGGATAATGACACTGACACTTGGGGTACAGGATAATGACACTGACACTTGGGGTACAGGATAATGACACTGACACTTGGGGTACAGGATAATGACACTGACACTTGGGGTACAGGATAATGACACTGACACTCGGGTACAGGATAATGACACTGACACTTGGGGTACAGGATAATGACACTGACACTTGGGGTACAGGATAATGACACTGACACTTGGGGTACAGGATAATGACTGACACTCGGTACAGGATAATGACATTCGACACTTCGGGTACAGGATAATGACACTGACACTTGGGGTACAGGATAATGACACTGACACTCGGGGTACAGGATAATGACACTGACACTTGGGGTACAGGATAATGACACTGACACTTGGGGTACAGGATAATGACACTGACACTGGGGTACAGGATAATGACACTGACACTTGGGGTACAGGATGATGACACTGACACTGGGGTACAGGATAATGACACTGACACTTGGGGTACAGGATGATGACACTGACACTTGGGGTACAGGATGATGACACTGACACTTGGGTACAGGATAATGACACTGACACTCGGGGTACAGGATAATGACACTGACACTCGGGTACAGGATAATGACACTGACACTCGGGGTACAGGATAATGACACTGACACTCGGGGTACAGGATAATGACACTGACACTCGGGGTACAGGATAATGACACTGACACTTGGGGTACAGGATAATGACACTGACACTTGGGGTACAGGATGATGACGCTGACACTTGGGGTACAGGATGATGACGCTGATATTTGGGCTCCTGTGTAGGGAAGGGTAGAGATCTTAAGTGGGCGAAGTCTGACACATTTACCTGCGTAGGAGAATAGTTGTCATGGAGATGAGAGCCTCAGGTGGCTGTACTGTACCGGAGAACACAGGGTGGAGTCTGGCGGTCGCTCCCGCCCTGTATGTGTCTCCTGTCTGTACCCGCCCCTGTATGTGTCTCCTCTCTGTGCCCGCCCCTGTATGTGTCTCCTGTCTGTACCCGCCCCTGTATGTGTCCCCTGTCTGTACCCGCCCCTGTATGTGTCTCCTCTCTGTACCCGCCCCTGTATGTGTCTCCTGTCTGTACCCGCCCCTGTATGTGTCTCCTGTCTGTACCCGCCCCTGTATGTGTCTCCTGTCTGTACCCGCCCCTGTATGTGTCTCCTGTCTGTACCCGCCCCTGTATGTGTCTCCTCGTCTGTACCCGCCCCTGTATGTGTCTCCTGTCTGTACCCGCCCCTGTATGTGTCTCCTGTCTGTACCCGCCCCTGTATGTGTCTCCTGTCTGTACCCGCCCCTGTATGTGTCCCCTGTCTGTACCCGCCCTCTGTATGTGTCCCCTGTCTGTACCCGCCCCTGTATGTGTCTCCTGTCTGTACCCGCCCCTGTGTGTCTCCTGTCTGTACCCGCCCCTGTATGTGTCTCCTGTCTGTACCCGCCCCTGTATGTGTCTCCTGTCTGTACCCGCCCCTGTATGTGTCTCCTGTCTGTACCCGCCCCTGTATGTGTCTCCTGTCTGTACCCGCCCCTGTATGTGTCTCCTGTCTGTACCCGCCCCTGTATGTGTCTCCTGTCTGTACCCGCCCCTGTATGTGTCTCCTGTCTGTACCCGCCCCTGTATGTGTCCCCTTTCTGTACCCGCCCTGTATGTGTCTCCTGTCTGTACCCGCCCCTGTATGTGTCTCCTGTCTGTACCCGCCCTGTATGTGTCTCCTGTCTGTACCCGCCCCTGTATGTGTCTCCTGTCTGTACCCGCCCCTGTATGTGTCTCCTGTCTGTACCCGCCACTGTATGTGTCTCCTGTCTGTACCCGCCACTGTATGTGTCTCCTGTCTGTACCCGCCCCTGTATGTGTCTCCTGTCTGTACCCGCCCCTGTATGTGTCTCCTGTCTGTACCCGCCCCTGTATGTGTCCCCTGTCTGTACCCGCTCCTGTCATCAGGATCTCACTGACTTTTCTTTTCCAGGATGGAGATGACGCCGCGGCCTCCAGAGGAATCCCTTTCCGCGTCGCCCCCGGCAGCTCCCCAGGATGTCCAGTGGTGAACTACCGGAGGCTGAGGTCAACCGCATCGCAAGGATTTTTGCAGCGCAGTTTTCCAATAAAAAGTGAGGGCGATATCTACAGCCTGGTCTCCGACCCTCCACATCCGTGAGGGGTTGGGTGTGCTGTCACTTGTAGTTCTGCCCTGCAGGTGGGGATAACCCATGTCCATACATTACTCATGTGAAACGCCCCCTCCCCAATCATTGGAGGCCTGAATCTGTAAAAAGCAGTGGTGTATTATACTCCAGAGCTGCATTCATAATTCTGCTGCTTGTTATTGGAAATTAAGTTGAGTTCCTGTAATGCATGGGGCGGATACGGTTAGATGACTACTGTGCCTGAGGTTGTGAATGCACTTCAGAGCTCATTCTGTGCAGATACCGAAGAAGCAGGAAATATTTGAAGATTTCAGCTCTGAAGCCTGCAGGATAGTGAATGCAGCTCTGGAATATAATACAGGCTTCATCATGTGACTGAAAGAGCAGTGTCCCGTCCTAGCACTACTCCTCGCCTGCTGTGCGGTGGTAGTGATGCCGCCCCGCGCTCATCGGCGCCCCCTCCGGTACACTGTGTGATATTGTGTATATATATATACAGTTGTGTATTATAACTATTTATGGCGTTTTTTATAGATAAATTATTTCTGCGTGGATTTATTATGTCTAATTTATTCATTGTCAATAAAGTTTGTGATAAAACTTTGTATATAACAGTGATCCCCGGCGTCCTGAGGGGTCAAATAATCCGGCTCCGGAACGCCCTGTGGCCATTGTGTGTACCAGGGCAGTACATTGCGCTCACTGATCATTCGTCTTCTTCCCTGATCTTTTCGTGTAGGGGCTGTCCTGCTGTTCATCCTGAGCTTCCTGGTTCAGGAACAGAATGACAGCACTGCAGTGAACACTGGCACACAGAAGTGCAATTCCATAAGATGTAAGTGAAGGTGGACTGTCGCTTTAATTACAGAACGCCATGATCTCGCAGCTGATTGGCTGCTGGTAAGTAAATAAGACCTGGTGAATGGAGAATGTGAGCTCTTAGGTCCGCTGCCAGGACCAGCCTCGCCACAACCTTTTACCCAGTTTTAGTTGTGAACTTCAGGTTCTGCTCCAAGGCTGGCATTGTAATAACATGCGGGCACTGCCAAGGGTCACAGTAATAACACACGAGAGCGAATTGGAGCTCATTTTGGCTGCGTATCATCATGGTTACGCGCGGTCACGAAAAAATCCTATATGGTTACCAGAATTGATTGGTTGCTATGGAAGTAAAGAGGCAGCCAATAAGATTCCAGCTCTCATTTTTCAGCAGCTCTTTGGGAAATGAAAACAACAAGCTGATTTGTTGCTTTGAAGGTGAGGAGGCAGCCAATAAGATTCCAGCTCTCATTTCTCAGAGGCCCTTTGGAAAATTAAAGCCATGACCTGATTGGTTGATGCTGTGCAGTTGCAACCAGTCAGATTCCAGCTTTACGTTCTCAGAAAATGAAAGCAGCAACCTGATTGGTGTCTATGAAGGTGACGTGACAGCCAATAAGATTCTAGCTCTCATTTCTCAAGAGGCCCTCCGGAAAGTGAATACAGCGAGCTGTTTGGTTGCTATGGGCAACAGCTCCCTTTCTCCCTGCCACTAGCTGTGATACACCCTCCATGCTGCGTGCGGCCTGTGTCCTACCACAATGTGGCACCATGAACACCCTGACACGACAGGCAGGGATAAATGTACTTCAGATGATGGGAAAGAGGTGACCTCAGTGTCAGGTCTGGAGTGGATCACGTAGCCACAGGCTGAAATTATACCCCTGCCTTCTTCCCAACCCCCTCTTTTTCTCCTCCTGCTCAAGCTATGGAGGTGTCAGTCTTTACTGTAGCTCTAGCATTCTATTCATGATGCAGAAAGCACAGCTGTAGTCCCCATTCTGTCTGAGGGGTCTGTGCTGTTACCTTCAGACCATTTCATCCCTCCTCAGTCTAGTTTTGCCCCTTCAAAGATAAGCAGCGCATCGGAAAATCATATTCAGAATCCGGAAGGAGACAGATTAAGTCAAACTTATAGCCAGATGGATGAAATATCATACCCAGCCTAACCCACAACAGGGTGGCGTCATTGTCCACCAGTGGTGGTCACCATTACTGGGAGGCAGCCACCATTTGGTGGCTAAGAGCATTGGCATCACCCACTGTTGCCCCATGGGTAATCCAGCATGGCAGTGGTCGTATGTAATGCGTCCTCTACTTGCTGGGATATTTACGGCCACCCGGGGGCCCCGCAGACACCACCTGGTCAGGAGGAGGGCACACACCTCCCATAATGAGGCTTGTGATTGGCTGAGCCCACCAGCTGACAGAAATTATTGCATGTGCTGAGTCACTGACCCCCAACAACATTTCCTGAAACTGACATGTACCTCCCACCGTAAACCGCTTTCATCTGATCGTCAGCGCTCATCTGGAATGAGGAGACTTCACCGTACCTCAGGCTGTTTTTCTGTTTTTGTCACAGTTCTTTCCTTGCGAAAGTGCAAAAACAGACAAATGTAACAGGACCCTAAATTTCAGTTCAGTATAATGCAGGGATCTGCGGCGTAATTTCCATTGCGGTATTCCACGCACCATTCTCCTTAAAACACTGCAGTTTCGCAAGAAAAAAAAAACAACCAATTATATGATTTTCTGGAATATCAAATTATTATAAAGAAACTCTATAAAACTTGCTTGTCAGGGTAGAGAACCCTCCAGGAGACCCCCAAATTACGTTACCGCTAAATCTTGTCCTTGTCACTTTAAATCTGCAGCGTCGCAACAAATGATCACATGGGAAGGCTTCTTTTTTTTATACTGTTTAAAGGGGTTTTCCGAGATTTATTTATCGATGACCCATCCTCAGGATAGGTCATCAGTATGTGATTGGAGGGTGTCTAACACCCGGGACCCCCGCCGATCAGCTGTTTGAGAAGGCACCGGCGCTGTGAGCATCCGCATCCTTCTCGCTCCTAGGCCGGAGACGACGCGTTCATCGATCACGTGGCCAAGGCGCAGCTCAGCCCCATAGAAGTGAATGGGACTTCTACAAGTACAGCGCTATACTATGTTTGGCGCTGTGTCGGGTGAGCTGCGAGAAGGCCGCTGCGCTTACAGGAGTGCCGGTGCCTTCTCAAACAGCTGATCGGCGGGGGTCCCGGGAGTCGGACCTCCACCGATGATCTATCCAGAGGAGAGGTCATCAGTAAAAAAATCTCGGAAAACCCTTGCAACTGTTGCGGCGCAATAACGTGATTATTTTATTTTGTGGTTCAGTACGATTAGGGCTCATTCACACGAACGTATGTGTTCCGTTCCGTGCATTGGGGCCGCAATTTGTGGTCCCCAATGCACGGATAACGTTCGTGAGGCCTCCGGGACGGATCGAGAACCATTCAACTTGAATGGGTCCGCATCCCTCCATTCCGCCAAAAGATAGGACTATCTTTTTGCGGTACGGAACGGAACCCCAAAGAAGCACTCCGTAGTGCTTCCGTAGGGTTCCGTTCCGCACCGCTCCGCATCTCCTAATTTGCGGACCCATTAAAGTGAATGGGTCCGCATCCGTGATGCGGAATGCACACGGAACGGTGTCCGTTTATTGCGGATCCACATATCAGTACGGAAGCGGAACCCATACATTTGTGTGAATGAGCCCTTTTATAGTTTTTTTCATTTGTATTATTTATATATTTTTCTATAATTTTATTTTTACTTTTGCACAATAAAGCACAGTTTTTCACAAAAATCATTGGGGGTCATTTACAAAAAACACTGCACTTTACACTGGCCTTTCTTTGCCCCCTGCGCTGCTGAAGGATGCTCCTCGTCATAAATGAGTTTCCCTTCAGCCGTCCGTGGTGCCAAAACTATTCCAGCCCCTGCATAGAAATGCTGCAAATGTTAGCAAATTTGTTGGGGCCAACCTCCCGCTCCCCGTCACGCCCCCGCCACCCCCGAGTAGCAAGGACAGTGTAAAAACGCCCATGCGTCAAAATATTGTCGCATGGGCATTTAGCAAAATAGGGTCTTGTGACTTTTTTTTTTTACATCTAAACTGGCTTAAAGAATTTAGTAGATGACCCCCATTGTATTTTTTTGTCACCATATTCTGAGGTGCATATGGCGCTTTTTTAAATCTCTTTTTATCTATTTTTTGGAGGCGAGGTTACCATAAAACAGGCATTCTGAGTGAAATTATTTTTCGGGGGTTTTTCCACAGCGTTCACCATGTGGAATAAATAATGTTAGCTTTAGGGCTCATGCACACGGCCGTAGCCGTTTTCATTGTCCACAAATCGCAGATCCGCAAAAACACGGATACTGGGCGTTTGCGTTCTGCATTTTGCGGAAAGGAACATCCTGTCATCTATTGAACAGTCCTGTCCTAGTCTATAAAACGGACAGAAATAGGACATGTTCTGTTTATTGATTTTTTTGTGGGGCTGCGGAACGGACACATGGATGCGCAGAGCACGCGAAAAATGCGGATCGGATGAGGACCAAAAACACGTGTCGTGTGCATGAGCCCTTAGGCCCCTTTCACACGGGCGAGTTTTCCGCGCGGGTGCAATGCGTGAGGAGGACGCATTGCACCCGCACTGAATCCAGACCCATTCATTTCTATGGGGCTGTGCACATGAGCGGTGATTTTCACACATCACTTCTGCGTTGCGTGAAAATCGCAGCATGCTCTATATTCTGCGTTTTTCATGCAACGCAGGCCCCATAGAAGTGAATGGGGCTGCGGGAAAATCGCAAGCATCCGCAAGCAAGTGGGGATGCAGAGCGATTTTCCTGCATGGTTGCTTAGCAACGGGACCAGATCTTTATTATTTTCCTACGTTATAAGGGAAAATAATAGCATTCTTAATAAAGAATGCATAGTAAAATGAAGAGGAAGGGGTTAAAAATAATAAAAGTTAACTTACCTTAGCCACTTGATCGCGTAGTTGCGATCTGTCATCTCTTTCCCTGCATCAGCTAAGAACTAAAGGACCTGTGATGACGTACATCACATGGTCCAATCACATGGTCCATCTTACCATGAGATGGACCTGATGTGATTGGACCATGTGATGTGACGTCATCATAGGTCCTAGATCTTAGCTGATGCAGGAAAGAGAGGAGAGATCGCAACTACGCGATCAAGTGACTAGGTAAGTTAACTATTATTTTTAACCCCTTCCTCTTCATTTTACACAGCATTCTTTATTAAGAATGCGTATTTCCCTTATAACCATGTTATAAGGGAAAATAATCAATTCTCCAGAAAACTCTACCCGAAACCGGACTTCAGTGATGAAGTCCGGCTTCGTGTCTTGGTACCAAACACGGCGATTTTTCACACGCGCGTGCAAAACACATTACAAACGTTTGCACTTGCGCGGAAAAATCGCGCTTATTACCGCAATGCACCCGCCTCTTATCCAGGCGTCAAACTTGACGCCTGTGTGAAAGAGGCCTTACAGTACGTAGGGACGCGGTGATAGCAATTATGTATCCCTTGTGTTCAGGGTGCGTACAGTGAAACTCACACCATTTTGCAAGCAAGTTCAGTCAGTTGTTCAGTTTTTTCCGCGCGGGTGCAATGCGTTTTGATGAGTTTTTCATGCGCGTGATAAAAAACGGAAGGTTTTCAAACAACGTCGCTTAGCAACCATCAGTGAAAAACGCATAGCATCCGGCTTAGGCCTCTTGCACACGACAGTACACGTGGTTAAACTGCCAGGATGGTAGTTACCTCTGATCACGACCACTGCAGCAGGGGGTCGGCTCATCTCAGCAGGTTCTGCCAACAACACAGCGTGCGAAGGGGTCAAAATATGGAACAGCCTATCGCCCCTGCTTCTGGGTCATAAAACAAGAGAAAAAGGCACATAAACAACTGGAGACAAAGTAGCAAAAATTTGACTTAGGGCTCATGCACACGACCGTGCCCGTGCTGCGGACCACCGCAAATTGCAGTCCACAATGCACAGGCACCGACCATGTGCCCGCTGCCTTCAGACGCGGACCCATCCAACGGTCCACACTGCAAAAAAGTAGTGCATGCAGTACTTTTTGGCTGTGTGGATGTACGGACAGCCCTCCGTAGTGCTTCCGTGGGCTTCCGATCCGTGCCTCCGTTCCGCACCGTATCTTCCGGATTACGGAACCATTCAAGTCAATGGGTCTGCATCCGTAATACGGTGCTCAAACGGCTGGTGCCCGTATATTGCAGACCCCTGTTTGCAGGCCACAATATGGGCACTGACCTGCTATGGTCGTATGCATGAGGCCTTAACGAAAGAGCGGGTGGATTAACCCTTTCAGTGGACTGCGGAAAAGTGAAGAGACTGCAGAGATCCCCTTGGCCTGGGAATTAGACACATCCGATTTGTAGACCTCCCGGTGGGCGCCCCCCTCAGTTTCTTCTTTGGTATAATACTGTAATAGATCTTCCAGGAACGCTACCCGGGTACATAAGGACCTGACGCTTCTAGCATCAAAACATGGCGGATCAAAGGGTCCTGATGCTGCCACGTGTCAGGGCCGTCAGTGCAGACTCTGCTTGCTCCTCCTCTTCTGTGTGACCTCAGGGTGGATTTTGAATCTGCCCCGTGTCCATTTTGGATGCTGATTCCTACCAACGCAATGGGGAGATTTATCTAAAAACAGCCAATCAGATTCCACCTCTTATTTTTCCCAGCTCCTTTGGAAAATGAAAGGGTCATTCTGATTGGTTGCCATGGGCACCACTTTTGATGTCTCACTTGTGCATCGGTCCCGCCTATTGAATTGGCTCCGTCTGCCAATTCATTTTTGGCATTGGTTGGTAAGAAAATAAGAATGTAGAGTGTGAGCTCCGGGGTCCGCTGCCAGGAAAATCTCCTGCTCCGGGACCAGCCCTGCCATAACCTTTCACCCAGTTTTAGATGTCAGCCTAAAGGCTGGCATCATAATAACATGCGGGCACTGCCAAGGGTCACACCCATAAAAGGGTCACAGAAATAACGTACATGAGGGTGAACTGGACCTCAATTGGGCAGCATATCGTCATGGTTACGTGCCGTCACGAAAGAATCCTATCTAGTTACCAGAATTGATTTATTGTTATCAAGGGAGGAGGCAGCCAATAAGATTCCAGCTCTCATTTCTAAGAGGCCCTTTGGAAAATGAAAGCCATGACTTGATTGGTTGTTATGAAGGTGACGATGCAACCAGACAGATTCCAGCTTTACGTTCTCAGAGGCTGTCTGATGGCTTACAGATCCCTCCTGCTTGTATTTTCCCTGTTTTCTGCCAATCTGGACCCACTTTTATTTTATTTACTTTTTAGGGCCAGTTTAGGTTCCCGATCGGCCCCTGGAGAGCGCCGCCTCTTTTAGTACAGTCAGCACTGAAAGTGTTAATCCACCCATGCGATTATATAAATGAATTTGTATTAATAAATGCCCCTGTACTGTACGGCTATAAAGGGAGCCTGTCAGCAATTGAAACCTGAGAAGAAAAAGCATTTTCTATGAGAGTGCCGGCGATGTGCGGTCCACAAAATGCGGAACGCACATTGCCGGTGTCCGTGTTTTGTGCTTTCATGGATCCGCAAAACACACACGGACGTCTGAATGGACCCCAATTACTTCTTTAGGCCTCATGCACACAAAGGTTTTTTTTTTTCTGTTTACGCTCCGTTTTTTGCGTTCCATATACGGAACCATTTATTTCAATGGGTCTGCAAAAAAAAACTCAAGATACTCCGTATGCCTTCCGTTTCCGTATTTTCGTTCCGTTCAAAGATAGAACATGTCCTATTATTGTCTGCATAACGGACAAGTACAGACAGTACTGTTCTATCAGGGGCCAGATGTTCCGTTCCACAAAAAACGGAATGCACACGGACGTCATCCGTATTTTTTGCGGATCCTTTTTTTGCGGACTGCAAAATACTGAAAAAGCCATACCGTCGTGTGCAAGAGGCCTTACTGTAGATTGGCCAATGAAAGCGCTCAGTGCCCCTGGCCCTTCCGCTGCCTCCCCCCCTCTTGCCCCTACCTGGTGCTCCCTGAGGCGATCGCCTCACCTGGCCTCATTG